>OY540804.1:31499443-32163948 GCA_961205885.1 Ptychoptera albimana | reverse complement strand
ACTTACTACTATGTATTTAGATATTTTTTTTTATTAGCATTTAATCACTAAAATATGATTTTTTAATGTTGCAGATAACGCGCGCGACAATTTTGGCTGACGTCACTATAAAACCATTATTTAATAATGTTCGTGTTTTCTTCCCTTTGTCAAAGCACAATATACAGTTTCACATTTGTATTAACTTTCCACTAAATTTAAAACTTAGTTTAAAATCTAAATCCTTTATATCTTCTTTTTTTAATCATTTTTAATTAATAAGTTTGTAATGCATCAATAAATAAAAAAAAATTCGCAAATTTTAACTAAAAAAGCTTTTTAAATACAGTTCATTTCAAACAAGGTAGTCATTTTTTATTTTAAGGTTAGCTTTCAATACGAATTGAATGCATATTTTTAAAAAAATGGAAAAATATCAAATAATAATTTTTTTGATTTGATTTTTCAATTCACAAGATTCAAGTTCTATTTACACAAAAACAAAATAAATTCCACCATTAAATGTCGAAGAACAAAAAACATAAAAAAGGGCATAATTTATATTAAATTTTTATTTTAGTTTATCTTTTTTAAATCTCAATCCTATCGAATTTTAATTATGCTTTTTTTATTTTATTTGTAAAATTAATTAATATAAACTACAAACAATTATAACATAGTTGCATATTTTCAGCAACCAAAAATAAAATCTAATTTAGCTTGTATATAATTACTGTTGCAGTAGTTGCGTGCTGCAATTCACATAACCCAAACTGTTCTGTATTAAAACTAAAATTTCTTAATAAAATAAAAATTCTATTAAAGGATGCTGTAGGCATTTAATCAAAAAGCTTTGTTGAAAAGTTTTTGCATGAAAAGCTTTTCTCTTAAATTTGTTTTATGAGAAATGAAACAAAAAAGAGAATTAAGAGCGCTAAAATGTTGGTATCAAAATCATATTATCACATTTTTGTACAAAGAAAATTTTATCAGGCGGGACAAAATCAGCTGTCTTTGTATGATTTGGTGCATAGCTTTTATTTTTTCTAATTTACTCTACAGCTCTTCGCGCAACTGAACACTTTCTGCATTAAAAAATAGAGCAAAAGCTTTAAAAGCTATTAATATGTTTCTCTTTGGCTGGGAAAATTAATTTATTTATTATGCGCAAAATCATCTCTCATGCAAAATTCAATATAAATTAAATTTTTATTCAATACACATTAATTAATAATTTTTAAAATATCATTATTTTTAATTAATTTTTTTTTAAGTTAATATGTTTTAAATTATTTACAATTAATGATATTATAAATATAGCATAATGACAGGCTAGATTATGTGCGATGCTGAATTTCGATCAAATAAAATATATATGAAAATAATTATTAATTCTATATTCAAGATCTTGTTATAAACTAAGAAAGGTACAAGAATAATTGAGTATCCATTAAATTTATTAAAATTCAATTCAATTAATAAATTATTGTTTCCAACTTTTTTAGATTTTATTATATTTTTTGATACCAATTAATTAATGATATTAAAATTAATTAATTATTAAAATAAAAGCTCTAAAATGTAATAAATATTTATGTCATTTTAATTTTTTTTATTTGTTATAATATATTACAATACATATAAATTTATAATATTTTTAATTATACGTAAAATTATGCCCATATGATAATCGCCGTTCATATAGTTTTCGGTTACTCAATTTATTTCATCTAATTAAAGTTTACATTTGGATTACATAAAATATTTGTATTACTCCTTATATTATTTAAAATACATCAAAAAAAATGTCTTTACATAAACTATTGTATCTTAATAATAGGAAAATAATGATGTAATGAATAATCAAATTCTGGAGTAACAGTTGAATCCTTTTTATGCCCATTTGCTAATAAATTCATAACAACAAAATTTACTTTGGCAACTCGTAAGATGTCATTAATCTATAACACAAGTAAACATTATTAAATAATTTATTATATTAAAATAATAAATAAAAATTACCTCAGCTTCTGGATTAGGAATTGCTTCTAATATAGATCTAGCTTGATGAAAATGTTTTGCGGCACCTAAATACAATTCAGTCGACGACGACTTCAGTAATCTAGACCGCATTTTTTTAAATTCAACATATTGTAATGGTGGTGGAGTATTAAGACTGCTGAAAGGTGCAAAACGGTGATCAAATCGAACCCTTTCATTGTCAAACACAGATAAAGGCTGCGGAATACGATTATCTTTTGTGAAACCTGCCAAACCTTTATAGTAACCGCCGCACATATTTTGCATTGCTTGATTATACATAATTTCCTTATAATAGGGTTTTATTTTACGTTTTTTTAATTTCATCTTACGCTGTTTTGAAGTCGTTTGTTTTTGTTGATCCGCTAAGCACTCTTGCTCAATCAGAAATGAATCGGCTCTAGTCAATGTTGATACAACCCAGCCAAATAAGAATTCATATAAATACCAAAATATATATAAATATTCATGCAATGAATATAATTCTAACTCTAAGCCAGATAGTAAATAAAGTGACATTGCTCTTAAACAATTATATAATACCCATGTTCCAAACAATGCTAAATTGTGTCTAGGTGTGTCATTTTTCATGGTTAATGAATAAAGGTAAGAATCTACACGTTCCGCTTCGTCTTGCAAATTACCAAAATCATCTAACAATCTAGCCAATTTATCACGTTGTCTAGCACGATTATATCCACAAATCTTCAAAAACATGGCAAATGTTTGCATATTTTTGCTATAATAGAAAAATGCATCGACACAGCGTTTCGCCTGTTGATGAAGATATAAATGATTCTTCGGCATTAGCACAGGTGGTGCTATAAATGTCTTGGCAGATTCTTTTAAAAAATCAGTAAATTCAATTGTACCAAATACTTTATTATGATTGAATGTTGTATATATTTTATTATGATTTGGTAAAAATAGTGATTGCAGAACACTACGTGATAATACACATGGACCAGATTTTTTACTGAATTCCAAAAAAAAATTCAATGCGCTATGATAATTTTGACAATGTATTACTTTACATGCTAATTTTAATCTTTGAATTAAATCTTCTATAAAAGTTATACTTGATGATCTATCGGTAATTTTCTTGTTGCGAGGAAACGTGGATAATAATTTATGATTCACTAATGGTGAAAAGCCCATTGGATTAGGAAAATCACCTAAAAATAAACAATAATTATATTCACGAAATCTAATTGTAAGAAACTAAAAAAATTACTATCAATATCTGGCTGTGTTCCTTTTTCTAATGTTTTTTTAATTGATGGTATCAATTCTAGACATGCATTTAAATATTTTAATATATCTTGCATCTCTATTTCATTTGGTGAAATTATTTTTTCAGGCCATAGGGCTGATAACGATTGCAATAAGAATCTCATTAATTTAAGGCGAACTGCAACGGCTTGTATTTCGTCTACATTGTGATCAGCTGTTTTCGTTTTTTTAAATAGTTCCTCTTCTGCTTCTTTTACCATTGACAACGCCTTACCTTCGCTAATGTCTGGATATAAATTATAACCATAGGAGCCAGGTTCAAAGTCTTCATCCTCATATATCATTGAACTGAAAATAATTTTTTATTTTTAAATTTAATAAAAATTATTTTGTTTATTTAATTTACTTGATGATAAATTTTTGTATAATTTGTGTTAATTTATGCATAGCACAACAAAATGATTTTAAGGTTCTATCTTCAATTAAGTTAGGCTTATGCATGTAAAGGCAAGTAAATACAGTTTGAGCAAGAGAATGTCCTTCCAACCATGATACAAGACAGGAATAAATACCATCCATTATTCCAATTAACTCATTATATTCAATAGAAATCAATTTTAATTGACCACTTTCGACTGCTGTTTCAAATGTCAGCGGTACTTCAGACTTTTTATTGTAGCAAATTCCTGCATCCATTTTTGGTTCCATCATTTCAATTGCGGACATTGCTTCATACAAACCAAATAGTTCATGGTGCATTAACTCACCCAGTTTTAATTCTACAAAATAAATAATTCAGGAAGTTTCTTGAGTAATGATTTTTATATCAAACTAGTTTAACCTTTAATTGACTCAAAAAATTCTCCAGTTATATTAAACCATACATAGGTTGGTGTAATTGTTGGAGCAATTGTTGCTCCACATTCATATTCGTTGATATTTTTATTTGTTTCTTTGTCCACGATTTCAATCGTATTACTACTTATATTTGGTATATTGCTATCTATGTTTAAAATATTTGTTTCTTTAGTTTCATTTGGTTCAGCCAATCTAAAAAAAATGTATAAAAAAAACAAATTTTAGGGAATAAAAACTTATGGCTATATATTTTTATTTTATTTACTTACGCTATTTTGTCATCATCCATTCTTAATTTTTTTTTGCGTATTTAGAATTTTTTTAATATATTAAAAATAATTCAAATTTAGAAAAAATAAAGAATTTCTGATGTTTTATATTTTGACAATTGTAGCTTTAAAAGAGAATATGAGACATAATCTTCCAGTCTAATTATAAACTGTCAAAGCTAAAAAAATTTCCATATAAATTTATTTCTATTATTGATATATCTATAAAATTATAATTTTCAAGAACTGTCAAATTTTTAACATATATGTTCAGTTCAGTGGAATTAGTACATATAATTATTTTCTCTATTCACTCGTATACATATTTTTGAAGTCAACAATACCATGCGATATAAACTGTCAAACATTTCATTAAATTTATTTTCAAGTAATTTTGTACATTAAGAATTCTTTAAAAAATATAATATTAATAGGTAAATATTTACAGTTTTAATATACATATAAATATTTTATGCATTTAATCTATTTCTTCTAATAAAAGGGCTTAAAAATGGAAGTAAAGACTTTATTTATTACGGAGTTAACTAATTTTTTAGTTCCAATAAATAAAATTAAAGACATTATTTCACTAAATGGAGATGACATAGAACTTGTGAAAAAAACATTATTATCAGAAAAGGAAAGTGTTGAACTTTATAAATTTATGTTATCAATAAATTATAATGATGATAAAAACAATTGTCTAGCAAAAATTAAACTAGAGGAAATATTTCAAATATTTAAAACAAAAATATTCACAGATGATCAACGTGAACTTTTGCAACATTGGCTTAGCATTTTAGCGATCACTTTGGAAATAACAGAAATCAATAAAGCAATGATAAATTGTAGAGATTTTGTTACATCTTTAATAGATCTTCCCATCGAAATTTTAGATACCTGCATGCTTATTTTACCCATATTAACAGAATATATCGAAAGTAAAAACTGTTTTGACAAATGGCTCAATAAAAGTGAACAAATAATGTTATTAAAATTCATAAACAAATCGCATGTATCTGAATCAAATGCAATTGAGCTACTTTTAAAATATTTAAAACAGCCACAATGTATCAAATTAATGCAAGCAATATATGATATATTCATCAATGAACACGAAAACAAAAAAACTGATAATTTAGTTATAATGGTACATTTCATTGACTTATTCATGGATCATTTATTCGAATTTAATTTTTTAGAAATAAATAATAATTATTTTTGGAAAATAATACAAACGGAATCTATTAGTGATAACATATTAAATCGTAAACAATCTATGTTAATATTTAAAAAAATCATAAACAAAGCAAAAAGTTTTAGTGAACCGAATGGTTTCAGTATTATTTCACCATCAGGAAATTATGTGTTGCATTGGGAACCATCATTAAATAGTATTTTATCTCAAGAGTGGCATATTTATTTCACATTAATGGATACGCTTAATACTCAGGATAAGCAATGTCATTTAATATTACCAATGCTAGAGAATTTAAATCGTATGACACTTTTACCAAAATTGTGGAAAGCAGTTACTTTGTATATTATTTTAAAAAACGATAACATAATGATCGTACGCTATGGTATCATACATTTTTTGAAATATTATTTTGATTACAATAATTGTGAATTTTTATTGGAGACATTTTTTACAACTATAAATAATACAAGCTTGTATCCCATTGATGAAAACTATGAACAATTATTAATAAATTTCATAAAATATTATTATAAAGTTATAATCAATATAATCGGCAATACAAACTGGTTATCTGTGCCATTATATTATATATTGAATGCATTAGTAAAATCAAATATAAATAAAACAGTAAAATTAACTAAAGAGTTCATCGAAATAATAAGAAAAATATCACTTCGAACAAAATCAATAACAAATACCTATATACGTTCTATGTGTCAAGTATTATTGGTAAAATTTGTATCATTAATTAATGTTAATGATATATGTGAAACATCAAAATTGTGGTTGCAATTGTTTGAAATAATACAGGGCATATCAGATAATTGTATATTTTTACATATGGATAAATGGTTCAAGCATTTAAATAATGTAAACAAAAAAAATTTAGATACAATTTACAATGATGATTTAAACGAACATAAAGAAATTCTATTAAAACTTTTTTATTCATTCGTGCAATATAATAACTTAAATAATAATGATTTAAACTTATTTTTAAACGATAAAGATTTTTTTACTCAATTAAATTATATTCGAATTAAAAATACCTTAGATTTGTATTTTATAAAAAAAATTCACATTCAACCAAATAATAGTATTGAAAAATATAATAAATATTTGATCAATTTAATAACAATTGATAATACGAATAACATAAATTTAACGTATAATGAATTAAATTTACAAATAAAATTAGTAAAGGAATTTTTTTTAATTAACCAAAACAAAAATGATAAAATCCTATTAAATAATTTTAATATATTAATATTTTTATTTTACAATAACTCAGTAAATGATAATAATTTGTTAAATATTTATTTTTCATTGTATATAATAAAATATTTAACAAAAAATCAATATAATTGTAAAGAAAATATAAATATAATAAACAATTCTATAAACATAAATTTTGAATCAAATTATGATAATAAAACAATAAATATAAACAATAGCACAATAATAACAAAAATATTGAAAAATAAATTTAAGATACGTAAAAATATTATTAAATTTGTTGATATTGATAATAAATTTGTATGCAATGAATTAGACGTATCTTTGAAGTCTTTTTATTCATGTGATAATACTGTTTATAAAGATATGTTTAATTATATAATGGTAACATGATTGATTTTTATATTTTTATGTTTTTCTAATTTAATATTTTTTGTAGGAATTATTTAAGGAAATCAAAGGAGAGAAGAACTGTAAACTTTTTATTAAGAATGAACAATTTTATCGTATTGTCGAACAATTTGTTTATGTAGTTCTTAATGAATTTACAAATATGAAAAAATCAGAAGCATTTTGGACAAGTATTGATAGGTGATTATTAATTTTTTATTTACTCTTATAAATGTTTAACAGAAGTTTTTTTCTAGTTATATAAAAATGTTATTTAGTTTTGGTTGCTCTGATAAATTATGGACTGAAAGCATAATTTTACCAATCATTGATAAATTATTAAAATTATCTATAAATTTATCTGGTTTAGCATTGATTATATTTAAAGAGTTATTAAAACAAGATTTTAGTTATTTATACCAATATGATGAAATATATAATATATTTTTAATTGGTTTACTTTACGGTAATCCAATGAGACGCGATATGAGGTTAATTATTAATATTATTTTTTTCTATTTTATTATTTTTTATTAATTTAATATTTTTTTTAGAATTGAAGCAGATTTATGTAAAAAAATAATTGAAAATAATCCAAAAATAAAAAAAACCCGTTACTGCAATGATGCTAATGAACGCGTCCGTGCTATGACAATATTAACTTTAATGCGTTTTGAAAATACTTTGGAAAAAGGCGTTTATGATATAGTTTTATCAAAAATGGTAGAGCTTTTAATAAAAGAATTAAATAATTTAAACGATAGAAAACCACGTTATTACGCTGATTCAATTGTTCATCGTTATAAATTACGATCAATACAGGCACTTGCCATATTATTTAATTATAATAATAAATTATCAATTAATATAAAGAATTTATTATTCAATGAAAATAATCAAATAAACATAAAGTATCTTTCTTGTTTTATATTGTTTAAATGTGATGAAATATTAGATTATCTATTTAGCATATTTAATGATAAAACTTTTAAAATCAACATACATATTATACCACATTTATTCACAATTATTTATCAAAGATGTTGTTTTCTCAATGACACAAGCATTGTCGAAAAATCCATAACACTAATTTATCCATTTACAATGTCGCAAAATTATCTAACACGATTATATGCACAAATAACGATTTATAAATTAATCAAAAATTTCGCATTATACAGTTTTAACAAATTAATTTATGATACAATAGTTACAAATATCGAAAAAGATAATGATTACCCATTGGCTAAACAATATTTAAATGATTTTCGTTACAAAAAATTTGAATTATCAAAATATTTAATTGTAAAAAATATATATGATAGTATACCACGCATAACTTATATGGCATCTGATGATCGAATCCCATTTAATACATTTATTGAATGTAGTAAAGAGTTGAATATTGTTTTCAATGAAGAAAACGATCAGACACTAGACGACACGGAGCATTTGTGGTTGAAAAAAACAATCGAGTTAGAAGAAACTACTGTAACGCATAATGATTATGAGTTGGATGACGTTCAGCGAAAAGTAATACCCATACGAACTTTATTGCCAAATTACATAATTAATAATAAAGTAGATAACGAGAATGGTTTAATTGTCGTTGCTAGTTTAGTATCTCGTTTACCAAATTTAGGCGGATTGGCAAGAACTTGCGAAGTATTTGGCGTGAAAAATTTTATTGTTGACTCGCTATTACATTTAAAAAATAAAGAATTCCAGTCTTTGAGTGTGACATCGGAAAAATGGTTATTCATTACTGAAATAAAAATAAACCAATTATCAAATTATATAAAAAATATGAAAATGAAAGGTTTTAAAATACTTGGGGCTGAACAAACAGCGAATAGCCAACGAATTGAAACAATTTTATTTCCGAAGAAATCAATATTAATATTAGGGTATTTTTATTGTTAAATATTGTATTTATAACTTTAAAACAATGAAATATTTTCAGGCATGAAAAAGAAGGCATTCCACCACAACTATTAAAATTACTTGATGCTGTTATTGAAATTCCACAATTTGGACAGATACGCTCATTAAACGTACACGTGACTGGTGCAATTATTATGTGGGAATATGCAAAACAACACTTAGTAAATAAGTAATTCATTAATTTAATTAAAACATTTCTATTTTATGTAATTTGATGTTTAATAAAACCTTTTTAAAAAGATATTTTAGTTTTAATTATTATTTATCCATTATCAATTTTTAGATTTGCCTCTTTACTTTATAAAAACTTCTTTCTTTAAACTTTAAATAATTACTTTAGCTTTACGTTAGCTTAGTCGGTATGCCACTTATACGTTTAAAGAATTTGATAATTTTGTAAAATTTTGATGCAAAAAGATTATAATAATATAAACTAAATGATAATAAATGAATATAATAAATAAATAATATAAATAATAATATTATTTGAAAATAGCTTTAAAGTAATAAATTTAAAAAAGTAATTGTATGCGCAATACATAATATTCTATTATTTCAACTATTATTGTAAGCGATAAGAGTTAGAAATCTAGTTTCGGTTTAAATATATATGGGCTATAATTTTGCTTTATATTTGTGTTATTTTGATTGACTGGTTTTTTCATAACATTTTTCATGACCAAAGATAAAAAATGATTGATTAATTTTTGTCTAACTATATTTTTTATATATTATCAGCTAAGTACAAGATAGCAGTTTAATTATAGTATTTTATTATTTAAGTGATGAAATTAATTTTATTTATTCTCTTGAAGAAACTTAACAAATAAATTTTTATTAATATTACTTTATGGGAGGATAAAGTAAAAAACGTATGTATACATAAAACGTCAACAAATTGAAACAAATAAAGCGTCGACAACACATCCACATATCATATAATTTTACACAAATAATACTATACACTATACAAAACATATATGGCATAATGCATTTTGGCTATGATCCATTTCTGCCATAGCGGAGAATTCTTAATAAATTCGATATCGATAAAATATATTTCTTTCAATGCATTTATTTATTTTTATATAATTCAATTCTCGCACTGTCTCGAAAATTTCATTAAAGCTTTCAAATAAATCTCTCAAATGTTTATAAGTCCAAAAAAAAAAAAAAATACTAAAAGCTTTTTAATTACAAAGTATTTTAATAATGAGAAAAAATGGATTTTTTTCTTTTTCGCTATAAATTAATTAAATATAAAAAAAAATTAAATTTTCTTCATTTATAACTATATATTCTTTGTTGAAATATTTTAATTTCATTAAATGTAGATTAAAAAAAAAGAATGTGTATATAGGAAAGTACATACCAGAAATGTGTCATAAACTTTATTTTGCCACCCAACTTTTTCGTTTTTATAGTACTTACTGTCATCGTTGTTTTAATTAAAAAGTTTTCTTCTTGTCTCACTTTTGTTTTTGGGTACAACTGACTAACGGGATAATTTCAAGAAAAATAAAAAATATTCAAACTTTTGAACGTGTGAAATGTGAAACTTTTTTTTATTAAAGCATAGTTAAAATTTTAAAACAAATAAAAAAAACGTGAAAATTACACTGCAATGTTTGATAATTCAATTTAGGGTATTTACGGGTTATAGCTATAGATTAACTAGTTATATATCTTCTTATTTTAATTAATAAGAAGTAACATAAACTTAAGTGACGAATGGTAGTTTTATATATATATGATATAATGATTACTTAAATTGCAAAACTAAATTCAATATCAATTTAAATAAAACCCATATTGATTGAACTATTATTTACTATAAAACAAAATTTTATATATTATTTCCATTATTATTATATTATAAATAAATTATATTTAAATAATAAAATAAGACAATAAACTTGAGTTCTAAATGAAACACATTGAAAAGCTTAATTATTAATATATTTCATTGATTAATTTTTAGTAATGCAAATCATCCCATCCAAATCGTTGGAAAAATTTTATTCTTCCATTTAACTCGTTATCACTTTTTTGTATCATGGCCAAAGTAATAATTTTATAAAAAAAGAAATCTAGAAATACTAAAATTAAAAGCAGTTAAATGCACAATGCTATGATTTTTTTTCACCTGCATGACGTTCTTTTTCCTTATTTAGTTTAGCTTGTATTATTGTGCTGAGTGGGCGCAAAGTAGCGATAAAACATTCTCTATTCGTATTTTAGAAAAAAAATATAAATAATAAAGTATAAATAATGGATAAAGGATAAAGGAATAAATAAATACTGAATGCTAAAACATTTCAAAAATAATAAATATTATACTGCAGATGTTGGTTTTATTGTTTGTAAATTATAACTACGAATAAATTTATTTATTATATCAACCTTTATAAACGTTTTTTTATACACATATTATTTATATTAAATACATTTTTTATGAAAAAATGATTAGAAATAAAAAGTTCATTTATACGTCATGCAATTTCACCTAAAATTTAATAGTTTTTAATTAAAATTTGAATTTGAATAATATTATTTTTTATTTATTTATTTATCTGTTATTTTTATGTATCTTTTTTATAGTTATGTTTTGTACTTTAACAATAAACTATATTTATTTATTTACCATAAAAAGGTAAATATATTTTAGTTAATATGGTTTTGACTACAATGAATCTGCTAAATTCAGCATCTTAAAATTAAATTTGTTTAGTAGGGTTACAGTTCGATTCCAATTATTATACATATATGTTTTATGTCACCAATATATATATATTATTTTATCATGTTATGTTATTTAATCAAAGACAACTATTTATTGTTATTATATTTCTTACAAAAAAAATAAGAGGAAAACTTATAGTCAGGTTTATTATCACTTTCTTGATTTCTTTCATCATTTAATAAAATAAATTTAATATAATAGTATCTCATCACCTTTATTTATGTATCTAAGAAAATATTTTAACCACAAATATTCTACATGTAAAAAAAAGAATAAAGATCTTCTTATTTTACTATCTGTGCTTTGCAGTCGCCCGCCAAATATCCTTATTATTATAATAATAATAACTAATAACTAATTTTTTTATCAAAGATTAACTTGTATTTCCAACGACTTCTTTTAAAGTAAAATAAAAAAAAGAAATACTCTTTCGTATCTTTTTAATATCTTTGTATATTTTGTGCTGTGTTGACTTAATAGTAGTTTTTGCATAGTGCATGTCGACTACTGGTTAATAATGTGTGCAGTTTTGTGTTTACAGTAATAATTTTGAAACCAACAAAATCATAAAAATTTAATATTTTTAATATA
This sequence comes from Ptychoptera albimana, assembly GCA_961205885.1. Classification (NCBI taxonomy): domain Eukaryota; kingdom Metazoa; phylum Arthropoda; class Insecta; order Diptera; family Ptychopteridae; genus Ptychoptera; species Ptychoptera albimana. Next base: position 32,151,464 of record OY540804.1, on the reverse strand, counting down.
ATCGGTTTTCTTTATAAGCCTCTAAATAATTTTATACATTTATTATTTAGTACAAAATTGAAAAATCCTTTTAATTTAAAACTTTTACGTATCACAAAACAGCAAAACATTAATTAAAAAAGAATTTATTAATCATGAAAAGTAAAGCAAAACAAAACAAAATTCTATTGTCATTTTTTAAATCAAGGAACACAATGTTTTTTAAACATATCAAAGGAGAACTAAATGGGAAGAAAATTGGTATTAACCACAAAAAACATTAATAAATGATTTTTTATAAATAAAGAAATTATAGAAAAAAAAAAAAAACATACATAATAATAATGCCAATAAAGATTTGATATATACGTAATCGTACTTTATTTTCATGTTGAAATAAATAAATAATCTGTAATTTTTTATTTTATAACGTTGTTGTCTTAAAAAATTAAAAACAATACACAAAAGCACAAAACATCATCTAAAATTAAAATATTTATGATAGCAGTTTGTTTCTATTTAATATGATGCGTTAAATAAAAAAGATATGTAAAGATATACAAATACAAAGCAACCAAATGAAAACCAATGAAGATATTAAGGAAGTGTTTCAAAACAAAAAATTGTTATCCTGTTCTGTATTATTATTTTGCTATTGTTTTAACGAATTTGTACTGCAGAATATTACAAGTAATAGTATTCAAAGCTTATAAAAAAAAAAATAAAAACAATAAAAGAAAAAATAAAAACAAGGAGAAGAAAAGCATACAAACTAAAAGATTTAATTTTCAATTTTTTCAAAGTTTTTAGTATAAAACTTTTTTTTTATTTATTTTATATAATAAAAATTCAAATAAGATAAAAAAGAAAAAGAAAACACAAAAACTAGGCGTAAACAAATTGTTTACAAATTACTATAAGATGGGATGAAAAAACAACGAAAAATTTCTTTTTTTATTATATTAATAAAACGATTTGGTACAATTGTTGTTTTTTTTTTTGGAGATTTTTATTTTATGAAATGTTCAAATACAAATAAAATATTCATATTTTTCTACTGAATGATAATCATTATTTTATACCTTTATATAGTTACACGATTTTAATTTTACTAACAAAAGCGACCACTTATTTTCATTTAATAATTAATTTTTATGGAAAAATCATCTAAACACTTTATTAATGAATAAAAATTTAAAAGAACACAAATTTATTTATTTTAGAGGGTTGAAAAATATTTTTATAAACAAATGGTTTAAGGAACTACCGACTTAGACTCTCAAGACGATCTAGAAGAGGTAGAGGGTAGATTTTGGTATCAATTGATAGAAGATATTAAAAAACTGTTATGAAAATCTGTATGCATCAAAAAAAAATTGTCCTTACTTTTCCTGCAATCGGAAAAATCATTTTTTTTGTAAGCCTTTGGGATAATCCATTTTAAATTTTTAATTAATTAAAAAATATGCTAGAAAAAAAATTAATTAGATTATGAATAGTCTAATTAATAAATTGTTATTAAAATTTTCTCGATTTTCTTAACATTTTCCTCACAATAAACCTTCCTCTACCTCTTCTATATTGCCTTGAGAGTCTAAGTCGGTATAACCAAACTTATTTATTTATCAATGATATTATTGCACTATGAATATATCTAACAATCAATGCAATATTATGATTATATATTTAATTTTGTGTTTGACAATTAAAGATAAACTGCGTTAAAGAGTAGTCGTTGATTGTATGAAAATGTATTATCATCTTTTTATTATTATTATTATGTATATATATATATTTTTTCATTATTGCATCATCTATTGAAAGTTTTATTTCTATATTTCTTTCTATTTATAGATAATAATAATAAAAATAATAATGAAAACGCAATATTATCCTTGACAAACTAAGGCAAACAAATTGGGTTTTTTATATACAATTTCTATAGAATGTAAAAAAAAGCACAATGTGCAAACGTCAACAAAAATAAAATATACGAAGAAAAATTTATCAATCTAAAAGCCAAGGAAACCAAAAGAAAAAAAAAGAAAATAGTAGAAAAAAATTATTTTCTGGTAATGTCAATATGCGTTTATATATACAATTGTTTAAGAACGAATTGTACCACTTTGTGCTATTGTGTCATAAATAATGACTAGCAAATGGAACTACACACGTTCATATATGTGATTGCGGTTTTTGGGTTTAGAACATTCTTTATTTAGCTTTTATCATTTTTCTGGTTTAGTCAGTCCCTTTAAATGAACAACTGATCACGTACCGTTATTGTATCGTTTTATATATATAAATATATATATATATATATATATTTATGTATTAACATATATGCTCCATTCAATAACAATATATTTTATGGTTTTAAATGAATTGTAAAATAATGAGTTAATTTTAATAAAAAATTATCAATTTCAATATTATGAATTTATTCTGCGAATTAATATAAATTTATGTATTACTTAATATTATTTTATTGCAAAATAAAATAATCTTTATATTTTGCACGCCTATATAATTAATTTTACTCAATACAATAGTAAGTAAGCTTTTTACATAAATATATGACGCTTAATTGAATAATTGTTTGTATTTATATTTATAAATTAATGATAATGTATTATAAAAGTATTCTTTAAATATGTACCAGAAATGATGGTGTTTTGGTTAATAAGTGCCACTGTTTCTTTATTTATTTCTGTAACTTTATACTATATAAAATTGTAGAAGTTGGAAAACCTGAAAACCTGTCATTACGTTGTACTATCTGTTTTTTCATTGCTGAAATAAATAAAGAAAGAAAAGTCCAGGAAACATTTTTCATCATTGCCTATCGTTGTTGTTGCCTATCTATACATAAAACAACCAACAAGATTATACATTTTTATATATTTGTTTTTATATAAACCTATATAAATATAAAAAATGATAATAAATAGCTTTGAAAATATTCAGGTCATCTCATTCATTTTTTTTTCTCCTTTACGAATTTTTAAAAAATTTTTGTATACATTTTCTTAAACATTTAGAAGTTTATTTTAACTCATTATATATTTCATTTAATTTTTTCAATGATTTCTTTACATTTATATTTACTTTTATTTTTTTGACTCGAACTTGTATGGTACATTTTCCGGGTCGCTAAGCTTTTTTATTTACTTAGATAATGAAGTTTATTTAAATTAAAAATATCTTAAAAGACATGCTAATGATAACAAAAATGATATCAAATTTTAGAAAATAGGATTTGTAATAAAAAAAATTATAATTATGAAGAAATGTATGTGGTTCTACATATTATTTTTATTTAAAGGAATTTTTATCAAAGACTGAATATAACGAATACTACTTTTTAATTGATTAAATGAGAAAATATTATAATATGTCGTTATTCAACCGATCTGGAATTGATCAATAAAATATTTATATATCATTAAATTTTTTTTTATTAACATTAAATAGTTTTTAACATATATTAATAAGAAACTTTTCATTTATTAATTTATTTACGAACTATAAAACAATAATTAAAATATGTGTATAAACATAATAAGTATTATAACTACTCATTAACATATTTTACCTAAAATAAGTTGCTACTTGCCGTATTTAAAAGCAACCCTTAACCTATTTTGCATAATATACGGATTTATTTTTTAATTTACTTTTAATTGCACATTTAAACTATTTCATGCGTGCTTGTTGTTAAAGTAAATAATTTTAAAATACAACAATGTCAATGCAGAAAAAAACATATCAATGCCAAAAGTTTAATAAATAAAAATGTAATCAAATAATTTTATATTTTAATAAAATATGTTCAGAATTCTTATCATTTTAATGATATAAGAAAAGAAAAGCCAAATGGGTTATTATCAAACACTACATAACATTTAATAAAACGAGAATAATATATATAACGTACTATATATCTTTATACCCTTTATATTTATGGAAAATAAACTTGCAAACTTTTGTTTGCATTACACAAAACACCTACTTCTATATTAACTAAACATTACTGTGCATCAATTAAAAATTATTATAAGAATCTATTTAAATGAAAGAAAAATTTAATAGGCAAAAGTTATAAGAACTCTCTCGTATGAGTTTTCTTGTTCTATTTTTATTATTATTTAGCATTTCAAAACTGTCTCAACATTTCCATACTTATATATTACATATTTTACACCATTTTATCACCTTTAACCTTTAATTTATTTTTTTTAATTATAATTCTTATAATACGAGAACCGGGAAATTGATGACCTTAAATAAAAATTAGACTTAAATAAAAGAAATTATATTATATTTACCCTAAAAACCTTGATAAAATATTCTCTTTAGTTATTTCTACTTTAAATGATATACAAAAAAATAATAATAATAATAAAGAGCAGAGGAATGTATGAATGTTAAAATGTACACCAGCATTCAACTTATATTTATATACAAGAAACAAATATATCTCGTCGATTATATTAAATATCTTTCACTCAATTTTATGTTGAATTTGGAGTGAAAGGAACATCGTTGTACTACAGCCATATATAAATGTATATAATATAATAAAACGAGTTAAATAGCAAAGCAACGAACTGAAACATTGTATAATACAATTTCTATAATAAAATTATCATTTTATTATATAAAAATGGTTTTTTTTATAAAAGTAGTAAGAAGATTTCTTATTTCATTTTGTTTTTATTATGATTTTAATTTTTATTATTGCTATAATGTATTAAAACGAAGCTGTCAAATTTATTAAACATATAATTAAGCAAAGTTTTATCCTTGATATGTTTATTAACATAACGGTGAGTGAGACTTGAAGAGAATGCGAAGAAGAAGGTATCTAAATGGATTTTTAACCATTTATTAATGTTAATGTGTTCCTTTTTCTACTTTAATATTTTTACAAAAATAAATTAATAGATGTCATAAAATATTAATGATTCATATTACGACTTTTTAAAGTATAAGTTAAGTCATTATAAAGTAAACAGTGATGGATATAATAATAATTAAATTTAAATGCTTAAACAAATAGTTTAAAATTTAAAAATAATTTAATTAGTTTTTTTTTTTTATAAAAGAGTAACAAGTTAAAAGCACATTAATCAATAACAAATAATTTTAACAATAAAATTTTATAAATATTTTTTCTTCTTTCGCATCATTTTTTATCACTTTAATATTATCTATTATTCAATTGTTTGACTTTTCTTAAAATTAAAAAAACATATTTAATGTCTTCAAAAAAATGCATAATACACTATTCGAAAATTAAATTATACGTCACTTGAATTTAATTCTATTGATGCTATTAATAAAAAACATTAGCGATAAATAAACACTTTTCTAATTGACAAATATTGATTTTAGATTTTTTGAAACCATTTACCAACGACATAGTAAAATTTAAATTTAATCATGTTATTAATATAGTGAGAAGAAAATATTTAGCAAAAAGAATGAAAGCACCAGTTGTTACCCTACATTTCTTTATATTTTTCTTCAATAACTTTCTTATAAAAAAAAAAATAAATTCACTTGTCGAACTAAAATAAAATTAGTAAAAATACATCTTGCGAGGGTAAGTTTTCGTCCTCAACATTGTTCAAAAAATAAGACAAACGAAGTGTTGCAGCTGTTCTAATAATACGGTAGATGTAAAAAAAAAAAAGAATGAAAATAAATGAATTTAAGGAGTTTAAAAACAAAATGAGTTAACACTGTTACAATGGATGTTTAAAAAAGATGGCATGAATGAGTTCTCTTTTTTTTTTTGTAATTTTTACAGAAACAAAAACTTTCAATAATATAATAAATAAATAAATCCTTAAATATTCAAAATTATATTGGTTTTATTAAATTTATTTAGACAAAATAATCATAATTCAATAATGATGATATTATGCTTTTCTAATTTACGTGCTTTGTTATATACTCAAATGAGGACAAACTATCTTTGTTGACACCATAGCAGAGATTTTCGAATATGTTATAAAAACAAAGATAAATTACCCTGACATAAATATCTAGAGCCACTACATTTCACAATTATTGAAACAGTAAAAAAAAACCAATCATGCAAATTTATCATTAATAAAAAATATTTAGAAACAAAATTTACATGTCAAGATGATTCTCAATCCCAAAATTATAAAATATTTCAGATTTACTGAAAGTTTCATAAAAACATAGAAAATATATAAAAAAGGATGGATAAAACGAGAGAGTAAACTTTCAAATCACTAACACAATGCTTATAGCAAGTGCTTTTAATATTTCCTATATCGTGATACATGTTCAAACCGGCGATGTAATGGAAATAACTGTCTTGTGGTTGTTCATATTTATTTTTTGTTCTACATAAATTAAAATCTGGAAAATTTATAGCTTGCTTTTGTGTAAATTTTATTAAATTTTAATATTACATTTTCTATAAAGAATACTTTTTATATTTTTTCATTGATATGCTTTACAATTATTTCATGAAAATTAAAATTATATTAAACAAAATATTCGTTGTAAAAAAGTCTTAGTCAAATTTCTTGAAAAAAAATTCTTAATTAATTATTAATAAATAATAAGTATTTTGAATTACAGCAATGAATTGCCTACATGTTTAATAATTTGTTCTAATGATTATTATTTAAAATTGCATGAAAATGGTGAATCTTAAAATTTATAACACATTTTAAAGATACTAATAAAATAATTAATAATTTTAAAAACGTTCGTATTAAGTGATTAATTTCTTGAATAATTTATAGAGACAGAATATTTTTAACCCTTATTTATTGTCTAAATAATAAAAAAATCAGAACTCTATTGATTCGTATAAATCCCAAATGTTTTATAGCTTGCTTCTTTTATCTATGGTAATAAAACGGCAACAACAGCAAGACCATTAAAAAAAACTCAATAAATATATGCAACGTTCTGTCATCAGATGTGTGTTTTGTTAAAATATGCGGTAAGATAAAATTCGTAAAGATAAAAATATAAAAAGGAATATTGTATAGGGTTTAAAATATTAATTACATTAAAAACCAAATACCTGGTTTTTTATTCTTCATTTTGTTTTTTTTTTATTTAGGTTATTCAATGACTTCTTCTATAATGCGAAATGACATAAAAAAAACAACCGAGTGAAAGTAATCAAACATTTTTACATTGTTTTTCCTTTTGTTATAAGGATAATTTGTTACTTGTTATAAAATATGACAAAGAAAAATCGGAGAAAGATATTATTTTTTACATTCAAATACCTAAACTAAACCATTATAGCTGCTCACTCCCTTATTAACCCATTTATGGATTCACTCATCCAAATTCAAAAATTCATTTTCAAAATTAAAGTAAGTAAAAATCACATCGGTTGAGAATATAATCGCTTAATTTTTTTTTCTTTTCCTTTTATTTGAAGCCACCATTTAGGATACATAGTAGATACTGACAGGTAATGGTGTAACGATAAGGTTTCTAAAGTAATATTTAAATAAAAATAAGATAAATACAGAAGAGAAAAAAATCTGCACACACGCACACGATGTACTTACTTGATTTTCAGTGTATTTCATTTAGTACAGTTAAAAACCGATTGAGAATTTCCTTCTCATATTTGATCAACTTTATCAATAATCTTCTCTTTAAAATGTTTAATACTAAGGATGCGGTATGAAATTTATTCGCTCTTTTTACTATCGCTAGGGTAAAAATTCTAATTTGGGAGAGAAAAGCTCGTTGAGGTTTTAACAGCATCACAAAACAAGCTAAAATATCCTACATGTACCATGTTTCATGAAAAAATTTATATTTATATGAGAAAAAATCATATCATTGCCATACTGAACCGGGTAAAATACAGAAACAGAACTAGTCGTACCGGTGCCACAATCACGTCTAGACGAAAATGATATTTTTGATATAATAAAATTGAAAATTTTCTTTAAAAAATATAACAATTAATTATATATTTATTTTATTTAACAAACGTTCATATGTGACCATTTTTTATAAAAACAGTGAAAATCTACCGATAAAAATTAAATAAAAAACCAGTTGAATTATGTATGAATAAATAAATAAAATTGTGAATAAAGAAATCTTTTCTTATATATGTCATTTTTCTTATTTAATATTTCTGATAATTGTTTAGCATTAATTAACTGTGTCGTGTTATATTAAAGTGAAATTATTATTGATTGGTTATGCAAGCTAATGTTTAAAAAATGAAATGATGAAATGGAAATGATAATATTTTAAATAATTTAGTTTTATCAAAAATAATAACTAGTAAAATTTTTATTAAATTCATAAGAATGTAAATACATAAATCTTCGAAGTTAAGACTACACATGAGAATACGGAAAAAATGTAATCATTTTACAATCATGATGATGAGTTGTGTTTATTCGGTTTTTTTTTCTATATTAATATTGCACATCTACGTTTTGAAAATGATATAAGCATAAATAAATATAAAACAAAAAAATTCATTATCCTAACACCAGAAAACAAAAAAGCATAATAAATATATACATGAGGGTTATTTGCGGAGTTTACGGTTGATGTCATGGCAGCATGCTATACATTATGAATGATTTGATTTAATGCTATAATTTTAAAGTGCTGATGTAAAAGGTGCGAATAAATTAAAAAATAGTACTTGAAATATTCGTGAAGTTTGCTATCAATGGTTTAAATAAATAAATGGTTTAATAAAATACAATTGAAACTAAAATACGAATAAATATTTCAAAATATTCAAATAAACACATTCTAAATGCTTCCTTGTCATACTAAATGGCCCACAACATGTTACAAAACCAACAAGCCAACCTGCATCAAAGTTTTAGCGCTTTCAACTTGCCAATTAAACATTTTAATAAACGAAAATCTGTGCATTATAAACATTTATAAATATGGTAAATTTTATAAAAATAAAGTCCACTTTTAAATTTGGGAAGACAACTTCTTACATAGCATAATCTTGAGCCAAAATAGAATCACATTTAAGCATTAAATCGTGGCCGGAAATATTATTATGTCACATCTGCACCAGACAGAATAAATTTGTTTTCTTAAGTATTATGTTTAATAATTTTCATTTTTCACAAAATTTAACGGGCAGTAAATATTATAAGCTAATAAACCGAATTTTTAAATCTGAAGCTTTTTGAATTTTTCTCAGAACATAATATAGCATTCTTATTAAAAAAAAGGATAATCTATTTTTTAATAATAAAACTAAATTGCTTGAAACGTTAATGCATTTTGTCATTTTGCAAAAGAAAAATCATAATCAAACAAAATAAAAAATTAATAACAAGCACACATTAAAATATTACATTTCCATATTAAATTCCTCAATTTTTCTTTATAAGTGTTTCCAATATAATTTTTTCTTGTACTTTTTCATAATTTTAACATATTACAGCTTATAACACAAAAATTGTTTTCTTTACTAAATATAATAATAATTTTTCATAACTTAATAATCAAATTAATATAAAAAAAAAATGTTGTCTATGTGTTAAGAAGAATTACTTTTTGACATTTTGAGATATAGACAAATAAATTGATGCAAAAATCAATTTGATTATATTTCCAAGTTGGTTTTTCTTTTATAAATGAGATAAATAAATTATTTTTTTACAATTTAACTTGCATAAACTTATTCTTATTATTATAAAAATTAATTTATTTAAAAATAGGGAAGAAATTATTTGTTCATAAATATTTAAAGATTTAACTAATATAATAATTTATTATTTAAATGTAAACAGAAAGAAAATAAAATGATGTATTTTAATATTTTAATTTTATTTTGTATTTTTTTTTTATACTTAGCTATTTTAAATAAATTGTTTAAGTTTCCTTATATTTCTTCAGTAAATTTTTTATTTATTTATTTTATCATAAGTTTCTAATAGTTAATTTTTATTTTTTTTAAATAAAAAACCACAAAGAAATGTAGTGAAGTAGAGATATACATATATATTTATGTACATATATAATAAATTATAGTTATCTACGAAAGCATACCATAAACTTAAAAAGAAAAACAATAAAGTGAAAATTTAATTTACGCATCTTCTTATAAATTGTTTTTTTTTTTTTTTTTTTTTTTTTGTGAATCGAAATGGCAAAATTTCAGATAAATTTTATATCACATTTTAGTGAATTTATAAAAATTACATTACTTTTATCACTTCAAATAATTTGGATACAAACAATAACTGGAAACTTTGCTATGGGTGGTAAGTATTAATATATTTTTTTTGACAAACTAAAAGTTCCTTGTACCATATAAAGCTTGTGGGCTCATAATTTATTAATGTGATAGAACTTTGAATGCACATTAAAAAGATAGATTAAATAATTTAATAAAAACGAAAATCTTACATCAATTGTTGGAAGACCTAGTAAAATCTAAGAGAACAAAGCAGAACAAAAAACACATTTTGATTTTTATTGATTAGATTTAATTGACAAGGTTCTTTTTTTTCTAAACAAATTGTATCTCCTTCATTTTTTTATTAATTTAATAATAATTCGCCATTTTAGTGTCTATACATTCAGAATTCATCTTCATATTTTATTTTATTTTATCAGTAAATGCGCATATTTTATTTAACGAACCACAACAATCATTGATTTTAGATCTCTTTTGATTGAGTTTATCTATAGTGAGTTATGAAATAATGTTTGGTTTTATTAAAAAATATATATGTGTAATTGGCACTTAATTTGTTGAATAAGTCCATAAATCAAAAATATTTAATGAAAATACTTTATCAAATCATTTCTTTCCAATTTTAACAATTTATTTAGTTTGTCTAAAATTTTTCTTATAATTATGAACCATTTTTAATTACTACTTCTGTTTGTCTTTTATTTTTTTGGTTTAAACCTTTATTTTTAAAGTTTTAAATTTCAATATAACTCTCATTTATCTATTCGTTAACTTCTATTTTTATTTTATTTTTCATATGCTCTGAAGCAGATCAAATTCAAAATTTCCAAATACCCAATATACTTTCTCTTTCTCTTTAACTATCAAAAATTCATCATAATTATTTTTTTCTAAGCTATCATGTTTTTATTATTATCTTTTAAATCCAGTTGGGAAAATGAAGAATTATTGCTAGTTTTTGTTTGCAATCCTCATAAGCTTATGCACATACATATAAACCATTTTTCAGGTCTTTTCTCAAATATTTCTCGTTGCTATTACTTCTTCATTCTATTGTTTTCTTTATTACTCTTTAATGCCATTCTGTCATTTGTCTAGTTTTTTATCTTTATTAGTAGTATACGAAAAGGTAAAACCAAAATAAACAATAATATATAATAAAATAATGATAAGCTAAAAAATCATGAGATTTATAAATAATAAAAAAAAGAAAAATGAAAACAGATAATTTAGATATAGCAAAAACAATACAATTTTTTTTTTTTGCCTAAAGTTAACAAAATTTGTATCGAATTTTTATCTATTTCACTATTTTAAATCGATTTAATATTACCTTTTATTTTTATTTTAATATTACAGAGATGGAAAACTAGAAAACTATTCTTTTGTTGCCATAAATAAACGTTTTTATAGCATAATTCATTCATGTGATTAGAGATTAGGATTATAATTCTTATTCTTGTTGAAAAGCATGGCAATTTGATGCCCTATGATTTATATTACGTTACAATTACCAACAATAGAAATAAGAAGAAAAAAAACCTAACCAACACTAAAGTTACCTACTGCATAGTTATATTATTTATTTTTTTTTTCAATTTTCTTTTATGAAATAAACCTCACAACTTGTTTTGTAATTTAGTTTTCTTTTACATTCCACATTTATTCCGACCGAAAAAAAATCCTGAATATGGAAGATTACTCTAAAAAGAAATCAAAAGAAAGGTGATAAAAGGGAATATGTTTTTTTTTTATTTCGTCTATTCAATGTTATATTATTTTTATACAATCGTATTATATCTTTACAACAAACCATTAATACTAACCACAAGAAAAAAGTTTAATAATTTTGTAGGAAATGATTAAAATAGCTATACTTTACTATTGAATTAGATGAGTGAACAATGAACTGTAGTATTAAAGAAAAGAAAAGAAAATAATCATTGAAAATATTTCAATGCAAAAAAAACCAAATATTTTCAATGTTACCCAATGTCAAATAGTTATTTTTGTTTTTATTTGTATTTATTGATAATGCTGCTAATTTTATTTAATTTATTCATATTAATTTCCCTCTACAGTTCACAGTTAATATGTTTTATTCTTTAGCATTCTTAAAAAAAAAAATTTTTATTAAAGTATTAGTATAGTACAGTATTTTGTATCACCAATTTATGATAAATATGTTAAACATCACCGCCGGCTTTATTTCTATAGCCAAATAAAAAACAAAATTTAACACCAGTTGCTGTTTTGTTTATAATAAGATAATATTTTTAAATAAAGCTTTAATGCTATCTAGTAAATATAAATAAACGATATCCCCATATTAATGAAATAACCCAGTATTATAATGAAATTTGCACGTAATAAAAAATAAACATCACCAAATGTAAACAGAAAGTCTTTTATTTAAATTTCCGTTAATCAAATGTGTTATTTACTTTATTTTATTTTATTTTATTTTATTTTGCCGAAAATTCTTATCAATTAAAAAAAATGATTTTGGTTAAATAATGAAAACTATAGAATTACAGAGCAACATAACATAATATTTTTCAATAGTATTTATAATTATTTGAAATTACTAAAGTTGAAAATATGAACTGTCATTAGCACAACATTAATATTAAATTGTGGTGGAGACCACTGGTATTTAATCAAATCTAAAGGGAAAAAGGATCACAATAATATTTTTATTTTTTGTTTTATACCATATAAAAAATAATTATATTTCGATTAATAATTGGTCAACTTTGGATTACATTCTCATATAAATATATATATAACCCTAATCGTTTAAATAGAATTAAATGAATGAATTGTTCTGTTATATTTATTCTAGATTAAAGCAGGTCATAGATTAAATATCCAAAAAATAAAAATGTATATCATACAAATAGCATATGGACTAATTCTTATAAATTCATTGTAGTGCACAGTTGGTTATCCAACATTAGTTTTATTTGGGTTTTTAATTGTTTGTTATGATTATTATAAAATAACAATGATTCTATGGCGCAGAAAATTTATTTATGACAAATATATATATATAGACAATAGCTTTTCAAACAAAATAAAAATATTGCTAGGCTTACAATAACTGAGCATATTATTCATTGGCTGATTTAAATTTTTATTCATTGATTTTGATTTTATTATTGTTTTATAAATAAACCATTAGTGACTTTCAATAGATAATTTGACTAAAACTACTTAAATGTACTATGTTAATAAGTTACTGGTTTTAATAAAATAAAACTCAAAAATAGAGCATGTTATCGAAGGTGCTAAAAAAAAGCGATATTCATACAATGGACATAGATTTAAAAATTTATAAAACTCGAAATATATCCATATATGAAAAAAAAAAGAAAAGACACCGAAATACAATTTTGAAAAAGTTATTGTAAATAAATGAATACACGGATAAAAAATCAATACACAAAAATTTTGTAATTAAAATATATACAGAATATACAGAAACAAATATTTTAACAAAATAGAAAACCATCTAATTTTATAAAAAAAAGTCTACTCATAACGATTTGTCATGTCAAACGATACAAGAATTTTCCATCATTTGTAAGTTTTCATATACTTGACTCCTGAGTATGCAAATATATAACAAGAGATCTGAAAATAAATTGATGTACTCTCAACTGCGTTGTATTATCAAAAAAAAATATCAAACCAAGGCTGATAAAATTTCTAAAAAAAAAAGAATGAAGGGTAAAAGCTAAGCTTTTACCGAGAAGAAAAATTTGAATTATAGGAATGATACCTTCCTTTTTTAAGACTTTTGCCATATATAATAAATATGTTTGCTGATAACAAACTTGAATGAGTTTAGAGATTATTACATTTTCCCATTATGTCGACAGACATTACATATATATTTATAACGTTTCCCATCTTTGTTAATACAATTCAAATAATAAAACACCAAAAATTTTCAACAATCAAAATTAGGTGACTGCTTATATAACATGTTATTAGAATTATTATGTATTTTCCTGAATACTGATTAGAAGAATAAAACAAACACTTTTAAATTTATTTTAAATTAATTAATTGTTATTTCAATCTAAAGCAGCGTAAAAATATTTTATTTATTTAATTTTTTAATATAAAATTCATTAAGCATTACATTAAGTTTGCACTAGTCCCCATAATATTATTTAATGCTTTCAAAGATAATTCATTTCTGAGTTCAGAAACATAAAAATATCGGCTGTGCGGTTAGATTTGAATAAATGCCAGCTAAAATACCATAACCTCTACATTCAAAAGCTGTCCAGATCATAGAAAATTTTTAACTCGAGAAATAAATTTTTTAGAGGCCTACTTCCATGGAAAGATCTGCTCAGTAAATCAAAACAAATATTCCTACCAATTTTCAGCATGATACGAATTAATTTTTTTTTTGCCAAAAATTTAATAAAAAACCTGATTCCTAGCATGTATTTTTTTTTTTTAATTTCGATGAAAAATCAAACATTTTTAAATGAATTGAAACTTTGCAGGGATACTCTTTGGGATGTCCCGAATAGCTTTAGTTCTACGGATTTGGCCGAAAAAAATTTATTTTCCGAGTTGTTGCCAAAAAATATGGATTTTGCCCTTTTTTTCGCACTCAATAGCATTTGCTGCCTAAAGTTTGCACTAGTCTCCATAATATTATTTAATGCTTTCAAAGATAATTCATTTCTGAGTTCAGAAACATAAAAATATCGGCTGTGCGGTTAGATTTGAATAAATGCCAGCTAAATACCATAACCTCTACATTCAAAAGCTGTCCAGATCATAGAAAATTTTTAACTCGAGAAATAAATTTTTTAGAGGCCTACTTCCATGGAAAGATCTGCTCAGTAAATCAATACAAATATTCCTACCAATTTTCAGCATGATACGAATTAATTTTTTTTTTGCCAAAAATTTAATAAAAAACCTGATTCCTAGCATGTATTTTTTTTTTTTAATTTCGATGAAAAATCAAACATTTTTAAATGAATTGAAACTTTGCAGGGATACTCTTTGGGATGTCCCGAATAGCTTTAGTTCTACGGATTTGGCCGAAAAAAATTTATTTTCCGAGTTGTTGCGAAAAAATATGGGTTTTGCCCTTTTTTTCGCACTCAATAGCATTCGCTGCCAAAAGTTTGCACTAGTCCCCATAATATTATTTAATGCTTTCAAAGATAATTCATTTCTGAGTTCAGAAACATAAAAATATCGGCTGTGCGGTTAGATTTGAATAAATGCCAGCTAAAATACCATAACCTCTACATTCAAAAGCTGTCCAGATCATAGAAAATTTTTAACTCGAGAAATAAATTTTTTAGAGGCCTACTTCCATGGAAAGATCTGCTCAGTAAATCAAAACAAATATTCCTACCAATTTTCAGCATGATACGAATTAATTTTTTTTTTGCCAATAATTTAATAAAAAACCTGATGCCTAGCATGTATATATTTTTTTTAATTTCGATGAAAAATCAAACATTTTTAAATGAATTGAAACTTTGCAGGGATACTCTTTGTGATGTCCCGAATAGCTTTAGTTCTACGGATTTGGCCAAAAAAAATTTATTTTCCGAGTTGTTGCCAAAAAATATGGATTTTGCCCTTTTTTTCACACTCAATAGCATTTGCTGCCTAAAGTTTGCACTAGTCTCCATAATATTATTTAATGCTTTCAAAGATAATTCATTTCTGAGTTCAGAAACATAAAAATATCGGCTGTGCGGTTAGATTTGAATAAATGCCAGCTAAAATGCCATAACCTCTACATTCAAAAGCTGTCCAGATCATAGAAAATTTTTAACTCGAGAAATAAATTTTTTAGAGGCCTACTTCCATGGAAAGATCTGCTCAGTAAATCAAAACAAATATTCCTACCGATTTTCAGCATGATACGAATTAATTTTTTTTTTGCCAAAAATTTAATAAAAAACCTGATTCCTAGCATGTATTTTTTTTTTTTAATTTCGATGAAAAATCAAACATTTTTAAATGAATTGAAACTTTGCAGGGATACTCTTTGGGATGTCCCGAATAGCTTTAGTTCTACGGATTTGGCCGAAAAAAATTTATTTTCCGAGTTGTTGCCAAAAAATATGGATTTTGCCCTTTTTTTCGCACTCAATAGCATTTGCTGCCTAAAGTTTGCACTAGTCTCCATAATATTATTTAATGCTTTCAAAGATAATTCATTTCTGAGTTCAGAAACATAAAAATATCGGCTGTGCGGTTAGATTTGAATAAATGCCAGCTAAATACCATAACCTCTACATTCAAAAGCTGTCCAGATCATAGAAAATTTTTAACTCGAGAAATAAATTTTTTAGAGGCCTACTTCCATGGAAAGATCTGCTCAGTAAATCAATACAAATATTCCTACCAATTTTCAGCATGATACGAATTAATTTTTTTTTTGCCAAAAATTTAATAAAAAACCTGATTCCTAGCATGTATTTTTTTTTTTTAATTTCGATGAAAAATCAAACATTTTTAAATGAATTGAAACTTTGCAGGGATACTCTTTGGGATGTCCCGAATAGCTTTAGTTCTACGGATTTGGCCGAAAAAAATTTATTTTCCGAGTTGTTGCGAAAAAATATGGGTTTTGCCCTTTTTTTCGCACTCAATAGCATTCGCTGCCAAAAGTTTGCACTAGTCCCCATAATATTATTTAATGCTTTCAAAGATAATTCATTTCTGAGTTCAGAAACATAAAAATATCGGCTGTGCGGTTAGATTTGAATAAATGCCAGCTAAAATACCATAACCTCTACATTCAAAAGCTGTCCAGATCATAGAAAATTTTTAACTCGAGAAATAAATTTTTTAGAGGCCTACTTCCATGGAAAGATCTGCTCAGTAAATCAAAACAAATATTCCTACCAATTTTCAGCATGATACGAATTAATTTTTTTTTTGCCAATAATTTAATAAAAAACCTGATGCCTAGCATGTATATATTTTTTTTAATTTCGATGAAAAATCAAACATTTTTAAATGAATTGAAACTTTGCAGGGATACTCTTTGTGATGTCCCGAATAGCTTTAGTTCTACGGATTTGGCCAAAAAAAATTTATTTTCCGAGTTGTTGCCAAAAAATATGGATTTTGCCCTTTTTTTCACACTCAATAGCATTTGCTGCCTAAAGTTTGCACTAGTCTCCATAATATTATTTAATGCTTTCAAAGATAATTCATTTCTGAGTTCAGAAACATAAAAATATCGGCTGTGCGGTTAGATTTGAATAAATGCCAGCTAAAATGCCATAACCTCTACATTCAAAAGCTGTCCAGATCATAGAAAATTTTTAACTCGAGAAATAAATTTTTTAGAGGCCTACTTCCATGGAAAGATCTGCTCAGTAAATCAAAACAAATATTCCTACCGATTTTCAGCATGATACGAATTAATTTTTTTTTTGCCAAAAATTTAATAAAAAACCTGATTCCTAGCATGTATTTTTTTTTTTTAATTTCGATGAAAAATCAAACATTTTTAAATGAATTGAAACTTTGCAGGGATACTCTTTGGGATGTCCCGAATAGCTTTAGTTCTACGGATTTGGCCGAAAAAAATTTATTTTCCGAGTTGTTGCCAAAAAATATGGATTTTGCCCTTTTTTTCGCACTCAATAGCATTTGCTGCCTAAAGTTTGCACTAGTCTCCATAATATTATTTAATGCTTTCAAAGATAATTCATTTCTGAGTTCAGAAACATAAAAATATCGGCTGTGCGGTTAGATTTGAATAAATGCCAGCTAAATACCATAACCTCTACATTCAAAAGCTGTCCAGATCATAGAAAATTTTTAACTCGAGAAATAAATTTTTTAGAGGCCTACTTCCATGGAAAGATCTGCTCAGTAAATCAATACAAATATTCCTACCAATTTTCAGCATGATACGAATTAATTTTTTTTTTGCCAAAAATTTAATAAAAAACCTGATGCCTAGCATGTATATATTTTTTTTAATTTCGATGAAAAATCAAACATTTTTAAATGAATTGAAACTTTGCAGGGATACTCTTTGGGATGTCCCAAATAGCTTTAGTTCTACGGATTTGGCCAAAAAAAATTTATTTTCCGAGTTGTTGCCAAAAAATATGGATTTTGCCCTTTTTTTCACACTCAATAGCATTTGCTGCCTAAAGTTTGCACTAGTCTCCATAATATTATTTAATGCTTTCAAAGATAATTCATTTCTGAGTTCAGAAACATAAAAATATCGGCTGTGCGGTTAGATTTGAATAAATGCCAGCTAAAATACCATAACCTCTACATTCAAAAGCTGTCCAGATCATAGAAAATTTTTAACTCGAGAAATAAATTTTTTAGAGGCCTACTTCCATGGAAAGATCTGCTCAGTAAATCAAAACAAATATTCCTACCAATTTTCAGCATGATACGAATTAATTTTTTTTTTGCCAAAAATTTAATAAAAAACCTGATGCCTAGCATGTATATATTTTTTTTAATTTCGATGAAAAATCAAACATTTTTAAATGAATTGAAACTTTGCAGGGATACTCTTTGGGATGTCCCAAATAGCTTTAGTTTTACGGATTTGGCCAAAAAAAATTTATTTTCCGAGTTGTTGCCAAAAAATATGGATTTTGCCCTTTTTTTCACACTCAATAGCATTTGCTGCCTAAAGTTTGCACTAGTCTCCATAATATTATTTAATGCTTTCAAAGATAATTCATTTCTGAGTTCAGAAACATAAAAATATCGGCTGTGCGGTTAGATTTGAATAAATGCCAGCTAAAATACCATAACCTCTACATTCAAAAGCTGTCCAGATCATAGAAAATTTTTAACTCGAGAAATAAATTTTTTAGAGGCCTACTTCCATGGAAAGATCTGCTCAGTAAATCAAAACAAATATTCCTACCGATTTTCAGCATGATACGAATTAATTTTTTTTTTGCCAAAAATTTAATAAAAAACCTGATGCCTAGCATGTATTTTTTTTTTTTAATTTCGATGAAAAATCAAACATTTTTAAATGAATTGAAACTTTGCAGGGATACTCTTTGGGATGTCCCGAATAGCTTTAGTTCTACGGATTTGGCCGAAAAAAATTTATTTTCCGAGTTGTTGCCAAAAAATATGGATTTTGCCCTTTTTTTCGCACTCAATAGCATTTGCTGCCTAAAGTTTGCACTAGTCTCCATAATATTATTTAATGCTTTCAAAGATAATTCATTTCTGAGTTCAGAAACATAAAAATATCGGCTGTGCGGTTAGATTTGAATAAATGCCAGCTAAATACCATAACCTCTACATTCAAAAGCTGTCCAGATCATAGAAAATTTTTAACTCGAGAAATAAATTTTTTAGAGGCCTACTTCCATGGAAAGATCTGCTCAGTAAATCAATACAAATATTCCTACCAATTTTCAGCATGATACGAATTAATTTTTTTTTTGCCAAAAATTTAATAAAAAACCTGATGCCTAGCATGTATATATTTTTTTTAATTTCGATGAAAAATCAAACATTTTTAAATGAATTGAAACTTTGCAGGGATACTCTTTGGGATGTCCCAAATAGCTTTAGTTCTACGGATTTGGCCAAAAAAAATTTATTTTCCGAGTTGTTGCCAAAAAATATGGATTTTGCCCTTTTTTTCACACTCAATAGCATTTGCTGCCTAAAGTTTGCACTAGTCTCCATAATATTATTTAATGCTTTCAAAGATAATTCATTTCTGAGTTCAGAAACATAAAAATATCGGCTGTGCGGTTAGATTTGAATAAATGCCAGCTAAAATACCATAACCTCTACATTCAAAAGCTGTCCAGATCATAGAAAATTTTTAACTCGAGAAATAAATTTTTTAGAGGCCTACTTCCATGGAAAGATCTGCTCAGTAAATCAAAACAAATATTCCTACCAATTTTCAGCATGATACGAATTAATTTTTTTTTTGCCAAAAATTTAATAAAAAACCTGATGCCTAGCATGTATATATTTTTTTTAATTTCGATGAAAAATCAAACATTTTTAAATGAATTGAAACTTTGCAGGGATACTCTTTGGGATGTCCCAAATAGCTTTAGTTTTACGGATTTGGCCAAAAAAAATTTATTTTCCGAGTTGTTGCCAAAAAATATGGATTTTGCCCTTTTTTTCACACTCAATAGCATTTGCTGCCTAAAGTTTGCACTAGTCTCCATAATATTATTTAATGCTTTCAAAGATAATTCATTTCTGAGTTCAGAAACATAAAAATATCGGCTGTGCGGTTAGATTTGAATAAATGCCAGCTAAAATACCATAACCTCTACATTCAAAAGCTGTCCAGATCATAGAAAATTTTTAACTCGAGAAATAAATTTTTTAGAGGCCTACTTCCATGGAAAGATCTGCTCAGTAAATCAAAACAAATATTCCTACCGATTTTCAGCATGATACGAATTAATTTTTTTTTTGCCAAAAATTTAATAAAAAACCTGATGCCTAGCATGTATTTTTTTTTTTTAATTTCGATGAAAAATCAAACATTTTTAAATGAATTGAAACTTTGCAGGGATACTCTTTGGGATGTCCCGAATAGCTTTAGTTCTACGGATTTGGCCGAAAAAAATTTATTTTCCGAGTTGTTGCCAAAAAATATGGATTTTGCCCTTTTTTTCGCACTCAATAGCATTTGCTGCCTAAAGTTTGCACTAGTCTCCATAATATTATTTAATGCTTTCAAAGATAATTCATTTCTGAGTTCAGAAACATAAAAATATCGGCTGTGCGGTTAGATTTGAATAAATGCCAGCTAAATACCATAACCTCTACATTCAAAAGCTGTCCAGATCATAGAAAATTTTTAACTCGAGAAATAAATTTTTTAGAGGCCTACTTCCATGGAAAGATCTGCTCAGTAAATCAATACAAATATTCCTACCAATTTTCAGCATGATACGAATTAATTTTTTTTTTGCCAAAAATTTAATAAAAAACCTGATGCCTAGCATGTATTTTTTTTTTTAAATTTCGATGAAAAATCAAACATTTTTAAATGAATTGAAACTTTGCAGGGATACTCTTTGGGATGTCCCGAATAGCTTTAGTTCTACGGATTTGGCCGAAAAAAATTTATTTTCCGAGTTGTTGCCAAAAAATATGGATTTTGCCCTTTTTTTCACACTCATTAGCATTTGCTGCCAAAAGTTTGCACTAGTCTCCATAATATTATTTAATGCTTTCAAAGATAATTCATTTCTGAGTTCAGAAACATAAAAATATCGGCTGTGCGGTTAGATTTGAATAAATGCCAGCTAAAATACCATAACCTCTACATTCAAAAGCTGTCCAGATCATAGAAAATTTTTAACTCGAGAAATAAATTTTTTAGAGGCCTACTTCCATGGAAAGATCTGCTCAGTAAATCAATACAAATATTCCTACCAATTTTCAGCATGATACGAATTAATTTTTTTTTTGCCAAAAATTTAATAAAAAACCTGATGCCTAGCATGTATTTTTTTTTTTTAATTTCGATGAAAAATCAAACATTTTTAAATGAATTGAAACTTTGCAGGGATACTCTTTGGGATGTCCCGAATAGCTTTAGTTCTACAGATTTGGCCGAAAAAAATTTATTTTCCGAGTTGTTGCCAAAAAATATGGATTTTGCCCTTTTTTTCACACTCATTAGCATATGCTGCCAAAAGTTTGCACTAGTCTCCATAATATTATTTAATGCTTTCAAAGATAATTCATTTCTGAGTTCAGAAACATAAAAATATCGGCTGTGCGGTTAGATTTGAATAAATGCCAGCTAAAATACCATAACCTCAACATTCAAAAAAATAATCAGTAATAAAAAATAAGAAAATATACATTCTAGGAAAAACAATTACCGTTTTATTGAAAATATCAAATTTTACATTTTTGATTCTTATTTTATTTATTTCAAAAATCAAATATTCAAATATTCAATTATCAAAATTTCTAACCATATAAGACAGGACTTTTTATTAAATAAAATTTAAATAAGTTAATCTGTTGCCCATAATTAAATACATTATTTATTGTTAATATTGTTAGGTTTAGATCAGTAATTGACATCTGTTTATTTATTTATCTTTCCAATAAAGAACATTTTTTATTACATTTTTAAGACCCATTTTATAAAATAATTTAAACTTATTATATATTTATTGTATTGTATTCATTTTATTATTGAAATATGCTATTTTTTACTTAAGTATATACTTATTGTTTTTTTTTTATTGCTCTTTGATATAAATAAATATTCAAATATATTAAATTTAATAACAATTTTTTAATTATAAAGCACAAAAACTATTTATTATACAAAAAAGAAACTGAACCCAATTTAAAACAGTTTATCCCAAGTCCATACTTTCTTTTTAATACTGTAATATACGCTTACAATAAATTAATATAAATTGAGAATTAATTTCCAATTTGGGTCAACATTTAGATATATATATATATAAAATGGAATTTAATTTCAAAATAAATATAAAATGTAAAAATTATTCAAATTAAATTTTATTACAATTTTTATTGTTTTATTCATTTTTTTTTTCTTTTTTGCGTATTTCATTCAACGATGATTTTTTCCTTTGTACATTATTGTTTTCAATTTCTTTTACTTTACCTCTTAGTTAAAATGAAATAACACAATGTTGTTGTTATTTTAAAATCATTCTGTGTGTTTTCGCGTATTTAATTTTGTCGATAATATTGAAACAGTTTTTTTTTTAATAAGCAATAAAATATTTCTTTTTAATTTAAGTCTGGGGATTAAAATACATTTTTTCCTTGGATTACATTTTTCATTATAATTATAAAAACAAAAAATAAAATAATTGCCGCTGGCAGTTGGTAACTTACAAAAGTTTTTTTTTTTTTAATTGAAAATATTCAAAAAATGTTATAAAAATGTTTTTGTTCTTTCTTTAATATTGCAACACTTGACTTAATTTTATTTATACAACCCTGGTGTAAATGATATTATTTTTCTACATCTCATATTTCCCAAAGATAAATAATAAAAGCTTAAGCATTTTATAGAAGATATTTTTCTTTTCTCAACATTTTTATACTAAATAATGATACAAAATATTAATGCAAATACATACAAAAACTTGATAATTTACAGTGTTTGTATTTGAGTGTGAAATTAATATCTAATCTCATGTGTACTGGATACATTTACAGTATCATATAACCTAACCTACGATAACTTAACACAATTTACAATTAAGAAAATAAATCATTAAAAAATTAACCAAATCTAACATAATAATTTTTTTTTTTTTTTGATAGTAGAACTAGCATCACCTAGAGCAATATTTAACACTATTTAAAATTAGTATTCTCTTTAAGAGGTAATGATGGATGGATATAAAAAAAAATCATTTTTACTTCTTTAGTAAATTCAAGTATTTACAAGCTTACACAAACATAATTTTCTACAACAGCATCATATAAAAACCAGAATGTTTTATGTTGAAGTATATGGCATCAAAAATTAAATAAGACCACAATTGTACCATCTTTACCGTTTGACTATTTTTATTCTCTAGTTTACCATCAACGCATTAAAACATATTTGTTTTATTAATTGCACATACTATCACATGACATCGTTATTCTTGTGACACCTGATAAACAAAAATCATAAATATAAATATAAATTTAATTAAATGAAATATGTACTATTTTTATTTATTATTATTTATTTTGTTTTTATACTTCACAAGTACTTCATTTGAGATTTTTTTTCTGTTGTATAATTTATTTTAAAAATATTTACATTTCAATAAATAAAAATAATCAACTGTTTGATGTTTTTTGCATAATGTATTTTATACAAAAAAATATATATGCATTTATTAATTTGACGAATAAATAAAATTCATTCAATAAAAATGTATCTAAATTGTTTTATTTTTTAGTTCCTTTAATAGAATATGGACGGTCGTTAGATGATAACATTAATGATTTGTCATCGTTACCAATTATTGATACATCCTATGATTTAGATACTGAGCAATCTGAAGCGCGTTATGATCCTCGTTTATTATCAGAAGAGCTACGTGGATCACATACTGCAAGTAAACAAGGTGCTGAAGCTTGTTTTGGTACAAATGGGCAATATGAACATGGACAAAAGGTGAGAAAATCATTTTTTCTATGCTTTAATAGGAAAAACATGATAAAGGAATATATTTTATCATTCATCCTTTCCTTCCGTTTGATCTCTCTTTTTATATAACATTTTTGATAACTTTCGTCATCATCATTACCATCACCAAGAATATATAAAAAAAACATCAATGAACATTAAATAATCTAGTCAAATCCTTAAGAATATCTTTTCAAATCGTACACAACACCTGAAAATTTGTAACGAACATAACATTTAACGTTTTACTATTGTAATGGCAATAAAATTGTAGATCGCATTCATATAATACAACAGTATTCACACACAAAATATTCTTTAAACTGCACGCTGATTACATTGTTCAGAAAACTGAAGATAAGGTTATTATAGATTTTTTTTAAATATATATATATATATATATATATGACACATTATATTTAAAGATTCTTTATTAGGTTAAAATTGTTTACTGTGAATTCCTGAAAAATCTGATATATTTTTACTTTTGTAATATTATATTTTTAAGCATTTTCTTATGTATTGTTACTTTAAATCAATGTTATCATTTTTCTTATTTTTGTTATACTTGGTGAAACCTAAATAAATACTCTAAGTAGATTTTGAATATTCATTCATTTCCTCCATTCACTCAGTCTATTTATAAGTAACAATAAATAACTATGAATTATATATGTATGTATATAAAAAAAATGAAAAGAATGATAAACTTTGTTGAACAAAAGAAATAAAGAAAAAAGAAATAAAATTTATGTGAATTAGGAGAATTATAATTATATATTTTTGCATCTTATACATTTATGTTTTTTATTCGTCTTATAATTTGGTTTAGCTCCATTTTACAAGGTTTGTTTTATCACAGATAAGCTATTACAATAGAATAGAAGTAATTAAATATGTTTAATGGATAAATTAAAAGTAAAAAATATAAAATAAATGAGAAAAAAGAATTACAATATTAAAATAGAAAAACAAAAACCATAATCATCTTTTTTTCTTTATAGATAATACGATCAGATCCATGTGAAGTATGTTTATGTGTTGATGGAGAAATATTTTGTTGGTGGAAACAATGTGGCAAGTTAATTATAAATTCTTATAAAAATTATAATTATTATTATAGTTTAATAATGGTGTAATATGTTTTTTTTTTTTTCTTATATAAATAGATTATCTAATAAAAAAAGAAAAATATAATAATAATAATAATAATATGAAGCAGCAGCAGCAGCAGCAACAACAAAAAATATTTGCAGCCAAAAAAAAAATATCACGCCCGATTAATTCACCAAAACCAATAAAATACATACCACAAAGTATATTAACTTTTCCACAAAATCTTCCAGTACATTTACCAATATTGAATGATACGATTAAAAATAGTGAAACTGGTTCTCCAATAGTTTATAGTAATAATAATAATAATAATAATAATAATAATAATAATAATAATAATAATAATAATATTATTAATAATGATCATAGTAATAGCTATAATATTATAAAACCTACATCAACCATATTAACAATAAAAGAAACAGCAAAATCTAAGGAGAAATTTACAACAGTATTACCAGCATTTGTAGAAATAGCAAGAACAGTAAATACAACACCAAAATCTAAATCAAATAGTGTTGATCTTATTAAATTCAATAAAACAGTTGCAACGACCTTAGCAACATACTTAGAAAATTTACCGAATACATTATTATATAAAAAATTGGTCGTGAATTCTACAAATCTGCCATCAAGAAAAAATTTAAATGCAAATCGTGATGATAATCATAATAGTTTATTTGAAAAAACAATTATAAATCGTGATGGGGTTTTTATAGAAAATGTAAAAGAAATTTTAACACCATCGACATCATTGTCGTCGTCAGTATTGGATAACAAAGAAGATTTTACAAACAATAAACCAAAACAAATAAAAATCGACGATTTTGGGATAGGCGGACAACATTATGTTATAACATCATCTGGGCATGTTGAACAACAAACCGATGTATTGGCTAGTGATAATGTTTTAGAACAGTTCCGTAATATACCATCATCTGGCTCAGGACCATCAGTTTCAGGCAGTAGCAGTAGTAGAGGTAGTGGCGATGAATATAATTTCAAATTTATAACAGAAAATCGCATAAATCTGACAGACATGGGAAATATTAATCATAAGAATTCAGCATCTGACAGTAATGTAACTGAAAGTTTAACGAAGCATTACTCTACACCAATCATAACTAAAGGTGAAATAGCATCATTCACATCTACATCTTCAACATCAAAAGTACCAATGGAAAAAAACTGTATTGTAATGGGTGAGTATAGTAGATTTTAATTTTCAATTATCAAAATATTCTAAAAAATATAAAAATATTATTTTTCTTCTAAACAGGCATCTCTTATAGAGTTGGTACAATTTTACCACAAGAAACAGGAAATTGTCTACAATGCATTTGTATAGAAAGTGTTAACACAAATGATCCTCCCCGTGTTACATGTAATCCACATAATTGTCCACCACTTGTACTACCTGATTTATTTGATACCACAGGATATTAATTTCTTGTCAGTATAAGATAAACCTTTATGAATCATTATAAGTCGCAATGTGAATCAAAAAGAAAAATAATTACGAATCAAATTTAAAATTTTTTTATTGCAAATAGTCAAACAACTTTTGTTTTTTAACTTTTTTTGTAAAAGTAAAGAAGTCCTTTAAGACAAGAACAGCACGCTACAAAGTGGTTAAGTTTTTTTTACATACAATTGTATTAATATAAGCTTAAGGATAAAATAACAGTTTATTTGTAAGAAAAACAGTAAATAAATAATTCCCTTAATGGAAATGCGACAAATTATCTAAAACGACCAGGTACTTAATAAAATTGAGAAAAAGATAATAATAATAATGAATAATAAAAATCAATTTGTCTTATAAATAAGGAATTGATAAAAAAAAACAATCTATTGTTATTTTAATAATTTTTTATTTATTTATTTATATTATTTACATTTTTTCATTTCACCAAAACATAAACTTATATAGATGATTTTTTTTTATTTTACTTTTCTATATAAAAATATAATATACAAGTAGATATTAAAAATAGTGAAATAAAATACAAAAAAAAAATATGAAGAATAAACATATAATGTAAAATATATAATTTATTTGAATTTATTTACAAAAAAAAAAAAAAATAATAATAATAGTAATAGTAATAATAAAAAAATAAATAAAATTTTACTACTTACAAAATGTACAATTTTTTAGAGACAAAAAAGGAAACAATACAAGAAAATATTACCACATACTTCTCTATAGTTTAATGGAGTAACATTTACTTAATAACTCAAAATTAGGTATTTAAAACAATTTAATTTGTTTTTTTTTAGTAAAAATTGTGTATATTTTTAATAAGAAATGGTTTAATATTAAAAAATAATAACAAAAAGAAACAAATAAAATATAGTTTCAATATAGAACAGGGTCGAATAAACAGCATACCTTAATATAAATTTAACAAATTATTTAATGTTGAATTTAATTTATAAAATTTTGTCTAAAAATATTTTTTTTTTTTGTAAAAATGTATTTAATTCATTTAACTAATTTAACAAATCAAAAATAATAAAAAATACTGTTTGGTAAATAAACAATTTTTCATTAAAGAAAAATTATTATATATAATCTTATTAAAAAAAAAAATTAATTATTATATTATTATTAGATGAAAAAATGTTATATTACATAAATCAAACATTTAGACATGTTATATTTTCAATGACTTAGTACTTAGAATAATTAATATATTATAATATTAATAATAATAACTTAGGATTTATAATTGTGATTTTTATGACTTATTAATAATACATATTTAAAAAAAAAAAATGAGTGCTCAACTATAAAATATATAATATATGGAAATTATTATTACTTTAATATAATTTTTATAGTACTTTATTGTGTTTAAAATGAAAATAAATACTAATTTGATCAATACTCTTAAAATTTTAGACTGAACAAAAGATCCGTAAAGTTATTTAATACTGCTTGCTAAGAAGCATACGATAATTGTTGTTATAATTAAAACTACATATCTTTAACGATCATAATGTCAACAGTGCATTGTGTGCTCTTTATGATCAGTAAGAATTTAAATTTATGACATTTTATGTTACTTATTTTTGAATATTGAAACCAGCAATATATAGTTTTTAAAGAAAAATCATAATTATAATTTAATATGTGATAATGTAACAAAACAAAAATCTTATCAATTCATTATATTTATTAAAAACAATATTCATCGCACTTGTGAATACAATATATTATATTAATAATAATAATAATACATTTTATGTAATAATTATAAAATATCGGCTATATTATTGAACTTTTTTGACCAAAAAAAAAAAAAAAACACATTATAAAAATGATAAGAAATTTATTTAAAAAGTATAATGAGAAATAAAGAATAGTATGTATTAATATGTTACTCATTTTGTTGACAATATTTTATTAAATATATACATATATTAACATTTAAAAAATAATAATTAACATATAGAGCAAATGTTTAATTAATTAATTTTTTTTCAGGCATATTTTCAGTTTTTTTAGTTAAATTTTCTCTTTTATTATTTTTTTTTTTACAATTCAATTAATACGTTTGATATTCGTAAATAATTCTCAAACTTTATTAATACTTTTGATTATTTCAAGATAGCGTTTTCATGGACTAAGTAATAGATTAAGAAGATCAAAATCTATATTTTATCTAAAATTGTCTTAACTGATTACTAGTAGATAAATGTCCAAATTTAATTGTGTCTGTTTATATATCTTTAAACCATAATATTATCTTGGAATATTTCTAATTTAATAGATTAAGACAATAAATTTATTAGGATTATTTTTATTAAAAAAATTAAATAAAAAGTAGTTATATTTAGCAACATTGTTTGGTAGAGTTTATGCTTATAAAATAGTGTTGAATATATAAGTAACTCAGGTAAAAAAACACTACGATTAGAATTAGTATACATTTTTTCTAACGGAGAGCGCCTCAATATTATTTACATCAAAAAGACAAAAACAGAAAACGTCAAAAGAATATTTTACAAAGACGTAACATTTTTTTAATTTTTAATTATTTAGTTCATTGTTATTATAATAATAAATATTTCTATATATTTGAATCATTATAATAAAGTTTAGTAGTAACCGAATATTAAAAGGTGCTTATACTTTTTTACTACCTGTATACTACACATTTTTTAACTCATAATAGTCAACTAATTATTAAATAACAACTAATAAAATGTTATTTAAGTATTTAATTAATACAAATGAAATAGCATTATTTAATTTCACAAAAAGATTGGCAAGTATTTATATTATAAATTACTAGAATTTGTTTAATGCTATTTACTATTTTTGAAAATATTGTTCAAAACAAATTGTTTGTTTCTTTATACAATCATTAATATAATTTTGAAAAATTGGAATTCGTTTACAATTTGTATAATATTTTTATAAAAATGAGTTAAAATCTAATTAGTCAATGTTTATTAATTGCAATAATCTCATCTCATATGCGTGTGATTTTTTTTAAATTGAAATGAAATTCAATTCAATTCTTACTTTGGCGTAGTCTTTTATGATTTTTATTTAATTTAAATGATTGATTCTTTTTAGATGAATTCCACGAAGCATAAAATAACGGTTAATGTAGAACAAGGTGCAATTTTTGGTGAACAAGATGTTTTACCTAACGGAGGAGAGATGTATGCTTTCCGTGGAATACCATATGCTAAGCCACCAATAGGAAATTTACGATTTAAGGTGATTGGTTGGAGGAGAATATTTTTGTTAATGCAATGATAAAAAAATTGTGTCTTTATTAGGCTCCAGAACCATTGGAACATTTTAATATAGATTTATTAGACTGTACCAAAGAACGCAGTATTGCTTTACAAAGAAATACATTTGGTGGTGCTATGGCGGGTGTGGAAAGTGATGAACTATTTGTAGGGTCAGAGGATTGTCTGTTTTTGAATGTTTATACTCCTAAAATGCCGAATATGTCGGGACAAAATGAAAAATTAGCAGTACTTGTATGGGTACATGGTGGGGCTTATTTAATGGGAAGTGAGAATGCAACATTGTAAGATTTATTTGTATAAACATTAAATTTAGTTTTTTTAATTTTACTTTTCCTCTAAAGATTCTCACCTGAATATATTTTACAAGAAAATGTTATTGTTGTTACATTAAACTATCGGTTGGGTCCATTTGGATTTTTACATTTACCAAAAGCTGGTGTTGAAGGAAATGCAGGTTTAAAAGATCAATTAGTAGCGTTAAAGTGGGTAAATAAAAATATAGAAAAATTCAATGGGAATCCGAATAATATCACATTAATGGGAGAAAGTGCAGGGGCAGCTTCTGTTCATTTTCATTTTTTATCACAAAATTCTCGTCCATTTTTCCATAAAGCAATTTGTCAAAGCGGAACAAGTAATATGCAATGGGCTACCATTTCCGAAACTGAATTAAAAGCAAAAAAACTGGCTAAACTTATTGGCTGTGAATCGTCAAATGATAACGATATTTTAGGTTAAATCAATTTTTATAATATTTATTTATCAATTATTTATATTAATTTTTTTTTAGAATTCTTACAAAAAGCATCGTTAGTAGATATAGGAAAAAACGCAATGAATGTAATGAGTACAGATGAAAAGCGGCGCGGTTTGCCACTTATATATACGCCTGTTATTGAAGAGGACTCTGTAGGTTATATATGTATTTGTTTATTTCATTGAGCTTTATTTTAAAATTATGTAGGATAATGCAATTATTACAAAAAACCCTATTGAAATTTTAACTTCCAAAAATTTAATTGATATACCTATCATTGTTGGGAAAACTTCTTCTGAGGGAATTATTATGCTGCCAGATGCTATTAAAAAAATTGAAGTTTATGATTCAGATATGGCCCGAATGATACCTAAGTATACAATAAAGACTATAATATTTTTCATATTATTCATTCGTTTACTTTTTTTAATTTCAGAGGAATAAATATTAAACAAGGAACTCAAGAATGTGAAGATTTAGCTAAAATAATAAAAGAATTTTATTTTAAAGATAGCGCAATTTGTGAAAACACTTTGTCTGAATTTAGAGACCTAATGACAGATTATCATTTTGGCATCGATTTATATAACATTGTTGAAATACATAGCCGTCACCAATTTAAGTCAAATTTGTATTTATATCAATTTGCTTATGACGGTGAATTAAATATAATTAAAAAAATGATGCAGCTTACTGATCTTGATGGAGCTTGTCATGCGGATGATATATATTATTTATTTAAGTAATTTTTAAAATATTATATTAAGTAAAAACTTTATTAAATTGAATTATATTTATTTAAGAAATAAATTTATGGATATTGATGTTCCGATGGATTCGGAAGCTGGTTTAGTAAGACAAAAAATGTGTCGGTTATGGACAAATTTTGCAAAATACGGGTAAATATATAATTTAGAATTGTATAAATACGTTATTGTCTAATTTTATTTTATAGTAATCCCTCGCCAAAGAATGACAACTTAATTAATATTAACTGGAAACCAGTAGATAAACTATATAACATAACCGATGAATTCCATCCAAATTGTTTAATAATAGATAAACATATAGAAATGTGTAACACATTAGAAAAAAGTCGGCATGATTTTTGGCGAAATATATATAATAAATATAATGGTGATATTATTAACGTAAATATAAAACCAAAATTATAAGTTTTGTAAATTAAAATAAAAAATGGTGCATTAAGGGTTCATAATTAATTTTTAATATTATTTTTCAAATATGTTTTTATTAAAAACAAATCGTTCTTGGTAAAAAATGTTAAATCCTTTTTATTTTCTGCAGTGACATTTAAGAAATAATAGCAGTAATAATATTTCAATGTTTTCGTCATAAATTGACCAAAATATTTATAATTAAAAGTGCCTGTGTAGTTTAATGTTAGTATTAAGTAATAAAGGCAATAATGGTATTTAATTTGTATTCACATTCTTCATTTTATCATAATAAAAAACATGATGTACATTATATTATGTATGAATAAAATATTTTACTGTATGTTATCATTGCCATGTGGTTTATTATTATTTACCAAATTATCACTTTTCAACCTTTTCCAATAAACTTTTAATTGATACACAACATCGCGTTTATCCGAACGCCATAAAATACTAACAATATGGCCTAATGTTGCATTATTGTCGTCTCTCGTCCAATCAAGTAGTATTTGGTAAAAAGTCTAAAAATAATCAATTGGTGTAGTCTTAAAATATAGTTTGTAATAGAATAAAATATTTGGCAATAGTACCTCTTTTACTCCTTTCACATAATTATCTTCATGCTTTTGTTCAATTTGACCATCAGAAAATCCTAGTTGTCTTGCTATAGAACGCCAATCTTCTCCTAAATGTGTTGAAATTATATCCATTGAATCTAATTCTAGCCTATCTTTTGAAGCCATCATTTCTAATAATATAAAATTATTTGTTATTTATTTTTAAATGCATTAAAATTAACCAATTACAAACCTTGAATTGTTTTTGTTTTTTTATATACAGTTGAATTACTGGCACCCAAACTAGTTCCGCCTCTCGCGTTTACATTTTCAATTGTATTTGTTACAGAAATATTATTAACTGAACCCAAATGTAACTTATTAATATTAGAAAATTGAAATACTTGGCAATTTTGAATATTTGATGCAACTCTTTGATCAGTTAAAGGTAATAATGGATAATGCTGTGAAGAATTCAACGTCAATTCATGACTTATTCCAGGTGTAGAAATTTCTTCAATGTTACTAGTTATTTTAGATAAGTTATGATTATTCTTATCTGGGATTTTGGAGGTTAGAAGCGATACCTTAGGTGTGGCATTATCTGCCAAAGTTAATATTGCGGGAAGACTCCTGTTATTATTTTCATGTTGTTGTGAGTTTTCTTGTTGATCCTCGTCTCTTGGTGGAAGTGCAGCGGCATCTGTGCTTAATTGTTTTGACATATTGTCTTTGTTAAAATCAATTGTTTCAATATAAAAACGGGATTTTTTAATAAATTTATCAAAATTCACCAAAGTACGAATATGTATAAATTTAAAGCATTAAATCTACACAAATCAAAAATTGTTTTTATTTTATATAAACAGCAAATTAAACCAAATAAGGAAAAATACAAAATTCTTTATCCAAAAGAGAAAAAAAATTACCAAATTGACATTTCATGATTCCATATATTGCAAGAAATTATACGCAAGAAAACGCCACAATTATCAAATATAAATTTTTCAGAAACTTTTTATATTCAACTAATTTTAATAAAAAAATATATATATGTAAAGAAAATCATGTGGTGAATATGATGCATGATTGTGGTCTTCAATATAATTAAGTATAAATGCGTGGTCTTATTTGTTTTAAAAAAAAAAGCTCAATAAAAAAATTACAAACATACGTTATTAAATTAATTTTTTTTTTATTATAATAACAATAATGTTCAATTACAATAACACGAACCAAAATAAACAAATTATTATGTGTATCTTTTATTATTGTTATATATTTTAGATGGCTATTGAAAATATAAATAGGTTATTTTATTAATTACAACTTAAATACTGTACTTAATTTATTATTTTAAATATAAATTACAATATTTCAGTACTAAAGCTAATCAATTTGAATACTAAATTTATTTAATATGTTTCTTTATAATATTTAATCTATTTAAATGTCTAATTATGCTTGTAAAGAATTATTGTTATATACAAAGGTCTATTACTAAAAAGAAATTTTTAAAAATTTAATAAGTATGTTGTATTTACAATTTGAAATATATAATAATAAATTTATTAGATAAGACGGTAATGTAATTTCTGATTTATTTATTAAGGTTTTAAGAACCAGCTTAAATTTTCATTATTTTTATTGTATAAGATGTTATCATCAATAAAATTTTCAATTATTATTTTACTTAAAGCTACAGCTACACATAAAATAAAATATAATTATGTTGATTGATAAAATCAAAAATATAAATAAAAACATATTTTTGTGGAGAGATTGACATGACATTTAAAAAAAATCATCTGAACTAGAATTTCTTACTAAAAATTTATTTAAGAATAAAAGAAAATTAAAACATGTATAGACAATACGTTAAAATAATATATAAAAGATGCTCTTATTTTTCAATAAAAATTTCACGTTGATGTGTTTTGAGAAGGAGACGATGGTCTAGCAAGTTGGATAAGCTCATTTGATCCATGTAAGTTACACCAACTTTTAAATTCTTCATTATTTAATGTCCAATTAGATTTTCGAGCGCATGGAACGTGTACTTCATGCTTACATCCACGTTGCAAACATGGTAACATTGCACCATAATTTAAACAAATACCGCATTTATGTCTTACACTTGACCAAACAGCGGTTTCTAAACCAACAATGCGAACTCCTACTATATGTACACCAGATGCCCAAACAGCACAATCCTCATGCACCCACACTTCGTATGATTCAGAGCTAGCTTTTGTCATTCCAGAATATATATCATCAATTGTTGTATGAATTACTGACGTATTTGGAGTTGTTGTAATGTCCGGTAGGGCATTTATTTGATGTTCAATTTTCTTTTTTTTTTTTACCTTGAATATTAAAACCAAATAAATTATAAAAAAATAAAGCAATAAATTATCAAATAACATACAATTTGATGTGTAATTGGTGCATTCAAATTTTCACTTAACCTATTACTAACAGCAACAGGTAAACAATAAGGATTTTTTTGTTTCATCGTTTGGCGACTCCTTTTGCTTTTGAATATATCATTCTCTGGTTCAATTTGACTTAATTGATAATCATCACATGTTGTTGTTATTAAATATGGACCAAATAAATCTCCTAGACCAAATTTATGTGGTCCCATTTTGCAAAAAACACACATCCAGCTTTTATCTGTTGTATCTGCATCATATTTAATACTTAGCGTACTAACATGAAGTCCACGTATTTTGTTTAAATCATTAGTTGTGTGTAATACAGGTTTTTTTAACTTTATTTTATTGATTATTTTTTCTGGATCATCTAGTTCCGTTATTGACTGATTAACCACATTCATTTGTCCATCGTTGCGTATATGTATGAAAGGACCTCGATGCTTTAATATGGTCCCATTTGTATCATATGCCAATGAATCATCTTTTTGTTTTATTTTATCTCTGGTATTGTTATTAACATTACTATGATTATTTCCATTGACATTATTTATATTAATATGAACTTTATTTTGCTTTGTAGTATTTGTTTTTCGATAATTTTTACTATTTCTACCACCTTTTTTAGAAATTTGTGTGCGCTTTTTCTTACGTACTATCATGTCATTTTGTCCGGCAATTGGACGTTTGATTGTTGTTTTACTATTACATAGATTCAATTTTAACTCATTAGTTTCACTATTTTGTAAACTATCTGTCAAAATATCTTTAACAACAGCAGCATCTACAGTACTATTTTTTATATTTTCACATGTACCACGTAATTTATCTAAAGATGTATTATCTTCAATGCCAGCAAACATTTCTTCTAACTTATTTTCAACCTTAACATAAAATAAAAAAATTATATACTATATTATAAAAAAAAATTGAAATATATATATAACGAAAAAAAGTACCTCTTCAAAGCAGTTAGCATTTTCATTCAAATAATCTGATTGTTGTTCTTTAAATGATTTTATAATAAAGTCTTTATTATCTTTATCATCATTAAGATTTGCATCTATGTCATTGCTAATTATTGAATCCGATAGATTTATTTTTGAATTATCCTCATTTTCTTGGGTTTTGACGATATTTAAATGATCAATATCTGTCGGTGGCGTTGTACTTGCAATCATAGCAGCTATTTTATCAATTGTTTCACAATCATCAGAATCATTTTTTTTACTACGTCCACGTTTCCTTTGATTTATTTTTATTATAGTTAAATCAATATTATTATTTAAAAATTCATCTTTTACAATATCATTATTTACTATAGTGTTTATTATTTGTGTTGGTTTGTTTTCTATTATTGTATTATTAATTGGAATTGAAGATGTAATAAAATCCGTAGTTGATGATATTATTGCTGCATTTGTTTCCGATGATGTTGGTTTTGATGTTATTGTTGATGATGTAGGTGTTGTTGTTGTTGTTGTTGTTGATGATGATGTTGTTGTTGTTGTTGTGGTTGTTGTTGTTGTTGTTAATGTTGATGTTGATGTTGTTGTTAATGTTGATGTTACATTTGTTGCAATCGCTGTTATAGATTTTTGTATTGAAACAGATTCAATTTGTTTAAAATTATTATTTATAGAAATGTCATTAGGTAATTGTTCTTCACTTAAAACTTTTGTACTTTTATCAACAATTAAATGAGGTTTTGTTTCTTTATCATTTAACTTAATATTATTATCAACATCAATTTTTTCTATATTATTAAATAAAGATGAATTGATAGAAGTCGATATTATTGTTTTACTTTGATTACTATCACTTGTTTTATTAATATTATTATCACTTGAATTATTTGTTGATGGTATTGTTCTTGCTTCAGCTTTTTCTATTGTTGTTCTTATTATTATTGTTGTCGATGTTTCAGTATTATTTTTTTCGCTTTTTTCAACTAATTCCTTATTATTAATATCATTAGATAAATTATTTAAATCACAATTTTTATTTATAATTTTATTACTATTACTGTTTACACTATTATAAACACTATTATTATTACTAATTATAATATGACCATTATTATTATTGTTTACATTATTTTTAGTAATTAAATTAGTATTCATATTATTTATATGTTCTTCAATATTATTAATATTATCATTATTATTGTTTAATAAATTAATTGGTGCCATTATTTCATGATTATCTTCTATATTATTATGATTTGATGATACACGTAATGTTTTATTTGGTTTGCGTTTACGTCGCTTTTTATTATTTATATTTAAATCTACTGATGATTCCTCATTTGATGTTATTGTATTTGTCGGTGATGCGACTAAAATTCCATCTTGTATTATTGTATTACCGTGCTGAGATGACACTGAATTTACATTATTATTGAAATTATTTAATGATGGCAAAGGTAAGATTGGAGTTGACAAAGAATTATTTATTGAAGTAGATAATAAACTTGTAGCAATTGGTGTCAATAAACCAGCTGTTGTCGTAGCATTTATTAAATGATTATTAAGCAAAGCTGCTGTAGCTAATGCTATTGCGGCTGATGATGATGAGACTGCCGATTGTGGAGACGGTGACGGTGATGGTCTGAGCTCATTTAACTTTGTTATAGATGGACTACGACTTCGACTATTACTATTTGGACTTTGATTTGGTACTGACGGTGGTCTTGGTGCAGGTGATTCTTTGGGTTAAATGAAATATCAAAATAAATAAATGTATATGCATAATTGTTAAATTATATAAATAAAGACAATTACTTCTTTGTGGCGATATTGGTATTGTGTTATTTTTCATTGAATGATATATTGCTTCTTTAACTAGTTCAACAGGTTCCGATATTTGTTGCAACTATATAAATAGAAAATTATTTAAATTTATTTATGAATAAATAAATGAAAAAAAAACATACACTTTTTCTAACATTCAGTGAATCACGAGATAATTTAACAATGTCATTGTTTATTTGTTTTGCATCTCGTATATATAAACCACCACAGTTATTTGTCGGGTTGTTTACATTATTATTTCCAATTATCGTTAATTCTCCATTATTTTGTAACTTTTCTTTTATACTAGACGTTGTTTGTATTACACTTGTAATTGGTGATGTCCTTCTAATTACACAAATAATTAATAATTAAATAACAAACAAAAAAGTAGCAAATATTATCACTTACAAATTATTTTTATTTCCCTGCGAATTAATATACAAATCTTGTGGTGTTTGTGAGTTAGATGATGATGAGCCATTGCTACTGGCTATTCCTGATATTTGCTGTAAACTTCTTGGCGATGGTGTCAAACTGTTCCGCGCTGATGTTTGCAATGTTAAATCGACAGAAGTAAATGGTGGACCACCGCGTCCAAATTGAGTAGGCATTACATCAAGTGCATTTTTGTGGTTAGATTGTATAAAATTATATAAAGCTGCTTCAGGAGGAGTTGGTGTATGCCATGTTGATGGCGAGCGAGCTAGTGGCCTCTCATTTGACATGTGTGCTAATTGTGGTTGACGAGGAATATACGACGGCACCTGTTACAAATTAAATAAATTACATTTAAACAAAATATAACTAATAATGGAATAGGAGGTACACACCTGTAAATGATTCCATGATGAATTTGGAGTTTGACCTATACGACTATGCGGATTATGGCCAGACATTTTTTATGGTTATGTTTCTTTCTTTACAAAAAATTGTATGTGTTATATTTATATCTTTATAAATATTATGACAAAATTAACTTAATTGTTCTTTTTTTTATATAAGTCTATCGTTTTTATTAAGTATTTTTAATTGGTAATATCATAATTGATAAATAAATAAAAAAAACTGATTTACTATTAATTAATACTAGAAATACAATAAAAGAATATTAATAGTAACTTTTAGAAGACTATTATATAAACAAATTTCAATTTATTAATAACACGATGTGAAATTCTGAATATAAAATAAAGTAAATAAATTATATGAAAAAAAAAAATTACTTGGTAATGTAATTAGTTAGTTTTTCGAATTTAGTAACTTTTTTATTTATTTTTGCAATGTTTCTAATTAATAAACAGAAATCTTATATTCAATTATAAAATACACTCAATGAACAATCATACAAACATACAATTAACCATTCCAGTAATATTATTGTCTTTATAAATGAGAAGCATTTTTCAAAAGAAACAAAAATAAAACTTTAAAGCATTAAAACTTGTATACATATAAATTTCAGGGTCAATTTAAGTTTGTTGTTATGAAGTTTGATATATTTCGATTTAAGATATAAAGACATAAATTTAGTGGAGTATTTAATTATTAAAACCGGGTAATAATTTCAGGCATTATTTAATCCCGCATATTAAATATTCACAAAAAAAATTATCAACTGTTCGGCTTTGCAATTTAATTTAATTCCCATTTCACTTTTGCTTCTTTTTATTTTAATAATTAAATAGTAAAATTACAAGTGACATAATAATAATTACAATTAATGTTTTTAAGTTTAAATAGTTTTCAGTAACTGATAAGGCGCGCAATAATGTTGTTAAAGCCACATGAATCTTCCTTCGTTAAAATGATTTTAATCAAAATAAAACAAAATTTAATAATAACATAAAAATCGTCTTTCAGGGTCACAAATATCACACAAACTCAACACAACACACGTAAGCTATAAACACAATAATAAAATATTGTTAATGATTCTAGAAAAAGTGTTTTGTTAAACAGAATATTAATAAATATAATAGCACAGTGAATAACTAAAAGTCTCTTAACTGGTACAAAAATATTGAAAGCTTTACGATATTTATGATGCTATTTTATTTATTATAATCAGAAACAAACTATACATCGGACAAGCTCTAACAAATGTATTTAATTAAACTGTATTATGCATATGTTATTAAATTGATTTTTCATTCTTCTAATCTTGATATATGATTCTTTTTTATTTTTCCCTGTAGAAAATTAATGATTTTTCTGTCTCCCAAACATTTATATATATTAATATTTTTTAACTAGAATATATAAAATATGTGTGTGTGCGTGAGAAGAAAGTGTATAAGGGTGGTTATTTTTTGTTTTGTTATCTATTTATATTTAAATAAATATTATAATATGTAATAAAATATTGAATCATTTTTTTAATTAAACTGTTTTAATTGCAGAATAAATGACACTTAACTCACAACAAATGAGTAAATA
Source organism: Ptychoptera albimana (assembly GCA_961205885.1). Classification (NCBI taxonomy): domain Eukaryota; kingdom Metazoa; phylum Arthropoda; class Insecta; order Diptera; family Ptychopteridae; genus Ptychoptera; species Ptychoptera albimana. Next base: position 32,111,025 of record OY540804.1, on the reverse strand, counting down.
TCTCAAGCACAACTACAAATCAAATGTACAATATGCCATTTGGTATTTTATTGATTAATTATTTAATGTACATAATGTGTATTTTAGCAATGCTAATATACTAATATTTAAAAAATAAAAACAATATATTTGTGGAGTGATACAAAACAGTATTAAATAATAAGTAATAATTAGAACATATCAAATAAATATTATTAAACTATAAACTTTTTATGACACGACATTCATCTTTTTCTTGCAATCTAGCCAGGCAGAAAAAAAAATTACAGTGTTTTATTCCTTTTTTGCAAACGCCACAAATTATATTACGAATTAGCGTTTTATAAGCTATATCTTACTTATTTTAAACATGTAACAAATATTCAGTATTATTTATACTTAATTAATATAAATATAATGTATAAATATTATTTAAAAATATATTTTAACATTTGCCACACATTCATCTTTTTTTTTCATTTTCATACAAAATTATATTTTTGCTTTTTTTCTTTTGTTCTTCTTTTTTCCACATTTATTGGCACATATTGATATTTTTCACTATAGTCAAGTTTATAAAATTAATAACAAGGAAAATATTTGTATTGTCCTTTTTAGCACGTTTATCTAGTGCAAAAAATAGTTTTTACAGGTAAGCAGAGAGTTATTTAATGAATAAAAACATACCACAAATTGGTATTTTATTCACATAATATAAAAGTGTCTTTTATTACTCTCCCTGTCGCACATTAACTATCTCTCTTTAAACAAACATGAACACTTAATGCAACATATATTACTATTTAAATTTCACTTTTAATTGTAGTGAATTTAATTAAAAAATCTACTAAAAATTTGTTATTTGATTTTCAAATAATTTATTTAGTAATGAATGCTTTTATTTTGAAAATGCAGGGCGGTTTTTTAATGACCGACAATGCCAAATAAGAATTCAATGGCGTTTTTTTGGGTAGCTTATATTTTTCAATATTGGCGACAATGTCAAGATAATGAAGATACCTTTATTATTATTGTTTAATCCCTTTTTTGAAATAATATTTTCTCTTTTATTATTAAATTGCCATCTATATATTTTTAAGAATTATTTTTATATTAGTTGACAGTTTTGTTATTTTAATTATAATTCAAAACTTTGTTTGATTTTATAATTTCATAATGCAATTAACCATGATAATGTAAAAAGCAAATAATAATTTCTAATTTTATACACCCATAATTTTTTTTTTAATTTAAATAAAAGGACATAACCTTATTTATCAAATATTTAAAAATTATATCAATGGAATTAAAGTATGTTTTCAAACCAAGTCTTTTGCCGCCTATATTGTTCAAATGCCAAATTGTATAGCACCTTGTATAGTAATGCTATTGGTATTTATTTAATTTTCATTTATTACAATTTAATATTTATATTACCCTTAAATTATTGTTAAATGGCACCAGAACGAGGAGCACTAATAGTATTAGAAGGATGTGATCGAGCTGGTAAAACAACACAATGTAAAAAATTAGGTACTTTATTTTGTTGTTATGCAAAATCTAAGCATATTTGTTAATATTATTTTTATATTTAAGCTCAATTATTAACTAATTTGGGACATCAAGCAATTTATATGAATTTCCCTGATCGCAAGACAGAATGTGGAGCATTAATTAATTCTTATTTAACAAATAAAAAAGAAATAAATGATGAGGGAATTCATTTATTGTTTTCCTTTAATCGGTGGGAATCCAAAAATAAAATGGAAAATTTATTAAAATCTGGAAAAACATTAATTGTAGATCGCTATTCATACTCAGGTGTTGCTTTTAGTGCTGCTAAAGGTTTAAATATAGAATGGTGTAAAGCACCGGATGCTGGATTATTGAAGCCTGATTTAGTTATTCTATTAACATTAAATGCAGATGCAATGGCGGGACGCGGTGGATTTGGTGATGAAAGGTTAATCGAAATATATTAAATATTTTTAATTTTTTAAGTTTATATATTTTATTACTTTAGATATGAAATACCGGAATTTCAAAAACAAGTTTTATATTATTTCCAAGAATTAAAAGATAATGATTATTGGGTAGAAGTTGATGCCGATAAAACAGAAGAAAATTTATGTAAGGAACTTACACAATTATCAATTAATTGCATTAAGAAATCCAAGTGTAAGGAATTTAAAAAACTGTGGTAAAAATAACATTTGTGCAATTATTTTGTAAATAAAAAAATGTAATTTAATTAATGTGCATAATGTATTTTTATTGTATTAAATTTTTGTGAGAAAATAAAAATATTCAAAACGCACTGAAACTTTACAGAAATGTTTTTAATAATGTAATGTATAACTGAATCAAGTTAGTTCTTGGCATTTTTCGATAAAACATTTATTTCGAGTTATGATCTAGTGGTCTTTCAGAAAATCATGGAATATCACATTTTGTCATGTTTTAGCTAGCGTTGCGTTTTAAAAATTTGTTTGAGTGGTTCTCTATTTATGATGCATCCTATTACTGTAATTATTATTGAATAAAAAAAGTAATTAATAATAATTCTGCGCATTTTGATCGAGTTAGAGTCAGAAATCTGGAAGAACGCTGAGACACACCCACATTGGCAACATTGAACTCAACTGCTCATAACTTTTGAATCAAATTTTTTAGACCAAAACAATTTGTACAGCATGTTTAAGAAACTGATACTTTGCACCAAGTTTGAGAAATTTAAAAAATTTATCTAGATATGGCCATTAGAAGTTCTGAAAATCAAAGAATTTTACATTTTTCTGTGTTTGAGAATTTTTTTTTTAATCAAAAACTTTGTTCCAAACCCCTACTTTAAATATTGCGTCCTGATAGCTTATTTATTTCTAAATACAAAACATCAAATCATATTTTGGCTATAAATCGAAGAATAATACATTTACAAGACTGCCGATAACATTTGAATAAAAAATTTTACAGTGGAAATATTTGTACATACTTTGGGAACCAATACGAGTCTCTAGACCAAGTTTGAGCTAATATAAAAAATATTTAATTTTTCAATAAATATAAGGACAAATTCCAATTTTTGGGAGTAAAACAAATAATTCAGAATTAGTTCTTGTGATTTTTTGATAAAAAATGTATTTCTAGAGTTTTGAATAAAATTGTAAAGCGGCACTTCACTGTAAAACACAATTTTTATTTTTATTAACAAACTAAATAAAAACTAAGAAGAAAATAATAACTAATACACTCTTAAAAAACATTCCAATCGTACTTATTATACAGACTTTCTAAAAAATATACCTGTATCGCGTTTTGTATTCCACTTTATTTTAATATTTATTTTTTTTATTTACTATAATAAAAGTGAGTTCATTTATTTGTGGTTTTGATATATTTAACTTATATAAAAAGATAAAATCATATCAATGTACACAAATTAAAATTTGTATATGTTTTTTAAATGATAAAATACAAAAAAAACCTTCAACTATATTAAATAAACATATGCTATTCTTATCATTTGTAAATAATGATATATATATATTATAAGATAGTTTTTAAATATTATAAAATGTGCAATTTTTCTATTCGTATTCACTAAAGTGAATTTGATTGTTGAACAACATATTTTCGTTAAATCAAAAAAGAACTAAATAGTTTCATAAAATTCATTAGCAATTGAATGCAATGTGTGCATTAAATACCGACGAATTATTATTTGAAGAAAAAGATTTATTTGTTCCAAGTCTTTTAGATATAAAAAATGGTATACTATGAAGAAGTTATTAAATAAATTGTGTATTTACGGTTTGTTAATTTAGTTTTAGAAATAGGATTAAAAAACAATTTCGCAGAAGTTGATGTCGCTGTCGTTGATTGTCCAAATTTAAATAAAGCACCCTTTTATTTAGCATCAAAAGGTATTTTAAAAATATGATATATTTAATAGTTGTGTATATTAAGAAAAAAAGAAAAGGTTTAGGTGGTTGTTCACGACTACTGGAAATAGGAGGCCCTCCCTATTTACTGCCATTAGTTGATCGTACAAAATTATATAATTTAAAAGAAATATGCGAAAAATTATGCCACAAAGAGGGTAAAACCGATTTTTTGGCAATTGGGGCTGGCGCTGGTCCTTGGACTTTAATAAATCAAAATTGCGAGGTGGATTTTCATCTTTTTATTATTATTGATTTAATATACTCAATCTTTTATATATATATATATCTTGTATGTACTCGTAGGGTATATTTAATTTACGTATAAATAATGGCGAAATAATAAATAATAGTCATCTAGCTAAAGTTAATAATAACGGAGACTGCGAATTAATGAAAATACCAAATAATAATACGAATGTTGCTTTACTTGCAAATATATTTTTAACGGAAGGGAAATTGGATAAAGTGTTAAAAGTACATTGCAAACAAAGAATCGGAAATAATGATTTTATTTCAAGCATTCGCGAGACTTTAAAAAATAATTATGATGCTGATAAGACAATTGGTTAGTAGTTTTTTATTTATTTTTTTTTGTATTTTATATTCATACTAAAGTATACTTATACAATAGTTCAAATGTTTATTTAATAAACATAATTTTAAAAACAATATTTTATTAACCTTAATTTAATAAATGAAATTATTATACGCGATAACGATCAATCAATATTTTTTTTAAAATATCTCCATATGTAATATGTAGAAAGATAAGTACTGTAAAAAAATGAATTTAAATAGAAAATGTTATTCTTGTGTGTATTTATATTTTTATATTAATTTTTGCTATTTGTAATTACATTGCATTATTTGATAATTATAATTAATATTTATAACTTTAGGTATGGGCGGAGTATTTATACTAAAAAATGGTAAAGCAAAGCAACACGTAATGCAAGATTTTTCAAAAACTCCAATTACAAATGAGACAGAATTAAATTCTTGGTTGAAATTTTATGAGATGCCGTCAGAATTAATTGCAGTTGGAACATTAGCAACTAATGATGCTGTTGACTTGGATTTACGTTTACAACACTTTCATAGTTTTTCCACAATTGGTTGGGGTGGTCATTATCATAACGATACAACGCCGGAGACCGTAGAATATATTGGGTACTTTACAACTGGACAAAAAATAGTACGTGTCGACAAACCATCAGAAACCCATCAATTTGGGCGTGATTAGGTTTATTTATTTTCCATTATTATTTATTCATCGACAATAAAATTAAAAATTTATTTAAAAAATGTCTTTTGCCTCCTGTGAGGATTGAACTCACGACCCCTGGTTTACAAGACCAGTGCTCTGCCACTGAGCTAAAGAGGCTTCAATTTTGTTATTTTCCTAATTTCAATACAGTTCAGTACAATAAATTCTAAGTTTGCAAAATAATTCCTGTATTAATTAACTTGTTTAATATTCTTTGAAAAAATTTATTTATTTTAATCGAATAAAACATTATTTTCTATTAATTAATTTTTCATTCTAATCATAACGAAAAACAAATTTATTAAAATTTCATTTCATACATTTTTAATTTGCTACAATTTGTTAATTAAATTCATTTTATGTATTTTAATTTAGAAGAAGAAACAACGGGAATATATTAGCTTTTTAGCTATAAAAAAATGGATAGTAAAAATAGTAATAATAATAAAGCATTAACCAATATTGAAAACAAAACAAAATAATAAATTAAATAAAAATAAATTATAAAAAAAACTTTAAGTCCTTTCTTTTAATTATAATTAAAATAAATTATGACATTAAATTAATAGTTCACAGTAGTGTAAAAAATGATAATTCAATTTTGACAACAACCAAAAAAATTACATAATTCAATTAATAAGTTTTTAATAATTTCTAGAAGCATCACAACCGTTTTATAATAAACACTTTTATTTTTAATAAATTGTAATGTGATAACTTGTTTTAAAAGTAATAAAAGTATGTTTATTTAGAATCAAGAGTTTAGTATTATATAAAGAATATATTTTTACGCACGGAAAAACCTAACAACTCTAACAATATATTGTCGGCATATTGGACATTCGCTTAACACTTTTCCGCAATCTGTGCAAGTTGCCATATGACCGCATTCAAGTATAACGCATTCAATTGGCGCATCCATACATATTTTACATAAATCATCTGTTGGTAATTTATCAGCAGCTACAATGTAGAAATATAAGAACACAGTTTTAATAATCAGTTATTGTATCATATATATATATGCTATTTAAATAAATTTACATGGACATGAAACATAATCATTCCACAGTCGTTGAGCACGTTCTAATAATTCATTTTTTTCACAGCATCCTTTAAAATCGACACGGTTAAGTATTAAAATCTCCTTCAATTGTTTAACAGATAAATTTTCTAACTGATCACTATAATTTTAAAAAAAATATATTTATGTAATAGATTATAAAATAACAATAAATAAGGTTAAGTACCTAGAACTTATATCATTTAATTTCATATATTTTCTTATACTTTCTTTTTTATTTAATGATTTTGGCACATTATCATAGATATTATTTATTGGATTAACATGCAAAACATCATCCTCTAATATTAAATCATCCTCATAATAATGTTCACTGTCTATATTATTAATTGTAATTCTTGTTGTTGGATGTGTTGGGTGGTGATGTTCAATTGGTTGATCATCATTTAAATTTGTTATATTTGCTGCTACATTTGATGTTTCTGCTGTTACTAAATCCTCATTTATCGATTCATCAGAATAATCAAAAGAATTTTTTGTTTTTTCTTCTAAATATAATAAAAATTCATTTAATTGTTTTGATTTTTCTAATTCCGTTATTGTTTTAGTTTCAAGTTGCTTTCGAAACTTCAAAATATGCTTTTTTATATTATTCTTACTTTTACCGCATTTATTACAACAATGAATTATAGTTACTTGCTCATCATCATTATCACCATCATTATCATCATCATCGTTATCATTGATGGTATTAGCAACATATTTCTTACCAATTTTATTATTACAATTATTATCAATAAATGTTCTTAATTTTTGTTTCTTTTGTTTTTTTCCTATAATATAACTATCAGAAAGACGACGTGTTAATTTACGTTGATTACGTTCTATTAATAATTTATTTAAAAATTCATTCTTATGATTTATAGTTGTATCATTATCATTTATGGAATGTTTTTGCTTTTTATGCAATTTCGTTAAAGTATTTAAACATTTTTCTGATGATGCCACTGTTTTATGATTTGATAAATAATAATTATATACAAATTTATCATCAGACATTTTCATATTTTTATCATCAAAGTATCCATCGTCATCGTCATCATCATCATCATCATTAACCACATCTGCGATTTTATCATTATTCTCTTTACATTCATCGTCCGTTTTATTAATAAATTGCCAATTTTCAGTGTCACTTGATGCACTATTAACACCATCCTTACAACAGCTTGTACTAGGAATATTACAGTCTGCTATGCCATCATTAATGGATGAACATCTATTACTACAACCATTACTGCTACTACCACCAACAGCACCTAATTCTTCAAATGAAGATAACGACTCTGATGATACAGAATTATTTAATTTTTTATCTTGATTACTATTATTTATATGGCTACCACTTGGTCCCGGTAAATTCTTTCTTGAACAATGTTCTTCATAGTTAGATTGAATTTTTTTGAAACTTTCATCATCAGAGCAATCACACGCAGCTATATGATTAAAATTTGTTAATAATTTATAATTACTTTTCTTAGCATTTTTATTATTATGTTCGGACGGTAACTCATTTAAATTTGTTTGTAGCTTATATGGTATTTTATCCGGTTCAATAACGTTTTTGGAAGAATCTGGCATTGTATTTTTAGACGAAGATGTCGATGGTATAATGTTATTTGGTTGTATGTTTAAATTAAATAAAGACGAATTGCCCCCATCAGAAGTACTAGTAGATATTGCAGTTGTATTGCTTAAATTATGAATAGTTGTAGATGGGTTTTTATTTGGAATCTTTTGATTTTTTTGAGGCGGTTGTTGCTGATTATTTATATTAGTATTTGTTGACGAACGTGGTTGCGAATAAATATTCGGTGAAAAGGTTTGTTGTGATTGTTGCCCACTTGATGTCGATGGCTTTAAGTCAAAATAGTCAAAAGATATATCTGTAACTATTATAAAGAAATGCATTAATTAAAATCTTTTATTTATATAATTAAATGACAAACACATCAATAAATATGTATTATTGCTAAGAAAAAAATAATTACCAATTTTTTCCGTAAAACTGTGAAATAAATTTTGGCATGTTTGTTTAATTTGATCAAATGGATTAGAGCAATTTTCTGATGAATTATTACTTGTAGAATTTCCATAATTATGATGTCGTTGATTATTATTATTATTTAAATTAGTCTCATTATAGTTATCTTGATAATCTAAATTAGCATTTATATGAGCTAATATTAAATTAACAAGCTCTTCCTTTTCTAAAATAAAATTAAAATTAATAAATATATTTAAGATTGTTTTTATGGCGAAAATTACCGACACATCCTGTTGTTGATATATGCTTGGATTGTAAATAAAATATTAAATCTTTGGGTTTTAATTTTAACAATTCAATTTTAGATAAAGGTCTTTTTGTGAATACTACGCATCTGTCGCATAAAACTTTTTCCTTACGTTTTATTAAACATTGATTACAAAATAATCGCCTGGAATTATATAAAATAATTATTTATATACATAAACTAAATTTAATGTTTCTAATATCAAAGCAACTTGCCTGCATTCCGTACATGATTTTTTACGTTTAAATACACTGAATTGTACACTACAATTTTCACAAGGCATAATTCAAATTATTTTATTGTATATATTATATATTATTTGTTGGTTATTTAATTTTTTTTATTAAATAATTTTGATTTTTTATTTGTCAAGCAAAAACAGCAAAAATTATGTGATATTGATGATAACATAATATGCAATGTAATCATGAAATTTTATATTTATAGATTTTAATTTGTTTATCCATTTATTTATATAGTCTTTTAAATAATGAAAGATTCAAATATGATTTTTCTAGTTAACTATTTTAAAATTATTACTTAAAAATATAAAACTTTAATTTTTGACATTTTGGTTGTGTTTCCAAAAAAAAAAAACAAAAGAAATAATTTTGTAAACTTTGACATATGAAAATTTCATATCAAACATGTTCCACACAAATTAAGTTTCAAAGGTAATTATTTCAATAATATATGAAACATTAATTATACTATTTTTTTATTATATTTTTTAATTATTTAAATTTAGCTATAATGTTTTTTTTTGTATGTTGGCAAAACGAAGATGTCAGTTATGGCAAAATAATAAAGTCAAATTATTGAACATCCGGCGACGCTTTATAAATTTATATTTGCGAACGCTTTCGTATTAATAATTTCTATTCACTAGTGTTTCGTCATTCATACAGTTTGGAGTTTATAATTAAAGTATCTAAACTACAAAAAATATAAACAAGCAGCAAATCAAGAAAGTGAATAATAAATAATTGGTGATAAAAATAAATATAAAATTATAGACAATAAAATAAAAAGAAATCTTCAAAATGGTGGATAAAATTGAAATGAGCTTAGATGATATAATAAAATCAAATAAAACTGGATCACGTCGCGGAGTTGGCGGAGGAGGTAGAGGAGGCCAAAGAAATAACAATCGCAGAGGCGGAGGCAATTTTCGTGGAAATCAGCGTGCTGTTGCTGGCGGTGTTCAAAAAGGCCGAGGTGGTCGTGGTGGAATAACTAAAGCCAAATATTCGAGGGTAAGACATGGGAAATTCTTCAACAACGCTCAAATTACATGAAGTTCTTTCTGTTGATGATTTATTTATTTTTATTAATAAACTAAAACAAAATCATGACGAAATAACAAAATGGACGATATGTGTTTCTTCGACAATGCCGCCATGACAGTTTTTTTTATTATTTAAAGTAACATAAATATTGTTACCAAAAATAAGTGCGCGAGTTATTTTTAAATTCTTTGTTTAAAAATGAGTAAATCAATGTTGAATTTAATAAAGTGAATTCAATTTTTTTTTTAATGTTTGGTTCTAAAACATCACCATGATTGAAAAGAAAAAAAAATATTGATGATACCTCGTCATATGGGTAATTTAATTACTCGATTTTATTTATAATTCATATAGTTATATTATAGACTGCCAAATAAAAAACGAATCATCAATATATAAATACAAGTGTCTTAAAAATTAGAATGTATGACTATGCCTGATATGATTGCAAAATCATATATAAATAATTAAATATTTAATATAGAAACGGCATTACATATTAATTTTTATCCACCCTGATTATTTGTTTGAGAAAGTTAAAATGTTGACATGTATGATAAGTAGCGAAAATGAGTTTTGCAAATAAAAGTAATTATTATACCATAAAACGAGTTACAAAAATAGTATTTCACACCCTGGTTATAAAAGATTTCTTTAAAACCACAATTAAAGTATGTAGTGTCATTAGTTTAAAGTGTTTATGAATATATAATATATATTTCTTAAATAAAAAGTAAAATCTAAATCTATATATTAAAGTAATAATTAAGATACACATGACGCGCTTGTTGAAGTAAACAAAATCATATTTCAATGGAAAAACAACTTAATAAAGTAATACAAAATTGAGCTAAAAATATAAATTTAAAATAAAAAAAAGTCAAATGGAAAGGAATGAGAAACTATGGCGAAATCCAATTCTAGGGCGACGTTGACAGTGCTTGGAAACATGATATGTTTGAGGGTGGAAAGAAAATTACACGTGCTACAGGTGGTGCTGGAAATGTAGGCAGCTCTGGACTTGGTTCTGCTAAACTTTTAGTGTCAAACTTAGATTATGGTGTATCCGAATCTGACATTAATGAGTTGTTTGCCGATTTTGGACCCTTAAAAAGTGCATCAGTACATTATGACAGATCTGGAAGATCTTTAGGTATATTTTTATTTAATTTCTTTTCAATTTCTCTTTACTAAGTTATTATATTTAACTTGACGTATAGGTACCGCGGATGTTGTATTTGAGCGTAGGGCAGATTCAATAAAGGCTATGAAACAATACAATGGTGTACCTTTAGATGGCCGCCCAATGAATATTCAATTAGCCACATCAGAAGTACCCTCAGGATTGAATAGGAATCGATTAGGAGGAGGAAACAGTGGCGGTGGTGGCGGCGGAAATCAAATTGCAAATAAAGGAAGATTACAACAAGGACGCCAAGCTAATAATTCAAGTAATTATTTATTTCAGTTTGTCTTTGAAGTACAATTTAATTTATTTATTTCTTATTAATAAGGAGGTCGTGGTCGAGGTGCTGGCCGAACAAGAGGTGGCGGTACAAATGGTGGTGTTGCACCAACAGCTGAACAATTAGACGCAGAACTTGACGCTTATGTAAAAGATATGAAATAATAGTTGATAATTTTTAGTTTTACATTTATATTTTATTAATAATATTTTACATAAATTTAAAATGACGCATATGTTATAAAATTAAAAATAAATTAATATTTCTTAGTTATATAAGACAAAAAAAATACAATTAAATTAATGAATTGTGAGAAAATTAAATAAAAACAATTAAAAATAAAATTCTTTTATTATTGATTTAAATTTACAGTGTAATGAATTGTAATTAAGTTCACTTTGCTTTTTGTTTATAATGTAATTGTCAGGACTGCCAACTTATAGAATAAAAATGAATATATTGACATGTTACGACAATACAAAATATAACCAGTGAAATGAATTACCATATTCTTATGAAACAATGCTTATTAATATGGAAGGTATTTCTGAAAAATCTCCGACAAAAATAATTATTGAAATTATATCTCCAATCGAATGCGCTGACAAAAATGATGATAGCAATAATTAATGTTGTAGAATTATTGTACATGGAAGATTGTTTATCAATAACAACTTTAGTAATGGATTCTATAGATGCAAATTTACAGAACGACGATAGTAATCTTATTATAATCATAGAGTACAACTAGAAAATCTTTATAACCAAATTACATATAATTATAAATTACTAACAATGGATTTGTTGAATAATTATGTTATTTAAAAAAAAATATATTTAATATAATAAAATTAATTAATCACTGCAATATTGTTTTCAATCCTTTTATTCAATTGTTAATAAACTACATAATAAAATAATGAGCTGAGGAGAATACAGATAAAACATATTTATTAATTGCACATATTAAGAAAGGTATTTTAAATTGATTTTTTTATTGCAGTATTCCAGTTCCATATAGAAACATCATAAGCATTAAAATGGTTTATAATTAGTGTAAAAAATAATGTTTCAGCTGCATTTTCAGTCAATTCATATTCCTATTTTCATTGAATAATTTTTTATTTTTAATTACTCGAAAGAAAAAGACTCACGCAAAGATAAAATTTCCTTTTGTTGTGACAAGCAATTGTATTTGTTCCAACCATTTGCGTCTCTGCTAGGGATTTTTTTAGTATTATTTTAAAGTTTAATATTTCAATTTTCTTTTAACTTATAATATTTTATTATTGTTATTACATATCATTTAACGTGAGTCACTTTGCTTGGTTGTGTAAAAAATTGTTCAATAAATAATTTGGTGAGTTTAAATATTTAAAAATTATTTATTACAATCCATTTTGTTTTTATATTAAAATGTAATTATTCAAAATTGACGAATCTGCTAAATCTTTCATTTTCATAATTCATTTATATTTCTAATCACAATATCACTGAAGTTATAAATTAAATATAGGCAACAGGATGTACAACAATTAATAAGATATAAACAATAAAGATTAGATAATAATGGTTTGATAAAGTCTAGCCAAAAATTAATAAAAATGATGAAAGAATATTCGAATATTTCATTTTTAATTAAAATATTTATATAATTTAAAAAATAAACAAACCGTAATTATTTGAAATCGATGTTAAATCAATAATATAATAAAAATAAAAAATAAATTTACTTTTACTTCATTGTGCATATTTAATAAAGCATTAATCTTATTTACTAACAACAAATAATCGTCTCATTTTTTTCTACTTCTTGATTCTAAAGACTTAAGATAGGTCATTTCTTTGCGATAATAATAATAAATATTTGTTTAAAAGACACAAAAAATTTATATATAAACAATACAAAAAGGTAGGCCTAATTAAAACATTAGTTTCCATAGCAATAAAATAAATAATTTATATTAATTTTGTTGGTAATTTAAAAATTAATTTTCATGTTGTCAATTGGCAACTTAAAATTTTAATTTTATCTTTTATATTATTACAAACAAAAGGGTAATGAATTATTTTTGTTAAGTTACCATGCGCATTTTAAATAATTTAATTAAAGTACAATTATAGAACAATTTTTGTGAATTAGTAACAATTTATATTTGTTTATGTATATTATATATAAATATGATTTGTCGCTACCTCGACGTGTGTGACAAAAAAAAATGCTTAAGTTAAAATAATTATTAGAAATAAAATATTAATAAAATATCGAATTTTATACATACACCCGTTGTTATATTAATAAATTTTAGTAAACTTAAATGTTATTCTTGTTATATAGTAAACATATACATACATTTGATTTAATATAAAAATTATATAAGGAAAACAGTGATAATCATTTATATAATTAAGTCAAAGGAACCGATCTTAACTAGATTTTTATATTTTACGATTTAAGAGATTACTACAGCTTGTAATAATTAAAAAAAAAAAATCACGTTGATAAAATACAGGTAGACACGTTGTTATTCAATTAATGTCATATTTTTGTTTTTATCAATAAAAAAAAAACGTAATTAGTTTTCATTAACAACTTATATATAATTCAATTACTAATATAAATGTTGTTTTCTAATCTATTATCAAAAACTTCTGAATGTACAAAGTTTCAATAAAAAAAGAAATTAATTGCGTGCTTAATAATGTTTATAAATATTGATAAAAATATTTATAAATGCGAATTTCTTTATACTTGAGAGAACCTTGTCATCTTCATTATAGATTATATTGTTTTTATTTAATTATTTATTTTTAATCATTATTAAGGAATATTTATTTTAAAAAGACCAGTTAAAATTGGTTTTGATTATTTTAAAAATAAATTAATTCTGTTTATAGTATTTTGTTGCCCCCAACATTCAATTTTTTTTTTAAATTAATTACAATAATGATAATTCAAGCTAGATTAAGTCAGTTAATTTCTTTTATTTATTTATGTTTATTAGTTAAGAAAAGTCGACCTAAATTTTTTAATTTAAATTTGTCTGTGATTTTTGTTTGTTATTACACTAAATTAAAAAAAATAAAATAAAAAGGTTCAAAAAGCCACAAAGATAATTATTTATTATTTCATATTCGATGGGATTGAGTGGAAAAGTTTTTTTTTTTTTTTTTTCCAGTTTTAAATTGTATAAATAGCAATTTATTAGAATTGAATATTATCGTTGGCACGTTGTCGAAACGCGCGTTATGAGCATTGAACTATAATTATATTATTTCATGTAATTAATTAATTATATTAATTGAAATTTTTATCTGTGTTAATAATTTGTCAAAGCATATATTTATTAAAATTACTCAATACTAAAAAATCCCTATATAAATATTAACTTTAATATCAAGCAACATTGTTTTTAACAACTATTATCTGATTAAACACTTATCATGTAATTGCAATACAATTACTATACTTTTATTGTATGTATTATTTTAAAACGTATTATTTTTTGTAGTGAATTGCAATTATAAGATCACTTAAATGTCACTTCTTAAATTTTAAACCGAACCAGTTAATATCCTTATTACGTAATGGAATCAAATAAATGTTGAACGTGCAATTAGTAATTACATCATAAATATAAATGTTCCATATTTTGAAAATAAAAGTTAAATATTACTAAACTCGAAACCATAGGAATTGATATAAAAATAACAAAGATAATAAGCAAAGACGTAATCAAGACACCCAGGTGAGCAAAATAGGTGGTGTTAACTAGTTATTTTAATCACACATATTTCACACATTGTTTTTTTTTTCTTTTTTTTAGAGGACAAATTACACAAGTCTAGACTTTTTTTTATTAACGTTGTTAATAATAATTGTTTAGATAACATAAAAAAATAATTAAAAACAAATCTTATCGTTATTTCATTCTGGTAAATTTCATTTTCAAATCATTTGTTTTATATTGTCGTCAACATGAAGTAGGTGGTTTTTTTAATTTATTATCGATGAATGATTTTTTTTTTATAAGTATTAAAAATGATATAATCCAGGTTAGCATTGGGGTAAGTTTTATCTACAGACACAAACGTAAGATTATTTTGATAATAATTTATTACAAAAATATTGACGTGATTTTGATAATAAAATGATTATTTTAAAACTAGGACTTTGTACATGAGCTTTATTCTTTTATTTATTTTCTCCTTGGCTTGAGTAATATAATTTTTTTTTAGATAATTAATTTCTGAAAATCATTACCAGTGCGTTACCAAATTATATAATTATTCACTTTTTTGTTTGTTTATTCATAATTTAATTGACGCACCTAATCAGAAAAAGTATTTTTTTTAATTATAGCAAAAAAATAGTCAAATCATAACAGACAGAAAAAGCATGATAATAAATCTGGTTTTTTATTGCTTTTTGTTTCAAAATTTTGTATGAAGTTACTGGTTTATTTTAATTTATTTGTATTAACAGATAACAAATTCTTGGTTTTTGTTTTGAACTTTCTATATGTTTTTTTTTTTTTTGATAATTTTCATTTATTTGTTGCTAACGTGTTAAAAAATAATTATGTAAAATAAAAATAAATTATTTTGAATCCATTAAATTGTAAAAGATTAATTTTAAAACCATCAATGGGAGCTGAAACTTTGCACAAATGTTTATTATAAGGTTACTTATGAAATTTTTTATTTTTGAAACTTTGTTTTAAGCCCCTACTTTTTTTATTGCGTCCTGATAATTTATTTATTTATGAATGCAAAACACCAAAAATATTAGATCTGGGGCATATTTTGGCCAAGTTACAACTATTAATCCAAGAGTACTACATTCAAGATTGGCAAGATTGGCCATCTGGAACTGAACTACTGATAACTTTTTATTTAAATTTTTTAACGCGGATATATTTACACAGCATACTTTGGGAACCAATTCGAGTCTCTGGACCAAGTTTGAGCCAAATTAAAAAATATTTAATTTTTCACGAAAAATGCACACAAAGTATCAGGAAAAATTTCAATTTTTGGGGTGAAAATTTAAAAAAATCGTAGCGAGCTGAAACTTTGCATAAATGTTCATTATGAGGTGTTGAATCGAGTTAGTTCTTGGAGTTTTCCGATTAAAAATTTATTACTCGAGTTACAACCAGTAGAAGTTCAGAAAATAATCAAAAAATTATATTTTTCTGTGTTTGAAATTTTTTATTTTTGAAACTTTGTTTCAAGCCCCTACTTTTTTTATTGCGTCCTGATAATTTATTTATTTATGAATGCAAAACACCAAAAATATTAGATCTGGGGCATATTTTGGCCAAGTTACAACTATTAATCCAAGAGTACTACATTCAAGATTGGCAAGATTGGCCATCTGGAACTGAACTACTGATAACTTTTTATTTAAATTTTTTAACGCGGATATATTTACACAGCATACTTTGGGAACCAATTCGAGTCTCTGGACCAAGTTTGAGCCAAATTAAAAAATATTTAATTTTTCACGAAAAATGCATACAAAGTATCAGGAAAAATTTCAATTTTTGGGGTGAAAATTTAAAAAAATCGTAGCGAGCTGAAACTTTACATAAATGTTCATTATGAGGTGTTGAATCGAGTTAGTTCTTGGAGTTTTCCGATTAAAAATTTATTACTCGAGTTACAACCAGTAGAAGTTCAGAAAATAATCAAAAAATTATATTTTTCCGGGTTTGAAATTTTTTATTTTTGAAACTTTGTTTCAAGCCCCTACTTTTTTTATTGCGTCCTGATAATTTATTTATTTATGAATACAAAACATCAAAAATATTAGATCTGGGGCATATTTTGGCCAAGTTACAACTATTAATCCAAGAGTACTACATTCAAGATTGGCAAGATTGGCCATCTGGAACTGAACTACTGATAACTTTTTATTTAAATTTTTTAACGCGGATATATTTACACAGCATACTTTGGGAACCAATTCGAGTCTCTGGACCAAGTTTGAGCCAAATTAAAAAATATTTAATTTTTCACGAAAAATGCATACAAAGTATCAGGAAAAATTTCAATTTTTGGGGTGAAAATTTAAAAAAATCGTAGCGAGCTGAAACTTTGCATAAATGTTCATTATGAGGTGTTGAATCGAGTTAGTTCTTGGAGTTTTCCGATTAAAAATTTATTACTCGAGTTACAACCAGTAGAAGTTCAGAAAATAATCAAAAAATTATATTTTTCTGTGTTTGAAATTTTTTATTTTTGAAACTTTGTTTCAAGCCCCTACTTTTTTTATTGCGTCCTGATAATTTATTTATTTATGAATACAAAACACCAAAAATATTAGATCTGGGGCATATTTTGGCCAAGTTACAACTATTAATCCAAGAGTACTACATTCAAGATTGGCAAGATTGGCCATCTGGAACTGAACTACTGATAACTTTTTATTTAAATTTTTTAACGCAGATATATTTACACAGCATACTTAGGGAACCAATTCGAGTCTCTTGACCAAGTTTGAGCCAAATTAAAAAATATTTAATTTTTCACGAAAAATGCATACAAAGTATCAGGAAAAATTTCAATTTTTGGGGTGAAAATTTAAAAAAATCGTAGCGAGCTGAAACTTTGCATAAATGTTCATTATGAGGTGCTGAATCGAGTTAGTTCTTGGAGTTTTCCGATTAAAAATTTATTACTCGAGTTACAACCAGTAGAAGTTCAGAAAATAATCAAAAAATTATATTTTTCCGGGTTTGAAATTTTTTATTTTTGAAACTTTGTTTCAAGCCCCTACTTTATTTATTGCGTCCTGATAATTTATTTATTTATGAATACAAAACACCAAAAATATTAGATCTGGGGCATATTTTGGCCAAGTTACAACTATTAATCCAAGAGTACTACATTCAAGATTGGCAAGATTGGCCATCTGGAACTGAACTACTGATAACTTTTTATTTAAATTTTTTAACGCGGATATATTTACACAGCATACTTTGGGAACCAATTCGAGTCTCTGGACCAAGTTTGAGCCAAATTAAAAAATATTTAATTTTTCACGAAAAATGCATACAAAGTATCAGGAAAAATTTCAATTTTTGGGGTGAAAATTTAAAAAAATCGTAGCGAGCTGAAACTTTGCATAAATGTTCATTATGAGGTGTTGAATCGAGTTAGTTCTTGGAGTTTTCCGATTAAAAATTTATTACTCGAGTTACAACCAGTAGAAGTTCAGAAAATAATCAAAAAATTATATTTTTCTGTGTTTGAAATTTTTTATTTTTGAAACTTTGTTTCAAGCCCCTACTTTTTTTATTGCGTCCTGATAATTTATTTATTTATGAATACAAAACACCAAAAATATTAGATCTGGGGCATATTTTGGCCAAGTTACAACTATTAATCCAAGAGTACTACATTCAAGATTGGCAAGATTGGCCATCTGGAACTGAACTACTGATAACTTTTTATTTAAATTTTTTAACGCGGATATATTTACACAGCATACTTTGGGAACCAATTCGAGTCTCTGGACCAAGTTTGAGCCAAATTAAAAAATATTTAATTTTTCACGAAAAATGCATACAAAGTATCAGGAAAAATTTCAATTTTTGGGGTGAAAATTTAAAAAAATCGTAGCGAGCTGAAACTTTGCATAAATGTTCATTATGAGGTGCTGAATCGAGTTAGTTCTTGGAGTTTTCCGATTAAAAATTTATTACTCGAGTTACAACCAGTAGAAGTTCAGAAAATAATCAAAAAATTATATTTTTCCGGGTTTGAAATTTTTTATTTTTGAAACTTTGTTTCAAGCCCCTACTTTTTTTATTGCGTCCTGATAATTTATTTATTTATGAATACAAAACACCAAAAATATTAGATCTGGGGCATATTTTGGCCAAGTTACAACTATTAATCCAAGAGTACTACATTCAAGATTGGCAAGATTGGCCATCTGGAACTGAACTACTGATAACTTTTTATTTAAATTTTTTAACGCAGATATATTTACACAGCATACTTAGGGAACCAATTCGAGTCTCTTGACCAAGTTTGAGCCAAATTAAAAAATATTTAATTTTTCACGAAAAATGCATACAAAGTATCAGGAAAAATTTCAATTTTTGGGGTGAAAATTTAAAAAAATCGTAGCGAGCTGAAACTTTGCATAAATGTTCATTATGAGGTGCTGAATCGAGTTAGTTCTTGGAGTTTTCCGATTAAAAATTTATTACTCGAGTTACAACCAGTAGAAGTTCAGAAAATAATCAAAAAATTATTTTTTTCCGTGTTTGAAATTTTTTATTTTTGAAACTTTGTTTCAAGCCCCTACTTTTCTTATTGCGTCCTGATAATTTATTTATTTATGAATACAAATCACCAAAAATATTAGATCTGGGGCATATTTTGGCCAAGTTACAACTATTAATCCAAGAGTACTACATTCAAGATTGGCAAGATTGGCAAGATTGGCCATCTGGCACTGAACTACTGATAACTTTTTATTTAAATTTTTTAACGCGGATATATTTACACAGCATACTTTGGGAACCAATTCGAGTCTCTGGACCAAGTTTGAGCCAAATTAAAAAATATTTAATTTTTCACGAAAAATGCATATTTATTTATGAATACAAAACACCAAAAATATTAGATCTGGGGCATATTTTGGCCAAGTTACAACTATTAATCCAAGAGTACTACATTCAATTCGAGTCTTTAGAGTTTGAGCCATTGATTTAAATTAATTAAGGTCCTCATTTAATAAAAACATAGTTCAAAAAATTATAAAGTAAAATGCTGATGTAGTTATAAAATGTCGTAAGTTTTCTCTGATGATAAACAGAAGCAGGAATATGCTTTTGATAAGGCAGAAATTATTTAACTTAGTTTATTTATTTATTTTTGTTTACTTTTCTTTTTTTAGATTAATTAATATTTGCGTGCGTTATATTTTTTTACTTAATTATAATATGTGAGCACTTACTGCATGTTATAATATTATAAAAAATTATAAAAGATGCAACGAATATTCATTATTAAGGTCATTCTAATGATATATTTTAATTTCGTTAATTTAATAAATTTAATTTTATCATCAAATGACTAATTTTAAAGGTATTTTTTATAATAATTGGCTTGAAGCAATATTTGTTACTTTATTAATAAATGCCAATCAACTAATCGAAAAACTAACAACTAAGAGAAATGCAATCAATCTAATATTTACCACAGGCCTATCGCACTTTAATACAATAAAATACTCTTATTTTATTTATATATACTCCCATGCAGTTTGTACAAAAGGTTTTTTGTATATACAACTTTCCTAAAAACAATAAGGCGGTAAACAAGTGATGAATAGTGAATATTTTATAAACTAACTATTACGTATTAAATCAATTAATTAAATGTAATCGTATTTTACAATGAAATTAAGAATTAATCATTTTTATTAAAAAATATATATATATATATATATAATTACTACTTCATGATTTGAAAATTAAAGTATAGCAAAATATATAATCAGAACAAATGTAGATAAAGAATGTATAATAATAATAATAATAATAATAATAATAATAATAATGCAAAGCTTTGTTGATAAGAAAATAATATTAATAATACAAAAAGTATAAAAGAAATACATTTTTACATGTTTGCTTATCATAATTTTCCCCATTAATGATAATTTTGCTATGTTAGCTGTTTAAAAATAATTATTATTAAATATATACATGTAGTTAATAGAATTATCTTTAGTTTCTTGTGATCATTCAATAAGATCACACAAAATATAATTTAATTAAATAATTTTGTTATAATAAAAAGAAAATTTCATTTAAGTGTTTTAAAATATTATCAAATCGTGAATTTAATTTATTTAATTAATTTAAAAAACCATGTTAATACCAAGTGCTAATAATTTTTGTTCATCAAATACTAACAGAATGGGATTGGGATACACAGCGCAACCGTATTATTATTTACCAGCGTTTACAACTGAAAATAAAAACGGAAATTTATCAACCAAAAATTACAATTATTTACCAGCTACACCACCATACATAACGCCGTATGATTATACTTTAAATCCTTATGTTAATATAACGTCGAATACCATTAGAGATTTCAATGAAAATACAAGCGGATTAGATATAGCAAAAAATGAACTAGCATCAAAGTTAAATAATTTTTCATATGAAAATAATGAATATTATTACTACCCAATACAGTTTCCTACTCCACCACCTCTATCGATAACACCACCAACAATTAATAATACGCTTTTAAGTGATTGTGATACAAATATTTTTTTAAAAAATAATAATAGAAAATCATCTGTGATAATGAAAGTTGAGGATCAAAAAATTGTTGAAATTAGTTCAGATATAATAAAAAGTTCAATTTATAATATTAAAAGTGTTGTTGATGCCACTAATGAAGTCGCTGTAACAAAATCAATGAAAAAGGATAGTAACGATGAAGATCTTATTTGTAAATGGCAAAATTGTTTCCGGTGAGTAAAATAAAAAATAGCATGCACATTTCATTTATAAATATTAAAATAAAAATAATTATGTAATAATAGGGCTTTTGATACACTGGAGGGACTAGCTAATCACGTCACTCAGATGCATGCAGTTGTTGGAATCGGTGGGTTATATTTCTGTAAATGGACGGGTTGTCAACGTACTGAACGTGGTTTTAATGCTCGTTATAAAATGTTAGTACATGTGCGTACACATACAAAGGAAAAACCACACAAATGTCCCGAATGTGAGAAATCCTTTTCACGTGCTGAAAATTTAAAAATCCATATACGTTCTCATTCTGGCGAAAAACCATACGTTTGTCCAGTTGAGGTGAGACTTCATTATCAGTTTTATTTAAAATTTGATTGCGATTCTATATTAATCATTTATGACATACACTTTTTTTTTTTTAAATAATTTTAAAATTACCAATTGTTATCGCATTTCTTGATATTTGTTTTGTATTAAAGTACGATGATGACTTTTGTATTTTTTTTTTTCATCCTTTAATAACTTTAAAACATGTGATTGCTTAATCAGATTTCCACTAAATAATGGAAAAACAGATATTGCACACAAATGATGTGTTTTTAATAAATTTGAACTTTGAATATACCAGCAAATACATTTTAATCACGATTAGATAATTTTTTCCCCATTATTTTGATATTTATTGATTAATTATGTTTTTTTTTTTTAATTTGTAATTTGCACATGTGTAATGTTTTATTTATTGTATTCCGGATGTATATACAATTGTTTATCTTTTTTTTGAAATATGACTTGAAAGTTTAAAGTCTTAAATCAATTTTTCTTTTTACAGGGTTGCAGCAAGGCGTACTCAAATTCATCAGATCGTTTCAAACATACTAGGACACATTCAACAGATAAACCATATTTATGCAAAATACCGGGTTGTGAAAAGCGTTACACAGATCCGTCATCATTACGTAAACACGTTAAAACATTTAAACATCAACAAAACGTGCTAATAGACCATGAAACGAAACTAATCACAAGTCCAACTAGGACCACTACAACATCGCCTAAATCACCAGCAGCTACTTTATTTAATTCTATTACACATAATAATGATGAAATTGTAGACGATGATAACATGTCGTCTTCGTCATCACTGTGGTCAAAGTCGATAAATTTGGATTATCATAATTCATTAAATACAAATGATAATGATAATTACTATAATAAAATTGATTTATCAAATCATAATAATAATTATAATAATATGAATTGTGAATATAGAACATTTAAAGACCATTTAGTATCCTCACGTACAAATTTAAATGCGCATGAAAATGAAGATTTAATTATAAAATGTACTTGTAGTAGTAATCTTTATCATCCTAATAATCATAACAATATTGATGAAAAATACCGATTGTATAATTTTAAAGAAATAATAAATAATCATAATGTGCCAATAAATTTAATTAAAAATAATAATACAAATATTAGTGATAATTATTGGTTAAGTGATAATTTTAATCATATGGATGTTAATTTACCATTAGATTTAAGTGTACGTAAGAATGAAAGATGATTTTGATTATTATAATAAATTATTTTAAATAAGAAATGACTTAATTTAAGTAAAATATAATTTTTTAAATTGAAATTTAGTTTTTATTTATTTCGTTCAGCCCATTCCTCCTAGCATATTAGGCAGGTTTGTTAATTGCGATAATGCAGATGGATTAAATGGCATAACGATTGCTTGAAAACCACCAATAATTAATTTTGGACCATTTTCACTGACACTGTCTAAACCATTTCCACCAAAAGGTAATCCTGTAGGTAACTGAAATATACCTGGTTTAGGAGTCGTTGTTGTTGTTAGACTTGGCACGCTTGGTAAAGGTAAAATACCAGCTTTTCCACTTTCTTGCAGCAATTCATGTTCCTTTAATGATGCTTCGTCTGGTGATTTCACAACTGGGGCTTTTAAACAAATATATAACATTTATAGCAGTATTTTTTCGGAAATAATTCAAAATATTTCATTAGAACTTACCGCTAAAGCAAAAGTTAACCAAGTAAATTTTCAACAGTATAATCGTGAGTAAATAACGTACCTGCATAATTTCAAGGAGTATTTTCTTTTGACGTTATAAAAAAGAAATTAATGGTATTCAATCAGTTTGTATAAATTTATATCAAAATGTGGTAAATGTACTTATAATACATTTTATAAAACAATAACTGTGAATAGTAATTAAATTAATCTACAGGAAATATGAAACAATTAATTTTGATAATTGTAAAAAACAAACTACCCATTGTTAGGAAAAGAAGAAAACATTGTTTTATCGTAATTAAAAAAATGCACTTTACATAATTTAATTATTACTTTATTAATTATTAAATAAAATAAAACATATTGACAATTTTTTATGATTTTAGCTTCGCACAAGTTGTGTCATGCCATCCGATATTATTTTTAAAGTTTTTAAATCTTTATTAACCGTTTGTATTAAAAATGACATTGCCTTCTGTTGCATTGTTAAAAATGTTTTCATTTCTTCTGATGAATCTGTTAACGAAAATAAAATATTTAAATAACATTATAAATACATATCTTCATATTTTCAGCTCGTCATCACCTTTATCCAATGTGTACTCATTGCTGCTTCCTGTATGAGCATATTGATTCCTTTGCATACGCATTTGTGATAATAATTCACTTAAACGTCCTTTAAACTGGGTCGGTGCTGATACTAATGCTTGCATATTTTCTAATTTACTGCGCAATATTTCCTCTTCTGGGGATAATGCAACACCCATTTTCCTTGTTATCTCTTGTTTCACAATAATCTAATTTTATAAAACATTAATGAATATAATTTTTAACTAAGGAAAAAAATACAAACTTTTAAAATTCGATGACTTAAATCTGCAAACTTTCTTCTATGCTCCATAATTTTTGCAGTTGCATTTGCATGACGTTGCTTTAACTCAGTAATATCTTTTTCCACTTTTAATAAATATTGTACATGTGTATCGGTTTCATTTTCTTGACATTTTATACGCCACTTCAACTAATAATTTTAATTAAAAGATTTATTTATTAATCTAAAATAAAATTGATTTGCAATCAAATTAAATTACTTCATGAAAACCAATGATTGGCACTGGTATAAATTTTGTTGAGTCTGGATTGTCTGATTTAGCTTGTCGCCACATGCGTGCATCAATACCTTTTGGTGTATTATCTAAATATTCTTTTAGTTGATCTTCATCAGGAATAATAAGAGGTAATATTTGTTCAATATTTAATTGTTGTTTTATATTTGTTTGATTATTTAAATATTGATTTAATTCAGAGGCTAAAATTCGTTTTACTTCATTCGTTTGTTGTAATTTTTCTTCAATATAAAATATAACCTGACATTTTGTATCTGATAAATTTTTTATTGAATCTATTTTTATTAAAAAATTTGGTTTATTGCCAAATATTTGATTCAAATTATTAATTAGATCATTTTGTTGATCTCTGGAAGAAAATTGAAATTATTGAGAAAATCTTGTGTTTATAAATAAAATATATTCTACTTACTTTAATTGTGCCATTGTTTTATTATTAAAAATTAAGGCTACTAATCCCATTTTATTCTCTTTACCAGGCAATCGGCTATATCCCATTGTTTTAAAGCGACATAGATAGTTTTGGGGCGTTATATCAACCGCATTATACTGGTCAGAATAAAACGATTTTCCCGTTCCCCACATTGCTTGCAAGTAATTCCAATTAGCAATGGTTGTATCGCGTTCATCGCCATAAATTGATACATTGAATATAGATTGAGCAAATGCTTCATCTGGGTTTAATGGTGGCTGCAAAACATATATTTAATATAATAATAATAACTATATATAAATAGATAACACAAATAAATAAAATTACCGCTTGTTGTTGCTGTTGTTGTTGTTGTCCAAATGTTGAACCAAACCCTTGAAATGCAGGTTGAGTATTTGTTGGTTTGCCAAATGCTACAGGTTTTAAAAAAATAATTATACATTTTTAAACAAAAATATAAAAAAAGGAACATACTTGATCCAAATGTATTACCAAAGCCTGTAAATTGAGATTGTGTTGTTGTCTGCGTTGTGCCAAAACCACCAGCAGAACCGAAGGCTATATTATTAATTTAAAAAAAAATTAATATTCAAAATTATAAAAAAAATAAAAAAATTGTACCTGTTCCTCCAAAAGTATTTCCAAACAATGAAGGCGCCGTTGTTGTGGTTGTTGTGCCACCAACATTAAATCCTCCAAATGCGGGTGCTACAAAGATTCTCTTTATTGGAAACATTTTGAAATGTATAATATTATAACTCAATTACCTGTTGACGCTGTTGCGAAACCACCAAAACCAGAAAGGCCTCCTGCGGGAGTTGAAGTAGTTGTTTGTCCAAAACCAAAGCCAGGATTCGCTGAATTAGTCGCTGTAACATTTGGAGGTGCACCGAAACCTCCCAAACCAGTGCTGGTTCCAAAAGCAGGAGCAGCTGTTCCACCGAAACCGGTATTTGCTACACCTGCACCAAAGCCAGCAGTGCCTTGCACTCCACCAAACGAATTAGATGTTTGGGTACCACCAAAAGTAGGTGCTACAGCACCACCAAATGTAGATACTGCTCCTCCTCCAAAACTTGTATTTCCTGCAGCAGCACCAAATGTAGGTGCGACATTACCACTTCCAAATGTATTAACTCCTCCAAATGATGTGTTACCCCCTATACCACCGAAACTAGGTGTGGTTAAAGAACCACCAAATGTATTTGTTGATGTTGTTGTTGCACCAAATGCTGGGGCACTATTGGGTGCACCTCCACTTAAACCTCCACCCAATAAAAAATTATTTTCAAACCCAGCTAAAATAAACATAAAATTTTTATTAATAATCATCAACTACAAACCACAAAACATTTGTTGATTAAAATATGGTTATTAATATTTCCATTGAATGCAATATAATAAAAATTAATAGGCAATAGCAAATGAACTGTGTTTAATGATATTTATATATAATAAATACATCAGCGATATAACTTTTTGCAGTTTGTAAGAGATTGTTATAAAGGGAATTTTTGTTACGTCTTGTGTTAATTATAAAAGCGCTAAAATTGTAAATTATGCATTCAAAACGTCATGAAATTAATTTATTTTATATTTACATTTCGATTATTGTCATTTTAATATTATTGATATTATTTGTAATAATTGGATGCATTGTTTGTAAAAGGTTTGCAAAAATAAATATATTAATATTATACATAATTATTATAAATTTTTCAGAAGAGGATTTCATAATTTGGAAACAATGGATTCATGTGATGATTGCAATGATACACATATTTTAAAATATGATAATAATCCAATAAAATAATGAACAAAAAAGATCAATATATTTAAAAGCCTTATATTTCGCTAAATATAAATCATGAAAAATATAATTTCCGTTAAAATATATCTAGCACATAACCACAAACACTAACACCACAAACTCACTCTTTGCTGGCGTACTTGTTGAACCTATACCAGAAGAATTGGCATTACTAAAATTAAACGACATCTTGAAATTTATCTGATAATTAATTTATATTATTATTTTTTTAATTTTATTCAAATACAATTAATTTACTAATTTCTTTTTTATAATTTTAACATGTTTCTTATATTTTTGTAAAACTTGTGTCAATAAAGTAATCGAATAATCATATTTGACATTCGATAAATGCGCTTAACTACTGAGTGAAGTTTATATTAAATTTACACTGCTATTTTTTATTTTAAAATTAAAAGCATTTGATTTTTCAATTAGATATTTTTTATTTAAAATTTTATTATATATTTGAAACTTATTCCCTAAATTTTTTTTTAGTTTTTATTGTTTTAACGTTGGCTAGTATCTCTGGGCCTGTATGGAATTCCTCTATTTTTCATTTCTCTAATTATTCCATTTGGAAGTCTGCCTGATACAGAAATCGCATATATACCTTTTGTAAAACGGTCTAAAAATTAAAAAATAAGTTATTTTACAATACAAAATTTTTTTTTTGTTATTATACTTATTCTTTGCCATTTGCAAACCCAACTATCATCTGGACTCATTACTGCAATAAGCCTACAAATATAATAACATGTTAAAATTACAAAAACACTTTTCAGGTTATGCTTAATTACCCATCAAAATTATTACTAGTGCAGTCATAGACATTATCTTTATTATTCTTCATACGTAAAAAATCTTCACAATTTTCACAGCCATCAAATTCAAATTGTTCAAATGTCTGAAATAATTATTCTCAATATTAGATATTAAAGAAAAATAAATTTAATAGAACTTATTTACCTTCACTAAAGAACAAACCAAACATGCCCGAAGTCCTCTTAAATCTTTAGGTATTGTATCAAATATAGAAGTTTTTTCCATTCTAATATTTTGGTAACTAGATGTATTTAATAATTAAATCTTTTAAATATACGAAGTGTCTTTAAAATTATTAAGTTTTGTTGTCGAAGGCAATTTATTTTGACATACAATTTGTGGCCTATGAAGACAGTGCAGATTAAATTTACTATAAATTTTTTCCAGTAGTAAATACCAACACAAATTAATTAATTTTTTCAAACGTCAAGATATTAAACAAAATTGCTGCTCAAATAAAAAGTATATAAAGATAAAATAAAATGAAGAACTAACAGTAGTATAAAAATAGTATAAAATTAAAATATATAAATAGTTATATAATATAAATTACTTATGATTACTGTAAAAATAAAATTAAATTTGTTTTTGAGGTTAAACATGGAAAATAATAGTTTGGGTGATACGAATGATTCAACCAATAATTCAGAAGAAAATTCCCAGGCATCTTTGACAAATTCAAATGATAATTCAGTAACAGAACGCTGTTGTTGTAATCCACAATTACCAAATGAATTGGAAGAAGAGGATATTGCAAAAATAAAAGGGGATGCTATCGGTGACACACTTTACAGTGAACGTTTTGTGCTTACAACGTTAATAAATTTAACAAATATTGAAAATAAAAATTTAGAAGATGATAAAGAACTGGAAAATGATTTATGCAGCTTATGGGACATGACAATTGAAAAGGATGTTGTTCGTTTATTACTCAAGCACAATGTTCTTGAACTATTTTCAGCAATTATTGAATGCATTGTCAATACAAATAATATCGGTAATAGTCGATTGATTGAAATACTTTTGGGTATAATTGCAAATATGTGTTGCTTGTCAGAAACTCGTGATATGTTGTGTGTAAGTCCAGAAATAATGTCACCTATATTAGATGTAATAATAAGTGATGATATTTTATCATTAATTCAATTCATGCGTTTTATAAACGCTGTATTAGTGTTCGAAAACTCTGGTGATGAAATTGCTTGGTTTGAACATTTTAAGCAAAAGGAAAATTTTGTATTACAACTATCATTTATATTATCAAATTCATTAAGCAGTACATTATTATTACATTCACTAGAAGCATTAAATACAATTTGTACAAAATTTGTTGTTATTGAAATTCAAATTAATGAAAGCAATAATGTTAGTTTTCGTGATCAATTTATTAATGCTGAACTAATATCAAGTGTAATAGATGCATTCAACCAATTATTACCTGAACAGACAGATAATGAAGCTATGGAAGCAACTGCGACTCCAACACATAATACACAAAAAATAATGAATCTATTTTTAGAAATAAATGTAATATTGTCACAATATGAAAAACCTTCATTAGATTGTTATGAGCCTATACTTGACAAATTGCTTAATTGTATTACTCAAATACTTGTACCAATGTGCCAGCCAATTTACTTACTTCCCTTATCGTTGAATGAACAAGGTGTAGTAGAAAATGTAAATGAGATATTTTTAGCATTAGGTGATCCATTCCATGATAAGTGTTTTGCACAATTTATACTTATATGGTCAATAATTAACGATTGCCAAGAAAAGCTTACTTTAAAAAAACATAATCAGACGCAATCATCATCAAGTAGCCCTAATGAATGGGACGAAATTTTAGATAATGAAGATATTTATGATTTTAAAATTGATGAAATATGTATGACAATATTGGAGTTTATTACGCGTACAAGTAAAAATGAAACAAAAAGTAACACATTAGAAAATTCAATAAAGCATTTAAATAGTAGCATTATTTGTAAACTATATAAAGTATTAAATAAGGGTAGTGCAGAGCCAGAAATTTATAATTGTTGCGAAAAGTTTAAATCTTCTATTAAAAATCTATGGGATATTGATATAACATTATAACTGACTAATTTAATGATTTTCATTATTGACATTTGTTATTAAACTAAAAATGTAAAGAGTGATGGATGTGGTGGTAATAAACATCACAATGTCTATATAAAAATTATAATCAAGAAAATAAAATAATTATTTATAAAATGTTTATTTTTATTTAAAAAAAAACTGATAACCTTTTTTCTCTATTTATTTATGAAACAAAGAAAATATTTGAAAATATATTTCTTAAAATTTTAAAACATTTTCATCCAAAATAAGATGATGATGAATAAGATTTATTTGTTGTTAAACGTAAAAGCATGTCTAATGCCCATTTGGGCTGATCTGAAGGAACCATGTGTCCTGCATTACGTACCAGCACTTCTGTTAGATTACCAGCTTCCTTAGCATAGCCAGCTATATCATTGCCAACTCTCCAAATGTAGCGTGGTGCCGTTTTATAATCTAAGGAACCATTAAACTTTAACTTTTGAAGATAATTTATTGTTAATGGATATGCAACAATTATATCCAACTGTCCGTTATAGATAACAACACGATAATATGATAATAATTCTGATACCCAAGGAGCTACGCTTTTCATAATATCTGGTATTAAATTGATTTCCACTTTATTCTCCCCATCTAGACCGTGGAATGTATTTTTACCAACATGAATTGATTTACGGCATGTATTATTCTGAATAAACGCTGACATTCTTTTATCTGAATCATCATCTTTTGTTTTTAAATAATTAAAATACATATCATAACCAGATAAATTTTTAAATAAAGATCCATATGACTGTTGATCACCATCTATTAATTTATCAAATATTTCAAAGGCACTTTTAAAATCATTGTTTGCAATAAATTGTTTTCCTTGTTCTTCATAATCTGCAAATGCTTTATGTCCATTTAAGTCTATTAAACCTAATTGATATAAATAATCACTGTATTTCAATTGATGCAATGGATCACTCAATCCATTACCGATTGCTAATCCTTTTAAATTTATTTTGAAATTATCTGTATCTTTGTTCATACGATGAATGTAAAAAGATATTGCGGGCACGTATTTGCCAGCATATGATTCACCAGTAACATAAAATGAATTTTTTTGTAATTCTGGAAATAATTTATAAAATTGTATTAACGAACTGTATAAATTAATTGCAACCTCTTTTTCATTTTTTGAATATCCCTCATCATTGTCGGTGAAACTAAATCCAGTACCAACTGGATTATCAAAATATATAATATTGTGATTCAAATGCCAAGAGTACTTTCTTGGGTGTAATTTATTATTTTTATCTATTAATATTGGGCCGTTTTCAGTAAATAATCCGAAAAGCGATGAAGCTCCGGGGCCACCTTGAAGCCATATTAAAACTGGTGACTTTTCCCAATTTTGAGCCGCAGGGAAAAACCAAAAGAACATATTTGAATTGTACTTATTATCAACCGTAAAATATCCCGAATAACTAATTAACCAATTTAAATCCGGATGTGTAACATTAGCCAAACTTCTAGCCTCCTCAATTTTTCCTGATTCTATAAGTGGTGTTAAATATAGCGGTTCTCCTGCATCATCATCGAAAGCATAATTATTTTCATAATAATGCGATTTTATTTTTGGATACACATTAATAAAACTACAGTTTATTATTGGAATAAATATTATTAATAATACAAATATTGACGGCTTCATTTTTTAATATTTTTCTTTGTCTTGTATGGCAAGTTTTATTTTTCAATTCACTTCACTTTTTATTATATACCGACGCTTAAAATCCAAAACCAGAAATGATACTCTTAATTTCCTTTATTAAATATATTTATTATTTTTATTATTATATGATAACATTTATAATAGAAAGAGGAATTTGATAGGATTATATTTAAAAATATACTTATCATATTTTAAACACATCTTTGCTGCCATCTATGATAATTAAAAACAACCTCCACTTGGTATACAATAGGTATTATTGTAGTTGAAAAATAATATTCTAAAAAAATGTCATTTCTATAAAATGGTAACTTGTTCTTATTAAATTTGTAACCGAATAATCTCTGAACAATAGAATCATAATTCAAAAAACAAAAATGTAATTGATTTTTAACTAAGTTTTTTTTTTTAAATAAAATATTAAAAATTTAAGTCATAAATATTATTAATTATGATTTTCATATCGTATAATTTCTCTTTCATATAAAAAATTTATCGGACACACACTATTACAGCATATATAAAAACGCTCTCTCTGACTCAGCCGCGTGAATTCAACATAAATTTTAAGTATAGTAAAAGCATATTCACTCTAATATTGGATGTGGATCTTAGTGGACCCATTCTGTTTTATCTTTACTATCAATATTTTTTATAAAAAAAATTAAAATTAAAAATACTATACAATTCAATTAAAACTGTGTTAATTTATTTGTTTTTAAATATTACTGTGCTTAAATGTGTGCTGTTTCATTTTTTAAAAATGAATTATACACTGTTGTGAATATAGATAATTTTAATAGTCCGCCTTTTTTCTATGGTCATATATTCAAAATTCGGATATAAAATAATTCACATAAAATAAATAATTTGTATTTTATGATTAATAAAAACAAAAAAATGAAAAACATGCGAATATAAATCAACATAATATTGGATCATACAAATTTACCAACTTGTGTCTGTGCTGTGCTTTTCCTTTATAAATGTTTATTATTATGTTTTTCATTATTAAATAATAAGTTTAAACAAAAATGCAAATTGTGTAAATATTAAAATTTATTATACTGTTCAGTGTTTGTTTAAAGTAAATGAATAATAATTATAAATATAATTTCGTTTATAATTATATTTAATTTACATAAAATGTGTATTCCTTTTTGTTTAAAAAATTTTCCTTGAACCAGTAATTCGTATTTGATATCAGAATTTTCAATGATAACAATAATTTTTATTCTTAAATAATAACAGGTGGGATATTTTTTAGTTTTTATAACAATAATTAATAATAAATTATGTTAATATTATTTTATTAAAATTCTAAATAATAAGTAATGTTTGATTGTGTTTGTTGATAAAATAATTTGCTTGAATCTCATGTTGCATTTGTGTTTGTCTTTTATTAGTTTGAAATGTTTATACTTGAAAAACAAGTTAATTTTCTAGACTTTGTACAGAGGTTGAAAACACTTCTTATTTTGTTTATTTAGATAAAATAACTTATTGATGCGTTATTTTACCTAAATTTAATCAATAAGGTAATATAAATTGAATCAGTTTATAATTACGCTAAAACAAAAATAATTTTTCTATTTGAATGTTATATCCAGTTTCAAATAGGAATTTCAATAAAGAATAAAATAATCTCTGAATTTTTATTCAGAAAGTACGCAATAACTATCACTAAATTCAATTTATATTTATCCAATTATAATATTGTTTTACACTTTATTAAAAAAATATATATATTCACTCTTCATTTAATGTCAAAAAATTTAAATTAAATCATAAAAAAAAATGCTACAATCACGCCATATTGAATTTTTTTTTATATGCTTTAAATTCCAATATAATTCTTTGACTGCTTTCTAACAAGAAAACACGATTACTGCCTGTTAAAAGTAAATAAAAAAAAAAACGTTCCTTTTTAGCAGTGTATTTAACAAGGTATATTAATTTTATTTATTTATTTTGTAAGTTTTTATTTACTTTTCTTAACAGAATAAAGTATATTCCCAATCGTTTTATGCATAACCAGCTATGTTTCAAGAAGGAGAAATTCGGAAATCGTTTTCAATACGCGCAGTTGTTTATAAACAAATATTTCTTAAAAATTCACTTATGCTGCTGTACCTTTAATTAAAGATTGTTTTGTAAAAAAAAAAAAAAATAAAAAAAATAAATTCTGTTATTCTGTCTAAATACACATTATGTATAACAATTAGATAACTCTAATGAAAATTGGCATCTATGTACATATTTATCTTACGTTATTAATAATTATTTTATAATTTAGTTAAAAAAAAAAAAAAAACAGCAAATTTTTAAATTGGTTGGTTAATTTGTTTTGATGTTAATTTATATAATGATGATTTGATTAAAGCATTGAAAAGCGAAATACGGTTATTTATATTTTCGTTATTAATTAATTTTATACAGTAACGAAATAAGAAAAATATAAAACTTAATAATCCGAAAACATAGTAATTTCAAATTTACTAAATATATGTGCTTTACATAATTAATTATTTTTTTATTTTTTTTTTTATGTGAAATATTTTGCGCTTTGATTTTTATTTTTTTAAATAAATTATTAATCAACACGTGTTCTAATGTTTTGATTAAATTATAAAAATGTGTTATTAATTGTTTCAATTAAACAAATTTTATTGAGTGAGAATTTAATTAAAACATTGCATTGTGGGAAATAAGGGTGTTTTGTGACGTAATTTCCTAATTAGTATAATTTTGATGCTAGACAAAAGTCCATTGTATTTTTTTTGTATAATAATTAATTATTTAATGTGTTTTACCGAAATGTCTGTATATTCTAATTTCAACATACATACATACATACATATATTCCCAATATTTGTAATAAATGGAAGAAAATAAAATTGCATATATGAATATAATTAACTTCAAGTTCCATATGGTAATTATATTTTTCTATTTTTTCTTTTTTAGTAATGTAATAAGATTTCCTCTCTTACGTATTAAATAAAATTATATGATATATTCGTTACGGTTTATTTTTTATTTTTTAAGTAGAATATAAAAACTAATTGCTATTTCTATTGAAGCAGGAAAAACTACTAACAATATAAGAAATTATTAATAAAATTAACAATGATTTTATAATTAAAAAATGATTTTTTAAATAATTAATAATACAACAACAACAACAAAGTCGATTAAAGCCGTTTGGAAACTGATTAAAATTTTTTTTTTTTTATATAAATTTCTTGAATGAAATTATACAAAAGACGAATTTTTATATGTGCATGTTTTATTAAAATAATAATAAATAAAAAAAATTATATAATAAAACAATTATTTTCTCATTTGTCGGTTGAGCTAACCGATTTTTATTATTTTATTATATATAGTCTAAGTGGCGACATATCCGCAATAGAAAATCATCTTAAAGTAATATAAATTGCAAAAAAAGGAAAACAACATAATTATTATTATTATTATTATTAATAATAATTTAAATAATTTGGTTGCTTTTAAATAAATATCGCATATTTTGTTGTGTACAAAGAAAATTGATTTATAAATAAATAAAATTGAAACAATTTTATTTTGTATTG
Organism: Ptychoptera albimana; assembly: GCA_961205885.1. NCBI lineage: Eukaryota > Metazoa > Arthropoda > Insecta > Diptera > Ptychopteridae > Ptychoptera > Ptychoptera albimana. The sequence goes on along the minus strand of OY540804.1, from coordinate 32,075,539 downwards.
ATAATTCTAATCTAGTTAAATAGAAATATGTTTACCATTTCATTCATGTTTTTTTTTCTATTATATTTATTATTATTATTATTGTAAAATAATCTATAACGCTGTAACGTTATTAATAAAGCAATTACTCAATAAAAAAAAAATCAAATTTAATTGTTAAAATAAAAAATGTATTAATTAGTTAGTCATACTATTTATTAATTATTTATTATTATATTTATCAATGAATTGATATGTTTTGGTTTTTTATTATTTAATAAATTGTTAGTTTAAAAAAAAAAAAATTATACAAGTGTTTGTGCATTGTTTTTCCCTCTTAAAATGTCACTTTTCGATTTTTCATCAAAACGGCATGCCAACAAATATTGAGATACATACATATGTATGTGTTCTTTCTTAGAAGAATTCATTTTCGGGTATATTCGTACCTTATAATAATAATAGCAAATAAATTTAATAATTAATATTTAATTAATTTTTTTATTATATGGTGAATCCTTGATATTTATTTAAATGTTTTTTTTTCATCCTCATATTTGAATCTTTGAAGCTATGATAAGCTGCAAATCCAATTTTTTGCGTTTTAGTAATTGATTTTGTTTAACTAATTTAATTTTTGATTAAAGTTTAAATATGTAATTTATTGGTTGGCAATGAGTTGCTTATTAGAAATTTTGTCTTTCATTGCTATAATGCTCATATCTTTTTTTTATAAAAGAAAGTTAAACATCTTTATTGTTATAAAAAATAAGTAACTGGCGAATGATTTTGAGGTCAAACACATATTTTGACTTTTGAAATATTAGCGAGAATTTCACAAATGTCAAATGAAATGAAATAAAAATTGTAATATTTATTACATTTAAATTTAATTAGTTTAATTAATTTACTTGAATATATTAGTCGCTATTTATTTAAATTTGGTTGAATTAAAATTTGATGAACATACAGGATGTTTATATTGAACAAAAATACTTTTTTTTTTTTTTTTTTTTGATAGAATCCAGACAATAAATCGAAATATTGTGTGCAAAATTAACTGAGGAACTGATATCTATTAATCTTTTAGCATTCTATATAAAATCCCAGTCCAAATAGATAAATATTTTTCATTTTTGTTCAACATAATTTAAAAAACTCATTAAACATTCTTTCTTTTGGATTTAATTTTAATTTAAATGCATTTTTAATTAATATATTTCGATTTTGGCTATTATTTAATTTAATTAATTTTATTTAATGTAAATTCATTAATTTTTAAATTGTAATAATCGAAGCGAAACTATTTTATTTATTTTTCTTTATTCCTTCAAACAATGAATTTCTGTTTTGTTAATTAAATTATTTATTTGTTTTCTTTTTTTTTATTTTTATTATACAAAATTTTATTGTTTTTTATTATTATTATTATTATTATTATTATTATTATTATTTTACGCAATGCAAGTGTTAAATATTTTGATGAATTATAAATGTGTAGAAAAGAAGTTGAAAAATAAACAAGAACAGCAGAAAAAAAGAAAACAGAAGAAAATAAAAAATGAAAATAATTAAATCAAAATACGGAAGCATAACAATTTTTTATTTAATTTTTTATTTAATTAATTTTTTTTTTTTTTTTTAGGTTTAAGGGACTACTTTTTCTTTTTCCTTTAAAAATTATATTTACTATTTGTTGGCTTTGTCCGTAGATATTAATGAATTTAATTTATTTATTTACTATGTTTGTTATTGTAAAAAATTGTTGATGTTAAAATATGTCAAAAGGTCATTGATTTGTTTATTTATATAAGGAAAGTAGTTAAGCATTTTATTTTTAAATACAAAAATGGGAATATGTACTAGCATTAAGTGTTAAGTGTTAAGAGTTTAATTATATTGCGGGTAAACTTTTTCTTTTCTTTTTCTTTCCCTAACCTAATATTTATGTAAATCAATTATTAATTTATTAATTACACAGAGTATATTTGTCTTTTTCAAATAAAATTGTTTAACGTTAGAAAAATTATTTTCAATTAAATAAAAATTTACCCTTTTGCTGTTATTCAAGAATTTTTTTCCACAGTCGATGAGAAATTATTATTTTGTGTCAATAAATGAATAAAAATATTTTCATTTTTTAACTGAATTTTTATATTTAATAATAGTTAAGGATAAATGAAATTATTATTAAATAATATCTGTGTGCCATAAATGAGTCATAGTAAAATAAGAAAAAGAGGCTTTTTTTCGCCTATTTTCACTTTAAAGAGGAGATTTTCTTCTTTTTTTTTCTAGAATTACAATAATATTCTTTTGGGTAACAAAATTTGTAACTGCGTATTATAATATGTTCCCTCGAAAAAAAATATTAAAACCAGATTGCAAAAAAAAAAAAAAAAAAACTTTAAACAAAATTATTGTGAAACATATTTGTTACAGTAAAACGTAATTAGTAAGTAGTAAGTAATATAGTAGTTGCTAATAGGACGTGTCGTTCCAAAAAATTTGGTAATAATGTTTTCAGCTATAAATAAATCGATACATTTGTCAGTTTGAACTTTAAATGTGAACTCTTAGTTTTTGCACAAGCTTGCGTACACTGTTAAGTACTATACGGCTATACAGCGATGTTTAATAACGAGGAAAAATAAATTACTCATAAACATTAAAGGACTACAGGAAGCACAAGTAGATTTCACAACCCTCTGCCCGTAGAATACCCGATGATTGCATTTGAACTAAAATATATTTTCCATTCGATAGCTGAAAATGAAAATATAGTTGCGGGTTATATGTTAAGGGTGACTTATAGTAAAAGAAATATATTTTATTTCATTTATTCTTGTTTCAACTATAGTTAAATGCATTTTGATTATTATCAATTTTAATTTTGTTTTATATATGCTTAGAAAAATAACAGGGTGTAACAATATGTTTTCATTTCATTCCTTTCCATTCCAATCGGAATGAAGAGTAGAAGTAAATACAAAAAATATGTAATGATACCCTGCAATAAAGTGTAAATCCAATGTAAATATAAAATTTGCTGCATTTGTAGGCGGTTGTAGTCTGAAGAAGCTAGGGTTGATGTTTGTTAACATTTCCCCCTAAAAGTATTATTACAAAAAATAATGGAAAAATCGACTCTACCCTCATTTACTACTACGCTTAAATGAAAACTAAACAAAAAAAAAAAAAAATTATTGTCTATCTCGTCTCATTTCGTTGTCGTTATATAATCAAAAATAATAGCAGAATAACGACAAAATAAAAATACAACCACCCAATTGTTACCACCTCAAATATGTTGTTTATTATAATGGATTTTTTTGTCGGAAACATAATAATATATTTTCATTTATTTGAAATATAGAAAATTAGCTCAATATTGTGTCGTATATTAAACACTATTCGCTTCGCTACTGCCTTTAAATTCTTGTTCAGCTTTGCCATATTTATTCTGTGGTTAGAAAAGAGAAAAGATTTACTACAATCTGATGTAATAGAAATTTTCATTTCTTGTGAAAAGTTTTCAGCTACATTCAATGAGAAACATATGGACAAAAAGAAAAATTCGTTTTTAAAATTTTTAATTTTGCTCTCTAAGTTGAATTCAAATTTAATATAAACCAGGTGTCCATGTTAATAAATAAAATAATAATAATAAAAACCCTTAAAAAAAGAAAAGGTAAACATTTTTATTTAAACTGGGGCCGTTTTCTTTTAAATGATTACTAATGCTTAAAAAGTTTACTTTTTTTATTATTAAATAATGTAAAAAAAATAAAATAAACATAATTAATTTCGTTGCCAAAACATAACATTGACGCAAGGACATTTGCCGTGAAAATATTGTTGTCGTTTTAATGAAATTTTGAAATGAAATTAAAGCTAAACAAAAATGTACATAGTTAACGTCCTTGATTTTTTTTTTTTTTTTTTTTTTTGTATATAAAATAAAAAAGTATAAATTCTTATTCATGTGCAAGACTTGTGCCAGAAAATATTAAAAATCAAATAAACAAAATGAAAGAAAAACTTGAATTAAAGAAAATGAAACCAGACGGCAGACACATTTAATTATTTTTAGTAACATATTATGTGCCTTTTAAAGATTTTTTTTTTTTTTTTTTTATAAATGATAAATTATTTTTTTTAATGACTAATTCATTACTTTATTTTCTATTGACGTGTTTAAAAAAGAAGAAACATAGTTTAATGCCAATTACATAACACTGTGGCACAGAAATTCTAATCACTTCTTCCTTATCATAAATGATTATTATACTTTTCTTGTTTTTAGTGGAATTTATATGAAACTATATTCATTTCTGAGTGTCGGTGACAGATTAAATTGATTATTAAATAGTATAAACTTGAAAATAATTTTTTATTACTACTTAAAACTGAAAAGATTACAAGCGATTGTCAAATGTGTGAATTAACACCTTTTTGATTTGAAGCGAAAATGAAAACGACAGGAAAATGACAAGAACATTAAAAATAAATTATTTTATATTCTTTTAACTGATAATTTGTTTATTACTTTCAATTTTTATCTCAACAAGTAATAATAATTAAATAAATAAACACTCAGTCATAGAGACACACACAAATTTCACAAGTATAGGTAAACATGTGAATCTTTAAAATCTATTTCTTTTGCCTACGAGAAGGTAAGCTTATTTATAAAAACAAAAAATAAGGATGGGCTGCAAAATTATTTCAAAAGTTATTATTTTTAATTCCACTAGGTAAATAGTACAGTTTACGATAATTATTTTATTTAATGTCCACATCTGCTTGGGTTGACAAAATCTGCACTTTATAAAGCAACAAAACATATTAATTAAATAAACATATGCATGCTTTAATTAAAGAAGATAAAAAATATGACGTGTGCCAGCCATCAGAGTTTTTTTTATTTATTTAATTAAATTCCATCTTTTTTTCGTTTTTTTTTTTTTTTTAGCGTATTTTAAAATTTATTTCGATTTTTTATTTCGTCTGTTTTAAGCAATTCCGATTTTTTTTTCGCTTTTGTGTCTGTTCTGTACAGAGTTAAATAAAAGATAAATAAATAAATAAAACAAATCCTGAAAAAGTTTTTACTTCACTTTTTTGGTACTTTGCCAAAAAAGACAGGTGGAAAATCAGCAATTATATATATATATATATATTTTTTTTTTTACCATTTCTTTGCAAATTTTTCCGTGTGCTTTTCTTATTACATTTTCTATTGTATTTTAGTTTTTCTACACGTTTTAAAATCTGTTTCATTTAATCACCCATAGCTTCCCACAACATTTATTTCTTAAAAATAAAATACATAATGTTTTATTAATGTTTTTTTTTTTTTTTTTATATTTTTATGTTTTATTTTAATTTGTTTCCAAGTTTATTTTTAGATTAAAAAGAATTTTTAAAAGAAGCAAAAATTTGATTTTGGTACAAATAATTGTTAAAGGATTTAGAAATAATTTATTTATGTTTTTAAATGAAAACGATGACATCAATCCCGCCACTACAAAGGCATTCAAATCTAAAACAATGCATTAATAGTTAGACTTTATATGGAATATAGGTTTTTGTTCTATTTTAATAATTTTTTATTGTTATTAGTTTATCTTCTGTTCTTACTCAATGTAAATAAATTTTATTAAATTTCATTTTATTGTGCGATGCTTGAAAATTAAATATAAAATATGATGGATTTTAGATTTATATGTTCTTCTGTGTTCTCTTTAGGTTATTCCTGTTTTTTTTTTTTTTTTTTTGTTTTGAAACAAAAATATTAAATACGTGCAATAAGTAAAGTCAAGTGAATGAATGAATACAGTTGAATGAATTTCTGTTTTCCGCTGTTGCTACTTCAAGTTAGAAAGAAAAACAAATTAAACTTCTTTTCAATCAAACTAATTATTGGAAAGTCAATAATTAATTTTATTTCTTGGTTTTGAACATCTTTTGTGAGTTATGTGTGCTATTAAGGTTAAGGGAATTTTGTTAAAATGATTAATGTACCTTTGTGAACCATTTTTGCAAATGTGACATTTTAATGAAAAATCATGAAAAAAAAAAATTATCTAATGAATATTGTGTAATATATAATTAAACTGTTAAACAAATTTCCGCCCATTATAATAATCAATCAATTATAATTGTATCAATTTGTATTTTAATTTTATTTTATAATAATAAATGTATGTGTGTATATATTTTAATTAATCAATAATACGTATCTACTTAGTTATATATAAACAACTTTCTATTTTGATTTTTTATTTAGTTAATTAGTTTTTTTTATTTCTTTTTCTTTTTTTAAACACAGATATTAAAAAGATACTCTTATCCTATAATGTATTTATAATTTGAAGAATTTATAATGAATAATATTAAAAAAAAGTGTATTAAACAGATAAAACTTAGATTTTGTTGGCGCCAAGGATAGATTATTGAAATTTGTTTGTTTTTTTTTTTAGTTCATAAAATTCTAAGTGTAAACTTTCGTCCATTGTTTTCATTGATGAATAATAAAAAAAAATAACAAAAATGATAAATGATGTTTAGGACGAAGTGTGCTGACGTTGTTTAGAGAATTTAATTATTTTATTTTCATTACAAAGTGTAAGGAAATCAATTAAATTTACCGGGTGATAATTATTTACTAAATTACAAATTTTCAAAATTTCAATTTCTCTGAATAAATCATTTTCATACAAATTTAAAAACATTAATATCCATCCTATTAATTATTTGCTGTGTTCTTGATGTTTATTATAACGTTCATTGTTATTATAGTTATAATTATTATTTATATAATAAATTATTTTTAACGATCAAAGTACCAATTAGTTATAATAAAAATTTATATTTGTTTAATTAAATTTAGTTGTATTCGTATTTTGTTTACATTAAATAAATCTCCTTTATTTCAATTTTTTTATTTTAAGTAATCCATTAAAATTTGAATTTTATTAATTTTTATTTTCTTTTGATTTTTTTTTTTTGTTTTTTAATTAATAGGAAAGGATAAATTCACATTTTTGTGGGCAGATAAAATGAGCAAAATAAATTTGTGTTCAGATGATGAAATATTACGTACAGTAGAGTCCATGCTTGGTGATAATATAAAAATTGTTGATTGTGAAAAAACATCATCAATACGCGAAGAGGAAGTGATATTAATTAATGGTATACAAGTAACACTAGAAGGTGATGACGGTGCAGCTATTAAAAAGGCTTTAGAAACAGGTGAAGTGCCATCGTGTGATTTATTGAATCAAATATTATTTCGTGCTGGTATATTGAGTCAACCAGTACGAATGGAAACTGAATTAAGTGTTAAATCGAGTGTTGTTACCACCGAGGCGATTACTGTGTCAAAGGAGGGTATGATACTTGATGAAAGATCATGTGAAACAAAAGAAGATAATTTTTATACAAGCTCGTGTAGTGAAATATGGGAACCAATAAAAATTGTTCCAGGCGATGGTAATTCAAGGATTCCTATATCAACAGGTGCAGAGCAATCGTGTTCCAGGCCGTTGTCAATTAAAAAACAAAACCAGAAAGAGGCCGATATGTCATCAACACCAACAAATAATACCATGCCATTAACACAATTACAAACCGGACGACATAATTCTGTAGGAACAGATTCGTCACGGTCTAGTTCTGATTCTAATGTTGGCACATCGTCACGGCCAGTAAGTAATATATCAATAAATGATTCTAACTCATCAATAAACACAAATACAACAATTGGCGAGTTGAGTAGCAGCGGAATCCTTCAACATAATTCATGTGAATCCTCTAATAATAAAAATATAACAAACTCATCATTAGTTAGCGCTGATAAATTAAATACAAATACAAATAAAACAAAAATTGCACAAAGTATTAGCTGTGATTCTGGACATGGTGAAGTATCAAATAGTAACCTTTACACACAGAATTCTATGTCATCCTGTTGCTGTGATATATCATCAGCAGATGAAACAGATTATATAAGGCGAAATTCAAGTAGTCCAATTTATACAACAACAAAACCTCAAATAGCCGGACCACAAAATGTAATATATTTTCTTAGTGAGTGCTTTTTATCATATTTTTATTTATTTTACTTTTCTAGAAAATGCCACAATGTAGTAGAAACAGTTCATCATCATCTTGTTCAATGAAGGGAACAAATTTTGAATTACAAGAAATATTACGTTTAGATGACAATGTTTTAGTTTATCGCGACGGCAATTTAATATCTGGACCATTAGATGCATTAATACAACATATGGTGCCAACAAATAACTATTATCCAGAGGGCTCTTATATATTTGCGTTCTTATTAAGTTCTCGATTGTATATTAAACCACATGAATTATTAGCACAAATTTGCGAATTGTGCTATATACAACAAAATTTGAATGATGTTAGTCACAACGCAGATTTGACGATATTTGCCAAAAACCTTTTACAATTATTAACCGAATGGATAGAAACATTCCCGTATGATTTTCGTGATGACCGTGTAATGAAGCATATAAGAACAATGACACAAAAATGTATAAGTATTGATGGTGGACTTCGAAAGGATGTTTCAATATTATTACAAAAATTATTAAATCGACTAACTGCATTAGAGCAATATGAAGAATTTTTAGAACGTGTCAATACGTCAGCGGATGCTTTATTAGAATTAGAAAATCCTTTGACACCCTCAGCATCATCCTCTGCCAATTCTACTGGCAGCCGATGGTCCGGATCGTCTTCATCATCTCCTAATGCCATTGATATAGCAGAATTATGCCCTCAGCCAATGGTATTGGCGCACCAATTAACACATATTGAATTAGAGAGATTGTCATACATTGGCCCAGAAGAATTTGTTCAGGCATTTGCAAAAGAAGTGCCGCATTTGGAAACGTGTTTCAAAGATATTAAGAAGACGAAAAATCTTGAATCATACGTGCATTGGTTTAATAAATTAAGTTATTTAGTTGCGACGGAAATTGTAAAGGTATTAAATATATTCGCTCTATTTTTTTAAATTTAAACTAATTAAATATTATATTTAAAATTAGCATTCAAAAAAAAAACTAAGAGCACGTATAGTTGAGTTTTGGATTGAAACAGCGCGTGAATGTTTTAATATTGGTAATTTTAATAGTTTAATGGCGATCATAGCCGGTTTAAATATGTCACCAATATCACGACTTAAAAAAACGGTTAGTAAGCACAAATAATTAAGTAAATTCCTAAAATGCAATTTAATAAATCTTTTATTTTTGCAGTGGAGTAAAGTACAATCAGTATCGCAATTTTCAATACTAGAACACCAAATGGACCCAAGTAGTAATTTTACAAGCTATCGGTCAACATTAAAGGCGGCTATGTGGCGTTCAGCTGGTGCAACGGATGAACGGCAACGCATTGTAATACCATTTTTTAGCCTTCTGGTTAAGGATTTATATTTTCTAAACGAAGGTTGCTCCAACAAGTAAGCTTTTAATTTAAATATTTATATTTACATATTTAATTTCATTTTATTTGATAATTTTAGACTTCCCAATGGGCATATAAATTTTGAAAAATTTTGGCAATTATCAAAACAAGTGCAAGAATTTATTGCATGGAAACAGGTAACATGTCCATTTGATAAAGTTAATAAAATTATTATATATCTTCAAACATGTGATGTATTATCGGAAAATGTATTAGCAATGTCATCATATGAATGTGAACAGCCGGATAATTCAATAGAAAAAGATCGTTATAAAACATTAAAAACTGAACAAAAATTTGAAAATTGAAATTTTTATTTATATTTTAGCGAGACTATAAATTTCATTTTATTTTATGGAGAAATAGTGGATAAAATAAGTGATTATGAAAAAAAACTTCTTTCCTGAAAATTCTGAACATAACCTTTTTGTTTGTCTTTAACGATAGAAAATCTTTTCAATAACTTTTAAATTTTTTATTAACATTTTCAAATAAACATACATTTCATAAAATTAATACTAAAATCGTACTATATACATATAATGCTTTTTTCAATTGAATTCTATTTAAAATTGTATCAATTAAATTGATAGAATATTTTGAAATAGATATTGTACATATGTATGTTAAAAATAAATCAATTTTAATTAAAACTGTTTTTAGTTTTATGTTATTAAAAAAAAAAAATAATTATACTACAGATAAGATAAAAAAAAATTCTCTCGCTTGTAAACAGAAAGTTTTTATTTAAATAAAATGCTTAGATCATCCCATGAAATTGTTTCATAAAGTAAACTTAAATTAATATAAAAGAGTGTTACGATAATGTATGCTCATGTTTTGTATTATCTTACTGTAAGATTGTATTATTATGACCTTTTGAGGTTTTTAAAAAAAAAATCGATCAACAATTTCTTATTTTGTTTTTTTTTTTTTTTTTGATAATGATAAAATTTGCTGCTTAAGTAAGACTATTTTACTTATTATTTAAATTAAATAATATATTCATAAGAAAAGTATTAAAATAAACAATATAAATTTAATATTTATTTTACTTAATTAATAAAAAAAAAAAAAAGTGTAAACGAATCAAAAACAATTAAATGAAATAATAGCTTTGTACCTGTCTTGTGATCTTTAAAAATCATTTTTTTTTTTTTAATTATTTTGCTACTTAATTTTTTATAATTTTATTTGCAAAATAAACAAGTTTTAAGTAATTAATTAAAAAAAAAAACCGGCCTAGTTGTAACTCAACTATATTAGTAACATTTCTGAGATTTAACTATATATAGTTTTAAATGTATTTTGAATAAACATTTACAAATTATCTTTTTTATGTTATCTACACAAAAAGAAAATCGCACAATACTGCCTATAAAGAAGCTCTAATATAAGTATTAAAAAAATAAACTTTCGGCATTTTTCTATAACACACAATAGCCCAATTTATTTTATTCTCTATAATAATTCTAATCTAATTTTTTATGTAAAAACTAAAAATAATATATTAATTAAATAATAATAATAATAATAATAAGAATTAAATTATTAAAAGCCATAATATTATATTTAGTGTACTAAATTTGAAAATAATTTTTATTTTACGTTTTTAATTTAACTTTTATTAATGTTGGAAACTCCCAAAATAATAATAATAATAATAATAATTCTTGTCATTATCTCATGAAAAATATACAAAAATTATTATTTAAAGGACAACAATGCACTAAAAGTTAATTTATTACGTCAAATTATATTATATATGTGATATTTATTATTTTAAATAATTTTTTTAGATGAGTTTTATTTTTAATTTTTTGGTTAATTTTATTTAAAAATAAAATTGTTCTATGGATAAAATTGTAGCTTTTTGTGTAATAAATGTCAAAATATAAAATAACTTCCATTTATAAATAATTTATATAGTAAATAAGAATCAATGAGCCAAATAATCTTACCGTATATTATGCAGGTAATATTGCTCAATCACAGTAATTTATAAATGAATCAAATATTCGATTATTGTAACTGCAATTTATTGTTTAATTACTGATGCTGGATATAATACTAATTATGTTTTTATTTATATATTTATATTTTGCAATAGTATTTATATAAACAAAATAAAAATTAGAAAACATATAATTAAACTCAACTAATGTTTATATTTAGCAATTAATATTTGATGTTTTATAAATGTAGAAAAAAAAAGGTAAAATTTAAATTTATTTAACATAAATAGAAAAATAAAAATAATAGAAAACTTATTTATTTATCTAAACACAATTTATACATTTATACAAAAACAGATTGTTTTAAATATTAAATTATTTGAAGAAATAATAAAATAAAATTATAACAATAAAAATACATTTTTAATTATTTATTGCCAATCATTTGCAGGGTAGTCGCATTTTTATTAATTCAAAGAATATTTCTCATTAATATTTTATAAGATTTAAACAAAATTGCGGGCGTCAACGGTGCCTTCCCAATTGTGTTATGACGCCCGCGGACGCATTTCTGTTAGGCCTGTATGCTTCATAAAACTTTTTAAAGTTTAGACTCTGAATGAATGAAGCGCCCCTATCATAATAAACATACATTAGATGTAAATGTCACAAATATTTATTTTAAAATAAATAGTTAATTAATTTTATTATTAATTAATTTTGACCTCATTTGTAATAAAATCAAATTATCAATCCTACATATTTTATTAATATATTTTCTTTTTTAATTATATAAATGTATTAAATAAATATAGTTGAATTTATTATCTCTTAAAATAAATAAATAATAAACTTGTTACGCTGATAACACCCTGTCCGGTGTAATTATTATTTACTTTTTAACTTCTCTGAAAAACAAACAGTGATAAGAGTTTTTTATTTTAAATATGATGTTACTATTCAAATGTTAATTAGAAAGTTTACTATTTATGCAAGACAAGTTAATAATTTAGTTGTACTCCATATTTAGATACAAGAGCAAGTTAAAATCTTATTAATTAAAATGGCAAGCTTAAAAAAAGAGAAAATTGGCATAATTGGAAGGTAATACTGTCATATAAACAATTTTTAATTTATACTGTTGGTTTACAATTTGAACTAATAATTTAAGTGGCTTAATTGGGCGATCGTGGTCAATGTTATTTGCATCTGTTGGCTATCAAGTAACTATTTATGATATAATAAAAGAACAAGTTGATACAGCTTTAGAGCTTACAAAAAATGAATTAAAAAATTTAGAAAATAAAAAGTTATTACGTGGAACATTAAATGCAGAAGAACAATTTAATTGCATTAAAGGAACGACTGATATTAAAAATGTAATTGAAGATGCTATATTGATACAAGAATGTATACCGGAAGTGTTAGATATGAAAATTAATTTGTATAAAGAATTGGATAAAATTATAGGTGATAATGTCATATTATCTAGTTCTACTAGTACATTTGTACCGTCGTTGTTTAGTAAAGATTTAAAGCATCAATCACAGGTAAAAATAATTATGAACAAAATAGATTTTTAAAAGTAAATGGTTGTAAAATTATTATTAAAGGTTCTTGTATCACATCCAGTAAATCCCCCATACTATGTGCCATTAGTCGAAATTGTTCCAGCTCCATGGACTAAGCCGGAGTATGTTAAGAAGACAAGAGATATAATGATAAATATAGGACAGAAACCCGTATCATTAAATCGAGAAATTGAAGGATTCGCTCTAAATCGAATTCAGTAAATATTTTATTGAAGTAACAAAATATCAACAGAATAAAAATAATTATTATATTTATAGATATGCTATTTTAAACGAGGCATGGAATTTAATATCGGATGGCGTGTTGGATGTTAAAGACATCGATAGTGTCATGTCTGATGGGTTGGGTATGAGATATGCTTTTCTAGGTCCCTTAGAAACTGCACACTTAAACGCAGAAGGCTTCGTTAATTACTGTGACCGTTATTCGAAAACAATTTACGCAGTTAGTAAAACAATGAAAGATATTCCAAGAATGGAGGGTAAGCAAGTTCAAGAAATTGCACAACAATTAGAAGTAAACGTTTCCATAGAAGATTTACAAAAGCGCAGGAAATGGCGAGATGATTGTTTAACAAAATTAAGTCAACTCAAAAAAGAAATGGATTAATTATGTATATACTGCGTAATTTTTATAATATGAAAATACAATTAATTAATATTTACGGACATGGTTTTCAGCTAACATATATTTTATATTTTAATTTTGTTATTGTTTATTTTATAATAAAATTTAAACAAATAAAATCTTTTTTAAAAAACGTAATAAATATAAAATTTGTCTTTTACATTCTGGTACATTAATGAAATTTAATATTTAATATATAACCTCAAATTAATATCACAAATTTATTTACAAAAATAAATAAAACATGAAGTTGAATGAAAACGTAAAAATAATTGGGCAAAATGTTATTTTAATTCCATATGAAGCGAAACACGTCGAAAAGTGTGTTTACAATAATGTTAAAGAGCTATTTTAAAATAGATTTACTTCCAGGTATCATAATTGGATGCGAAATCCAGAACTTCAAGAATTAACAGCATCTGAACCATTAACAATAGAACAAGAGTATGAAATGCAAGCTTCTTGGCGTATGGATGATGATAGTAAGTCAATGTAGCATAATTAAAATCTGCTTTTAATTCAAATTTTATTTTTAGAATGTACATTTTTGATACTAGACAAAAATATATTTGCAAAAACGCAAAATGAAATTGAATCATTAATTGGCGATACAAATTTATTTATACAGAAAAATTTTGATAATAAAAAACAAGCAGAAGCTGAAATTATGATTGCTGAGGAGTCTGCACGCAGAAAACATTATGGTTGGGAATCAATGTTATTAATGTTAAGATATGGTCACCAATTTATTAACATAGAAAACTATATCGTTAAAATATCGGAAAAAAATATTAAAAGTATAAATATGTTTAAAAAAATGAAATTTAATGAAGTTAATTATTCTTCAGTGTTTGGCGAATTTACCTTAGAATTGATTGTTAATGATAATTGGATAAAATGGCTAAACGAATCTTTATTGGAATGGAATATAGAAATGTATTATTGTAATTAATATAATAATAAAATACGAATTATGTTTTCAATAAATATTTATTTTTACAAAATCTATATTGCATTGATTTATTAATTAAATAAAATTGAGTATTTTCATTCATAATAAAACTTTTCATATTTAATTATTGGGTGGGTATTCTTTTATTTTGTTCCTGATTACTAATATAACTTTAGTCAACAAGTCTTTATTATTTTTTCTTTATATTATTTTAGTTAAAATTAAATTGTACTTTATTGTCTTATTTTTAAAAATATATTGGGTTTATATTGCATCAATATTTATCAATTAAACTTAATTATTATTATTATACAAAAAGGATAAAAAATAAATAAATATAAAAATGAATTGGCCAATAGGACTAGAGTGCTATTATAATTAAAATTCTTATTATAAATAATAATCATAAATCAGTATTATAATAATTTTAAAATAACTTAATGAAAAAAATATTAACTAAAATGGTTAATAATTTTACTAATAGTTTTTTTATATAAAATCCTTTTAGGCTCAATTCAGGTTAATTATACATACGTTTTCTTATCTTAATATTAACAAAATACGCTTCACTATGATTGTCAATTTTATATAAACAACTTTGAATTTAGTTCATGCAATTAAAAATAAAGAAAACTTAATTTATATATTTACATTTCATTGAAGGAATGTTGTTAGTAGATAAATAAGAAAATTAGTGAGAAATAGATAAGATATTAATATAATTTTTCGTAGAAAATAATTTTATATTACATTAATAATGTACGATATGTCTTTTTTTATTTTATTAAAAAAAAAGTTTGATGCCGAGTTTTTTTTTCTGTCAATCGATTATTAATAGGAAATTGAAGTTGTATTTAAATGAAATTAAACGTAGACTCGAAATTTAACGAAATGATTACATTTTTATCAAGAATAAGATTAGCTTATAATATTGAACTAACGTGACAATATTGTTCTGTAGTATAGAAAATAATTTTGAATTCTTCATTTTGTATTATCTTCCAGCAAATATATTTATTGAATTTGTTCCAGTCCTCTTTCTAATTAGGCGAGCAGATACTGCAAAAAAATAAATAAATATTGTAATATTATGTCTATTAAACTAATGATTTGGATTTACTTGAACTATCTTGGGGTGATAATGGCCTTTCCAAAACTCTTTGTATTACATTAATCCATTCATCGCGGTCTTGCAGGCTATTTGCTGATAAATTATAAATACGTTCTGGTGTAAATAACGTGAAACTAAACCCTTGATCTTTGGCACCAGTAGGTGCTCCGTGCCTAATACTATAGCCATCTAAATGATGCCCTAAAAATATTTCACCTTTGGGATACGCATCCAAAGGTTCGTCATGGTACATAAGCTTCCGATTGTCTAATGTAAACCAACGTTTTTTATAACCATCATTTGAACGAGGACCGGTTTTTGATAACCATCCTTCACGTGCAAAATCTCTTGATAACAATGCTATTAATTCTGCTTCAGATGCACTCGGAAAAGCTACTTGTAAACGATGTAGTTTCGCACATCGTATCGCCATATACCAATTATTTATAGCCTCCGGATCATCATGATAAACATAAATGTGTCGAGTACTGCCATCCTTCATATAAGTAATTTGCATAGAATTCATATGTCCGATTTTGGGTGGTGCAAATGCTACATTTAATTCCGATATTCGTAAAATTGCTTTCGGTTCTCTGCTTTCTTTTACATGGTACTTTAAAGTGTCTTCAGATTCTGATAAAATAAATTTACGTGGCTGATATCGACTATCTTCTTTTCCACGCTTCATCAAAAAACCTTCCATATGTCCAGATGTATAACTTGGACGTTCATTGTGAGAAAACTCTAAACGATCATATTTGGCTCGTATCCATTGTTCAATTAAAACTCTATAAAAAAATATAACTTATATGAATCACTATAGTCACTATACAATTTATTTGAATTACTGTGGATCGTCTTCTGTTGGTCTTCTGTAGCATGGTGGCACTCTTTCCTCATATTTTAGTCGTGCTCTAAAATTACCAACTTCTTTCATTCTCTCCAACTGACTGTCTTCCCATTTATCTAATTTTAAATGTTTTACTTTTGACAAATGAGATCCCATTGCTCTGTGTACTCCCGCACAACGAGTGCATAAAAATATTCCAATATTGTAAGACGCCCATTCTATATCTAAAATACAAATTCAAATTTCAATTTCAATATACAACATAACCTTATTAAATAATATGATAACATTATTTCCCGCGGTAATATTAATAATAAAAACAGACTATTTTATAATCAAAAATATTAAAAAAAGAAATAAGATATTTTTTAAAGAATTAATAAATTAACATAATAAATGATAATTCATTAATCATAAGTTAAATGATTGCGAAAATATAAATAAATATACATTATGGCTCTCGTAAACAAATGCCTGACAGATTAGTTCAATCACCCCTAAAATGTCTAACTAAAAAATAAATTAATAAAGTGCGACACATATTTTATATATAAATAGCAGAGAACATAATGCTTTAATATTTCAGCCACTAATAATTTATAAATTATTCAAGATAATTGATTATAAACACTAATTATTTTGTATATAAATATAATAATGTATCCGAAGATATTGCTTTTTAAAATGCACGATAATTTATTTTTATTTTGTATAAAGATTTGTTTGTGTTGAAAAAAAAATAAAATTTATCAGTGCGTTAGTGAACCGCCCCCCAAGGTTTGGTTATTTATTTATTTTTCTACTTTCTGCGTGTTGCTTTTTGTTGTTGTTGTTTTTTTAATGAAAACTTTGTCATCACACAGTAAATAATATTATTATTCAATGAAATTATTCCTTATTTATATTTTAGCAATGCTACTTACATTTGCTTCTGCAATCAGCACATTCACTATTCTTTCCTTGCTTTAATAATTCAAGCAATAATTTTTCATTCTGATCTGCCATCGTTTATCCACAGTAAACAATTTTTTCTATCAATTTTTCTTAATTGAATACACTTTGCAATACGTTTTTGTTACCTATATTTAATAACTTTAATAAAAAATATATTATTTTATTTATATAAAGAAAAATTTAATCGCAGAACATGAAATACGAAACTTATTCACTCACTTTTTGGCATTTTTTAAAAAGACAATTTTCTGGTATCTCCTTATTTTTCAAAATAAATAAAATATGATGAGAACAATTGAGATAATATATATATATAATTTAATTCTCTCTTAAAATTCTATATATATAAAATTAAAAGTAACCTCTCTCGCTCTTGCAAACAAGCATGGCCTATGCGTGTTCCATGAATTAAACTATAGATATATGCGTATATGCATATACACGCATATAGGTAGAGAATATATTTATATAAATATATATTTTATAGGCACACTCTCTCTTAAAAATTTAATAGTGTTGAATATGGAATTTCCATAAAAATTTAATTTCTGTTTCTCTGCTACGCATTTTTATTTATTTACGCTTCTTAGTTTTTTTTATTTTCTATTAGATGTCACTGTCACGAAACAAAATTTTTTCATATTTTTAAAATAAGTCAAATTTCAATCATTTAAGCAAATATAAAATTCAAAATTTATCAACTAAAAACATTTATTTAATTATTGTGAAAATGACAACAAACAATCCAAAAAGTATAATGAAAGAAAAACCAGAACAAAGAATCAAGAAAACGAAACTAGAACTAATTAAAAATTTACAAAATATCCAATTAATTAATAAATATTCAAACGTCTACACATCAGATGTTTTATTAAAAAATATCCAATTAATTTTACTGTTCTTTTCAAGTATTAAAGACAGTGATCGTCATGGAAAATTATTAAAAGAGTTATTACACTTACATTCTGTTGTTAGGGACAAAGGAATAAGACTAGAAATATTATTTGTATCAGTTGATGAAAATAAAGAAAATTATGAAGATTGTTTTAACAGGCAAGGAAATTGGTACGCAATACAATTCAATTCCGATGTCATAAAGTAAGTTTCAATTGAAATTAAAATCCATAATTGAATTCGGAACACATCAATTTATTTTCATTTTACTAAAGAGAACTAATATATCTTTATGGGGTAACAAGAACGCCGTCGGTTATTGTAATAAGAAAGGATGGTCTTTTAGTTACTAACTCTGGTGATGAGGATTTGTTAAAATACGGAATTAATGCACTAGTTTCATGGATGTAAAATTAAACAAAAACAAAATATATATTTTTTATATAAACAGATTTTCTTTTTTATTTTCCTTTTGTAGTTGGATTTTAGTTAAATATAAATCACTTTTATATATATTTATTCAGCTGGAACTTCAATGGCTCCACTATTTATATCATCAATGATATCATGTGCAGGACGTCCATCGATAGTACAACCAACACTTTGAGCTGTTCCTAAAACTTCTTTGCATGTGCCTTTTAATTCACGAGCCATTGATCTTGGTCTCATTGTACGCGCCACACTTAATATATCATCAAAAGTAATATTACCACTGTGTTTAACTAAAAAAAATAAGAGTAACGTTTTGTAAAAACATTTTATAATTTATGTATTTCCAATATTTACTGTTCTTCTGCTTCTTTCTATCTCTTGGTGGTTCTTTAAGTGCCTTGATTAAGAGGGAAGCGGCTGAAGGAACCACAGTTATAGTGGCTTGTCTGTTTTGTATTGTTAAACATACGGTAATTTTAAGACCCTTCCAATCACCAGTTGCTTTTGCAATATCATCACCAACTTTCTTTGGAGACTACAAATCGTTTAGAAAAATAAGTTAGTTAAACAAATTAGGTTATGTGCACATCAACAGAATAAAAATTTTTAACACTAACCAAACCTAGTGGACCGATTTTTGGGGCCAATGATGATGTTGCGCCTACTTCACCACCAACACATCTTAAATATACTGAAATAACAAAAAAATGATGGAATTTTGTAAAATCATTTTTAATTTTAATCAACACAGAACATTTTTTTTACATGTTTTTTAAACATCACAAATCACTAATTATTTATACATACCAAGCTTAACTTCAGTTGGATCAAACTTTGGTGGCATTTTGCTATTTTTTTATTTTATTTATAAAATAAATAATACGCCGATGAAGCTGATTATTATAAATTTTTATTAATAATCAAATTAAACCCGCTTAGTCTTACACTAGCGAGAACGTAAAAGAAAGAGAACGCATGAAACGTCAATGCAACTTCCGTTTAAAATTTTAGACCTTCGGCCATTTAACAAATTTTAGGATGAATACTTTGGGTTCATAAACAGTAAATTATGAACATGATTCTATAGTTTCAAAAAGCATAATATCCGATCTGTCAAAATATGTTTAATAAAAACATTTCGTAAATATAAAAAGAGGGGTCTTCTTTTATATTAAATAATTAATTCTCTTACTAAAATTACTCTGACAAGTTGCTATTTTCTTGTATTTAAATTAAATTTTTATAAAACACATTTATACAAATAAATTTCTTTATTATGTCAAAGTTCGATAAATAATTAATTAAATTAATTTTATAGTAGAGTATTTTGCTGAAAAATTATTAGTATACAAATTAAAATGAAGTGAAATTTTGAATGATTTAGTTATACAAAATAAATAACAAATTAATAAAAAGGAAAAAAAAAATTGATAAGGGAACAATAAGAAAAAACTGGTGAATGTAGTTGTAAAATAATTTTTTTTTTTCATTTTATTATTTGTAATTTATGGGTAATTTTTGAATTCCAATAAATAAGTAAATAAGATTATTTATATAATGAATACAACAATATTTGTAACATCACCATCATCCATTTTCAATGAAGAAACACAATGGTCCAGTTTACATTGTAGTAAGGATGCTTTAACAGATTTTTTTGGTTGGTTTCTACAAGGAATTTTGGCTAGTCTAGCATTTACATGCCTCATAGGTTAGTTTAATAGTTGCAATTATTAATAACATAATGAATATTTTGTAAATTACAAATATTTTATAGGCAAACGGTTTTGTGAGCCTTCATATGTAAGAAGATCTTGGGAAACGTGGTGGTATGATACATCAAAACAAGGAATAGGAGCACTTGTAATACACATGACTAATGTTTATTTAGCTCCTTTATTTCAAGGTGATCCCTGTACATGGTAAATTAACGTATATGTTATGTATTTTTAAATGCTTGTATGTATATAATATTACAGCATAGTTATCACAATATTATTTTATGAAAGTGAAGTAATTTTTAATAAAAAATAATTGGCACATTAATATCAATTAAATTCGACTACATATTATAACAAGATTAAAAGCTTATCACGTTTTTGATGTTCATTTTAATTATTTTTACTAAGTATTAGTATTATTTTTTATTTTATTGTAAAAATAATAAAACAAAACTTTCAATGTTATATTTAACACGAAGCATTTTAATTCTAAAATAAATTATTTATTATAATTAAGCTAGTTGGAAAATTCATTGAAATTAATTTGTTCTATTGTGCTCTTTCCAGGTACATTATAAATTTTTTATTAGATTCAACAATTGGTTTATTTATCATTTATGTTGGTATTAGAGTCTGTCAATTTCTAGCAAAAACAAAGCATTGGGATGCCATCAATTTTGGTGAATACTGTAAGTTTCTTGATATATTTGATAATATGATAAAAAATTGATGAATCTTTTTTTTTCAGCTGCTCCAAAATCATGGATATTTCAAACATGGATTTATATAGGTTTAATGGCTATTGTCAAATTAATAACAACATTATTTATACAATTGGAATTTTGGGATAACGTAAAAAATTTTGTATTATCTCCATTTTCTGATCCAAAAATAGAATTAGCTGTTGTTATGCTAGTTATTCCATTTTTTGTAAATGTAAATCTTTTCATTATTATATATGTAAATGAAGTTTTGTAAGGATAACCCATTATTTCTTATTGCAGATATTGATTTTTTGGGTAACTGACAACTTCTTAATGAGACATAATAGAAAAAAACGGTTGAATGGCGGCAGCGGGGATCAAAGCTTAATACAAAGAGTAAAGGTAATATTTGTTAATTCATTAAAACAAAAAAATAAATAAAAAATGAAATAAAATTATTTTAGATAAATAAAACAGTAATCTTGTGATTTGCACATTAAATTCATATTTTGGCCAATTAAATAATAAATAAAAAACACATTGTTGCCTGTATGCTTATTGATATTTTTTGTTGTGCTTCCTTTTTTTATTATGGTTCCATAATGCTGCCAATATCTTATGCATTTCGATGGCTTTTTCTTTTTTTTATTATAAAATATGTTTATTTAATTTTATTTTTGTATTTTAATAACTCTTAAAAACAATTAAATAAATAAAACCATGTTTTAAAAACATATATATATTGTTTTTTTTCTTTCTGTATTTCATGTTTTTTATTATGTTTTGTCTTTTCTTTCTAGGTAAAATATCGTTCGATACGCAGAGATAAAGAGAATGAATCAGAATCTGAAGCATTAATATCTGGTGATGAAGAATTATTAGGATCAATACCGACAGCATCAAATTTAGTTACGAATAAACTTCAACAGAGAAGCAGTGTTATTACAATGGCATAATCATTTTATTCATATTCTTAAATTGTAAATAAAATGTGAAATTATTAGCTGATATTATTCTTGGACAAAGTATTATAAACAAAATAATGGGCATTAAACAATAAAATTTATAAATCGTAGAGATGAAAAACAAAAATATTCACGGCGAAGTGACCTTAATATTTTATAGTTTTTCTTTTATAAAAAATGCAAAAATTTTATTTTTCATTTAAGAAATTATAAATAAGCAAAAAGAAAAAAATGCTAGATCTTTATTTTTTGCTTTTGATGTTAATTATTAATTAATCTTTAATTATATTGTAAATATATGTTTTTAATCATTTATGACATATGGTTTATGATAATTATAGTTATTATAGCTTAAGTTATTTACTAGAAATTAAAAAAAA
The DNA here is from genome assembly GCA_961205885.1 of Ptychoptera albimana. Lineage (NCBI taxonomy): Eukaryota > Metazoa > Arthropoda > Insecta > Diptera > Ptychopteridae > Ptychoptera > Ptychoptera albimana. The sequence continues at coordinate 32,052,918 of OY540804.1, read as the reverse complement.
AATGAACAAAATCACATTAGCAATATAAATAATATATTTGGATTAAATTAATTTTTAGTTTTTTTATTGATAATTAACATCCATAAGCAGCCAAAGAATAATTAACGTGTCAATAATTTATCAATTATATATTTTACTATTACTTAATAAAATTGAAATTAAAAATAGAGAAAAAAAAAAGAGAATATATGTTCAAATTATGTTTTTTGTATCAATAATAATAACGCTTATATATATTTCAGAAAAACATTAAATTAACTATCTTAAATTTAAAAACAAAAATATTACAAGTAAATAAATTAGAGGTCCATATATTTTAAACAATATTTTGTATGTAAATAATAATAATAATAATAAAAGAACTAAGTGTATTGCTTAATATACTTTTATGTATATTTTATTTTCTTATGTATAAAAAGTAGTCTTAAAAATAATTATAATATTTTTTAAATATGTTTAAAAACAAACATTTTATAATAAAGATATTTTGCTATGAAATTTATGAGTTTTTTTTTTTTTTTTTTATATAATTTAATATTATATAGAAGCTTAAATAATTAAATATTTATATACACACAAAATAAAAATATTTACTATGATAAGAAAGTACAAAAAAAAAATATATGCCACGCGAACAATATACATTATTCATTCATAAAAAAAAAACGTTTTTAAAGGTGATACACACCTGTTATTAAGAGCAAATCAAATAAATTAACATTGACATTCAAAGCAATTTTATTTTTAAATAATTAATAAGTAACATACGAGAATGGAGGGTACATTTATATGATACTTATAAACGATGTGATAAACATCAAGTTGTTAATTGATAGACAGTATAGTCGCAAAGGTGGATTAAAAAAAAAAAAAACTAAGTGGGGAATTTTGAAGAAGCTTTTATTATGACTGAATAAGCAATTCATAAAAGAAAAAGAGTCATTCAAGTTCAGTTTTTTGTAATGTAATGTGGTAATAGGTGTTTGTTGCACAAAAAGGCACAAATCAGTATTATTATATACATAATAAATTCAAGTTTTTAGTATTATTTAACAAAAAATTAATTATTTTATTTAGTTAATCAAAAACAAAATAAAATCTCCTCTTACATACATTATTTTTAAAGTGCTAATTTTGCTGAACTTTAAGGTTTTGGAAATACAAAAAAAAAAGTTATTTATCTAAATTCTAAATTCTAAGTTCTAAATTTGTTATTTGTGCTCGTGCGAATTAAGGATTTAACAAATCAAAATTTTATAATCATAATAAGTAAGTTTGACCTTTAAATTTTAGATAATTCATAATTTTTGCATTTAACAGAAATAGAAGTTTATTCTTTGTAAAATATCAATTTTATATATTTGTTAGTTAAATTATATAAATATTAATAATGTTTGATGTTGTGTTAAAAAATGACGTCAGTTATATAATTACTTCAATACCTCAGATCAAAGCAATAAATTTAATTTAATTTAATTAAAAAAAAAAAAAAAAAACATTAGCCTACGTGACGACGATAAGTGATATATGATGACTATTCAATAGTTTTATCAACAAAAACTAAAATAAAATAACAAGTAATCAAGGTAAAAGCATTGAAAATATTTTTGCGCATCCGGCTGCTATTACCGGTTAATTAACAAAACAAATAATTTACAAAATACCAAAAATATTAATGGAAAACATTAATTTATATTATTACTAAAACTGTACATTCTTATTTTATATTTCTATTTCCAAAAATATGTATTTACTTGGAACTAATAACTGTAGAATGTGTTAAATAAAAAAATAAAATACAATGACAACAACGAGATAACGATGACAATAATTTTTTATTGTGTTTAACGGTTTTAAAGATGCTTTTGAACTATTAATGTTTGTCTTGCATCTTTATAACGGTTGTATTCCCTTATGCCTTACCTTTTATTTTCGATAAAATTTAAATAAATTAATTATTTTTCATCGATTTATATATATTATATATAAATTATGAAAAGAATCTTCTTCCACGTCATCTGTATGATTAATATTTTATTTATAATATACCTGCTAATTTGATATTTCTAGTTTTTTTAAAATATTTCATTGACCGTAAAAAAAACAATCAAGCTTAAAAATTAAAATTTGTATATTCTATTTTATTCTACCTATTTATCGGTAATATCTAGAAATTTAGATTAATTCATTTTGAAAGAATTATTTCCGTTATTTTGAATTTTATTTTTATCAATTAGCATATATTTATTGTAATTTATATTATAGATTGAACTACCTGTCAGACACACGTGTATATGAATACGTAAAAACATAATTGATTAATTGCTACATCAAAATATACAAAATAAAAAATTAAAATAAAATCGATTAAAGCTTTTAATTAGTCAAATTAATATATTGAATTTATATATGTATATATTTTTTTTTTTCTTAATTCAAGGTATGCACATTACTTTGTCGAATTTAATTAATTTCCATAATTTGACCGAACACCTTTGAAATCTTAAAACAAACATAATCATTTGCAATATTTACTTTTCTTTTTATTATAAAATATTACTACCTAAAAACGTTTTTAATTTTTGTTTTTCTTGTTAATTAAAATGCTATTAAACATTATTCATTAATAGTTAATTATATACCTGAATTCGAAAATAAAGTTTACTTTGATTTTTATGTTTTTTTTTGCAAAATTATTGTTTTAAGTAATAATTATTGGCTAGTTTCTTATTCTTTATTTATCAAAGGAAATCTTTAGTGAAGTCATTCTGGTCATTGACTGATTTGTATTGGATTTTTATATGACCTTACACTCAACCCAATTAAAGGTCATTATACTTATATAATTTGAGTATACGATATGATCAAATATATTATTAATTAGCTTAATTAAACTGATATATTAATATAAAATTTTAAATAGTTATAAATACATTCATTCAATCTTTGTTACAGGTGAAATATCAAATGTACGAAAATGTCAGTCGAAATAAGAAATACCAATAATAAAACAGTTCTAGTAACTGGTGGTGCTGGATACATTGGAAGTCACACTGTTGTTACATTACAAGAAGCTGGTTATAAAGTGGTTGCATTAGATAACTTTACAAATTCAGTGAATGGTATTAAAAATGAATCGATTGCGTTAAAAAGAGTTGAAGGAATTACTGGTATTCCAGTAACGTTTTACAAATGTGATCTATTAGATACAGATGGTTTAGAAAAAATTTTCGCTGAAGTAAGTTTTTTTTTCATTTAATATGTAAATATATAAATTCTAATAAATGTTTGTTTTTAGCATAAAATTGATTCAGTTATACATTTTGCTGCAATGAAAGCCGTTGGCGAATCAATGCAACAACCATTACTATATTATAAAAATAATATTATTGGAATGATTAATCTATTAGATATTATGAAGAAACATAATATATATAACTTAGTATTTTCAAGCTCATGTACAGTGTATGGTGAACCAGAACAATTACCGATAACTGAAGAAAAAGATACTGGCAAAGTAACAAATGTTTATGGGCGGACAAAATTTTTTATTGAGGAAATGTTAAAAGATGTATCAATTGCTGAAGAGGTAAGACAAAAAGATTAAAGATTTCAATACCTGATAAGACAACAAACCTTTTTTTTTTAAATTTGATTTTATTATCTAATTATCATCATTAGAAATGGAACATGATTGCTTTACGTTATTTTAATCCAGTTGGCGCTCATAAATCTGGTTTAATTGGAGAAGATCCAACAAAACAATTTACAAATTTAATGCCATTTATAAGTCAGGTGGCATCTGGTAAAAAAGATCTATTAACAATTTTCGGTGACGATTATGATACGCCTGATGGTACTGGTATACGTGATTATGTCCATGTAATGGATTTAGCAACAGGTCATGTTGCAGCATTAGAGAAACTGGAAAAGGAACATTTAAAAATTAAGGTTTGATTTTTAATAAAGTTTAAAATTTACTTTATAAACGAGAAAAACCCAATTATTAATTAATTTTAGATGTATAATTTGGGAACTGGTAAAGGTGTTTCTGTTTTGGAGTTGGTTAAGACTTTTGAACGTGTGAATCGTGTAAAGGTACCATTCACTGTACAAGCAAGACGGCAGGGTGATATATCTTCAATGTTTGCTGATGCGTTAGTTTCAATTATTTATTTTTCATTTTGTTTTAAATCGTTTTATAATATTTATTAATTTTCCAGATCATTAGCTGAACATGAGCTAGGTTGGAAAGCTGTTCATACAATTGAAGAAATGTGTATAGATTTTTGGCGATGGCAAACAATGAATCCGAATGGTTATAAAACTGAAGTGTTAAATGGGCATTAAAATATTATTTTATATTATCAATATTTCATAAATAAAATATCTTTACATATTACTTAGTTATAATTATAAGTTTACTTTTTTTTTTGAAGGAAAAATTGTGGTTTTTGCCGCAAGGCATTTTTTTTTTCAATTTCGATGAAATTTAAAACATTTTTAAATTGTCTGAAACTTTGGAAACAAATACTCTTTGGAAAATTCCGAATTATACACATTAATACAGGTTTATCGATAAAAAATCAATTTCTGAACCTATAATGATTATAAATAATCTTTGGAGACTGATTATAAGACTTTTGTATTTTCATATAATCTCCCGTTTTTTTTCTAATCTAATTGAATCTAATCAATTTAAAATTAATGAATCAATCAATGATATCATTTATCGATATTTTAATGATTGTAATTAGTATTTCTATGTAATCATTATTATGAATGAATAAATTCAATACTTTAAAAAATATTTCAGTTACAAATATTAAAGCAAACAAAGTAAATGCTTTTTCAAAAAAAAATTAAAAAGATTAAAGTTTATTTGTGACAAAGAAAACATCTGGAAACAATGGAGTTGAAAAAATATTTGAACGAATATTTGGCAGCGATATGTGGTTTGTATTATTATAAAATGTTTAGTATAGTGGTTACGATAATTAATATGTGTAATTTGTATAAAAGGAACGACCATTATTTTATCTGCTTATGCAACGTACGCTTGGACATCACCAACATTACCGAAATTGTTAGCAAATGATTCACCACTTCCAATCACTTTAAGTGAAAGCTCGTGGATTGCATCAATGCTGGTTTTAGGATCAGTACTTGGCCCAATTCCAACAGTATGGATGGTTGATAGGTTATTATTATTATTATTATTACATTTTCGGTGAATGTAATTTTAAGTTTAATTTCAGGTTTGGGCGAAAATTCACTTTATTGTTTGCTGCTTTTCCGTTAGTGATTGGGTGGATTTTAGTTATAATAGCTAAAACGGTTATTTATCTATATATTTCACGCTTAATTTGTGGAGTTAGTGTTGGAATGGCAATTGCTGCAATGCCGATGTATTTAGGTGAAATAGCATCGGATGCTGTTCGTGGTTCTATTGGCACTTTGTTTACTGTTATGTCCACGTCTGGAATAATACTTACATTTTCAATTGGACCATACATATCATTTACACAATTAGCGTGGGTACTATTCAGTTTACCAATTATATTTTTTGGACTTTTTATTTGGCTGCCAGAATCCCCATATTTTTATGCTTTAAAGGACAATGAAGAAAAAGGACATCAAAGTTTAGTATGGTTACGGCGACATAACAATATTAAAGAAGAATATGTTATGATTTCACAGTCAGTGAAACGAGCACAAGCAAATCGTGGAACATTTAAACAATTATTTAAAATAGGAAATCGCCTAAGTTTATTAATTGTACTTGGTTTAGCGGCATGTCAGCAATTAACTGGGAGTCATGCGATATTGGTGTATTCACAATTAGTTTTTGAAAATTTTAGTAGCAGTTTAGGAGCTAGTGAAGCTGCAATAGTATTAGCTGTTGTTCGTCTAGTATCAGCATTGTTAGCATCATCAACCGTGGACAAACTTGGTAGACGACCATTACTTTTATTTTCAACTGCTGGATGTGCTATATGTAATACAATTGTTGGATTATACTTCTTTCTTGATACTAAAACCGATATAGATGTTATTAATTTTGGTTGGATCCCCATCACGACTATTATGATTTTTATGTTTATTTACGCTATAGGGTTAGCCACAATACCGTTTGTCATATTATCAGAAATTTTTCCAACAAATGTAAAAGCAATTGCTAATACAGTTTTTACAATGTTTGCATCCGGTGTTTCATTTGGAGTTACTAAGTTGTTTGGTGTTGTGAATGATTCATTTGGTGCACATGTTACATTTTGGGGTTTTGCTATTTTTTCATTTTTGTTTGTACTATTTATATGGTTTTTAATACCAGAAACAAAAGGAAAATCTCTAGATAATATAGTAGAAGATATGAAAATAGGGAGAAGGAATAGAATAAAAATACAAAAATAAATGTGTTTTATGAGTCTTTATTTTCTTTTTTTAAGATATATCTTATCTTCATTAAATTATGTGATATCAATTTAATAAAGATAAGATGTGTTTATTTTTTTATATTTAGGTGCAAATATCCGTTCGTCTTTTTAAAATATTCATAGCCATAACCTCAGAAACAATACTAATCCCAATTTCTTTCAATGACTGATTTTCTTCGTTATTTGAACTTTTATCAAAAAGTGTTTGATATAATAATAAGGCAGATCCAGTTGGAAGTGTTAATAAAATGCATGCATCGTTAATTTTTTTAAATAATAAACTTGGTCGTCTAGCGTATTGTCCAAATAAGGCAAATAAATTTCTGGTCATGTCATATTGAAATTGAGCTGCCCCACCCTTTGAAAATTTGGTATTCATAATCATACTTTCAATAAAAAATTCATCTAAAGTTTTTGCAATCAAGCGTAATGCTATTGTAAAAATATTTTTTGATAATTCAATTTCTAGATTATGCATATTTGTAACCATTAGCTGTGGATTCAAAATTATGTTATTTAAATAATTAACTAATTAGAAATAATATAATTTATTACTTGAAACATTTCTCCAGCGGTTACAGATAGCATAAATGGTTCTTTGGGATTTTGTTCAGGCATTATTACCCACGAATCATGACGGTATGCCATAGATTTTGCTTTTATATCATCAACTATTTTGCTAGATAGTTCTTTGATTAATTTCGTTTGCCAATGATCTAATTCATCAGTGGATTTATCAAACACAGAATTTATTTCATCTGCATTAGGTCCAACAATTGCTGCATGCAAATGTAAATAATGCTAGAATAAGAATTTTATATATACTGATAATTATGCTGCACAATTATTTTCTTAAACTAGTACATACAACATTTTCACCCCATTCCCGCAAAACAGAATTTATATAATTAATGGCATTTAAAATTTTAGTGGTACTAATATTATCAATAGGACTATTATGTAATTGAACTAAACGACAACGAAAATTTTCTATTAATTCCAATTGCAAATGAAAAAATTGTAATCTAAAAATAAATATAGAAATAATCCGAGAAATATAAATAATTTTTATTTTAATTTTTACTGATGTCCAGGCTGTGGTAAACAGCAATAGCGTTCTCGAATAGCATCTAACAATCGAATAAATTGATCAGCACATTTTGGAATTTTTAAATCTTCAACATTAATTGGATCCAAAAATTCCCATGGATTGCCTTTCGTCAACATTGCATCCATTTTATCTTTAGAAACTAAAAATATTTTATAAAATTAGTATTTTAACAATTACTTATAATCAAAATTACATCTTTCTTCTATTGATATCCATTTTATTAAATATTGTGGTTGTGTAAGTACAGTTAAAGCACTTGGATAATTATTAGGATATGCTAAATTATCTCTTAGTTCTTGCTCAAAAGATAATATTTCATCAAGTAGATGTGCGAAAATAGTTTCATCATTATTTATTTCTTCAATATCCAAGCATAATTTTTCTATTCCAAATTGTACTAAGCCACGAATAAATTCAATCTTAAAATAAAAATAATCATAATAAAAAAAATGAACCTAACCATGAAAAGCCATCTATATACTTACTCTAATATTAAAATTATATAATTTCGCGTTATTTGCAGATTCTTGAAATGTCTCATTTATAAATAAGTGATTATCCTTTACCCAAGTTAAAATTTGTGTAAAATACCATTCTGGCTTGTCTAAACGATTTGTTTGTTTCTGACCAGTAAAATGATATTGAAATCTCTGTCGAAAAGGTTTTATTAATAATTGGATTGGTATACTCAATTCTGGTAAAGCTAATGATGGTGTTATTTTAAATAATTTTTCATTATCTGACGGTAATTTGATCAAAAATAAATATTCTGCTAATACAGATATACGAATAATAGAATCTTTTGGAGGATTAAATGTCTCAACGCCTTGTCCCAAATGAGGCCATTTCATTGTTTTTAAAACATTTTCAAACTCTCTAAAAAAAGATAGGAAACATTACTCAAATTTTAATTTATTTTCAACTAATTCATTATTTACTTTGAAAACTTTTCTTTAAGAATGTTATGCCAGTAATTGATTGTCTTTAAAACAAACGATTTTAAATTAGAAGCATTAACATTATGTAATCTCCCAAGAACTGTATTATTTATAAATGTGTCCCCACAAAGTGATAAATAAAAACTAACAATTTTTGATTCATCTCGTCCTTTAATACATGATTGCAATTCATTGCTTAAAAAAAAAGTGTAAGTAATTTTTTATTTATATGTTATATTTGCATTTACCTAATTCCCTGAATATCCTCTAATATTCGAAAGTAAAACAACAAATTTTCCAACTGTCTTATTTTATTTAAATTATCAGAAACGTCGGTCAATATTTTATCATGTTTCTCTTTTTTGACCATCAATTCGGTCTCATATTCATTGATATTTTTTATATTGTATTCAACTTTTTCTGCAGTATTTTTGTTTGCTTTTAAAATATCCTTTACTTGTGATGGCACTTTATCATTCTCTGGATTTAACTGAAAATTTATTTTTTTAAAGCTCAGTTTAATTAATAACAATAAATGTCACCAATATACATGAAAATACAATTGAAAATTATAACCATACTTTTGCTTCAATAATTATTAAATCATTCTTAAAGCTCTCTACTAAATTTTTACTTTTACTTAAATTATTTATATTATCACCAATTTCATTGTTAATTCTTTCAATAATTTTATTAAGATTGCCGGTCATGTTCATTTTCTAATTGCTTAGTAAACTTAACTTTCACAATATAAACTTTTGACAGTACTATAATGAAGTTTAATAAAACGTAAAGTTGGCAACAAAAAAAAAGCTTTATACTTCACAAATATTTGATTTATTTTGTTCTTTTGAATATTATTACAACCATATTATAAATTTTTAATCAATCTCATTATCACTAGAACTAGTATCCGAATCTTCTGAACTTGAAATTTCCTCCATCATTTCTTTGTATTTTTTAACACTGATTTTTGGTGGTAAAATAGTTTCAAGGAAATTTAATTGTGGATCTTTTAATACAAGAGCAGCAATTTTTCCATAATCAAAACTAAGCTTGTCTTCTCCTTTATCATATGCTTCTTTAGCTATGTATTGTATAAATAATTCCTTTAAAGAAAAATTAATGTTTTAAAATGCATTGTATTTGTTAAATGATGTATAACGAACCGTTGAACGAGTCATAAGAAATACAGCTTCTATTGATATGTTTCCAATATCTGGTGAACTTTTCATTATTGTTCTTATTCTTGCTATTGGTAAATTTGAATTTTTATTATCTGTATTATTAGACGAATCGTTAATAGATTCCCCACCAATAGTGGTGTTTTTATTTATAGACTTATCCATTATTAGATTTAAAAAATAGAAATAAAACAATTTTGGCGTTACTAATTAAAATTTAATTATAACCTCAAAAATAACCGTTTTGCGAATTTGTGCTTACAAAAGAATGAAGTTAGAGCCAATTACAATCTCAATATATTTGCTGTATTTTTATTTATAAATTTACTTTTATATTTCTATTTATACAAAATGAATATTAACATTCACAGGATCACTAATTCCAGAATCTGGTGCTAAGGTTGTTAACCCAAGATCATTCCATTTTTGTTCCTAAAAAGAATTTGTTTTACTTTAAAATCAGTAATATCGATCTGAGTTATTTACTTGTTCTGTTAACGATAAATGAGAATCTCCACTATCTGCTTCTGGGTCTGGTAACTTGTCAGCAGGTACTGTAACCACATCAAAGGGCAATTCGTCCAATCGCCACTCATTATCCACTATTTCTAATAAATGACCATCACTAGGCGGCTGGAATTAAATATATTTTAATTGTTTAATATGTAGTTACAAATTAATATATAAACACAAACTTGACTATCCATTTCGAAATTGTTTTTGTTTATATTTAATTGACAGATAATTTAGACAAAAAAACGCTTTATTACACATGTAATTATAATTTTTTTTGCATTTCAATCTGGCAATTAGTATATCAGTTTATCTTTAGAAGCATGTGTATTTTATGAAAGTAAATATTAAAATGACAGTTTTGTGAAGAAGTTTCTGACTAGTTATAGATCGAGGATGCATATTCAATGTATTGCTAATTGTGGTAATCGAGCGATTTTAAAGGTAATTAATGCATGTTTTATTATAAAAATACTGTATTGGAAATAATTTTTATTTTAAGCGTCCAAAAACTGGAGATGCACTTTGCAAGGATTGTTTTTATCGAGCTTTTGAAGCCGAAATTCATTACACTATAAAACAATCAAATCTTTTCAAACATGGGGATGTTGTTGCGATAGCAGCAAGTGGTGGAAAAGACTCAACTGTCCTGGCATATGTTATGAAACTGTTGAATAAGCGTTATGACTATGGATTAAAATTAGAATTATTATCAATTGATGAAGGTATAACAGGCTATCGAGATGATAGTTTAGAAACTGTAAAAAAAAATGGTGATGATTATGAAATGCCATTAAAAATTTTATCATATGAAGAGCTATATGGTTGGACAATGGATAAAATTGTTAGTCAAATAGGTCGTTCCAACAATTGCACATTTTGTGGCGTGTTTCGTCGGCAGGCGTTAGATAGAGGAGCAAAATTATTGAAAGTTGACTGCATAGCCACAGGGCATAATGCCGACGATATAGCAGAAACAGTATTGATGAATATATTACGTGGTGATACAGCTAGATTGAGGCGTTGTACTGATATCAAAACTGGCGGTAGTGAAGATGGGATTCAACGTGTTAAACCACTTAAATACACATATGAAAAAGAAATTGTCATGTATGCCCATTTTAAAAAGCTAGTATATTTTTCTACTGAATGTATTTTTGCACCAAATGCTTACCGTGGTCACGCAAGAACATTTTTAAAGGATTTAGAAAAAATACGTCCATCAGTGATCATGGATATTATACATTCTGGTAAGTTGATTTATTATTTTTTAGTTAGCATAAGTTCATTTATATTTTTTTTTCAGGTGAACAATTGCACTTTAAAGATACAATTAAAAAGCCAAGTCGCGGAATATGTAATCGTTGCAATTTTATATCATCGCAACAACCCTGTAAAGCTTGTGTATTGTTAGAAGGATTGAATAGAGGTTTGCCTAAGTTAGGGATAGGCAAAAAATCTAAAGGAGACCGAATGGTTGCAAAACAGGATCGGGACAATGCATTACGAGAAAAGGCACATATTGTTAAAAATGATTTTTGATTATAATTACATGAATCGGTCTACTACTTAAAAAAAGTGGTATAATGGTATATTTTATAAACGTCAAATATCAAGTTAAATTTATTCACACATTATTTGTCATTTTCTAAAATATATATTTATATAATTAAGTAAATATTAATTGATCTTTAAAAAAATGTTTAAACAAACAACAATATCATGTATTAATTTAATAAGAGCAAAAAATATGTTAAATTTATTAAATAAAAATAATTTAAACATACGTTCAACATTAAATCAATTGTACTCAAACAAATTAGGTGCAAATAATTATACTGTAGATAAAACGAATATAAAAAAACCATGTGAAACTTTAAAAAATTATACAAAAGATAAAACGAAAGTATTCTCACCAAAAATAACATTAATAAATCAAAAAGAAACAACAATAATTACTAAGGAAGAAGCTGAAAATATAGCGAAACGTAAACATTTGAAACTAATTAAAATAAGTGACTTTGATCATCAAACGAAAAGGGCTATATATAAGTAAGTTAAGAAATAAAACTAAAAATTAGTATTAAAATATTTTTGATTTGCAGATTAACTTCCGAAACAGATTTAATTAATGATGATTCAATCGATAATAAAAATATTAGTAAAAAGTAACATTTTTCAAAAATTACTAAATTTGACTTTTATTCATTTTTAATATCTTTTTAGAGGTTCAATTAAAGGTGATAAATTGCTATCACTAAATGCAAGAATAAGCGACCACGATTTATCATCGAGAATTAAAAATACTGTAAAATGGTTACAAAAAAATTATGAAGTAAGAGTTTTAATAAGTGGCTGCAGCAACGAGGCGAATAACAGTGAAGCAATTAATAAAATAATAAGTAGCATCGAGTCTAATATTGTGAATTATGGAAAAATAGTGCAAAAAGCTAATAAAGGTGGTAATATGAAATTTAAAATTTCACCAATAAGTACTTCAAGCACTAACAGTACTGGTAAAGATGATAATTCGAATGAGAAATCCGCCTGACAATTACTGTTTTATCAAAATTTGTATAAAATATTATTTATTGTTTTACTTTTGATTGTTAAATATTCAATCTGGATTTATATAATGTATTAATGGCTATATAAAAGTTATCAAGTATAACTAAAAATAAATTTTTCTTTTAAATTGCCCGCTATAATTTTTCATATTTTCGCCATTTTTAAAAATTATAACTTCGGATCTGTCAATTTGAATTTCAATCATTTTTAAATCATATGTGTTATTTAATAAAGTGTTCAAAATTATTTATTTACTTTTAATGTTTACATATATATTGTTTTAAAAATCATGAGTCGGCGTTCTACAAAATTAAACAATTATATTGATTCACTGTTTAATAAAAAGTTTGAATTCATTAAAAAAGATGATGAAGAATGGTTACTTCCAAATGTAAATAAATTTTATTCTGATGAAATATATGTTATACCAGAATTGCAAGAATTAAAAAATAAATTAAATAATGTTAAAAGTAAATTAAATGATTATCCAATTGAGGAATGGAATTTACATACAAAAAGGCGTAATCCTGCTGGTGAAATTGTGTGGAAAATTAAAAATAACATAAGCATTGAATTAATTACATTTGCATGGTGTAAAATGTATGAATGTTTGTGTTCCTTTAATATTGTCAAGCCAGAAATTAGTGAAAATTTAAATTTTAACAGCTTACATTTATGTGAAGCACCTGGTGCTTTTATATCTGCATTAAATCATTTCTTAGCAGTAGAACATCCCGAGTTAGAAGTATACTTTATTTATTATTTTAATTTATATTCTTAATTTTTTAAATTTATTTTAGTGGAATTGGATGGCATCAACATTAAATCCATATTATGAAGGGAATAATTCAAATGCTACAATATTTGATGATCGTTTAATACGGCACACTTATGATAAATGGTTTTTTTGCAGAGATTTTACTGGAAATATAATTAATAAAAGAAATGCCGAATCAATATTAAATGAAACAAAAAAAATAGGACCTGTATGTTTTTTTATTGGTTTTAAGGAAAATATGTTTTATTTATATACTTTTTTATCCAGATTCACTTGATCACTGCAGATGGTTCAATAGACTGTTTAAATACACCAGATAGACAAGAAGAAACAGTTGCTTTATTACATCTGTCAGAAGCATTTACTGCGCTGAATATTTTAACAAAAGGTGGTTGTTTCATATTAAAGATGTTTACATTATTTGAACATTCAAGTATTAATTTATTATATATTTTAAATTGTTGTTTTAAATGTGTTCATGTTTTTAAACCAATAACATCCAAACAAGGTAATAGCGAAATTTACATAATATGTATTAATTATCAATTAAATATTAATAATTTTGATGAATATTTTGAAAAAATATTTAATAGACATAATTCAAGTATAAGTAATAAAGCAATTATATCATTAAATAATATACCAAAATACTATTTAAAGCAGTTAATCAAATGCTGCAAGTATTTTATGAATTTGCAAATTACAATTATTAATAATAATATAGAAAATTATCATTATCATGATTATTACGAAATGAAAAATATTAAAAACATACGTTATTTAGTTAACTGTAAGTTCTTCCATAAATTTAATATTACAAAAATAAATCATAATAGAAATTTATGGCCAGATAATTCTATAGATTTGTCTAACATAAATATGAAACAAGAATTAAATAAATTGATTGATAATAATTCCTTAATATCTAAAAATTATCACGTAGGCACATACACAGAACGGTGTGCAAAAAATAATATAAACTCTGATATTAAGTTAATATTATTAAAAAATATATTACAAAAACTCTATGAAGAAGATATAATTAATATAAAAGAACATATTTGCACTGAAATTTACTTTAATAATATACATTATTTTTTAACTAAATCTTTAATGAAAAATATAATCTATATAAAATTAGGTAAACCAATAAAATATTTACTAAATAGTAATTTTACTAATTTTCAATGGTTAAATATATTTTTTGAACTGATATCGTTAGTGAAACTAGATTACTGTCATTTATACAATAACGATCAGTTTTTAAAGTATAATAATTTATTTCAATTAAAAAAAATAAGTGCTAAAAATAATATATATAAAATAAAATTTAATATACATAAATTATATGTTATAAATATACAAAAAAATTATAATTATTATGAAAAATTATTGTATATACGTATAAAAAGAACTTTAAAAAATATTTTATATAAAAATACTAATAAATTGAAAATAAAAATAATATTTGAAAATTTCATACTATTTACACAATTTAATATAAATTTAATATTTCTGTTATGTAAATACATATTTAAAAGGATTTACTTTCATTATAAAAATAATCAATTACAAATAATTTTTGTTAATTTAAATAGGTTTTGGAAAAATAATTATTTATTAATTTTTAATCATATTGATTTTCAATTATATAAATGCTATAATGAGAATAATGATTTAACAATAATTAATTTATTAAACATAAAGAAATTATTAAGAAAACAGGATTTATCTAATATTAAATTATATAATAATTTATTTTGTTATAATTATTGTAAAACATTTATTAATTATTTAAATAAATTGAAAAAAAATGTTTAAAAACTTAATCGGAATTATTTTCTTTATCTTTTATCATCCTGGCCACCTGAATTTAAAATAGAGAAGTTTATTAAGTTATGTATAAGCTACGTTTACAATGCATGAGAAAAACAAATTTCTCGTGAAATCAAGAAAGAGCATGTTCGTTTTAATTTTTTGACATTTCAAATTTGGAAAATAAAAAATCTGATCAAAAATAATTTTGCCAAAATTGATAATTTATCTTAAAAATTATTTAATTAGTTTAATAATTTTTGGAATAATAATAAAAATCTAAAAAGTTTTTACTATTCTTTCCACCTAATACAAATACTGTTTTCTTGGTGCGGCTGCATGACATTGACAAATTTGATGCTTATTTCAAGCTAACGTCACGGCATCGTAAAATTTAATAAAATAAATTATTTTTGCCTATATTTTTTAGTATATATTAAAAAATTAATTTATAATACTACTTGATTTATCTGTGGACTTATTTTGAGAGAAAAAAGAAAAATTTAATAATATTTTATCATATTAATAAAAATTATTGATTTTTTTTACTTTTACTTGTGATACAATTCTGAAATTTTGGCAGAGGTGAGGAATTTTATAATTTGTTAAGCCGCATGTAAAAAATATATAATTAATATTTTTTTTTATTTTGTTTTGTTTTTTATTTATAAATATTTTTATAGCCATATTAAATAAATAAAATTATAAATAATTATATTCAATGGCTGATAGAATTGCAGATAATCAAGTTGATGATGTAATTAAAGATAATGCCGTCATTCAGCCACAGTCTCAATCTAAGAAATCTAATAAGAAAAAGAATCGTAGTGGAAATAATAATTCCCAGCAAAAAAATCAACCTTCTAATTTAGCATCGAATAATGAAAAAATCGTTAATATTATTAAATCAAATAGTGGTGGCGGTGATAATAAAACAGCTTCTATAAAAAATCATAATAAAATGGCATCGAAAAAACATCAACATAAGGATTGTAGTGGGGGTTGTAAAGGAACAACTGGAAATGATGTAGATACAGTTGCAAAAGAAATAGCGACAGTATCAACATGTGCTGATAGTGATTCATCTGGTGATAAGCAAACTGAAGTTGGCGAGACGGTTTTGAATAATGTACGAAACTTAATTGAACAGTTAAAAATCAAAACTATACCTGCATTGCAAACAGCAAAAACACAAGAAGAAGCTATGCAAAAAGATTATAAGTTTTGGTCAACTCAACCAGTACCAAATATGTATGAGAAAATAATAACAAATGAGCCGATTGAGGCGGATAAAGATATTTCTGAAATTCGAGATGAACCATATAGTTTACCCGATGGTTTTATTTGGGATACTCTTAATTTGAATGAGCCCCTTATTCTTAAAGAATTATATATTCTTTTAAATGAAAATTATGTAGAAGATGACGATGCTATGTTTCGTTTTGATTATCAGCCTGAATTTTTAAAATGGGCATTGCAGCCACCTGGTTGGAAGCAAGAATGGCATGTTGGTGTACGTGTAGTTAAATCTGGACGTCTGGTCGGTTTTATATCAGCAATTCCAGGGGGTGTCAGAATTTATAGTGTTGAGAAGAAAATTGTTGAAATTAATTTTCTATGTGTTCATAAAAAATTACGTTCTAAAAGAGTTGCACCAGTATTAATTCGTGAAATAACACGTAGGGTTAACAAAATAGGTATTTTTCAAGCCGTCTATACTGCCGGTGTTGTATTACCAAAACCAGTATCAACATGCAGGTATTGGCACCGCTCCTTAAACCCAAGAAAATTAATTGATATTAGATTTTCTCATTTATCGCGAAATATGACAATGCAACGTACAATTAAATTATATAAATTACCAGAACAACCGAAAACTCCAGGTTTTCGTAAAATGACTCAAAGTGATATAAAAGGTGCCCATAAATTATTAAGCAATTATTTATTGCAATTTAAATTATCACCGATATACACAGAAGAAGAGTTTCATCATTGGTTTTATCCACAAACAGGAATAATTGATTCTTTTGTAGTAGAGAATAAAAACGGTATTATCACGGATATGGTCAGTTACTATACATTACCATCTACTGTTATGCATCATCCAGTACATAAAAATGTTCGTGCAGCGTACTCATTTTACAATGTATCAACAGAAACTCAGTTACTAGACTTAATGACTGATGCCTTGATTTCTGCCAAAAATCTAAATATTGATGTATTTAATGCTTTAGATTTAATGGAAAATAAACAATTTTTGGTTAATTTAAAGTTTGGCATTGGCGATGGTAATTTACAATATTATTTATATAATTGGCGTTGTCCTAGTATGAATCCAGAAGATGTTGGTCTTATATTATTATAAAATGCATGCTTTGAATTAATTTATTTAAATTCTATGTAATCATTATAATAAAAAAATAAATAAAAAATATATTAAAGAAAAAAAATATAAATAAATTTTATAATTTTAGTGGTTTTTTTTTTTCTATTTTAAAGTATTGTTTACAATTGTACAAATATATAATTTCTTTAACTAAAATATGTTTGCTTTGTATTAAATATTTAATTTTTTGTTATCATTTCTGGTAATTGTAATTATTGCATCAAACAAAATAATTTAATTTTTACCCACTGAAAATCTCGTTTCAATAAATAATAAAAATTGCAATGCACAATATAGTTTTATTATAAATGCATCATAATTAAATTGGAATTATTGGCCTCAAAATATGTTAATCATTCTTGGAATTACTTATTATTTTTATAAAACATTCTCGGGGATTTTAATATTCCCATAAATAGAAAAAAGAGTAAATATTTATTTTTGCAAATCATTAGCCTTATGACTTTTTAAGCATATTGTGATAAGTAATACAATTGTAATTTTGTAAAAGATGATTAAACTTTTTTTTTTTCTTAAATTAAACATTTAAAAAAATCCCCAATTCTAACTTATGTAATAATTATATATTATTTGAACAAGTTTATAGAGAAATGTATAAAAACCGTAATGATCACTTCAACTTCAATCAGTTTAATTTAAATCATCAACAAGACAAGAAAGTTTCATAATTTAATTAAATTGTAAAAATGAAGTTTTCATTGTGCTTGACTTTTTTAATTGCAACAACCATAATAATTGATGCATTTCCTCAAAATGCTAAACAGCTTCCGAATATTCCGACCATGATACAAACAGATGGTGAGAATACTATATTAATATCAGGTAATTAATTTAATTTGTATAATTAATTTTTATTTTAAGATTCAATCAGTAATGAAATGCCTCAACTAGAATTTCTTGAAGAAAACTTTCCACATATAAGACCTAAACGAGCAACATGTGATCTTCTTAGCGGTTTTGGTTTAAATCATTCAGCATGTGCGGCACATTGTCTTTTGCGTGGGAATAGAGGTGGTTATTGTAGTTCAAGAGCTGTATGCAATTGCCGCAGATAATTTGTATTAAGAAATTATTTATTTTTGATAACGATATAAATATGTATAATAAAAAAATACTTTAAAAGTATAACAAAGTTTTTTTTTTACTTTGCCATGTCAGGTATCAGCGACGTTGTTCATTTTTACAGTGTAGATAAAAAAAATCCATAATTCAAAAATTAGGTTCAGTACTTTACAATTTGTATGCTTATAATTATTGATATAATTGTGTATTAAAGTAATATAAAAGAACCTAACCGCAAGTGGAAATGTGTCAAATAAAAATAGTCGCATCTGAGTTAATTTTATTTTCTCAATAATCATTATTTTAAATAACAAATATAAATTAAAAAATTAATTGAATCAATAATTAATAGTGATCCATAGAAACCTAGATATATTATATATTATATTCATTTAAAAATTTTGGTAAATTCTATTTACTTCAAGAGATAACTTTATTTAAAGTTTATATTGTTGGTGTTATTTAAAAACAAGGAATTTATATATTTTATATATATAAATAAATCATAAAGAATAATAATTTCTCTTAACATAAAAAGTGTGAACCTTTAAATTAATAATAATATACATTAAATAACTTGTTGTCATATACGATTAACAGGAAATCATTAGAAATTAATAAGGAAGGTGGAGGTATAAAACTCTAAAAAAACTGGAAATTTTACATATATTGGAATAACGAAGATGTCTTCAAGAGTTCTAAAAAAATTACAAGGTGATAATGATTTTAATATAAAGGAGCAAGATGAGCAAGTGTCGGATTTAGAAACTGGAGATTTGGATGCAGAAAATGTAGGTGATAATACAATTGGAGGTGTTATTACAAGTGGCGGATCTAATTGTGGAGGTGCCAAAAAGAAACAATTTAATATAAATCGATATGATTTGGTAATTATATTATAATAAATTGAATTAATTTTGTATAAATCTTTTACAAATTATGTATAAACTGTTAACATATTGTTATAAAAGATTTTATGTATAATTTGTTTTTGTTATCAATTTTTTACTAACACACACACATACACATATATATGTTCCCTTTATAATTAATAAATGATTGATAACATTTTAAATTAATTATAGCTTAATGCACAATCTCCATCTGAAAGTGAAGTAAAGGAAGATGATAATGAAACGGAACATGCTTCTGCTGCTAGTAATCCACATGTTTGTGAGTCTAAAAAGAAGAAGAAGAAACGCAAAAAGAAAAGTGGCAAAAATTCAACTGCTCAAAGACGTAGTAGTGAAGATAACGCTGATGTAATAAACACTTATTTTTTGATAATTTTGTATCATATTATTAATATTATTTAATTTGGGAGAATAGATGGATGACTTAACACGTACAGTAAAAGAAGTAAATAAATTGTTTGACGATAACAATCATGAATTACCAGCATCCCCTATAACATCTTCAGCAATTATAGCATCATCTTCTGCAACAAAAACATTACTATCTGTACAACATAAAAATTTAAATGCATCATATGAAATGAAACGTATGTTTGGAAGTCGTGTTGTACAAGCAGAACAACAACAGCAAAAACGTCGAAATATGCGTGGCATTAGTGGTGGAACAAATAGTGGGCAACGATCAACATTAAAATCAACATGGTTAGTTAATGCCAAAGAAAATTGGCCACCAGTTGGCAAAATGGGCATTTATATGAATGTTATACAAAATCCAAGTGGCGATGATAGTGGCGGGGCGGCTGGTACTGTAACAGCAACAGATAAAAATATAATCTATTTTACTTTTGAACATAGCCCTAATTATCGACAATTACAACAAAAATTTTTACACGCTGTAGAAAGTATGGACTCTGATAATATAATACAAATAATTAATCAACAACCATATCATGTTGATTCATTAATACAATTAAGTGAACTATGTAATACAAATTAAATTAAATTTTATATTTGAATATTTAATGACATATAATTTTTTTTTTTATTTTAGGTAAAATGTCAGAAGATCATGCAATGGCATCAGAATTAATTGAACATGCACTTTTAGCAATTGAATCGTCTTTTCATTCTATGTTTAGCTTAACTTCTGGAAATTGCCGTATAGATTATCGTCGGCAAGAAAATAGATCATTATTTATTGTTTTATTTAAACACTCACAATATTTAGAAAGTCGTGCATGTTCACGTACTGCTTTAGAGATTGCAAAATTAATATTGACATTTGATCCAATAAATGATCCATTAGCAGTTATATTAATCATTGATTATTATGCAATACGCTCAAAACAATATGAATGGATAGTGCAACTTTACAATGAATGGGAAGTTACAAATAATTTGTCACAACTGCCAAACATGGCATATTCATATGCTTTAGCATTATATTATATAAATAAAAATAATGATAAAAATCCTGATACTCTTACAACTGCTGATAAAGCATTACAATATGCATTACTTATGTTTCCAGGTGTTTTAAAATTATTAATTGAAGTGTTATCAATAAATGTTGATAAGCGTTGTAGTCAACATAATTATTTCAATCTAACATCAAATGAATCACCACCTGCACTACAACAATTAATTGCATTATATGTTCACCGTTCAAACATCATATGGCGTGATCAAGAATTATTACCATGGTTAGAGAAAAATGTAAATATTATATTAGATCGTGTTGATGCAAAAGATAATATTATACAAGAATATGCATTTAAACGTAATCAACGTTATAAGAGTCCACCTCGAGAGATATTGCGTCACATTGTTTTGTCAGATTTTAAAGAGAAAGTACCTTTAGCACCAT
This sequence comes from Ptychoptera albimana, assembly GCA_961205885.1. Taxonomy (NCBI): domain Eukaryota; kingdom Metazoa; phylum Arthropoda; class Insecta; order Diptera; family Ptychopteridae; genus Ptychoptera; species Ptychoptera albimana. The sequence goes on along the minus strand of OY540804.1, from coordinate 32,031,324 downwards.
TCATAAATACAGACTCTGAACCAATTGTTATGTATGATCCATTACCACCATTAGATTCAATTAATACATATCAAAAGTACATCCAAACAATGATGAATTTGAAAAAAATATTTTTATTTATTTATTCTTTTTATTTTTAGACCAAATATGAAACCAGGTACCCGCGTTATACAAGGTTCGCCGTTTCAAATGTTTTTCCAATCATTGCTACCCACATTCAATATTGAGCACAATCAAAGGCTAGAAGTTGATATTGATAATGCTGTTGCTGCTGCTGACGTACAAGATCAAGGTATATACAGTTTTTTGTACCTTTTCATTTTGAAAATAAATATATCGATCTTTTTATTTTCTATCAGCCGCTGGAGGTGGAAATGAAAATGCTGGTGGAAGTAGTATGCAATCATATGCAGAATTGCGTAGCTCTTTGAATTCTATCGTGGACACAATGCGTGACTTTTTATCAAATATACGTGTACCAGAGCGTTTAAATGACGCAGATGTTGATGAAAATGAAAGTACCGATGATGATGAAACACACGATTACTTAACATAAATTATAAGAAAGGGATTTTTTAAAATTTTGTTTAATTAAGAAGTAATTTAAATGCAAAAAATAAGGAAAAAAGTAACTTATCTATGCTGTTTAATATTTTATATTTGTTTGCAATATTTAATGCCTCTTTTAATTACTCTTCTGAGATATTATTTTCTTTTGATTGTGATTAATATAAAAAATAAATTTATTAAAAAAAAAAAATTCTATTATATTGATTAGTTATTTTAATAATGAATCACAAAATAAATAATAAAAATATAAATGCATATATTAAAAACAAAAACAAAAATAATAATAAAAAAAAGAAAAAGTATTAAAATGATATTAATTTAATAATCGTTAATTATTCATGTTGTTGTGGCTAAAATTCAAATTTATTTATTAACAATTAATTTATAATTACTGTTGAGTAATTTGTCGTTTAAAATGAATCCACTCCTTTAGAATTTTTTAATTATTAAAACTGCTTATTATTTAAAATAACTAAGCGAAAATTGAGATTTTTAAAACTTTAGTTTGTCTGATAAGATTTATTCTAAATAAGAAGAAGCATTATTTTCCTATTATTCCAATTTGACTGGTATCTATGTTATTTTAAGAATAAAAAGTAATTAGTACATCTAATTTATTTTTGATGATAACAATTGTTTAATTACTGTTTATTCATCAAAAAAAAAAAAAAAAAAACATTTAGCTTTTATTTATTAATTTATTAAGAGTAAAACGATTTTAGCTTTTTATATATAAATTCAATTGTTATAGATATTTGTTTTGTCTCCTTTTATTTAAAATAAATATAAATCATATAAAAAATATTTTTAAAGGAATTTGCTTTGCTTAATTTTCAATGACATTTCATAAAAGGTTTTTTTTTAATTCAAACGTAAATAAATAAATATTCATGATGGAAGTATGTCTTCTAATTGATATTTTGCTCGGAATCAATAAAATTTCTCCTTTAATATTATATTTCAATTAATGTTTTTATTTTACTATACAATAATAATTAATAAATTTTTATTTGTTATTTTCTAGTTAACCCTTTATAAAATATTCAGAATTAGTTCTTCTTTTTTCTAAATTTACATTTACAAATTATTTTAAAAATAACAAAAAAAAAAATTTTTTTAAGGAATGAAATTCTGTTTTATTTAAAATAAATTTTAATGAAAGGAAACGAATTTTACTTTTAAATACATTTATAATTTAGTATAATTTTTAATAATTAACTATAAAACAAATAAAGTATAAAATAAAAATTTGAAAGAATTGTCTTAGAGAAACTATGTCATAGTGCCGAAAACAGGATTATGACGACAAATACCTGGACCGTATTCTTCATACGCAGCTTTAGTGTGACAAACTTGATAAAATTCAGGCTAAAAATAAAAGAATAATTTTATTCAAATAAATTGAATCTATTTAGTTCTAAATACTCACAGTCGATGCCAACATGCTACCACCGAACCAAACAGCATAGCGTTGCATATGATGTGATATAACAGAAACATCAATTGGTTTTGGCTACATTTAAAAATACAAAAACATATAAATTTACATAAATAAATATTAAATGCTAAAGTCACCTTAATACGACCCTCGCTTAGGTTTTCACTAATTCTTAAACGAGCATCAACCGAACGTTTAATATCACGTTGCAAGCGTCTGCCGAAATCACGAAACATTGTTGAACCACCACTTAAGACTATGTTATTGTATAATGGTCGTCTCACATCAATTGGACAATTCTGTATAACGTTATCAACAATCTCTGATAAAGGTGTTGTAAAATCAGGATTTGAAAATTCAGGATGAAAAAATATTTCTGGTCCTAGAAAACGTTCATAGCCAACGTCAACGCCGAATTTTTGTTTTGTTATTGCATTTAAACTTTCATAATGGCGTATCCATTTTCCTGGTTCTGTATCATATTTAGCAAATTCTTTTGCAATATCTGGACAAATATAACAAAACCTACATTAATATAAAGCAAATTTAAGATTAGTTCATTGTAAAATTGATTTATATTTCATTAAATTATTTACTTTTCTTTAATTGCCTTTGCTGTTTCTAAACTTTGTTCTGGAGGAATACCAACTTCTCGTTCCCTCAACAAACTTTGAATAAATGATGTAATGTTGCGTCCAGCAATTGGAATATGCTTAATACAGGATCCAATTACATATCCTTCAGCCTGTTTAATAATAAATTAAAAGAATTTCATAAATTTCCAATTTTTATTTGATGTTACTTACAACTGGTATAACATGAGTAACACCATCGCCACTGTCAACAACAATTCCAGTCAATGTTCTTTCTTCAACAGAGCGTGAGGCCCAACTAGCAGCTAAAGCCAATACTGCCTTTATTGAAATTTCGATTTATTGAATTTTTTTTAAAATATGTATTGATATTTAATTTTACTAACTTGTACTGCTATGTATAAACCTGGAACATTGAATGTTTCAAACATTATTTCTGCAGTATATTCACGATTCTCTGGTGTATTTAATGGTGGTTCTGTAAGTAGAAAATGATGATCTTCTGGTTCAGCACGCAAATATTTGAATATACATTGTTCTAAGAAGCGTTCCATTAAATCCCAATCCTCCACAAGACCATGTCGTACTGGATACTAAAATTATATTTATTTATATCTTTATACAAATCATATACTGTTATTATATTAACTTTGACAGAATAACCGGTAGCGTCGAATGCTTCATCGCCAATGAAGAAATCTAAATCTTCAACGCCTTTTGCAGATCTACGTGAATTTTGATCACCAACTCTAGCTGATTCTTTAATTGCAATTGCTGATGGTATTATAAATTGGGGTTCTTTATTTGCTGCAAACCCAAGTTTTGTGTAACTAAAGCATTACAAATAAAAAATGTTGCTTTAGCAATTTTGTGCATATTTTAATAAATAATAAATCTTTTAAAAACAATGTGATTCATCAATACTAAACACTCTTTTAAAAATAAAAAAATGAACTTATTAACATTATTATCCTTTTTGAATTTATAAATTAATTAAGAAATAAAACTCGTTTATGACATTTATATTCATAAAATATATGCCAAAAAATATTACCCAGTTCCAACATCAATAACACAAGCTGGTAAACGTCCCGTCATCCTTACTTATTTATTATATTATTAATAATAATTTTAATTGCAAAAACTGTTTATTGATATTAATTTTATTTAACCACACCTAGACGTAAAACTCTAAAAATGTGTCACTATTTTCTTATCTTAAGACAAACTTTATGGAAACATCAGCAATAAGCGGCAGGAGATATAAAAAATAATGAATGATTAATTTACGTTTTACAGTGTATATTTGAGAATATAACAGCAATAATAACCAACGAAGTTAAAATTTTCAGAGAAATTTGCAGATGATAAATTTTGACATAATCTGTCAAATTGCCACAATAGAAAACTTTTATATTACATAAACTTTTTTTTAATACAAAACTAAAAAAAAAAGTTATAAAAAGTATCACATTTCTTCTGTTAAAATGATAAAGCAAGTATTTTTGTAAAATAAAGTTAACACTCCATAATAATTATTTTGGATTTAGATTTGCAGTAAAAGCTAGTTTAGTTGGTGGTGCAGTATATGGAACTAGACAACAAAATGTTTGGGGAGACAGTAAATCAACGACAGAATTGTATAATAATATACATTCTATGATTAAACCCTACGCGAATGATGCTATGGCAAAAGTTCCAATTGAAGTATAATTCCCCATTATAAATAAATTTGTCAAAGCTAAGTTTAACAATATTTTATATTTTAGCTGCCATTATTACCTTCTACAGGTGAATTATGCTTCGTTACAAATTATTATTACAATCGAAGTGTAAAAGCAACATTTCATTTTATTCATCGATTGCCCTGCTATATTGGAAAATATGCTAAAAAAGGTAAAGATGCTATACAAAGTGCTTTAGATGTTCAGCCTGAAAACCTTAGTTCAACAGTTCATCACCCCATGGATGGTAAAATTAAATCCTGAGACATTATGTTTGATGATGATTTTGATTTACTTATACACATTTGTTAAAAAATATATATTTTAAATATGCAAATAAAGAAGAGTAGAAATGTGTAAATTATAAAAAAAAAAAACTTAGTGCTAAAACATTCTTTTTTATTTTCTGTTAAATTTAAATTATATAATTAAATACTTCTTTGCATAAAATTGTTATTAGATTAAAAAAATCTTAAATGTTTCAAAAAAAAAAAAAAAAAAATTAGAAAAATGGTGTAGTTAAAGGTAAAATTATCAATTTGTTTTCCTTTTAAATGTAAATAATGAATTCAGAGATTTAGCATATATAATACTTGCGAGTAAAAAAATTATAAGTGCTTTGTTAATTTAAAATCTTTCAATATAAATAAACAATTAAGTATGAATAATTTGATTGTACTTTCATCAAATATTTATTTATTAAATTAGTGATTTTTAACTGTTATATTGTTTATTCAAAATACAAAATGTTTTTTCTCAAAAATTGTTTTTATTCTTTATTTCAACAAAAAAAAAAAACTTACTTCTATTTGGAAACACACATGTGCTTAACGATGATAAAATTGCTTTTAGATGTTGCATTTTTAGTATTTAAAAATTTATATTTTCTCACATTAAATAATAAAATAGATAATAATCATTGTCCATTTTGAATTGTTCTGTATTTAATTTTAAAAAAGTTCGGAAACTCTGGGGTGTTTACAATAGAAAAAAATAACCTAGTAAGTAATAACAATCAAAGTAATTATTATGCCTTAGCAGATGCAACCGGTGCTTCTGCTTTTTCTTTTGTTGTTTTTGTACTGTCTGCGGTTTCTGCTTCGGAACCTGTTTTACTAGCATCAGCCGTTTTCTTATCCTTCTTCTTTTTAGCTGGTTTAGTTGACGTTGAAGCAGTACACATGGCCTATAAAAAAGACAATTTATTTAATAGTTCTTAATAGAATTAAAATAATTCTTGTAAGAAGTACTTATTTTAATTAAATTCGAAAATGATTTAATCGTTTATTTTAAAGTACTTTTTTAATTTTTACTTTTGCAAGGTATGAGACAATAAATTTATTATTTCAATTTACGGTCACTTTTCCTTGCATTTTGGATATCAAAATAATTTTACCTTAGTTTCAGGGTCCGTAATAGTGTATTCACTTTCGTAATTATTTATTTCAAATGGAATATCGGTTACTTTGTTAACACCTGATGGCAATATTAAAATTGTATGTTTGAATTGTGCTACGATTTCATCTAGAATTATATTTACAAAAAAATTAATATAATAATTCAAATATGAATAACAAAAAATAATTCATACTCGGCTTTTCATAAAGTACTTGAAAAGGTTCTATTAATTTATGTGCAACACATTCAACGACACCCATTTTTGCTTTTGTTTCCTCCTCAAAATGTCGCAAATTAAATGGCATTGGACCATGCTTATTTTTTACCTAATTAATTAATAATAATTATTAATAATCGAAAAAATACACATACAACATATATTTCGAAGAATTGATAAATAAATTAATTTGTCCTCATCTCTCATAATCTTGTGATCACGGGGGATTTTAAAATTCTATACTTGGTACATATGCTAATTAAAAACTCAATGGTTTTAAATTAGGTTTATGCAAATTATCACAAACATATACTTTATATTGAATTAAAAATTCCCCTCTGCGCTAAATTTTAATCATTGGACAACAAAACCGAGGTTTGAACTAGGTTTTTTATTTAACTAATTATTTAAAACCTTACGGCTTAGCTACATTAGCTATCAACTCATTTAGAAAAAAATACTAAATTTACCTCAGCATAAAAAGCTCTCGATGATTTTAACTTCAATTGATAATTTTCTTCAGTTTTTTTGTAAATTGATACTTTTGTATCATGTTCTTTACCCTTAAAAAATATTTAAAATAATATAATATAGAAAAATTAAAAATATTTATTATTTGTAACTAACAAGTCCCTCGCCAGTACTAATTAACACATCCATAGCATATACTTCATGTAAATCGAAGTCACATTTCTCATGTTCTTTTTTTTGAGCATCAGTTGGATTTTGTATAATCGTTTTCTCTCCATCAATTTTAAATTGTTTCAATTGATGACTTAGCATACCTTCAATAGGCTTACATTTATAGATTTCCGCTATTTTTTGTACACCTTCTGTTATTGCATAATTCTGATAAACAAATTTTGAAATTAAAATTTTTATTATTCTATATTACGAAATTTGATTGAAACATACTCCACTGCTTGGTTTAAGCATTCGGAGAGCTGCTTGACTAGCCCAGTAGGCTGCTAGTATGGCATCGGCTTTGCGTCCTTTACATTTCTTTTTAGGTGATGCTCCAACAACAATTGTATGCGCGACAACTGCTATATATCCATCAATATGAGCTCCCATGTCACTAAAAAAAGTTAATTAATTATTTTATTTATCAAAAACAGACATTATATTATTATTTATCATTACATCTTAACAACATCCTCATCTTTCAAAATATAGTCAGTATCATTTTTAGCCGGAGAAAAATGACATATACAATTATTAATTGATAAACATGTTGGAAAAGCAATTCCTTTCTTTAAATCCTTTTCTTTCTTAAATACCTAAAATATACAGTTGTTAATATTAATACTATATATTATTGTTTTCTTTTTTTAATTTACTTTTCCAGTTTCCTCTAAGAGTAAATTATCACCTTTATCACATAACTGTTTAACAGAAGCTCCAACTAAGCATAAGTCAATTAAAGCTTTTAATGTCTCTAAAATTAAAAAGAAAATAAATAATATACATTCTTAATGAAAGATTTGGACATTTAAATTTTATAAAGTGTGACCACATGTTTTTAGGTTATGTTTTGCTTAGTTCTTAACATGCTTCATTCTTTAATTATAGAAAGCATAATAAACAAATTTGTTATAAATTATGTTTTAAAAATATAATCATTTAATAAATATCTTTCAGCAATTATATAATAATTATAAATTGATAAAGGTTTATACGAAAAAAATAGCCGCGTGGCGTTCATTATTACAAATTACATATTATCAATGGTATTATTATTTTTCGTAGGAAGTTAATAAAATATATATAAATAAATATTAAAACACAAAAATAATTGGATTTTAACTTACTATTAACAATTTCACCAGCAGCTTTATATTTCGTTACAACCAAATCGGGGATTATTTCAACATTATCTTTATCATCTGCCATTATATTTCATAAAAATTTACCTAATTTGTATTTCTTTAATTTTCTTTATATTGTTAATATATAAAAAATAATCACTAATTCACTTATTAAAAAAATTGTGTAAAATAAAAAATATATATTTTATTTATATATATTATTTTGGAAATAATAAATTCAAACCACTAAAATACTAAGTGAAAATTTTTGCGACGCGGCAGAAATTGGAGAGGAGAATTCGTGTTTGGTTGCGCGTAAATGGAAAGGGAATTTTAAAAATATAAATAAAAATTGTGTACAAATTTTCATTAGGGCATAGTGTTCTCGTATTTAAAAAAAACAAAGGGCTATTCCACTGAACTAAAATGTGAAACATGAATTGAAAATTGTCCAAATCGTAATATATAGTTTTCAAAATTTTATTTATTTATGCCATTTCAACTTCATTTACATTATACTTTAATTTTAATAGTATAATATTAGGAGAAGTTAAATCAGCTACCATTATTTCTTGACCATCTTTAAGGCCCAACTCAACCAAAGAAAGGGTTAAATTTGTCTTGGTACGCTCTTCAATACTTTTTACAGTTGACATATAAAGGGTTTTATTTTTTCCATCTATATGAGCTGTTAGTCCAGGATTTTTCATTTGAAAATCTGGACTATCGCATAAGTATTGTATTAATTCTTTTAATGTCATTGTATTCGGATCTTCTATTGAAACTGATTTTGGAATTTGACTGCAAGCCAAGCAATCTAATTTTTTTTCCGCATCATATGTATATGAGTAAATACCATCTAAGTCATTAAACACCATATAATTATTAAGAGGTCCATAACAATTTGTCACCATTTTAAATACCTGTAATTCATTAAATATACACAAGTACAATTATTACTAGAAAACATGTATAAATACTTCTGTAGCACAGCTTGCAGCTATGACAGCATTTGTACTAGCTACTGCTGGTATGATGTGTTTTAGAACACCTTGCACTAATCTGTAGCTTAGTCCCGTTATGTTAAATGAATTTGCACGTTCTTGTGCCTTTTCATAAACCCAAGTAACATGTTGTGGATCATCACCATCTAATGGAACATTAAATGGATTTTCTTTTTCCCATTGAATAATTTTTACATATTCAATACAATGTTCTGGAAGTCTAAATTTTTTTTGTAATTTTAAATATTAATTTGAATTTATTAATATTAGTATATTACCTTGGTGTGTTTGCGATGGTACATAATGGATAAGATATTTGTGGCGGAAATAAATCTAAAGTACAATCTATACATGCAGTCATTCCAGGTAAAATAACTCTTGCATTTCCTTTAAAACCTTCAGTACCTCCATCAATCAATGGTATTATACTGCTTTGATCAATTGTACTATCATCATAAATGAGCATTGAAATTAACATTCCATTAATCCAACGCCTTGCTACAATTGAGTCTAGACCACAAACTAATATATGAAATTGACGATAAAAAGATTCATCATAATCTTGTATTTTACAATAATGTGGAACAACGTTACAACCAGGTATACTACAGTAATTGATTAAAAATATTAACTATTTCATGTGTCAAAAATATTTAGTTTAGGTATACCGTTTATTAATAAATTCTGCTGCAACTTTTGCTTTAGACAATCCAATGTCTTTTCGACGAAATAAGAATTGCCGGTTCAAGTTGGACAATTCAATTGTATCCATATCAATTACATGAAGATTCTTTATTCCCATTAAAGCTAAATCTTTGAGCAACTCACATCCTAGTCCACCGGCGCCTTAAATTAAAACAAATATTACAAATTTGGTTATTGTTTGTATTGTATTATATACCTATAACAAGAATTTTACAATCAGTCATTAAAAATTCTAAATTTTCAGACGAAGCTACAAAATTTGGAAGACAAAATGGACCAGGAGTTTCCAAAATTCGTTTTAAGTGGTTCCATTTTTTGCTCATATAATCTGGTTGCACCGTATCCATACTTTTAATCATTTAAATCTGTTTTTAGGTTATATATTGTATAAATATACAATTAGATATTAAAAAATGTTGTATTTTATTTTATTTATAGTAATAGAAATAAATTTACTTAGATTTAATTTTTTTTTTTATGTTCTTTATAATTAAGTTTTTAGGAAAATTGGATAAATGTAATAATGACAACAAATCTTCTCAAAACAATTTTGCAATTACACTTTTCGAATGACTATCGAAATTTTGAAGTTTGCTTATAATTTTAAACACCTTTGTAAGGTTTTGTAATATAAACAGCATTTTAATTTGTATTGAGTAACTAAAATAAAAATAATAATTTTTTAATTATCAAAGAAGTTGATTAAAACTTTAATATGCACCATCTATAAATGAAAGGCAGCGATATCAAAAAACTATTTTAACGAAATTACCAAGCATTTGTTTTGGTTTTTTGGTTTGCATAGCAACATCAAATGCAATTATAACAAATAAAATATATCCACCCTTTTAAGATACTATAATAGTTTAAATTATATATTTTCATTTATTAAAAAAATTATTCTTACATAAAATATATCATTAAGTCATAACATGGATTGGAAACAAATATTAACTAAATCTCCAGATTCTTATGATGATGAACAAAAAGAAGATATATTTTCCGAACTATTGGAAGCACTGGATGATGGAGTTATTAATAAATACTCAAAGAAATTATTTAGATTATCTCAGAATATATTAAAATTTAAAGGTAACCAAGTGATTTCTTTGCTGTCTGAGCTCGATTCCTTAGCTGCTAAAGAAGTTGAAATAGAAGTTCAAGGTAAACTGTTAAATTATTTAATTTATTTAATTTTTATATTTAATTATATTTTATGTTTAAGGAGGTATAGTTCAAAAGTCATTAAAAGATGAAATATTGCAGTTGCAAAAAACAATAGAAAGATTGGAAATAGATAAAGCCGAACATAAAATAAGAATCAAAGAATTATCAGAAGCTTTATCAAATAATCAAAAAAAACAATTAGATGTTGGGCCAGTGGAAAGTGACAGAGATGATTCTCCAGATGCACTATCTGAAATTGATAAGCAACAAGAATTATTTAACAATATTAGCATAAAAAATAAACATATTAAGAGACTATTACGCGATATTGAAGAATTAGAAAAACAAGTTGGAGATCAAACTCATATAATAACTGATCTTAAAATAAATCTCAATGAAGCAACATTTAAATTAAACACACTTACCGATCAGTATGAAGAATTACAACATTTGACAAATGAAAAATCAAAAGAAATTATTAATCATACAGAGAGTATTATATCTTATAAACAAGAAATCGGATCGTTAGAAGAAAAGAGGAAAAGTAGTCTTCGAGAATTTAATAATTATCAACGTGAAATTGAAGAACGATGCATTGCTTGGAGGAAAATATTGGATGAAAAACAAGCTGAATTAGATTCCATTAAATTGAAATATGATGAAATTGTAACAAAACATTCTGGGAGTGAATCGGGTGTAGAGAATCTCGATTATAAACAATTGATCCAAGGAATTAAGGAACGGGATAATATTATAATAGAACTTGAAGCAAAAATAAATTTTCTTACTGAAGATATTACCAAGTCTACAATGCTAATGAAGAAATTATGTGATGATCGAGAAAATGCAAATAAAACTTTAAAAGATGGTTGCTGTAAAGATGTTAAATTAATGTTGGAAAAATCAAATAAACGGTGTAGGGAGCTACAGGAAATGCTATCAAATGTTGAAAATGAAAATATTATAAAATCTCAACAAGCTTTAGATGCAACTGAAACACTTCAATGCTATCAATCTGGTGAAGAGGGCTTACCTGAAGCTTTATGTCGTCTTACAGAATTAAAACAAAAACTGAGTTCTCGCGACAAACAAATACGTGCTTTAATAATGGAATTAAATAATGCACATGAATTAGCAGCAGAAAATTCTCTTTTGAAACGGCGCCTTGGAATAAATGAAAAGGAGCATTTACCGACCAATAGCTATATAGCAAAACAAAGAAAATGTGAGAAATTAAATGAACGACTATCGTTGAAACTAAGAGCTTCTGAGGAAATGCGGTTACAGATGAAATTGGAAAGAAATGACTTAAAGTAAATACAAAAAAAAAAAAAAAAAAATAGAAAGAGTTACTATTAATTTTTTTTTTTTTTATTTCAATTTTTAGAAGACAAATAATGTCATTAAAAACATTATGCAAAAGTTCATCCACTAAAGAAACTATAAAGGAAATAAAAGAATTAGGCGCAGGCGATGCAGATTGTGCTATAAACACTAATAGCTTATTAGAATCTGAAAAAGAGTTCGATTCCTTAGAACATACATTTGACAATAATGTTAAATATTGTGAAAATTGTTTGAAACAATATACATTGAATGAAAAAGTAAAAACATGCGAATTTTGTCAAAGTAATTATTGTCATTTTTGCCAAAAACAAATACATGTAAGTAAAAGTAGAGGTAATTAGTAATGATTAAATTTGTATATAAAATATTTCATTTGCCTAGATTTCTGTAAATTGTACTGGTAATGCTGATAAATATTGTAATAATGTAAAAGAATTGGAAGCAAAATACACGGGTATTATTGAAGAAAATGAGAATTTAAGAATAGGTATGCATGAGATTCTTTTAAAGTTAAAAGAATATAACTCCTCGTCGAATTATATTACAATAGACTCAATAATATTACAAAAACTGTTACAAACATTGGAGGCTCATAATTCTGGTGAAGTTTGTAGCACAGATATTCAATCCCAAAATGGCTGTTCTTCTCCTACAGTCAGCAACATTTCAACCGTGGAACATAAAAAGGAAATTTTAATTGGTAAATATAATATCGAAATCCAAGAGCAAACTAAATTAGAATTACCAGTACCCATTAAAAGAAAATCTCTAGTTAAGAGTGTGATAAATAGTCCAGACGTTAGTCCTGTGGCAGATGGAGAATGTCTAGAGCCAATTACAGATTCAAACGATGAAAATATATCTATAAATTTCATAGGATGTTCATTTGAAACTATTTTTGATCAATTATCCAATAAGAATAATGAATTGGATGCCCTTCATGAAATTAACAAAGAAATAACAAATGAAAAGAGAAAATTAGTCATAGAAAATCGAGAATTAACCATATTTAAAAATCAATATAATGATTTCATAAAACAATTAATTGAAAATCAGGATGAACGCGATCAGTTAATTGTCAGAATGATGGAAGAAAATAAGAATTTAAAAGTTGAAATCGATCAATCTAAAAAAATGTCTGAATTTTGGCAAGATGATTATGAATATTTATGTAAACGTTTCAAAGAGGAAAAAATTGATAACTTATTAATTAACAGTGAATTAAAGAAACATATTATTGCCCTAAAACATGCTTTAAAATTATTACAAAAAGAAAAACAGCAAAATATAAACAAATCGAATTTTAGTCAAGTAGATAGTCATGAGGTGGATTTATTGAACAAAGAATTGAGGATCCTTAAAATGAAATTGGCTAACGTTTGCAATGGCTTCCTTAAAAATTTGAAAAATATCGATATTAATAATTTGGGAAACTTAGATTATGATGAAATAGTTAAGTATGATGTAATACAAGAAAACTTAACAGCCGATTTCATAACTAAAATGGAATTTGATGACATGAAGGATAGTTTAAAATTAGTCGAAAATGAATTAAATACAGTTCGTGATTCCAACGAAATTTTAAGTGAACAATTATCTCTTAGCCAAAAACAAATTAAATTGCAGCATGAATTACTAATAAAATATTCAGACGATGAAATAAAATTGCGACATTCTATTGTGGATTTACAAAGTCAGGGGAATCAAACATTTCTAATTGGAAAATTACAAAAAGAATTGAATAATTGTAATTTACGTTATTTAAAATCATTTTTTCTTTTCCAACTGATATATTTATTTAAATTGTAGGTATAGAAAGAGAAGATAAACTTAAAAAAGAAAATGATGAAAATAAAGAATCTTTAGATATATTCAAAAATAAATTAGAAGACATTGAATTACAGAAAGAAAAGACTATTCAAGATTTAGAAAAGAATCAAGAAAATAATCTCCTTAAAATTAAGTAAGTGTTTGTATGAATATAGAAACATTCGCTATTTAATAATCTTTATTGTATTTTAGGTATTTAAAAAAAACATTGTTAAATGTTACAGATAAATTCTGTAAATTCACACCATTATATCCCATGATCGATTTTATTGAAAATTATAAAAATATTTTAGAAGTCAATGAAAAGTTAAAAAACAATTTTAATGAAGAGGACACACAATTGAATAAAACCAATTATGAAAATTATTTGAATAAAATTAAATTAAGTCTAGAGTTAAATGATATGCAATATCGTATTGATTTGGTGAAATATCAAACTCAGTGTGAATTTTTAATAGAAAACAATAAGAATTATGAAATGAAAATAAAAAATTTACAAAATACAATTGATAGTATGAAATTGAAAGAAGTGGAAGAGTCACAAAATTTAGTGGGATTAGAAATTTTATTCGGTGGTTTAAATAATAAAGAATCAATTATTCGTATAGATAAAGAAGTTCAACATAATATAGGTAATTATAACATTAAAAATGCAATTAATTTTTTAATTTATTATATAATATTTTGATCATAATAGAAAGTGCAGAAAAAGCAACAACAACCGATTTAAATTGGAATGAAACTTATAATAATTATCAAGATAATAATGAAACTATATCATCCTCTGATAAAATATATGAAAAGAAAAATATAAGAATGACTGAATCATATCAAACAGAATTAATATCAATACAAAAATCATTAGAGAGTCAGCTGAAACAAGCAATGGGTTTAGCATCGACTAGAAGTGCATTACTTTTAGAAACAGAAAATAGTTTAGCTGAAGCTCATGGAAGGGTCAAGGCTTTAGAAAAGTTATTAGATGAAAAAGAAAAAATCTTAAAAGATGAACGTGAAAAACATTTAAATGATAATGATGGGAAAAAGGGAGACGATAAATTGAATGTAATTTAAATTTAGTAATTAAATTTCATTATTATTCTCAATTTTTAATTTTATTTTTAGTCAACAATATCACTTTTACAAAATCTACTATTGGATAAAGATACAACTCTATCAAAATACCAAGAATTATTAAAATCAGAGCGACAAGAACATTCTAAAAGTTATGATGAATGTATAAACGAGCTTAAACTGTTAAAGAATGAGGCAAAAGAATTTGAATTGCAATTAAATGAAAAGGATGAATTAATTAAAAATTTACAAAAAAAACACGATGAATTTGTTTCTAATAATCAAAATGCATTAATGAATTTAAATGAAAATGAAATATTAGACAATGACAATATTGATAAAGAAATATTGACTTTGGAAGCTAATGGAAACGATGATTCATATTTAGATTTGGTCGATGTAGAAAAAATATTTGAAAATAGTTATTTTGACGAAAAGCAACATTATCAAATTATTGAAGAAAAAAACATTGAATTAAAATCATTAGAAAATAAATTAAAAATGTCTGAAGAAGAATATAAAAAACTACAAGAAAAATTACGCGAAGTAAGCAATCGCGAAAAGATTTGGGAACGGAGTTTAAATGAAAAAGATAAAGAAATTTCACAATTTAGTGAAAGGTATTTAAATAATTTCATATTTTATTTTATTCTATATAATTCATAATATTTTCATAAACTAGATTATCACAATATGAAGTTGGCGATAGTTCTGCAAATCACAGAGACATAGAACAACTAAGAGATATGCTTGAAGAAAAAGATAAGCATATTCAAGATCTAACTGATACGTTGACACATTTTCATGTAATTTAATAATCATAATAATAAAAAGAATAAGAATGATTAGTATACAAATATATTTTCAGGATGATCAACAAAAATTTTTAAATGACACATCGCTCCATTCTGCTGAACAAGTTTCACAATTAAGTTCTGATTTAAATCGTTTGGGTGCCACCAATCGAATTTTAAGCACTCAAATTGATGCATTTAAAAGGCAAATAACCAATTTAATGCAACGTGAAAAACAAGCTCGGGATATGGTGAAAACCTTAAAATTTCAGTTAATAAGACGTCCTGTTATTTCTTTGAAAAACGATAGAACATCAACTCGCGAAGATCAGCTACAGAGAAAAATTCAGCATATTGAAACAGAACTAACAGAAACTCGTGAAGAATTAAAGAAACAAATGCAATTAGGTGATAACAGAAGAGCAAAAAATGCCGCAGATTTAGCTTTATGGGAAAAACAAAAAAAATGGCAACAAATTGCTGAAAAAATGAAAATCAAACTTAGTGAACGAGAAGTAGAACTCGAAAAAATGCGATCGTACAATACTACAACAAAAACAACAATTCAACGCCTAGAGCGTGAAAAACATTTATTAGAAAATCGATCAAAGAGTGTGGTTAATGCAAGATTTTGTCAATCACCGTCTTGCCCACAATACCATGGTACTAAGTATACACCTGCGGAAAGTCCGGAATCATATACGACAACAGCCAGTGATGATCATTGTATTATAGGTGGCGTTTCGTCCGTTATTACTCAACAGAAACGTATTGAATTTGTTATGGAATGTGGCAATCGTGATTCAAGTCAAGAAATGATAGATGCCCTGAAATTAAGGATTGAAAATCAGCAAAGAAGAATCGTGGCAATGGAACTTGAAGGAAAAGTAAATATTATATTATTTTTATCTTTTTTATATTGACATTTTATTTATTTTAAAGGGTTCGCATACGCTGACTGTCGAAATGGAAAGATTGCAAGAAAAAATATCATCTTTAGAAGCTCACAATTTGCGGTTAGAAGCAAAAAATCTGCAGCTTCAATTAGATATCGATATGATGAGACAGGGCGATGACGGTGAAAGAACTAAACGACATGTTAAGCACCTTGAGGAGTAAATATCATACATTTATTTTAAGAATGTCCATCATAACCAAACGAATGAATATTTTCAGTTATATTTTAGTATTAAAAAATGAATTATCTCAAGCGATAAGTGAAAATACTCAACAGCCGTCTAAAGCAACAAACGCAAAACAATTAGCAAATAATCAAACGCAGCAACAAATGGAACAAACTATTTTAGCTTTAAGACGCGTTATTGAACGTTTAAAAGTTGAAAATAAAAAACTAAAAGAAGGTAAATTTTTTACTAATAAGCGTACATTAGGTAATGTGAATAATGAAGAAGTGATTTTTGATGGTGAAAATATTGGCAAGGTTAGTTTTTAAATTTTCCTTTTATTTTAAATATTATTAATTTTTTTTTTATAGGATAAAAATGAAAAAATGAAAAGCGACGTTGAAAAACTTGAAAAGCTATATGCAGAAGCATTAGATAAAATATCGTCACTACAAATCGAATTAGACGTACAGATAACCAGTTGTTCAATTTGTAGTTATAATAAAAATTCGGAAAAAAGATTAACAGAATTGGAGGTAAATATTGAAATAAATAAATAAATAATATATTTAATATGATTAAAAAAATACATAAATAAATTAGGGTGGCGACATGGCGAATGAACTGAAAATAATAAAAGATAAATTACAACAAAAAACGCAATTGTTAGAAAAGGCAAAAATTTTACTAACTAGAGCGGCAGCAAAAGAAAAGAATTTACGTGAACAAATTGTATTCTGGAAAAGACGTTGTTCAGAATTACAAAATGTTCCAGTCATAGAAGAAGCCAGTGAATAGGGTTGTTGATTTTATGTACAAATTAATAATAAAAAAAAACTCATTGATATCATTTTTATTTACATATATTTAATTAAAGCCATGACTAATAATTTAATTTTTCAAATACGAAATAAACATTTTTGTTTTATTAATTTTATTTTAAATAAAAAGCAGAATTAACATAAAAAAATTATATGTATAAAAAAGACGTTTCATTGATTTTTCATTTAACAATAATTTTTAAAAGTGGTGCATATATAATAATAAATCGGGCTTTAGAAGTTATTTATGTTGTTTTGACTGAAGCAGGTATTTGCGGTAGACCAAATTCATCAACCAATATTCCATCCTAAAAAATGAAAAAGATATTTTATTTTAATAAATAGGAAAATATTTGAAGGTTAGTTTATATTAAATTTTTATTTACCTTATTGCGAATACTATCCGCTCCGGGTTCTTTATCCGGAGCTGCTGGTGCTTTAACAACATCATCTAAATAGCTAGTATCGTCATCTAATGCAATTTCATCACCAAGAGCATCTAGTTCTGCGGCTAACTCATCATCATCGATTTCTGGCATACCATAAGTTCTACCTAGAGCTTCTTGTACTTCATCAGCTTGTTCTAGCATATCAGCCATTTCATCATGAATATCCTTAAAAAAAACAAGAAAACATAACACTTGCTTCTAAGATCTATTTCTTACTATACTTCTATTTGATCAATATTTATTTTTTTAAATTCTGTCTTCATCTGTTTAACGCCGTCCTTCATAGCAACTACTGTCGAATGCGTATCTTTTAGTGTTTGTGCAGCATAATTTGCTTGTTCCATGTTAAAAGCTTGATTTCTCAAACTATCAACTTGTTGTTCATACCTTTATCGAATAAATTTTTTTTTTAGTTATTTGTATTTTTAATGTCTTACAAAAAAAAAATTACATTTTCTTCTGCTTCAAAATGCGCATCGCTTTTTGTTTCACTTGATTCTTTGCTGGACCTTCACGCATTTTTGCCATTTGCTCTTTATATTTTCGGAGTTCATTTTCCAATTTATTTATTTTTGCATCAATACCATCAGCTCGAGTATCAACCTAAAATGTGAATATATATTTTGTTTTGAAGTACGCAAAAATATTATATTTTAATGAAAAACTTACACCAGCAATACAATCATTAATATTTGGTGCAGGCTCTTTAGGTTTTGCTTTTCCGAACAAACGATTCATTTTGAATTTGTTTTTTTTTTTCAAAACAATTAATGGATAAAAAGATACAATTGATTTATTAAGTTAGATTTTATATAGTTAATTAATTAAAATTGTATGATGAGTAATCAACAAAGTAAAAAAAAAATATGAAATGTCAAAATTGGTAAACTTTTAAAACATTATTTACGTCATTTTTGAAAAGATAAAGTGACATCTGTACATTCGAAATGTTTATAGAAAAAATCATTTTCCAGCTTTTTATAGATGGCATTAAAAACAGTAAGTTTTATAATAATTAATTATTATACTCATCTGCCTTTTAAAATATTTTTCAGATATTTCATTTGATAAAAATTCAAATAATAAACAAATGGTAAAATGCCTTTAACTTTTTTTTTTAATATTAACTGACGAAATTTTTACGCGAAAAGATACAATGGCCTATTTTTCTAAATAATAATTTCTGTTGGAAATACATTAATTGTTATTAAAAATAAATATAAATAAAAATATAGAAAAAAATATTTTTTTTTTTCTGTACAACTAATTAAATTGAACTCCCGCAAAGTGTCTGGATTTCATGCACATTTTTTCCTTTTTTCTTTTAATTTTTTCTTTAAGATTTATTTTTAACAAAATTTTCGGGCATTGGATGCGTTAAAAATATTGTAAATGCTTTTCAGGAGACGTTTCGATAACAAAATACTATTTTTACCCACATTATATGTTTCATTTAATTTTTTTTTATTTACTTATATGTATGTACATAATTCACGTGTCGGTTTTTATTGTATTATTATCAAAATAATCCTCATCACTATTATTTTTATTTTTATTATTATTATTATTTCAAGTCAGCTACTTTAGCTTTGTATAATACGAATGAATAAAAAAGAAAAATATTTTTATTGGTTAAATAAATATTTGTGTCACGTGTTTGGTTGATTTGATTTTTCTTCCCCCAATTTTAATTAGAAAATAATAGTTAATTAAAACTTTAACTAGTACATACTAGTACTAATAAATAAGTGGAATAATATGTAGAAATTAGTAAATATTCTATTCAATTTTTTTTGTTTTTGGTTTTATCAGAAGGAAAAACACCTGGCAGCAGTTATAACGCACCGCAATTTAGTAATTTAAAAATGAAAAAAACAAATCCAAGCAGTAAAGTCATCATCTGTTGAATTGTTGAATGATTAAAACGAAATTTAATTATAAAAATAATAAACTACGTCATTTAATTTCATCAAAAGGAAATTTAATGTTAAAAAAGCATGTGCTTATAAAAACAAACAAAAAAAAAAGAAAAATGCTAATGATTCATAAAACATTTAATTAATTATTTAATAAAAAAGAAAAACTAATTCTTATTCATCACATATGTATATGTTTTTAGTACTAAAATATGATTTAGTTTTAAATAATTTTCCTTTTTTTTCTTTATATAAAAACGACAAATAAACTGTCAAGAATTTATTTTTAGGAATAAAAAGAGAGATAGAGAGAAAAAAACAAATTTAATTATATTTTTTCATGTATGCATGTGTTATTTTATTGTATTAAAATTATATGAAAAAAAAAAAAAAATAAAATAAAATCTCCTTGTTTATCCTTTTTATTTATTGAAAACTAATTCGATAATCTGACAAACATTTAATTTGACCACTAAATAGCAGGGCCTCCTCATCTTTGTAATTTACTACATTTTTTATTTATTTATTTACACCGAAATGATCAAAAGAATTTGCTAAATCCCGTTGATTAGCTTTTTCTCATTTTATCAATACACATTATTTCCCTGTAATTCACACTTGGTTTTTATTTATCTTGATCTGATTTATTTGTTTCGGTTGAAATATTTGTTAGTTTGTTCCCTTTATTAAAGGCAAAATACATAAAGCAAAAAAAAAATCAAAAAAATAATTAAACGAAAATTTCATTACAACAAACAGATAGAAAGAAAAAATGCAGAATAACGAACAAAAAAAAAAAAAAAAACGTTGAAACAATTTTATTTAGTTATTAAAACAGAAAAAACACAAAAAACAGAAAATCAGAATTTTTTTTTATTTTGCATTTTCATTTATCTATCTCTTTTGTCATTAATTTCATTTTTTAAATAACAAAAATTTGATTATTTTTCAATTTTCATCCCTTTTTTCTTTTTTATTATTATTATTATTTTTTATTTTTTGTTAAAATTAAAAAAAACAAAAACAAAGAAGAGAGAAAAACAAGTGACTAATAAAGAGAAATACAGGGTGAATACAGGGCGGGATCCCTGCTTATTTTATTTATTCACAATTTTGCTGTATAAACAGCACATTATTATTATTATTTTTTTTTTTGTTTATTTGATAAAATATATGTTAAAGTTTTTTATTTTATTTTTTTTTATTTTATTAATTAAAAATCGTTTTTGTAAAACAATTTAAAACAATAATTATTAAATCGTGAAAAAAAAAAATAGAAAAATGTAAAGAAAATTTCTATAGAAACATCAAACGATAAATGTTTCAATATTTATTAAAATTAATTTCAATTCAATACAATTAACCCTAATTCATCTTTAAACACCCTTTTGATTTAGATTTTGATGATGCGAATAAGTAATAAATATTAATAAAAAATTTCACTAAATGGTTTTGTTTGATTACCAAACATATTTAGTTGCTGTGCCTGCTATGATTCCAGTAAGAAATAAACCAAAATTTTGTTGGTTAATCGAAAAGTTATTGTGGTTAATAATAAATATGGGGTAGTCTGGTAGTCGGGTTTGTTGTATTACTAGAACTATAAGTAGGTGGCTTATGTTAGGATTTGTTAAATTTTTATTGATGACAAAAAGAAAATATTAAACTGAATTCTCGTTAATAAATTTTTTTAAATAATTAATTACTTTGTGCATGGTTTCTAGTTTTAGTGTGATAATAATAATTCTGTGTAACTCCGTCACTAATTAAGCTATGTTAGTTAATATACAATTTATAAATAGAAAATTCATTTCAAATGTTCAACAAATATTTATGTTTATAGCATTAACCGGAGAGTACCGGACTTTTAAATTTCCTTTAAACACTTAATGATGTTGTATATTCATATATGGCGATTACCTGTCTTTAACAGATAAACAGACATTTTTAATATGCTCAAGTAAAAAAGATTTCTTCTTGTTCTTTTAAACGAGCTATATTTAAACATGAGTAAATAAAATATTGGAAAATACGACAAAATCAAATCAAATGAAATAAAATTGTTGATGTTGTACGTTCGCAACTATTTATTTATTTATTTTTCATTCATGTTTTTATATTAAAATATAAATAAAATTCTCCTATCCTTTGCATACATATTTTACTTAACTCTTCTTTATTAATATAATATTTAATCGTTTCAATTTATTTTTATAAATGTCAGAAAATAGATTAAAAAAATAAATAAAATAAAATAAATAATTCTGTTCTGCTGTGAATTTGCCTGCATATTTGTTGATGATGATGTTGGAAAATGTGTATTAAAATTCTCTACATAAGGTTTTTGATTAAAAAAAAAATTTTTTTTTGCAAAAAATATCTTATTAAATTTCCATAAACATTAAAACGGAAAAAAGAAGGAAAAAAAAGGAAAAATCAAACAACACATTAATGAAAATTAAAAACTAAAAACTATGGTTGATGATGTTATTTAGAAAATATTTTATGTACCAGCAAAGTTTTGAAAAGAAAAGAAAATTAAATAAAATTATACAGTGCGCACTTTATTTTTAGAAATCCAACAATTTCTGCAGATGAAAAAACGAAATTTATTTCAAAATTTACAATTAACGAAGGTGTATGTACATTTTATTCTGTAAAAAAAAAAACAACTCAGTTGAGGTTAGGTAAAATAAATAATTAAACACAATAAAAAAAAAAAAAAATATTCTAAAATTAAAGATAATAATATAATAGTGGGTGGTGTGTAATGCTTAAAAGCAAGAAACACCTCACTTAACAACACAACGAAAGTAACATTTTTTGTTTTTTTTGTTTTCTTTTTTAAATCGTTTCAATTTTAAGATGTAAGAAAATAAATAAAAATATTAACAACAAGCCTTATAAAGTGAGCCAGTAAGGTGTTCATATCTCATATCGTACTTACAGCAAAAAAAAAAAAAAAAAGAAAGAAAAATGAAAATGAAAATTATTATAAGAAGAAAAGAAAAATATCTGTCTAACCGCAATTCCTTTGCCAGAAAAATGAAAAAAAATGAAAAAGAAAAATATGAATTGTATAACAATAACAATAACAAATAAAATTGATTGATTCTTTTAGAATCGTGTACGTTAGTCATTTTATTTTTAAACTGAAAAATACACAAACTTAAGCTAAATCAAAAATCACTTATGCCTTTACCATTTAAAGTTCGTTTGTACAAAATATACAAATAATTTACAATATTAACCAAAAAAAAAAAATTATTTTATTATCGAATCAGTTTGTTAGGTTAAATACAAACCGACAATACTGATAGATATCAACAATTTTATGATTTTTATACAAAAAAAAAAAAAGGCATGAACGTTCTAACAACATAAGACTAGATTTTCACATGAAAATTCATTTAATTAATTCGAGTTTAATAAAATAAACATTTATTATGCATGCATACCACACATACATACTGATTGTCTGATTGTATAATGCTGGTTGCTGGTCATTTACATCAGCTAAATTAGCGATCCAATGTGACATAATTTTCGGTTAAACTTCGGTCATTATTATTTGTTTTTAATTTTTTTTGAGACTTTTAGAGGTTTTATCAAAACTTCTAAATTGTTGTGTTGAAAAATTGATATTCCATATGTGCATTGAAGACCAGAAAATCCTTTTTACAAACACATAGAATGTGAATAAAAAATTCTTTGTTTCGCATGATTCAGTATTACATGCGGTGGCTTCTGTACACCTTGGTGACTTTATGACACAAAATTATGTTATTGATATTTTTGTCGGGTTATATAATTGTTAAACAATATTATTTGAATATGAACACGCCACTGTATATTACCAATCAATTCCTTTCCAGGTGTTTTGCTATTTACAGCGTATACATAAGTTAAAACTAGAAAATGACTTGTTTTTCGTAACAAAAAAGTTTTTTTGTGTTTCTCTTTCAGGTTTTACAAAAACAAACAAATGTACTCACATTTTTCTTTTTAATTTTTTAATTATTTTTCACGTATAAAACTAATACTAATACACCTATGAATATTACTCTTACTACTCCTACAACTAATACTACAATTGCTTATACCCAATTCTATTGCAAACACAAGAAAATAGAATTAAAAAAAAAAAAAAATGAATACAAAATAGAAGAGTAGCATAAATGAGTTTTTCTTTTTTCTTTTCGTTAATTTTAATTTGTGTTTGTTTGTTGTTGTTGTTTTTTTTTTTTTTTTTTTTTTTTTTACATTTCATTTCTTTTAAAAAAGAAGCTCCTTCCCTTATACGGTACGGCACATGTAGTCTATTTTTATAACACCAAAATGTTGAAAAAAACAACAAAAAAGCAAAGAGTATATAAGACTCCTACCAACATCAAAATCCGACACAGTTCCAAGTTTCTAATCTGTTGTGAGCGGATTTAATTTTAATTTTTTTTTTTTAATATCCAAGAAAAATAAACAAAATCAATCAAAATGTGTGATGATGATGTAGCCGCATTAGTTGTTGATAATGGTGCGTATTTTCGTTTGTTGATTTTTTGTTAATTTAGATTAATTGCATTAGAAATTTTCAATTATTTCTCAAAAACCAAATTGAAAAAAATGTTTTTCTTTCTTTTCGATTCGATTCGATATTGAAAGAAAACTTTTTCGATGGTTTAACGAAATAATAATTGAGACAATAGATAAGAAAGGAAAAAAGGATTTAAAAGTGAAAAAATTTTGTACATGGATAAAGTGAAATTAAAAGTGAAATTAAAAGTTATGGTTTTTTGCGTTATTCCAATGGATTATTAGTGAAAGAATTTTATGAAAATTAGAAGAATTATTAATGTTTCCGTAAAGTAACGCACGGTTTTTTTTTTTTTTTTTTTATATAAAATATTATTAAATTAAAATCGGTGATTAAGAATAATAAATAAGTAGATTTGCCACTATAAAAGTCGTAACGTAAAAATGTTTTCTTATTTAATTTCACTTTTGTAATGTTCTGCAATGCGAAAAAAGTTTATGCGAAAATGTCGGTTTAATTGAATTAAGTAATTGCTAATATATAAATTTGTTTTGTTTGTTTCTTTTCTTTCATGTGTTTCTCTTGTGTCATTTTGATTGAAATGATCAGGATCCGGTATGTGCAAAGCCGGTTTCGCCGGTGATGACGCTCCACGCGCTGTCTTCCCATCCATTGTTGGTCGCCCACGTCATCAAGGTGTCATGGTCGGTATGGGACAAAAGGACTCCTATGTAGGTGATGAAGCCCAAAGCAAACGTGGTATCCTTACATTGAAATACCCAATTGAACACGGTATCATCACAAACTGGGATGATATGGAAAAAATTTGGCATCACACTTTCTACAATGAATTACGTGTAGCTCCAGAAGAACATCCAGTTTTGTTGACTGAAGCTCCATTGAATCCAAAAGCCAACAGAGAGAAAATGACACAAATCATGTTTGAAACATTCAACTCACCAGCCATGTATGTTGCCATCCAAGCTGTCCTTTCCTTGTATGCTTCCGGTCGTACCACTGGTATTGTATTGGATTCTGGTGATGGTGTCTCACACACCGTACCAATCTATGAAGGTTATGCCCTTCCTCATGCCATCCTCCGTTTGGATTTGGCTGGTCGTGACTTGACCGATTACTTGATGAAGATCTTGACAGAACGTGGTTATTCATTCACCACTACAGCTGAACGTGAAATTGTCCGTGATATCAAGGAAAAATTGTGCTATGTTGCTTTGGACTTCGAGCAAGAAATGGCCACAGCAGCCGCCTCCACCTCATTGGAAAAATCATATGAACTTCCCGATGGTCAAGTTATCACCATTGGTAACGAACGTTTCCGTTGTCCAGAAGCCCTTTTCCAACCATCTTTCTTGGGTATGGAATCATGCGGTATTCATGAAACAGTATACAACTCAATCATGAAGTGCGATGTTGATATCAGAAAAGACTTGTACGCCAACACAGTTATGTCCGGAGGTACCACCATGTACCCAGGTATTGCTGATCGTATGCAAAAGGAAATCACCGCCCTTGCTCCATCAACCATCAAAATTAAGATTATTGCTCCACCAGAACGTAAATACTCCGTATGGATCGGTAAGTGTTATCTACATCAATTATTTAAATCTTCTCTTTTATAAGACCGTTGCTAATGAAATATTATTCTTTATACTATTATCATAGGTGGTTCCATTCTTGCCTCTCTTTCCACCTTCCAACAGATGTGGATCTCAAAGGAAGAATACGATGAATCTGGACCTGGAATTGTCCACCGCAAATGCTTCTAAATTATTCTTTATAATAATTTGCAATTTGCATTATTTACCACGCAAAAAAAAAGTAATAAGAAACACACTCACAACAACAAACACCAACACCTATAACTATTATTATTATTATCATTATTATTATTATTATATTATTATTATTATATTATCTTATTTTAATTAATCATTATTTTAATTTACAAAAAAAAAAAAAAAAAAAAAAAAATGATAAAGAAAAAAAGATAAAAAAAAAACAAAACAAAAAAAAAAAATTTTTTTTTTTTATTTTAATTTGATTTAAAAAGAATTTTGAAGAACCTTAAAACTATAAAATAATTAAATAAGAAATTATTATCTTCTTCTTATTACAAGCAAATGAAAACAATCCAAGATAATAATTAAAAATATGTATGCATGTTTTGAGAGAAGGACACCATCGAAGGAGAAAATAATGATTAAGTGCGACCAACACGAGCTTAAATGAAAAATTTATAGAGAGAGAGAGAAAAAAACAATTAAAAACAATTTGTATGTAAAAAAAAAAAAAAAAAACAAAACGAAAAATGCGCCCCATAATCGTTTAACCAAGTGCAATATGAAAAAATATGAAAAAATATTAAAAAACAAACAAACTATAAATAAATTAAAGAAAAGTTTTAAAGAAAAATATGACACCTTTAAGTTTTTTTATTTATTAAGCAAGGCATTTGTAAAAATATGGCTTAACAGTGCAGCAAACAGTCGGTGCAATTTAAAGTGTTCGTTTTACTTTCATTATTCGAGTGATTATTCCATGTTGCCATACCATATACGTTTTGATACTCTGACGGATAATACATTTCTTTTCTATTTTTATGTTTTTCGTCTACTCAAATTTTCATGGATTCAAAATAGGCATGCAGTACTTTTTCTTATTAATTTTGGGTATTTTCGGTATTTTGAAATGTTCTCGGAAAAAAAAAAAATACTTTGCGTTGGTTAACCACAAATTCATTTATTTTTCGTTTTGTTGATCATTTTACCTATGAAAACCAATTAGAAAACCAAAATTCATTTAATTCAATCCTTAAAAGTAATAATTCGATGGAAAATGAAATAAAAGTGACGTAAGAATCGTTTACATAAGAAAAAACATGAAAACAGAAAACAGAAAACAGAAAAACGGGAACATCGCCAAATATTTCCATGTCTTGTAAAAAAAAAAAAAAAATTTTTTTTATTACTTTTCATTTATTAAAAAAAAAAAAAAAAAGAAGAAGAAGAAGAAAAACAAATTCTCTCTGTGCGACTTATACAAATTACATAATTTTTCCTTTTCTATTTATTTTTAAATTTTTGTTAAGTCAAAATAGAATATTTTTCACTCATATTGGAGGCGTTATTGGGTATTTCTGAATTGTTGCGACTTCGATGATATTCAGTTATTCTGTGACGTAACAACTGACGAACTTTACCTCTTTTTACAAATATAAATTATTTTTTTATTAGTTCAAGCAAGAAAATGTGAGTCGACAATTGATGAGAATGTGAATATTGTAATGTGATATTTAAGTAGTGCGCGCATAACAACTGCTACTATTTTCGTAGAAGATAATTTAATATATTTTAATTAAAATTTACTTGTCATAAATACAAATCCTTGTAATTTACGTTAATAATACGAAAACGAAAAACAAAATGACCAAAAGTGCTTCTGTAAAAAAAAAAATAAATTTACAAACCAAAAATAGAATGAGTAGTTCTAACAGCTCTGCGTTGGTTACTTAATAGTAAAATATATGAATTAACAATCCTTTTGTAATTGACATTAAAAAGAGTAAATAATTTGACATGACACAACCCACAGATTTCTAACATGAACTTTGTTTACATTTCACAAGGAATAAAACGAACGCGTGCCAATGAAATAGTCGTCTTGTTAGTCGTTTATATGCTAATATTGCATTAAAAATAAAACAAATAATGAAAAATAATAAGAAGAGTAAACAAAGTGCAAGTGCATTATATTTAAATAAAATTTAATTAAATTTTGCAAATGGTACGCACACTGATGACATTTTTATTTTGCCATATAGTTTATTTATTTGTCTTCTGTTTTTCTTTTATTACTTTGTGTAGCCACACACGTATTTCGATTCTGTCGTTTTTAATCAAACATTCTGTGCGTCGTATAAGTATTTATATAATTCATTCATAAAATAATTCTTCAAGTGATCTGAGGCTGAAAGAGTTGTAAAAAAAAAAATATATTTTTGCTATTTTATTAATTTTTAACTTTATTGTTATTTAAATTTGTTTTTTATGAATTTACATGGATTTTTATTTTTATCACGCCACCCACTTCACACATTATACGCACAAAGTGACTTAAATACATACATACAAAAAAAAAATAAAAAAATAATAATAAACAAAACTTAGAGCAAACAAATTAATATTTAGGGGAAGTTTAAAATATCTGTATTCGCCCTCTCGATTATATATAACTGCAGCTAATATCCTCTATTATAAAATCTAGCTTATGTCCCCCTTTCTTTACTATTCATAAAATAAAATGTTACAAAAAAAAAAAAAACGTTAAAAGGCGATGATTTTTTATACTTATATAATAGACCTGCTCAATTATTTCGTTTGATTTAACATTTTTATAATAAAAGGCTACATATTTAGGCAAACGATTAAAATGTTTTCAACTCACTTTAATAATATACAGTCACTTCTCACGTATCAAACAATACGACTAGCGTCAACAAAATGTTCGGCGGATGTATCTTCTAAGCTAAAAATCTATTATATATGATATTGGTTTTTTTTTCTACTGGAATCGAACTACACATAACTTTTGATTAAATTTTTTTAGTAACGGCCTTTAAATGTTCAGAAAATAATAAAAAAATCACATTTTTCCGAGTTTGAAATTTTTTTTCTCAAAAATTTTGTTCCAAGCCTATACTATTTTTATTGCGTCCTGATAGCTTATTTATTCATGAATACAAAGCACCAAAAATATTAGATCTAGGGCCTATTTTGGCCGAGATACAGCTATAAATCGTAGAATACTACATTCAAGGTTGTCAAGATTGGCCATCTGGAACTGAACTACTGATAACTTTTTATTAAAATTTTTTAACGCGGATATATTTACACAGCATACTTCGGGAACCAATTCGAGTCTCTGGACCAAGTTTGAGCCAAATTAAAAAATATTTAATTTTTCACGAAAAATGCATACAAAGTATCAGGAAAAATTTCAATTTTTGGGGTGAAAATTTAAAAAAATCGTAGCAAGCTGAAACTTTGCACAAATGTTCATTATGAGGTGCTGAATCGAGTTAGTTCTTGGGGTTTTCCGATTAAAAATTTATTTCTCGAGTTACAACCACCTGAAATTCAGAAAATAATAAAAAAATAACATTTTTCCGAGTTTGAAATTTTTTTTCTCAAAAATTTTGTTCCAAGCCTATACTATTTTTATTGCGTCCTGATAGCTTATTTATTCATGAATACAAAGCACCAAAAATATTAGATCTAGGGCCTGTTTTGGCCGAGATACAGATATAAATCGAAGAATACTACATTCAAGGTTGTCAAGATTGGCCATCTGGAACTCAACTACTGATAACTTTTTATTAAAATTTTTTAGCGCGGATATATTTGCACAGCATACATTCGGAACCAATATGAGTTCCTAGACCAAGTTTGAGCCAAATTAAAAAATATTTAATTTTTCACGAAAAATGCATACAAAGTATCAGGAAAAATTTCAATTTTTGGCGTGAAAATTAAAAAAATCCTAGCAAGCTGAAACTTTGCACAAATGTTCATTTTGAGGTGCTGAATCGAGTTAGTTCTTGGAGTTTTCCGATTAAAAATTTATTTCTCGAGTTACAACCACTTGAAATTCAGAAAATAATAAAAAAATAACATTTTTCCGAGTTTGAAATTTTTTTTCTCAAAAATTTTGTTCCAAGCCTATACTATTTTTATTGCGTCCTGATAGCTTATTTATTCATTAATACAAAGCACCAAAAATATTAGATCTAGCGCCTATTTTGGCCGAGATACAGCTATAAATCCAAGAGTACTACATTCAAGATTGGCTAGATTGGCCATCAGGAACTCAACTACTGATAACTTTTTATTAAAAATTTTTAACGCGGATATATTTACACAGCATGCTTCGGGAACCAATACGAGTCTCTAGACCTTTTAGTTTGAGCCAAATTATCAGGGTAAAGTGTTAAAAATTGTCTAAAACTGTTTTCTTCTATTTGTAGACGAGAAAATTATATTCTTTTCAGACAATTAATTAGAAATATTATGAAGTGACACATAATAACGATAATTTATGAAGTTTTAAGAATATAGATCGTTAGCTCAAACACCTGTCCTCTTTATGTTAATTGCACGTTAAGTATAATTACTTGGCAAATCATATTGTTATGATATTGTTGCGATATTGTCACTGTTTATTATTAACGCTGGGTTTACAGCTCTAAATATGTCTTCCTCCACAAACATTTTTTCAGGTATTATTCTATTCGATTCGTGTAGATTAAATTACATTTGAAGTTTATGCTAAATTAAATAAAATTAATAAAAATAATTTTAATTTTTGTTCACATCACTTTTCCTTATTTTCCGTAAAGATTACAAAATGTTTCTTTATTGTTTTGCTGTTTGTTTGCTTGTTTGTTTATCTATTGTTCTGTGAAAACTTAAATACTGAACCGCCTTTTAGTTTTTTTTTTATTTTTTTCTTCTACCTTTAGACACAGAAAGCCGCCTTATTATTACTTTTCGCTTAAATAACATACAAATTTAACCTTAAATTAAAGTTTGCGGTTATTCTTTATTTGTTGCATTCTTTTAACCTAACGAGATTGAATTACTATATTAAGTGACATGCGATATCCTTAAAATTGATACAGTTTATAACATATACATAACTACTTATTTAATCGAAGTTCCTTATTTTTATATATAGCTATTGTGTTGGTTAATAGTAATAATTTAGTTAATAATGTTAACTAATAAAATGAATTCAGTTTTTTTTTTGCTTATTATTAAACATAAAAATCTTTAAGATTTAATGCATAAGATATTATTGCATCTGTCAATAAATAATAAATAAAAAAATTAAAAAAAAAATCGGGAATATAGGGCGACAAAAGCAGCAGGACTCCATTTCTTATTAAATTATATTCGATATTCATGTTATATTTTACAAGACGACACCTAGATGCACAGCATGATGTCCTCTACAACATCCTACTTAACCGCCCGATGTAAAACAGAAATCAGCCTAGATTTTAGATCTTAATACGTTACTGCATAATAACGTCACTAGGTAGTATTGATAGTATTAACCAAGCATAAAAGGTATTTTTTTTCCAATTATTATTAATTTTGTTATTTATAAATTTATTAATAAATTTATTATACGGCGATAATTTATTAGATTTTGATAATTATTAATATTATTTTTTATATTATCAAACAAGTTAATTAAAAATAAATTTATACATTTCTATTTAATCTTGTTATCATTATTAATATTATGTTTATTTTTATTTTTAAACAAATGTTTTAATTCTCATTCACCCTCAATATAAATGAAAACAATTACATAAAACATACAGTTCTTTATCAGTAACATTTTCGATAATGAATTGAGTAAATCTCTTTTTTAATGATAATATATTATAATTATTCTGTATATAAAGGGTGTGTATAAAATCACAATTGAACAATGTAATAATAATAATAATAATAATAATAAAAATATTTGTGTTTCACGCTGTAGTATTAGACTAGCGGGATATTATTATAATTGAAACTTATAAATCGTAGGTGGTAAAAGTGATTAAAAAACATAATAATTAACCCATGTAATATTATTGTAACATTTTTATTAATTTAATTTTTATTATCATTATTATGTATTTGTATTAAGTTAATAATGATTAATCAAGAATATTTTTTTTGTTTTGCTGTTTTGCTGTATATATGCCACCCATAACACCGCAATTATTAATTTGATAATAAAAAACCAAGTGAATATTAACACTTGTCTTATGTTTGAACAAGTGTTTCTACTTGTACTTGTACACTTAAATGTTTAATTTAACTTTAAATTAAAATGTAAATAATAAGGACAAGCTAAATTATAATTAAAAAAAAAAAAAGAAAGAAAGAAAGAAAATGAGAACTTTGTTTGATGTTTGATGATAAAACTAGATGTAATGCCGCCAAAGGCATAATCATGGTATAATCTTACAATGAATAAACCTTTTTCTCTAGTAATTCACACCATTTTTAAAATAACACTTCATTACCACGTATAACACGTATAATTATTATTTTTCTTTCTTTCAGTTAATCATTATTATGATTATCTGTTAATAGTGATACTTTGCTTCATTGTAAAAGAAAAAAAAAAAAAAATTAAAAATAATAATAAATATATTATAATTAAGTAAATATAATAAAATCAATTTACTCCTTATTATTGTAATAATTAAGGATTCGAATAGTTGTTCAAAAATGTTAATCTTTATCCTTTTTCGCAGCACAAAACCGCCTACATAGTTTTCCAATGATTTTCTAAGATGATGCGTTTTCTAGGACAATTCCTTTTGAACAGAATATATATTTTTTTTTTTTTTAAGTACATAAGGAAGAAAAGGACACTTTAAATGCGGCTTTTATTTTTGTAAAATATTCGTGTTATATAGTTAACAATGTAGCCACTCTAGCAAAATAGTGATAATTAGGGGATAAATAAAAAATAAAAGCAAAGACGGCACACACCACAAACAACAGCCACCTACTTAAAAAACCATAAACAACCAGACACAATAAACACCCTTAAGCATTATTATTATTATTATTTCAATTTAAAAAAAAAAATTGAAAACATAATAACAGCAAATCCTAACAAAATTATTTGTATTTTTTTTTTTTTTTTTTTTTTTAACACAAAAACTAAAATAAATATAGAAAAAAAAAAAAAAAAAAAAATAGTAAGTCATCCATAAAATTATTTTGACACATTATCCTCATTTTCAATATATTGGCTCACACCTTCTAGAATTTGTTTACTTTGCGAGAACGTATAAGCCCCTTATTATTCAATTTTTATTTTATTTATTATTATTATTATTTTTTTTTTTTGGTGAGAAAATGGTTTGCAAAATTGTTAAAACGTGTAGTTTAATAATTGCAAATTTAATTTTCGCTTTATTGTTTCCTATATTGTTCCATGTTTACAGTTAAATGAATTTATTTTTTTTTTCATACTTTTTCACAATGTTCATTCGTCTATTAGAGACATTTAATCAAATTTTTAAATGAATTTTTTTTTTTCCAACAAAATCAGTTTAATTTTAATAAATAATAACAATAATATTTACTAAAACCCTATTTACTAATAATAATATAAAAGGGTGAATAATATTTTTCGTATTGAAAATTGTGTAATTGAATGAAAAATTACAAAAAAAAAAAAAAAAAAAATAATTAATTTTTTTTTTCTTTCTTTCTTTAACTATTAATAAAATCTATGTATGTTTAATCAGTTATAAATTAATTGGAATAATAAAAATATTAATTATATAATCGCAATCTTATTAATTCTCACGAATCGGGTCACTTAGTTCTCTTGTTTCTGCGATAAAACACTTTGTACAGAAAATTCAGTTATTGCTGAAGTAAGTAACATGATATGGAATAGCCACAGAGTGGTGCTATTATTAAAATTATTGTAACATTTGGCGTAATTTTTCAACTTTGATGAGTTAAATGTAAGAACCAGCATAATGGGTAAGTTTTCCTCATTTACGATCAAAGTGTGAACACACGACTAAGTAGTATTTATAGAAATAAAAGTTAATTCTTGATTTTGTTTACCATAAAACATAATTTAAAAATTGATTGAAATAAATCCTGAGGATGTATTTAAGGAATTTAATACAGCTTTTCAAAATCAACCTTTATTCTTTATTTTTATTATGATTATGCTGCATGATTTTCTGATGACACTTGATGGTATTAAAATCAAATGAATATATAAAGGGCTAAAGGACTATTGAGGAATTTTATTCTCCATTGTATTCGTCTTTTGTGTTAAATTTTTTTATAATACCAATTCAAAAAAAAAAACAATAAAAATAAAACTACAGATCGCTTAAGGGTGGCGGCAAAAAATTATCCTTTTAATTTTGTATGTTAAGAAAATAATTTTTTTTTACACACACAATTTCTCAAGTAAAACGACTTCATTTTCGTAAATAGAAATAAAAAAGATTATCCGTTGTATTTGATTGTTTACATTAATTATTAACATCGTATTGATGAATCAAATAGCTGTGAAATGTGAATGATGAAACACAAAAGGGTTCTGTTGGAATACATATTCAAAATGAATGAACAGATGGACTACAAATATTACAAATATTACTCAAAAAAAAAAAAAAAAGAAGAAAACACAGAGAATTTTCTTATTAATAATTTTTATTTTTATTATTTAATGACTTATTACAATACGTTAAAATTTTAACTTAAAAAAAGCAAAACAGAAAATTCATAATTTCTTTGTTTCTTTCTTATAATAATTTATGAATTCTTCCTCCTCTTTAAATTTTATTTATTTATTTATTTATTTATATTAAATTTCATTTCATTTCAAAGACTTACAATTATAAATACTTTTTATTATTTTATTTTATTTTATTTTATTTTTATTTTTTTTCTTTTAATTACATACATAATTTTTTTTATCTCTTTATTCCTCGGTTTAATTAATTTTTAATTACCTTTTATAATTTAAAATTGTTATACAAACACAAAATAATTTTCTTTATTCAAAGTAATTAAATATAATATAAAATAAAATAAAAATTAATATTATTACATATTTCAAACTGTTTCTTTTTTTTTTTTAATTTAATTTAATTTATTTATCACTGTCACGTGTGGGACTTTCCTTCGGACTATTTAACATTGATGGACTTGATGTGCGTCCGGTTGTTGTTGTTGATGACGTTGATGATGTCGTTGTATTATTATTATTATTATTGTTATTATTACTACTATTAGGATTATTATTGTTAACAGATAAATTTTGTGGATAGCCAAATAAATTTAAATTATTTAATCCCATATACTGTGTTAATATTGCATGGAAATTTGGTATTTTATAATTTGGCATAATGTTTTGATGTAGTAATGATGGATTTGGAGGCAATAGTGATGGGTGTAATCCAAATTGAGGTGACCAAAATTCTGATGGCAATGGATGGTGTCCTAAGCCTGGCGGTAACGATATTGGTATGGGAAAGTCTGACATTCCTGTAATTATACCAAAAAAAAAAAAATAAATAAATTAGTTTCAAATTCACCTTTGTTACAATTATTATAGAAAATCATAATTATAACAAAAAAAAAAACAAAAAAAAAAAAAAACAATGACTTAATTATATATGTACGGAATGTATGGAATAAATATTTTACATTGCCCCCTCGCGTTAGTTAATCATTCTTAAAATCAACTAAATAAAATAATTGTAATTAGAGTAATGGAGAGGGGAGAGGTAAATAAATTCAGTGTTAATTATTATTTAATTATAGAAATTTATTTTTTTTTCTTTCTTTTATATTATTAAACGTTGTAATTATAATTATATTTACGTAAAATATTCATTTAATGTAGATAAAATAAATATTAAATTATCCCACGTTTAATTAAATATAAAATCAAATATAATTATTAGTTAAAATCTAATTGAATTGAATTACCTTGTTCATGATGTAAAAATGCGGTAGTGTCACGTCCCATTGCCTTTTCACGTTTACGCCATTTGGCACGACGATTTTGAAACCAAACCTGTTATAAAAAGAAAAAAATCATAATAATTAATAAATAATAATATTTATTTTAATATAATTAACTAATTAACTAATAGGATTTGCATTGGTTACATGAAAATCGGTAACAAGTAACAATCCCTTTAATAGTGACGTACACATTTAATTCAAATACATCCACAATGAACTATTCAGAACTATTCACACACACTTTCTACCCCTTTTTTAGGGAGATGTGTCGTCCTATGCTTTTATCCTTTTTCTATTAATTAAATATTAAAATATTTGATTTCAGAAATAAATTATAAATAAAAAATAAAAAAAATTTAACTGAATTGGTGAACTGAACAACAGAGAATGAGTACCCTAATTGCGAAGGAGGCTGAAATAATAAAATGCCCAATAAAGAGAACAGAACAAGTTACCAAATGGTTTATGGTGAAGAATTTATCAATAAATACATTTATGTTAACAATACATTGCAATCGGAAGTGTTATTATGTTTCAATATCTATTTCATGCAGTTGAACATTTATCACAATTGCAATCATAAATGTGTATAACAATTGTAATGTTGGAAATTAATTAAAGTTAATTATCAATAATAAAATTAATAATAATAATAAAGTATAAGAATTATATATTATTGAACTTTAAATATTATTATTATTATGGGGAAACAATTTGAATGTTGAAAATGTTTCTAAACACTAAAATCTTAAAATATGAGAAAATCTCTATAGAAATTTATTGTCTCATTTCCGAATTGGATTTTCATAGTACAATACTGAACAATAATAATTTTATCATTTAATTTTGATTTTTATTTTTTGCCATGCGTCTGACAGTGTAACAATATTGAGTGAAAGGATAATTGGCGAGATAATTGGCGCATATTGTCAATTAGAGATGGTATACATCAGTATTTTATTGCGCTAAGTGAATCGTTTCATTCCAATTGAATGAATATGAATAGCTTAGTAAATTGGATAAAATTATAGTAGAAAAGAGCCCATCCAATTCACCAGCCAATTTTTTATCCTTTTAAATCGACAAGAAAAAAAAAATCATTTTTTATTTAATTTTAATTGGGAAAATGATTTTAAAAGATACAACTACATCAACAAAAGGATTCACAAAATTACACGACAACAAAAAAAAAAACATTACTTATGTAGGAAGCAGCCACCCTCATTTTATAACACCCATTTAAATTCTTTAAGGAAAATCTCATTTTTACCACTTAAACAACAGGATGTGTTTTCTTTCCACTTTTTTTTTTTTTTTTTTGGTTAATACATAGATTTTATTTAGTATGACAAATTAGCTTCTATTTACCCTACCTACATTGTGCATACGTATGCTCTTTATAGGAATTACCCTCTTATTAATTGTATTAAACAATAAAAGATATCACATTATACTTGTATTATATTAAATTTCATTTGTAATTTATTTATTTCACATCAAAAAAAAAAAATATATATATATTTTTTTTTTTTTAAATCAAACTACATCACCAGTATCATCCCTCTATATTTAGATGAGTATTTAGAACCCTCAAAATTGAATTATTATTATTATTAGCTTTATTATTATTATGATTATTTTTGTTATTTGCAAGCAAATTAATTCGTCATCAACGTTTAATGCATTTATAACTTCTAAACGGTGGTGCACCCCTTTTCTCTTTTGCAGGGATTTTTTGGTTAATAATATTAGCATTCTTCACTTAATATTTCTTCATTAGGAAAAAATACTTCTCGTATAATAAAATTGTTTTGTGTCCAAAACATAAACAGGGATAATTTTTTTTTTATTTATTTTTTTTTGTAGCAATTTATAATTTTATTTAATTTTCATCTCGTATTTTGTTACATTTACATCGAGATGGGATAACATAACTAGGGATTTTTTTAAAATGAAATCAGAATTAAGAAACAACAATTAAAAAACAATTACGAAAATATTTAATACATTTTCAGCGTGTTACTACTACTGGATTAAATTAGTGTAATTATATGAAGTAGGTAAATTTGTTACATCCTTGTATAAAAAAATATTATTTAATAATTGTGTAAACTAGGTTCTTAATTTGGTAGAATTTTTTGTATTTAAACAATGGTGGGTAATTATATGAGTAATGGTGGATGGTATACAATTATGTTAAAACATTCATGCTAAAAGCACTGCCTACTAATTTTGTTAATAATTATGAATGTAGTGAAAAAGAAATTGTTGACAGTAAATAAAACTATAATCTTGTGACGCGTGTTAGTTAGATTTTACAAAAGTAATTTTTTTTATCAGGTGGTCGGTCGGTTGCAACGTCTGTAAAATCAACAAAACAATTTACTAAATATACAAAACAATGGGTAATTTTATTGTATTATGTTAATTCCCCTTATTGAATTTAAAAGCATTTATATGGAGAAAACAAAAAACAAAAAGAAAAAAAAAAAAAAAAAAAATGGGATAATCATATGAGATGATGATGGCTAAGAGCCATGTCGACCAGATATAATTTCACCCTCTAACCTTTTTTATTTTCTATTTTTGTAACCAGTTAAATTTATTCATAAATCACAATTCAAAAAAAAAAAATTAAATACAAATTATAAGCAAAAGATCGTCAATACACGTGGCTTAGCTGGGCAATTATTTATGGATTTAAATTGCACTCAAAATATACAGATTTTTCAATATACATACATATATATATATAATTTTCAATGTCTGAAATAAATGCTCAAAGCATTAAACTAAACAATATCGGTTCCGTTTAAATGCAAAAATTTTTTTTTTACCCAAAATGCATCGAATCCATATAATTTTATTAAGCGACTTTTAATACTGATTTTATTATTTATTATAATTTTATATAATTATAAATCAATTAAAATTGACTAATTAAAAGCGAAAAACGAAAAAAAAAAAAAATTATTTTAATTATATAAAACTGAAATTAAAGTGCAAATAATGCCGTAGGACTCTGATAAAACAATAATTATTCGTATTTAATTTAATTAAAACACCTAAAGGTAAACAGTAATATTTTTTTTTTTGTTAATTTACCTGAACTCTAGCTTCACTTAAATCTAAGCGCATCGCTAGCTCCTCACGTGTAAAAACATCAGGATACTGCGTCTTTTCGAATGCACGTTCTAATTGATGTAACTGATATGTTGTGAATGTTGTACGTGATCTACTTAAAAATATTGATAACAAAAAATAAAAAATGAGAGGTAAGAAAAGAAAAGAAAAAAGATAAAATTAGATAAATAGTTCAACAACAATAAAAATGAGAAGCAAATCTGCATTTAAAATCAATAAAGAAAACTTACCGTCTTATCTTTCTAGGTCTTCCACTTAAATCGTTTTGATCATGATCACCTGAATCAATATCACCAATTATTGGTAATTCATCGTCATTATCCATTATATCCACACCATTTACATCCGAATGGTCTACCACTACAACCTGATGGCCGATGTTTTCATTTTTTATTAAACCGTCTTCACCTATTTCATCATTTGAGTAATTAAAAACATTAAATTAGACTTTATTATTATTATACAAAACAAAATTAAAATCAAAGTGATTAACAAACAAGTAGTAATGGAAAATGCATGCAAAAAATAAATAAAATAAAAAAGGTTTTCATTTTGTGCTTAT
Source organism: Ptychoptera albimana (assembly GCA_961205885.1). Taxonomy (NCBI): domain Eukaryota; kingdom Metazoa; phylum Arthropoda; class Insecta; order Diptera; family Ptychopteridae; genus Ptychoptera; species Ptychoptera albimana. The sequence goes on along the minus strand of OY540804.1, from coordinate 31,991,505 downwards.
TCCATATAATAAATTGATAAAAAGAGGATTACAAGAAAATTTTTAATCAAACATATTTTATTTACATAGACACAATACATGTACATATGTATTTTATGTTTATAAATAAATTTCGCATCGTTAAAACTGTGATTTTATTTGTATACAAATCCGATTATAATCGAAGAGGTTTTTTTATGCCATTTTATTTTTATTTATTTATTCATTTTTTTTTCATTTTTAACTTTAATCACACAAATTAAAATTGAAACTTTTTGAACTTCGCGATTTATTTGATAAAAAAAAAAAAAGGTTTTTATATTTTATTTTTTAAATCTTTAAATAATAGAATGAAAATATCCAAATGGATTAAAAAATAAAAAAATAATAAATGGAGTTGAATTGAAATGGAAATGCTTTGATAAAACTAAATTAAATTTTTAGGAAATCAAATCAATATTTACACCAAACATATTTAACTAGTAAATAAAATAATTATCCATTTAAATAATATTATTAAAATTTAATTAAAATCCAATTTTCCAACGAGAGAAAATAATTAAACAATTATATTAAAATATTTATTTATTTTGTTAAATGATAAACAAACATTTATGTAATTAATTTTGTCGAATCATTCATACCTTCACTGTTTACCCGTAGCGTGTAATTTTCATTTTAATGCAAAAATTAAAATATTAAAAAAAAAAACCCAAAAGTTTTTGCATTAAATTAATTAATTATAACAAGGTATTTATCGTGCATAGATTAACTAAATGGAAATAAAACAAATCAAAAGCTTACACACTTAAATGTTCATTTTAGTGTATTTTCAAAATCAGCACGACACAAAAAAAAAAAATAAAAATTCATTCATTCATATGGAATATGATGGAGAATTTTAAGAAAAAGGGTTTTTCAATCCATTATTATATTTTGCAAATATTAATTTTAAAAACTGTAACAAAGAGCTCGTTACCACATTTATTACATTATGTTACAAAATGATGAATAAAAATATTAAAAAACTCAAATGTTGTTAAGGGTTAAACTCAACTACACCAAATTATTTAGTAAATGCAACATGCTGTGCTTTTATTTTTACAAATTTTTTAAAATATTAATCCATATATTATTAAAAAAAAAAATAAAATCGTATAAATAATAATAATATTTTTAATAAAAATTGTCAAGAGCTTTTTTCTATGCACAAATTTACCATTCTGTTTGATATTAAAAACTTGCATAGTTTTCAAGTATTTTTCGTTTTAAACTGAAAAATAAAAATTTAATAATAATCATGCTGTGTGTTGATATTTTAACCTATTATTATGTTGATAAATTTTTTTTAATTTTTTTTTCTTCCCTTTAGTTTAACTACAATGGTAACCGACTTTGTATACAGAAAGAAATTTGTATATTTTTAGAAAAATTTTATTTCGTTATTGATTTTATTGAAAAATAATTTTACAATGCCTCTAAGTTATGACATGATCCTAATAACCAATTAAATAATGTAAGAAGATATTCGAATGGGAGCGAATTAAAAAAAAAAAAAAAATTATTTTACCGACCCACGCAACATTTTATTAAACTTTTCATTGTTAAAGTGAGAATAATTTAACCACAAATTTGCTCAAGGGTGTTTATGTTCAGTCTACATGATTTCACTACCTTTTCTATGATAATAATTATTTACAAACAAGTTAAACAGTTAAACATACGTTATATAATTTACCTAAGCTCTACATCTACATCATGTAGATAGATATGTTGTCTAGCATATTTGACAAAATTTAGGTAAATTAGCAAAACAACATTACTGAGGTAATTAGTTAAATAATAAATAAATGCCAAAATACAACACTTTTATAATTGCGTTTATTTACTGCTTTATTTTTAATAGAGTTTTATTTAATTTATTTTTAATTATGTTTTTAATTATAATTTGTATATTTTTGTGATTATTTTCAAAATCGATTTGTTATGTCGACGCCTTTTTTAAACTATAAAAATTAATTATAATTATGGCACCTATATTTGCAATAATAATTAGTTTCAATAAGCAATAATTATGATTTCATTTCAAATAATATCGTAAATAAAATAAATCTAGTAATTAGGGAGTTTTTAAAGGATTAGTGCCAAAGAATTATATAAAAACAAAATACGAAGGGGTAAGTGGAGGATTAAAGAGGAATTCAACAAATTTGGTGTATAAAGATACCTTTGGAGAAAGTATTATAAAATAAAATATAAATTTACCATTATTTCTGCGTAGATGATTGTGCTGATGATGATGGTGATGATGTGTTCCTAAAATTTGATCTATACTATAAACTGCTCGCGGTTTCGAAATTGGACTATTTTGCGACGGCCGCAAACCCATGGAAGTCGAATGTGTTGCTGCACTTGACATCATGATTGTTCTTTAAATCTTCTCAATATGCTATCACAATCAAAATTAAATAAAATAATAATAAAAAAAAAAACTCCTTATAATCCACAATAAGAATCACTAAAATAATTCACAGTTTTTTTTTTTTTAATTAATTCAATTCACTCAAATTTATGAACTTTTCAATTGTTGCTCTTAAGTAATTAAGTAATAACGCACAGTTTTTCAATAAATTTACACTAAATAAAAACTTTTCACTCATTAACACTCGTTTAATCACAATTGCCGTTTATTGACGACTGGTGGCATTAGCACATTATCACTGATAAATAAATTACAGAAACTTCGAAATAAAATTATTAGTATCCTCTAATGATGTATTATAAAATATGTATAGCAGTTGGTGTTACATACGTAATGCACATATTTACACTAATTAAATGAAAATTAAATTAAAAAAAAAAGAAAATTATAATTCACTACTCTGGTTGCTACCCTGTTCAAGTCTGACAACTTTATGAAAAATAAAATGACAACAACCACCAACTATGGTTTTAGCAATAATAATGTAATGTGAAAACATTATTTATTATCAATAAAAATCTGTAAGTGTATTTATTGTTGATATGACAACAATACAATACATGCTGAATTACCACCACCCTAAAAATAAAAAAAAAATCGTATATAACGACAATTTAAAGGTACGTAAATATACATAGAAATATGCGCACACATGAAAAATTTACCCTTATCTATCTCTTACATTTACTCGTACTAATTTCAGTAACAACATCTCTTTCGTATTATTATTATTATTATTTTTTTTTTTTGTAAACAGTTTTTAGGAGAATTTATTAAAGGAGACAAAATCTAAATAAGGGAAATGCAACCAATGGAATTAATGTTAATTATGTGGAACAATTGAAAAATGCAACAGGGTGGGGAATTTGAAACATACCTTTTGGTAAATTCTTCTTTCTTTTTTTTCAGGTAGTTTTAATTAAGTCACGTGGTTTTTTTTTTATTTATTTCTTCTTCTACTTTACCAAATTTATCAATGATATTTTTTATTAGAGGTAATAAATTGATTTTGACTTTCTTTACAATCTTGGCCGTAATATAATTTTTAGAAAAACCACATGATTATAAAACAAATGCCATTTAATTATTTTTATTACTTCCTGTGCCAACGATATTTATAGGGGGGGGGGGGGGGGGGGCATATAAAATGGTTCTAAAATATGTTTTCTTTTTTTTTTGTCATTTTTGTTTAATCAAAATGGTGATCAAGAGAAGAGCTTTATAACTGTTTTATTTAATCCTTATTATTTCTAAATGTACACACGTTTCCAGTAATCTATAATTGCCATTTCATTTTCATTATTTTTTAAGAGGATAATCTAGTTTTTTCCATAATTATTTTCATTTAATAAACAAAAATTATCCTTAAATGCCTTCTTATATATTTTTTTATTTTACCTTAATTTTTATAGGCCAAATATTGTATTGTTTGTTATGTACAGCCATTAGCTAAGACAATCGTCGTATGGACCATCGTCAGCTCTAATAAAAACAAAAGATTATCCTTAAATTATTATTGACGACAATTTCTACTTTATTATCCTTTCGTTATAGACAGAATTATGAATGAATTTTTTTTTCAATGATAAAAATATGTGGTACCTGAAAAAGGATTAAGACTAATTATTCTTTAGCTCCATAGTTTTAATGATAATTATTTAAAGGTTTAAAAACAAAAAAAAAGAAGTAAAGAAAAATACGGTAATAATCTACCTGGTGCTGGAAAGAATGAATAAAGACATTAAAGGATAATAAACAATTATTTGAATTATATTTTTCATTTTCATTTCAATTTTAATTAATTATTTTATTATTCTGTATAATGAATGGGCTATTGTTTTTCGTTCACCCTTTTTTTTTTTTATCACTGTTAATTAATTTTTCCACGAATAATTTAAATGTTTGTGAATGAATTTTGATTTTTCTACTTTTTTTTTTGTGTTTGTCTTTCTGCAAATGCTAATCGTTTTTATTAGTAGAATATATTTAATTATAATTTATGAAGTGTAAAAGTTAAATAAAAAAAAAAAGTTAATAATTGTTAAAAAGTTAAGAATTTAATAATAAATAGAATAATGGCAAAACAATTGAAAGCATAAGAAGTCAAATTTTCAAAAAAAAAAACAAAACAAAATAAAATAAAATAAAAAAGGGATGGCGGTGAATTAAGGATAACAACAAAAATATTTTATAAATACAGAAAAACCAAAAAAAAAAAAAACGAAGGCATGCGCGAATGATAAATGTTCCTTGATTGGATAATGGAACAACATTGCTACTCAATGATAGGCTAAAAATTATATACGATGTGTAGGTTGCTAGGTTGATAATCTAGAAAAGCTGTTTTCATTTTTTATTTTTCGAATTCACAAATAAGAGATGGTTAGAGTGCTGTGGAATTTACAAAAATAATAATAATAATAATATAAAAAAAAAAAATGCTATCAGCGAGGAAACTTTTTGTATAATTTAATGAAGATATGGGAACAAAAAATAGTTTTAAAATGAATGAATATTATTTCATAAATATTTATTGTTAATTAAAGAGAAATCTACTGAGATATTTTTATAACTATTAGGTGATGAGATGTTGAGAAGATAATTTAATTTTTTTTTATTTGTACTGCTGTAAATGACGTAAATAGATTGAATATAATAAATTCAATTCACGATTTTAATTTAATATATAATTATCTTAAAGATTTATTTCTAATGTGAAATGATTACTGAAATGATGGTGATCACCACGTCACGTTCGTACAATTTCAAATGTTTTTCACAAACAAATCTGTAATATATAAGGATGAGGGATCCACAGATAAATAATGTATCAAATAAACCAAACGTATATATATACATATATATATATATATATATAATAAAATGATAGTTTTGTATTTGCCTTAAACAAACATTAGGTTAAATAAGAACTTATTTATCAATATCCTGGACCTTAGGGCATAATAACCACGCTTAACTATTTTATGTTATTATTATTATATTTGTACAGAGAAAAAAAAAATTCTTATTTAATTTAATGTTATAATAGTTTTGATGATATTTAAGGATAACGAAATTAATAAAGAATAATCAAAGTATTTATTTATCTAAGCTAAATTAGTAGTTCATTCATAGTGTTTGTCTGTAGCTTTTTTCCATTTGTTTTTTTTTTTTTTGACTGATTTAATTTTGCATAAATTATTGCTTAGTGATTATGGCTTAGTGAAAGCCAAGAAAGCCATGAGTTTTCTCACTTTCAGTACTAAACTTACTTGAAAAATATAATTTTGAGCATCTACTGTATTTAACACATAAAAAGGCATTAAAATAACTTATATTTACAAAACATTCAGAATAATAATAATAAAAAAAAAAAAAAAAAAACAGAACAAAACTGTTTTGTGTTTACTTTTGTGGATCAAATAATAAAATAATGCGCTTTGGTGTTATTAGATTTTTATTTTTATTTTTTTTTTTTTTTTACTCTGTCTTGTTGTCTTTTTGTTTATCCTTTCTTGCACTACTTTACTTTATTTTTTAACCATAATCAGTTACTATGCTCCTTGTTTTAACCTTAAGCAAAAGTAAAAAAATAAAAATTCAAAATCTTTTCTTAATAACTTCATAAAAAGAAAAGTATAATAACAATAACAATAACAATAATAATAATAAAGTAAACTAGCAACAAATAAACAATAATCACAAAAAGACTAAATAAGGATTAAATGCACTAATAGGGACATAACAACTTGAAATAACATTGGAAAATACAATAATATACAAAATATATGCATTTCGTTTAGTTTTTATGTAATTTGTTTATAATTCTTTTCTATTTTTACTTTAAATTAATATATGGATTATTGACCATTTGCAAACTAATCTATCTATCTATATATCTATTTACTCTTTTTACATAAATATCTTCTATTTACTACTTGTATTAAGATTTTATTAATTCGCCAATGATCAGTCTCCAGTACAATTATTAAAAATTATGACAAATTTATATTAAGAACTCGGTCGTTTAATAAACAATTTAATAAACTCATAGAGTTCCACTTGACAACCCTTACTTTATCAAAATGTTTTAAAATCAAATAATAAAATTGAATGAAAATAAAAATAAATGATAAAATAAAATAATAAACACACAGCCCTTGTTTTTTATTTTATTTTATTTTATTTTATTTTATTTTCCCAATGTCAATTTTCACAAAACCACCTCGTAAAAGTTAAAAAGAAAAACAATACATGGGATAATCGAGATAGAATGATAAGATGACAAATTCTGATTGTCAGTGTAATATAGTCGTAAATAGGTATGCGGACAGTTATCGTTAGATTCAGTTATATTATCATTGGTTTTCCAATTGGATAGGGTTGAATTATTTGAAACTGTTTTCGATATAGGGGATGCATACCAAATACAAAACTATGCTTAAGGCAAAGAGTAAACATAATAAAAATAAAAAAACATCGAAAAATAAAGAAAATAAAAATAACTGAAAAGGAAACTGTAGAAAAAATGTGTAAGAAAAACTTGACTACATTGAGTTTTATTATTCCCCTCCTATTCAAGCTGCTGTTGAATTCAAATAATATAAAAAAAATGAGGTTGAGTTGAATTGTACTTAGTCTGTGACTGTGATTTAATATAAAAAAGTAAAACAGGAAAAAAGTAAACTACTGTGCAGATTCAAAAATGAGAATCAAGAAAAAGACAGTTCACGATAGATAATGGGTAGGAAAAGAAACAGAAATGAGACAAATGTAGGTAACTTTAATACAATTTCATTAAAAAAATAACAAACGAAATAAAATTATAATAATTGTTTTATCTTTGAGGATCGAAGAATGGGGAATCATTTAAAAGCGCAGCACGACAGAATTTGAAATAGAAATAAAATAGAAGGCGCGGTTATAGGTGAGAATAGGAGTAGTGGGTAAATTGTGGGTTATGCTACAGATCATAAATTAACTTTATTTCTCACATCTTATTTGATTAAGTAGCATCGTACAAAAATCCAGCTACCAGCCACAGTTAAATTAAAAAGTTTATTTACTACTTGCATATATAGAATGGTTTTAATTAATTTTTTGTTTTGTATAATATCCAAACTGCAATTTTGCGTTTTGATAAAATAAAAATAAAAATATAAACATTTAGTCAACTTTAATTCGGAATAATTAACTTTTGAAGTGGCCTCTATATTTTTTTATTAATAAATAAAAATATGATTTTTTTTTTGTACAGAGTTGTAGCAGGGATTTATTAATTTTTTAATATTGTAGGGTGTAGAATACTAAACGAAGCTATTCAGCGAAAATTCTTTAGTAGCAAAAAAAATGTCATCCAGTCTTTAATTAAACAATATTAAGAACCCTTGAAAAATTTCCACCCATGCACGATATTATTAAATTCATTCAAGTGTTTATTAACAAATTCACAATTTTATTATATTTTATAAATTAACTACTTAAAGCTATTTAATAATTGAGGGTGGATTGTACATTTAATTTTTTTTTCTTCCATATCAAAAGCATAAAGCATTTGTGCCAAAAGTATGAGTACTCCTTTCTTGATTGCTCAGTTATTGAAATTTTATCTCTCATTATGTTCTGTTCTTAATATTAAACTTTTTTTTTTAAATGATTTAAAAATTTTCGCAAATGAATAGAAGAATTTGATGTCAATGCCTTTCATTACCTACGAATTTGTCATTGTTGCTAATATTCAACATTATTTGTATCTTTTTAGTGCTTTGTAATTATGAATAAATAAACTATCAGAATGCAATAAAAAAAGAAAGGGTCTGGAACAAAGTTTTTGAAAAAAAAATTCTCAAACTGTGAAAAATGGGAAATTCTTTGATTTCCTGAACTTCCAATGCCAATATCTCGAGAAATAAATTTTTAATCGGAAAACTCCAAGAACTAACTCGATTCAGCACCCCACAATGAACATTTGTGCAAAGTTTCAGCTTGCTACGATTTTTTTAAATTTTCACCCCAAAAATTGAAATTTTTCCTGATACTTTGTATGCATTTTTCGTGAAAAATTAAATATTTTTTAATTTGGCTCAAACTTGGTCTAGGAACTCGTATTGGTTCCGAATGTATGCTGTGCAAATATATCCGCGCTAAAAAATTTTAATAAAAAGTTATCAGTAGTTCAGTTCCAGATGGCCAATCTTGACAACCTTGAATGTAGTATTCTTCGATTTATAGCTGTATCTCGGCCAAAATAGGCCCTAGAGCTAATATTTTTGGTGCTTTGTATTCATGAATAAATAAGCTATCAGGGCGCAATAAAAATAGTATGGGCTTGGAACAAAGTTTTTGAGAAAAAAAATTTCAAACTCAGAAAAATGTGATTTTTTTGTTATTTTCTGAATTTCAGATGGTTGTAACTCGAGAAATAAATTTTTAATCGGAAAACTCCAAGAACTAACTCGATTCAGCACCTCATAATGAACATTTGTGCAAAGTTTCAGCTTGCTACGATTTTTTTAAATTTTCACCCCAAAAATTGAAATTTTTCCTGATACTTTGTATGCATTTTTCGTGAAAAATTAAATATTTTTTAATTTGGCTCAAACTTGGTCTAGGAACTCGTATTGGTTCCGAATGTATGCTGTGCAAATATATCCGCGCTAAAAAATTTTAATAAAAAGTTATCAGTAGTTCAGTTCCAGATGGCCAATCTTGACAACCTTGAATGTAGTATTCTTCGATTTATAGCTGTATCTCGGCCAAAATAGGCCCTAGAGCTAATATTTTTGGTGCTTTTTATTCATGAATAAATAAGCTATCAGGGCGCAATAAAAATAGTATGGGCTTGGAACAAAGTTTTTGAGAAAAAAAATTTCAAACTCAGAAAAATGTGATTTTTTTGTTATTTTCTGAATTTCAGATGGTTGTAACTCGAGAAATAAATTTTTAATCGGAAAACTCCAAGAACTAACTCGATTCAGCACCTCATAATGAACATTTGTGCAAAGTTTCAGCTTGCTACGATTTTTTTAAATTTTCACCCCAAAAATTGAAATTTTTCCTGATACTTTGTATGCATTTTTCGTGAAAAATTAAATATTTTTTAATTTGGCTCAAACTTGGTCTAGGAACTCGTATTGGTTCCGAATGTATGCTGTGCAAATATATCCGCGCTAAAAAATTTTAATAAAAAGTTATCAGTAGTTCAGTTCCAGATGGCCAATCTTGACAACCTTGAATGTAGTATTCTTCGATTTATAGCTGTATCTCGGCCAAAATAGGCCCTAGAGCTAATATTTTTGGTGCTTTTTATTCATGAATAAATAAGCTATCAGGGCGCAATAAAAATAGTATGGGCTTGGAACAAAGTTTTTGAGAAAAAAAATTTCAAACTCAGAAAAATGTGATTTTTTTGTTATTTTCTGAATTTCAGATGGTTGTAACTCGAGAAATAAATTTTTAATCGGAAAACTCCAAGAACTAACTCGATTCAGCACCTCATAATGAACATTTGTGCAAAGTTTCAGCTTGCTACGATTTTTTTAAATTTTCACCCCAAAAATTGAAATTTTTCCTGATACTTTGTATGCATTTTTCGTGAAAAATTAAATATTTTTTAATTTGGCTCAAACTTGGTCTAGGAACTCGTATTGGTTCCGAATGTATGCTGTGCAAATATATCCGCGCTAAAAAATTTTAATAAAAAGTTATCAGTAGTTCAGTTCCAGATGGCCAATCTTGACAACCTTGAATGTAGTATTCTTCGATTTATAGCTGTATCTCGGCCAAAATAGGCCCTAGAGCTAATATTTTTGGTGCTTTTTATTCATGAATAAATAAGCTATCAGGGCGCAATAAAAATAGTATGGGCTTGGAACAAAGTTTTTGAGAAAAAAAATTTCAAACTCAGAAAAATGTGATTTTTTTGTTATTTTCTGAATTTCAGATGGTTGTAACTCGAGAAATAAATTTTTAATCGGAAAACTCCAAGAACTAACTCGATTCAGCACCTCATAATGAACATTTGTGCAAAGTTTCAGCTTGCTACGATTTTTTTAAATTTTCACCCCAAAAATTGAAATTTTTCCTGATACTTTGTATGCATTTTTCGTGAAAAATTAAATATTTTTTAATTTGGCTCAAACTTGGTCTAGGAACTCGTATTGGTTCCGAATGTATGCTGTGCAAATATATCCGCGCTAAAAAATTTTAATAAAAAGTTATCAGTAGTTCAGTTCCAGATGGCCAATCTTGACAACCTTGAATGTAGTATTCTTCGATTTATAGCTGTATCTCGGCCAAAATAGGCCCTAGAGCTAATATTTTTGGTGCTTTTTATTCATGAATAAATAAGCTATCAGGGCGCAATAAAAATAGTATGGGCTTGGAACAAAGTTTTTGAGAAAAAAAATTTCAAACTCAGAAAAATGTGATTTTTTTGTTATTTTCTGAATTTCAGATGGTTGTAACTCGAGAAATAAATTTTTAATCGGAAAACTCCAAGAACTAACTCGATTCAGCACCTCATAATGAACATTTGTGCAAAGTTTCAGCTTGCTACGATTTTTTAAATTTTCACCCCAAAAATTGAAATTTTTCCTGATACTTTGTATGCATTTTTCGTGAAAAATTAAATATTTTTTAATTTGGCTCAAACTTGGTCTAGGAACTCGTATTGGTTCCGAATGTATGCTGTGCAAATATATCCGCGCTAAAAAATTTTAATAAAAAGTTATCAGTATTTCAGTTCCAGATTCGATATGTTTTTGGGCTATAACACGGCCAAAATAACCGCAGAATCTAAATTTTTATTTTTTTTTAACTTTAGAAATAATTACAGTAATGGGTTACTTTATAAAAAGGGGGCACACAAAGCTAATTTTCTAAAAGAAACTCTTGAAAACAGAGAAAAAAAAGTGATTTTCATATATTTACCTTTGTTTGTCAAATCGATAGCTTATAGAGAGAGAGAGCAATAATTATCTAAAATCACCCTAAAAGATAATAACAATATTGTTGTGTATATGTCATTTTCAACTTTTAAATATCAATATCATATTTCTTTACAATTTATAATAAGAATTATTTTTAATTTAAATAATAAAAAGATTGTTGGATTAAAAAATAAAAATCTACTGTGAAGATGTCAACGCTTGTAATCTTTTAAATAGAATAGAAGAGATAAAAAAACAAACAAACAACATAAAATTATTATTATTATTCGTTAGTTGATGATGATAATCAGATGCAGATGCCACAATCTCCCCACTTGTGTTAATAATACACACACACACACACCCACACACAAAAAAAGAAGAAGAAAATTAATAATAATAAAAAATTATAACAAACCATCTAAAATATCCATCCCCATTCCCATTCCCATCTCCATCCATTACTTTTATATAATATAAAATAAAATTTGTATTTCTTTATTATAATGTTGACCCCCAACTGAGAAATTTAATTGCACATCGTTGCTTATTCATTAAAATTATTATCATAATAAATAAGATTTCTTTGTTATTATATTTTTACTTTGGCTAGAATTTTATTTTTGTGAGCTTTGTGAGTGGATTTTCTGATGGCATTGTTTCAAAAAAAAAAAAAAAATTAATTTTAATAATTTTTCCTTATTTTCGGTTTGTTCATTTATAATTATAATTATTATACCACATTTTATATATTTATTAACCGAAGTAAATAATATCAATCCTTTTGAATTACCACCGACAGCTACACATACTTTTTCAATACATTCTTTTTTTTTTTTTATTTCAATTTTAATATTTATTTCAGAGTCGGTAAATAACATTTTATTGATCATCATCATCATCATCATCATCATATAGAAAATATTTTGTACAATTTTTTATTAATATTATCAAAAAGAAATTTTATATTTCCTTTATAAATTCAATATAAAAATTTTTACATTATTTATTTGTATAAGAAAATTTGATTTTTGATTTTCCTTCTTTTTTTTTTTTCTTAAGTCACGAAATATGAAATTTCCGTATTTTTATTTTGCCTTTTAATAAATCTATATTTAAAATATTTACAATGAATAAATATTGAAAATTTTATTTTTGTCACAAAAAAAACGTTTTCTTTTTTTTTTTTTTTATTCTATTTATTTTTAATCTTTAATAAATTAAAGATTATGCAACAAATTTTATTAGAATTTATATCAATAATAAAACCGATGGAATATTATGTATAAGTTTATTTAAAGGATATACAATTTAATAATAATCACTAGCTATTATGCTATATTAAGCTGTTATTTAATTTTATATTTAGAAATTTTGGTTAATGGTGAAGAGCTTTTGGTGTAGATTTTTTGATGGAAAATTATTTTTTAATCTTGATTTTATTTTTTCAAATAAATTGTGTTTATTGTGTCATTTGTAGAGTATTTATGTGTACTTACCGCAAGTGTAGACGCCAAGTGATTTATTAAATAAAATAAGAAATTAATAAAAATGACCTTATAACCGTTGGCTTGCGTTTTGGCTCATAGCACTCCAGTATTAACTCCCCATTTATGACTAAATTACAAAATAGGAGAACAAAGCATTTCGTATACAATATAGCCTTTTTGTTACAAAATATAACAATGGAATTATAATATATTTTCTGAACATATTTTGATCGATTTATAACGATCATTCAAACACAATAAGATTTCAATGTACAAAATACTCTCCTCTTTCCTATAAACCTAGCGTAAAAAAAAAATCTTACTTTTAATGTATTATTAATAGTAATTGCAATTTTGCTTGCCACTTATTAACAAATAACTTTTTGATCAAAACAATATAGCATTAATTTAACTCTTCACATTTTATGTTTAAAGAAAAATTATTTTTAAGTAGAACTTTTGCATGTACATGGATTCTATTCATTTATTATTTTTCTCAAGTAATATTGCGATTTAAATGCATTTCCGGGTTAATTTTAATTCTCGCAGCTCTGCACAATATGAAAGTATTAGAAAGCTTAAATCATTAATTAATTTTCTATTGATTTCTTTCATGATAAAACATGATAAACACAATATATAATTGATAAAAAAAAAAACGTTAAAATCCAGGGAAAATAAAATGGATTCAAACAGTAATAAACAAAATAAAAAAAAAAACATAAATTGAGGAAACAAATTTCTGTATTTAACGGTCGATTGTCAAATAACAACAGAAAAATATGAATTAAAATAAAAAAAAAAAAAATACCGGGAAGCAATTTTCATTTTAAATGTTATTTAATTTTTTTTTTATTTATTTTCTTTTATTGTTAGCAAAATTGTTAACATTTTTGTTGTGGCTTAATTATAGGAAATATTTTACTTGATTATTTATACAATTGTAAAAATCAAAGGAATTAAAATCTAAAATGATGAATAAAAAAATAATCATATGAATAATTAATTCAACTAAATACATTTTATGTCTTTGTCCTCTAAGTTTTATTCGTAATAAGATAGAAAATGAGTTATTATTCGATACAAACGAGTAACGATTTAAATGTGCGAAATAATTGTTATTTGATAAATTTTTTTTTTTTTTTTTTTTTATACATAATTTCCATAAGTAAATAGCTGCAACCCCCCTATTAACCATTTTTATTATACAATTTTAATAATAACAAATTTAAAAAATATTCTTTACTCTGTTTTTGTTTTTTGTATTCAATTCGCTTTAACTTTTTAATAGATGACTGATTATAATGTTAAATTTAATATTAAAACTTCAAAACATATCTACTTACTTATTTACTATATATATACATATATATATAAGCAGAATAAATAAACAAATGACATGAATAAAATTAATTTATTTTCTATTTCAGTTGAAAAATAAAATAATTAAAATAAATAGGAAAAAAGAAAACACACAACGCCAACCTCTTCTTTTATTAGGTTTATTAAAATAATATAAAGATTATCATCAGAATCAATTTGAAATAAATACAAAAAATCAAATAAATAAACAGATATCACCCTAGCTAACCTTAAAAAACAAAAAAGGAGAAACATTTTTTCCAATGAAATCAAAATACAAATCTCCGGAAATTCTCACTCTATGTTTCACTCTTTTTATTTCATTTCATTATTATATTGCGATGTTTTCTGTTTGGTGTGAGTTCGTTCTGGTGTAATATTTTAACCAAAGTTTAAACCAATATTTTTATCTTTCTATATATACTGTTTATCCAATCCCACCGGATAGAAATTTACTTTAGCAAAATTTTTAATAAAATACGACACTGCAAAGTAGGATTTCATTAAAGCATGGCTGTAATTTTTTTTTTTTGTTTGGTTTAATAGAAAAGAGTCGGGCGTTCTTTTTACACACAAATAGAAATAAAAAAAAAAAGAACATCCCCAAAGTCTCTGAAACATTTGCTTCAATATAATTCTTCAATATACGGAATAAAAGTAAAGTAAAACAACGAGAAGCAGCACGACTATATCGACAACCACCCCCAACGTTCCTGTTCCTCTTATTTTTATTTGTTTGCACTTTTTTTTTTTTTTTTTTTTGTTTTGTTTTTTAACTCAAAGTTCACCCAATGCAAACACAGCCAAATTCAATAAAGTTAGCTTTTTCAAGTTGGTTTAAATTTTGGTTTTTCTGGTTTTATGTATTATATACAATTTTCACAAAACATAAATAAAGGAGAAAAAGAAAAAAAAAACTGTTTTAAAAGGCTGAAAAAAGCGAACGCGGTAAATGTTTGTGTGTAGCAATTAAAGCAACAAAAACACTATATGTAATCCAGCTTTTAGTTGAGTATTTCGATATATTTTTATTGAAAAATTAATTAATTTATGATTTATAATAAAATTAGACAAAACATTTTTTCCTTATTACTTAACTTATTTATTATTATTATTATTAACACCATCTATTGAAAGATTTTATTATTAAATGCATGCATCCACTATTTACAAATTTTTTTGTTTTTCTTTTTTTCATTATATTTAAGTCATTCATTCAAAGTAGCTTAACTAAGCCATCTATATTAAAACAAAAAAAACTATTTTTCTTTTGGATACCCAGTTTCTGGTGTATATTTAGGTCTTGGTGGCTGTTCATATAATACACCTTGTAATTTACCAGCATCCCTTTCCTGTTGTTCTTTTAGTCGTTCGTCATGATTTCCATCAATACCCAGACCAGTACGTTCAATTAAATTATTTGCCTTGAAACCGTGTAACTATATAACACAAACATACAAAACGTTATTAATTATCCAGAACAAAATGAATATTAAAAATTTTAATTTATATAACCTGGTAAAATTGTGATCTTCTTTTCTGAGCAACATCAGGATCGAATTCCAATTCAACTTGTTTATGCACAACCGGAATCCCAGCTAAATTTTCTTGTATAGTTTGTCGTAAAAAATTCAATATTAACGTCGACGACTGAACTTGATTCTTATTATGTCCAATTATCGCAATTAAACTAAACTGCAGATGAATGAGAATTAAAATAAATTTAATGTTTTTTTTTTATCAACAATTACTAATAATTACTTACAATAATAATAAATTTCATCATTTTTGCTGTTTGTTATAATAACCCTTGGATAATACTATAATTGAATTTGTATATCCAGAGAAATTTATATCGTTTTGACTTTAACGAATAACTGAATACAACTGATCAAATTTAATTAAAATGATGGAAGAAAAAAACAAAACAAAATAAAATAAATAATAATTATAATTATAATTATAATAATAATATCAATAAAAATCGAAAGTCACACACACCTGTTTTCTGCAGTATCTTGTTGAAGAAGTAATTTCATAAAAAACCTGTTACTCGTTATGTAACTACATAAACATAACAAACCACACACACACATAAAACATAATGTTTTCTTAAATTTTTTATATGTAAATATGTGGTAAGCTTTTTACATATTTCAAATTATTATGAGAAACTTTTATTGAGTTCATTCAAATATTTTAATGCGAGAGAAATGCGATGCTTGAGTCATGCTAATTAAATGAATGCATCACACTAGAAATAAAAATCAAACTGAAAAATCCATTTCATTCTGAATTATAAAAAATTTGTAATTTTTTAATTAATTTTACCTTGTGTTCAAGTGAAAAGATTTCTTATTATTTATTTATTTATTGTAATTAATTTATGCGTTTTAAATATGCATTTTGATTTGTGAAACTATGCGCTCTTCCGAATTTTGTAATAACACCATTTTTATATTATATATTTCTGGTATTAATTGACGATTTATCACATATTTCCTAAAATCAAAAAATATATAAAAATTATTAACATAATTTCACTTTTCTTTCATAATGCCATTTGATTTAAAAAGAAATTGTTTGAAACTAATTAATTACATAATCATACTAAACAACAAAAAAAAAAATTGGTTTTATCTGTTAATTAGCATAAATTATCGATTATATAAATTGTCTAATCATTTTTTTTTTTTTTTTATTATTAAAAAATGGAGAATTTTATCCAATTAAATAGAGAATAATTGTTTCACCGAAAAAGCACCATCGTACACGAAAAAAGACCTTAACACAAATCGTACATATTATTTGCATTAAAAGCACAAAACAAATATTAATTAAATAATTTTTTAAAGGTTATTGCAATTTATCTTTGTAAATTAGTTTAATCATCAAAACAACGTACATTAAGCGTATAATTTTTTTTTTTTTGTATTGCAGATTAAAGGTGAAATCACATTTGCTGCCCGTCACTTCTAAAAATAAATACTTTCTTCAAATAAATAAAAGGAAAGACAAAAAAAAATTTTATCCAATAAATATAAATGTACGAAAAATTTCACCAAATTAAAAGCAAAAAATGAGAAGTAGAAGAATGAAAAAAAAATGTAAGCAAAAATAATTCAAAATCAATTAGCACAATAAAGTGTTTAATGCCATGTTATAAAACCCAACTCATATTATGATTTGATTTGGGTGGAAATGTAAAAGTTTACAGAAATGTTTTGTAATCAAATTTCGGTTTGTTTTTAAAACGTGACAATAACCATGACTTTTTTTTTTTTTTTTGTATTTTATTTATTTATTTATTCATAATAATTACTATATACAAGTTGTTTCTAAAAAAAGAAAAAATTATTTAACAGTTGGAAGAGAAATCTCATTAATAATTTTTTGTGGAAATATAATACGGAAACACTCTGTTGTTAAGTCATCTAAAATAAACATTGAATTCTTCTTTTGACCAACTAATCAAAACTTTACAAAATTTATTTAATAAATAATTGTTTAATATACAGAGGTAAATAAATAAATAAGCTAGTAGTGCCCCAGTCCCACTTATTTTTGAATCTTTCGATAGAGTTCGTTACCCCACTTCATATATATTTATTTCATGTTTTGTTTTCTTTCATCTACTCATACAAATTTATATTTTAAAGGAAACTTTCACTTTTTTGTTACTATTATTTATGATTAATACAACTTTTTATTTTTATTTTTTTTTTTTTTGAGTATTTTCAATAAAAATTACAAAAAAGCTCTTACACAACTAATGAAGAGAAATATTTTAATTTTTTATTATACATTCTTGGATAGCGATATTGTGTTTGTTTTTTAAATTTACGCTCATTTATATCGATGTGTTAGCGACAAGCTTTTTTTTTTTTCGAATGTTTTTGGTTTAAGTTGCGCACGCCCGTTTTAGTAATAATTAAACAGTTGAAACATTTGTGCCGTTTTCATTTTAAAAATTAATTTAATAATAATATTTCGTGGTTAGTTTTAATTATTATTTGTTTAGTGTCTGTTTTGTGTTATTTACGAAAATTCAAATCTACGAAATTAATAAGTAAAACAAATATAAACTGTAAATATTGAATTACTGGATTAACACATCAAAATGGTTAAATTAGTTTACCTAATTCTAGTTGTAAGTAAATTAAAAAGAAAAATTTATTTATTCTATTTAGTGCAATAAAACGTAAATAAATTTATTACAAAAAATGGAAATATATATTTTTATTTATTATTATTATTATTAAAAAAAAGTTTCATATGCATGGCTTAAGACCGCCAATTTACAGTTATTGTTCCGCATAACTTTTTTTTTTCTTCATTTTTTTTACTTACTTATGTTTTGTTTCAAATTTGGGAAGAAAAACAAGCTAAATAACATAAAATTACTAATTCTGATTTGTATTCATTTAATTTTTGTTTGAATTGTACTTACTTAAATCCATATTGAATAATATAGAAATGGATTATATTCTATCTTGATCTTATGTATCTTGGGTTTTGGTCAGAAAAGAAAATAAAAATAATCAACATTATTGACGGATACTAATTAATTTTAATAAATTATTAAACTAATTTAGAAATATTACTTAAGGGCATTATAATTTCAATTTTATGTTTATTCCAAAACTAGATTTTTGTGACATTCACAACACTTTTACAAACGATTGAATCAGCTTTACAACCAAGGGCACCAAATTTCCAATATTTTGAAAGGTAAATAAATAAAGACAAAAAAAAAAAATAAAATTTATTATGAAAATCTTTTTATTTTTGCAAATAGACCTAAATACAGATATCCTTATTACGATGAAAATGGACGTGGTAAATTATTATATGGTTACGGAGGACCTGAACTATATCAGTACAAGAGTTACTCACCTTTAGAGGGAATACATTAATTTTAAATGTTTATTTGTTATATTTTTATTTTTATTTTGGTACTTAAGAATGTAATGGTTATGAATGTAATTAAATAAATAAAAAGAAAATGTTATTTATATAATTTTAATAAAAGTAATTGTTTTAAATTAATTTGTTTATTTGAATTCACATTTTTTACAAATGTTATACACGGCGTTTCTGTGTCGAAATATACAAAACATTATTCCCACGTATAAATGCATCTCCATATTTATTTTTTAGTTGTCCATTCACATATTCTTCTGTTTGATCTAATGCGATGTTCATATACCCATCCAAACAGGCAAGAACACCTGCAAAGTAAAACCCAGATTAGTAGGATTACTTTTATTAGGATTATTGACATTTACCTCTGTAATCAACTCCACTATTTAGTTTAACTACAACTGGTCTTCCGTGAATTTGATTGATAAATTGTGATAGTGCTTCTTTGCGAGACATATCTAAAACATAAGAAGTGAAACTCTTCCATAACCACACTTCATAGATTACCAAAAAAACAATATACAACAAAATTTTCAAAACTTGTTGAATAAATACTTACTTTAATTTTGATTAAAAATTAAAACAGCTTAAATTGTAATAATGTAATATAATTATATCAAAAACAAACTAAATTATTTATTTAAAATTCTAACCAAAAATACGCAAGTAAACAAAAGGAACAAACTTTACGAATAACTTGAAGTTAGTTGCAATAATACAAAATTATAGTAAAATGCACCATAAATAATTAAAAACTCAATTTACAGGTGTTTAAATAATTTTATTTTAATAAATAAATAAATAATTCGTATTTTAATATTTCTTATTGATAGCACCATGATAAGGTATTTTACCAACAGTATGTCCTTTTCCTAATAATTCGATTAAATTTTTTCCTCTATAGCCGAAATGTCTTTGATATACTGGGCGCCACTTTTTGCCAAAATTTGGATCAAATACAATTGGAATTTCCTGAGAATCTAATGGAGATCCGAAAAATAATTTTCGCAAATATTTTGCAATTGCTTTTGCTTTATCAAAATCAAATAATGTATTTGATGGTTGAACCCTAATCTTATAATATCCTTTTCCACTGTTGACAGGTACATGCACAACCGGATATTTGAAATATTTAAAGTTCTTCAAGTCTACATTACTAAGATCAACCGTTGCATTTATTTTGAGTATAAAAAATAACAATACGAATAACATCATCTAAAATAATTAATGAATTAATATTTGTGTTAAGATCAGTCACTCAGATTTTATAAACTTACAAAGCGAATACTGTTTTTATCCATTTTTTCCGTAGTTAGCTCAATAAATAGTAATTTAAATGTTCAGCTGATAACTCTTTGCACAATGAATTAATTTTTTTAACTAAAGTTATTTTTTAATTAAATTCAATTAATAGTCGTTGCCACTTACTATATTAAAAATTTTTTTTTTTTTTTAATTAGTATTCTATAAAAGTTCGTACAATAAAAGAAAGTAAAAATTATTTTCTACCTATTGGCAAGTAATATATATATATATATATATATATGAATATGGTTGCTTTACATTAATAAATTAACAAAAACAAATTAATAGTATCGCAAACTGAAATGTTGCAATAAATTTTAATGTAATATCTCAGTTATTGACAGTATCGGAATTAGGCAAGTTTTTGAGGACGACGTACGTTTCGCATAATATATTGTATATAGATAGCTTTAACCAATTCATGTGCATATTATTTTATTGAAAATTTGATTTATTTAATTATCATTTAAATCAAACTTATAATCTTACAAATCTATTTATTTATTATTATTTTTTTTTTTTATAATTATGTTTTCAAAAATAATCTTTGTTGTGTTAATAATTTTTAAAGCAAAATATTTTTCAACTTTTTTAATTTTAAATCATTATTTCTGTATGTAATAATAATCATAATAATCATTAACTAATTTGATTAATTAATTTATAAAATAGTAAAAAAATAATAAATTAATTTTTTTCTTTCGTATCATATATTGTTTTAAAATTAATATGCCCAATTCATCAATTCTCGCATATCTTTATCCATTTCTGCATCAGCAGCTACCGCAGCTGGTGCGACTGAAATAAAATAAAATAAATAATTAATTTTTTTGAATTATCACACGTTTTATCTGATCTACCTTTTTTCTTTTCTTTTGCTTTATCTTTAAGTTCATCTTGTGGTACTTCTGGTAAATCTTCTGAAACGCCTCCAACACCTAGTAAATCTTTGTCTAATTCTTCTTGTTCTAATTCCTCTAATTCTCTTTCCAGTTCTTCATCATCAACATCTTGTCCTACAAAAAACATAAAATAATTATAAATTTGGCAATTTTATTTTATATTTAAAAAACTAACCAAATGCCACAGGATTTGAAATTGCTTCAGATATTTCTCTAGCTACATCTTGTTGTTCAGCAATATCATCCATCATATCATGTACTTGATCAACATCCCTAAAAAATATTATACAACATTAGATTAAATTAGTCCAAAAATGATTTATAAATAATATTACATATGCTTGTGCGCTGATTTAAGAGCATCAGCTGCATTCTTCATTGTTGTTAAAACTGCAGTATTGGTATTTGCACTTTCCAGTGCTTCTCTTTGCATTTCAATTGTTGATAATGTTCCATCGATTTGCTGTAGCTGTTTTTCATAGCGCTTCTTACGTTTTAATGCTTGAATAGCAGCTGTATTTCATATGAATAAAATAGGAAATAAAATAATATTAATGACTTAAAATATTTTGTGTGACCTTCTAGCATTTGTATTGAATGTAGGCATTAGCATAGAAAAATAAAATGGTCAATTAAGACGTTAACTAGATATACCTCTTTTATTTTTGGAACCGTTTTTTCTAGCTGTATCTAATTCTAATTCGATTTTCTTTTCTAAGAATTCTTGTTTTTTAATTAACATATTTTCGGTTTCTCGTAATTTTTGAATTGCTTCCCCAGTTGTAGGTATTGGATCTCCTTTCTTTCCACCAAACATTTTACCAAAGAAACTCATTGTTATAACTTATTTACTTTTCTTTTCAATTTACTTAAGTATTGTAAAAGGGGCACCAAAAACACAGTTAGTTTTTACAATTTTCATCAAATAATAACTCTTTATTAACAAATTATATTGTCTGTGTTTAACTTTTTATTAATTATTTTTTATACTTAAAAATCTGTCTCGATGCGTCATTCACTTGATCAATTTTTAGACTTTTGATATGTCACTATTTTCCCTTTCTGGGTTTTTCAAAAATAGAGGGAAATTTTTCAAAAAAAAATATTTTTAATTAATTTAATTTTAATTAATTTATATTTTGAGTTGAATATGTTATTATTAGCAAATATAAATCAAAACAATAAATTAATAAACCATAATCTGAATTAGAAATAATTGATTGAACAAAACTAAAAATTATAAAACTTTCACTACTTTCCGCAATGAAAATGTCTCTAAAATAGCAAAGGAAAATGTCAATATCAATAATCAAACATTCAACCTAACCTAGAAAGAATAATTTTAGTGTTAATCTATTTTGTGGTCTTGTTATTAGGTAAACATAATCGTTCCTATGTAATTAGTTATTTGAAAATGGCTAATCGTACAGTGAAAGATGCTCGCAACGTTCATGGTACAAATCCACAATATCTTATTGAAAAGATTATACGATCTCGCATCTATGATTCAAAGTATTGGAAAGAGCAATGTTTTGCTCTTACAGCTGAATTACTGGTAGATAAAGCCATGGAGTTACGTTTTGTGGGTGGAGTGTTTGGTGGTAATATAAAGCCTACACCGTTTTTATGTTTGACGTTAAAAATGTTACAAATTCAACCAGAAAAGGATATTATTGTGGAATTTATAAAAAATGAAGAATTTAAATATGTTCGGGCGCTTGGTGCATTTTATTTAAGGTTAACTGGAAGCTCTATTGATTGCTATAAATATTTGGAGCCTTTATACAATGATAACAGAAAACTGCGTCGTCAAAGTCGTTCTGCACAATTTGAAATTATTCATATGGATGAATTTATTGATGAGCTTCTACGAAGTGATCGTGTTTGTGACATTATTTTACCAAGGGTAGCAAAAAGACATGTTCTCGAAGAAAATAATGAAATAGAACCTAAAATATCAGCTCTAGATGATGATTTAGATGAAGAACAGCAAAGTGATGATGATCATATAGTTGAAAAGAAAATTATTATGAAAAAAGAAAAGGATATTTTGAAGAAACCTGATCGTTTAAAAAAAGATCGTTCAAAATCAAAAGAACGAGATCGGCGATACGAGAAAAAAGATTATCGTATGGACGAACGGGAATCTTATAATAGGGAACGCGAAAAGGAACGTGAAAGGGATCGACGTGATAGAGACCGGAATAGAGAGCGTGAACGTGAAATAAGAGAACGAGAACGTGAACGTAAAATAAGGCATGAGCGACAAGAGGAACGCGAACGTGATCGAAAAAGGGATAAGGATCGTGACAGGAGACGTCATTAAAATAATTGTTTTTTTTTTATAAAATGTGTAAATAAATTTATTGAAATAATAATGTTTTTATATTTCTTTAAACCTAAATACGAGTTTATTTATTATCACAATCCAAGCCTAGAATAATTATTTTCAGTATTCCGACGAATCAAAATATATGTTGCACTAAAAAATATAAATAAATAAATAATTAAATGAATCTGGAATTTAATACTATTGATATTGATAAACTCACATTAATAAGATCGTGCATGTCCCAAATATACTGACCGATATTAAATTAAAAGCATTTGGAAATGTACTCAATGTATTTGTATAAACATATGTATACAAAGGGGTTATAAAAATTGGGGTTAATGATTCTAAAGATGATGTGAATGAAAACACTTTTCCTATTTCATTTTGTGGTACAAAATTAGATATAACCGAGCGACACATCGGCCCAGAAATACCACGAAATATTGATATTGATATTGCTAAAGAAGTAATTAATAAATTTAATTCTTATTAATTGTAATTTTAAACAAATAATTATCTATAATTACCTAAATACATATGCCAAGATAAATTTGCTAAAGTCAATACAATTGCATCCGATAAAGAACTGATCATAGCAATTATAGCTAACGCAACATCTGATACATTGAAAACTTTCTTAATAATATACATAGCAGTAATATTCCCGATAATTTGTAACAATATAGAAGTTGAACAGAATAATGTAAATTCTTTAATATTCCAATTAAATTTTTGTCTAACAAATAAATATAGAATATTTCCTGCACCGTCAATTGACCCAACCATGATGCACAGTGTTATTATAGTTAACCATATTATGGCTCGATTACTATTTGGCCGTTTTTTAAAGCATGTTTTTAACATATCAATAACATTATCTAATTGAAATAGACCTCGCAAACGAGACTACAAATAAATAAATAAATTTAATTAAATAATGTCATAAGGTAAGTTTTTATTTTTACTTACCACTGTCTCAAATTCATTAATTTGAATACTTTCATTCACAAAAATTAGTATATACAGAAACCCGAGGAATGTTGCTATAGTTGCTATTGCAAATATAAAGGCACTACTTGTTAATTGATAAACATAACTACTTGATAATGATCCAAGCAATAATCCCATATATAATGCTGCCTCTTGTATACCCATCCTAAAAGTAAGTAAGATTATTTTATCACATTAAAATATTTTAATGAATTTTCATTTACTTAATAGCACGATTTTTTTCTGTTGTTACATCAGCTACATAGCAGAATAAGCCAGTTATCAAAGTGCAGTTTCCACCACATAATGCTATTGGAATAAATGCCGTAATATATATCCATGGATTAATTGTTAAATAATTTGACAGTAGGCATATTATGGATAGAAACAAATATATAAATATATAGCCAATGAAGTTTGATAATAATATTGGTTTACGTCCAAATCTGTCTGACCATGGTCCAATAAATAGACTACATATTGCTGGCAAAATACTTTCAATTAATGAACGAGTCATGATTATATTTGCTGCGTATGCTTGTACCTTTTGTTCAATTTCCTAAAACAACAAACATATGATATACTAAGCTTAAAATCAATGAATGGTTTTAAAGCTATTATATAACACAATTTCATTCATACAAAATACGGATTTAGTTACCTAATTAAAAGGAATTTTTTAATTACATGTTATTACTAAACAAATAAAAATAAAGCCATACACACAAATATTTTAGTTTTCTAAACCATAACAAAGTATTTATGTGCTAGCCTCCATGAACGTTTATTTTAAGGTCGATGTAATTTCTTGGTTAAATGAATTGATATAATTCTTTATTGTTATTGTTTAAATTAGATGTTTCATAATTACCATAATCTCTTTAGTTTTATTATCACTTTCAAGTAAATGGCAATCAGTTTTATTATACTGAAATATTACTGTACATGTTTGATATATTATTTGGTTCGTAAAAATTGCGCCTAAAAATATACAATAATTAAAAGAATAAAAATAAAAAGATTTTTTAATTAAATACCAGAAAAATTCCATGCAAAAAATAATAAAAAAACAGCTGGCTCAAGGATAAATATTCTTTTTCTTTGAATATCATTATTTGATTTTATCACTGGTTCTAAGATTTCTTCTTTATATATTTCTGTTTCTTCTTCTGCCATAATTTCACCAGATTGCATTTTTAACAATTTTTTTCTTTTTAATGCTTTAGAGTTTTTATACTTATTTTATCATTGTCCAAATATCTTATTTGCGATTAAGTATTTAATAAATAAATAAATAAATTAATTAAACGATGCTCGTATGATATGTAGAAATTTCACTTAAGTAGCTAGCACAAGATAAATTATTTTAATAATAGATAAATCAATTAATTACAGATATTAAATTTGTGCACAGTTTTTTTTCTTTGTCATTTCGATTAATCAACAAAAGTTTGTTTTGTAAATAAACTATTACTGAAAGTGACTTGTGTCAATCCTCTATTGCGACACTGTGAACAAAAACTGCTGATCAATGTTGCTGTTTTTTTTTATATCTATGATATAAGTGTATTGACTACTTTTAATTTCTTTGTTTTGTTTAATATAAATCGCATATTAAATAATTAACACAACTATATATAATTGTTTTTATAAATCTTTATCTTTTTTAACTTAAATGAAGTAAAATGTTTTTTTTTTTTGTATTATACTCATTTAAAATATAGATAAACATTTAATAAAAGTTGAGAGATTAATGAATTTTTAATAAATCTTTTATGTATAAAAAAACGCACATTAATTTATTTTTAATTGATTAATAAGGTTATTGATTTAAAAGAAGAAATTTATATAATGAATAATAGACAGACATGTTCCACATCATTCTAATTGGAGTTTACGCATTCCATTAGACAAAAAAAATTAGAAATATAAACGTCAAATATTTCTTTGTTTTTCTACTATACACTTAATTTTCAGTACATCGTTTTTAAAAGTAATTTGTATATTAATATTAATTAAAATACGATTGATCTATCTTAATTTGTAATTTATAATTTGTTTAAATTTAATTAATAATGCTAAATGGTGAGCAAAACTATATTTATCACTAAAAAACTAAATAATTCTAAAATTGTGTAACTAACAAATATATGTATATAAATCTATATTCATTTTTAGTCAATAATTCTATCATTTAGCTTTAATTCATTTAATCATTTACTTATAAATAAATTTTTATATAACATTATTTGAAGAAATAATTAACAAAAGCCATTTGTTTGTGTCCAAAAAATAATTGCTCGAATAAATATTATAAATTACAAACTAAAAGTGAAACAGACGTCAACAGTTGTGATTTTTATAAGTTAAGAAATTGAGCTAAATTAACTTAAAAAAAAAATAAGTACAAATATTAAGTTAATAGAATGGCTTGGCTTGGGTTTGGTGCATTGGCTTCTGGTTTAGGTATCACAATCATTTTTGTTTCTATATAGAAGTTGACATACAAATAATAAGTTTTTCATTAAATTTCCGTTTAAATACATAAATAAATTTTGATTCATTTAATTTTTATTTATAGTTTTACAGCGATTGTTAGGTGGCGATGCCCCTCCGAATAAAGTTCAAGAGATTAAATCAGATTACTTGGGAAGTCTACAAATATTATTACGTGACGATTCTATGATTTTATATAGTCCACCAGTTGGACAATCTGATAAAAAATTATTTTATGAAATTGTTTTACATCGTCCGTATTCAGAGACCTTGAATGTATCGTACAGGTTATATTCGTTCTATCTAATGACAATTTATTTAATAAAAAATTTAACATACATTTTTATGTAATTACAGTTTGTATAGGGCTACATCGCAAAATGAAGCTGAGGAAAAGTTTAACGCTTTCATGCACAGACTTCCGGTTATTGTGACAATAGTCAAAGACGTAACAATAGCAGAAAATAATTAATATTAAATACGATAAATTATATACGATTTTTATAAATATATTTCAGATGTATAATATACATGGGTTACAAAAGCTATGCGATATTCTAAGTGAAAATCCATCATGGTCATTGGCGCATTTAGTAGCATATTTTAATTTAACGGAACATGTGCAGAATTCTAAAATATTGGAGTTTATTGATTATCCAGACCATATTAATTATATGTCACCATTCCAAGTACAATAAAATTATATAATTAACTAAATAATTTTTATTTACAAAAAACAATTTTAGTTAGCCGTTAAAGCTGGAAATATTGACACTGTAAAGGCATTATTACCACTATGCAAAATTGATCATTTAGATAATATAAGTAATTCAGTGTACCATTACGCCGCAAGTACAACTAAAGAAATGATAAATGTATTTATATATTTCATATGTCATTTTTTTGATGTGATTATATCTTAAGCATTTATTTATTTATTACAGTTACTGTCATCGAAAAGTGTTATCAATTTAAACCATTGTAATTCGGATGGATACACCCCTTTGCATTTAGCATGTTTAGCGGACAAACCAGATTGTGTTAAAGCATTATTATTAGCTGGCGCTGATGTTAATATATCGGCTAGAAATATTAGCTCGATTTATAATAAAAATACAATACAAACAAGTATGTGGACAATTTGAATAAGCAATGCAATTATTTATTATATTATTTGATTAGGTTCTGTTGCTGACTTTTTACAAAATAATCCAAATAAGTTGTTTACACAAGATATGAAACATGGTGGTACACCGTTACATTGGAGTTCATCTCGTGAAGTTTTGCAAGCATTATTTGAGAGAGGGTGTGATATAAACGCAGTTAATTTTGATGGTAGAACCGCTCTTCACATTATGGTTTCAAGAAACCGTTTAGAATGTGTCGTTGCTTTATTATCGCATGAATGTGATATTGATTTGCTTGATAAAGACGGAAATACTCCATTACACATTGCGGTAGAGAAAAAGTTAATACCTATTGTGCAATGTTTAGTTGTTTTTGGCTGTGACATAAATTTGAAAAACAAAGAAGGCAAAACACCAAGGCATATGGTTGGCAAAGATGCAACAGGAGGTAGTGAAGATATGATTTTATATATTTTACACTCTGTAGGTGCTAAAAGGTATTTATGCAATTTTTTTTTATACTTGAAGAAATGCACAATTTTTATTTTATTATTGTAGATGTCCTGCAGAAAATGCGAAATGTCCTCCTGGTTGTAATTCAAAAGGGTTATATAATGGCATCCCCCCTGCAGCACCGGAAACTACAGAATCGCGAGAACATATAACACAGGTCTTGGCAACAACAAGCAAAAGTCAACGCTCAATAACTCCTTCAAATACAGTTGTCAGCCCAATTGAAACTACAACTTCAAATACTATAGTGGCTTCACCCATCCCTAGGTTAGGTTTTTAATAAACTAAATAAAAATGCCTTCATTAAAGTTTTTTTAATTTTTTTTTAGTAAAAGTTTTATTGATTTTACATCAGATGAAACAAGACAAAGTGTTATGGATTCCTTATTAGGAATGTTTACAAAAAAAATTCCTAAAGTTGAGGCAGCACCAGTTATTAAAGAATCGCCATCATCTCCAATAATTGAAAATCCTAATTTAAATTTGAGTGAAAAAATGGATACAGAAAGTGTTGTTGGTCGGGGCAGGCTTTTGTGTTTAGATGGGGGTGGTATTAGAGGTTTAGTTCTAGTACAAATGCTACTAGAAATTGAAAAACTTTCTCAAACTCCTATTGTTCACATGTTTGATTGGATAGCTGGAACAAGCACGGGTGGAATTCTAGCGCTAGGTAAATAAAAAATAAAGAAATAAATCTTGAATGCGCATTCAATCTTAATTGTGTATTTTATTTAAGGTCTTGGCTGTGGGAAAACAATGAAACAATGCATGTGTCTATATTTAAGGTTAAAAGATTTAGCATTTGTTGGATCTCGTCCGTATCCAAGTGAAAATTTAGAAAATGTATTAAAAGAAAATTTAGGCGAATTTACTGTTATGTCAGATATCAAAAATCCAAAAATAATGGTTACTGGCGTTATGGCTGACCGTAAACCGGTAGACTTACATTTATTTAGAAATTACAAATCAGCAAGTGACATTTTGGGAATAGTTACACCGACAAGTAATAAATATAAATATATACATGATAATTGGAATTGGTGTAATAATATAATTATCTTTTAAGCAAATAAACGTATTCCTCCACCACCTCCTGATAGTCAGTTGGTTTGGCGTGCGGCTCGTGCAACTGGTGCTGCACCATCTTATTTTCGAGCATACGGTAGATTTTTGGATGGTGGTTTAATAGCAAATAATCCAACATTGGATGCAATGACAGAAATACATGAATACAATATGGCATTAACTAGTGTTGGAAGGAAATTAGAAGCTAATTCTGTATCAGTAGTTGTATCGTTAGGAACTGGGCTGGTTCCAGTCACCGAACTAAAGGAAATTGATGTCTTTCGTCCGGATAGTATTTGGGATACCGCCAAATTGGCATATGGGATTTCTGCTATTGGAAATTTGCTTGTTGACCAAGCCACAGCATCGGATGGTCGTGTTGTTGATCGTGCACGAGCATGGTGCAGTACTATCGGCGTTCCTTATTTTAGGTAAAATTAGCATAATTCACATAATAAAATATACAGAAACATAAAATTATATAATTTAAATTTTAATTAGATTCAACCCACAAATGTCTGAAGATGTAGCAATGGATGAAAAGAATGACCAGAAACTGGTAAATATGCTATGGGAGGCAAAAGCTTATATGTACGCCAATAGGAATAAAGTGATTGAAATGATTAATTTACTAAAATAGCAAATAATTAAATGTTTGTAGAAACAATAATTTATCATAACAAAATGCATATTTAAATGTAATATATGTAAAGCGATTAATTTAAAAATGAAACACATTTATTTACATCACCTGTACACCTGTAAAATTATTTAATAAAACATTCATCAAAAATTATGACAAAAAAATATATATATATATATATTTATGTAAATGTATAATTTAATTATGCAAAGATTAGTCAATTTATTTTTTATATTATTTTGCAATTATTTCGAATTTATTATTATCCATTAAAATTAATGTTGTATTTAAGTGTTATTTTCTTTATAAATCTTCACAGATATTAATAGTAAAATAATAATTCTTTTATAGGTTAGATAAATGCTAAGATAGGAAAATAAAAAATTATTTGTATATGTGTAAATTACAATAATATATTTAAAGAAATTTTTTTGAAATGACAAATGAATTTAAATTTTTATTATACTTGTGGTTTAAAAGAAACAAATTAATTTAAATAAATAGTTTTAATATTCAATGGCTCGTTTTATTATTAATAAAAATGAATAAAATACAGATTAATCATCAATAACACAAAGTATGTTAATGCCATTCTTCCCTAAATTGACACCTTCTAATAGTCCCTCGTGATTCGTTTTCATATATATCAAAAACTGTATAATTACATGAAATAAGTTATTACGATCCTGAAAAACAAAAATAAAATTAATTATTTATTATTATTTGCAATTAAAAAATAAAGACAAACAAACCAACACATACATAAATACTATTATGAATTTTATTGTCACTGATGAAATTAAATTTCGGTTTCATGGGATTTATGCACAAGAATCCACATTTTGTTTTATTTTTAATTTCACTTAATTGTTCATTCGTTGTTTTCTTATCACCAATTACCACATATCGCTTGTAAAATGGTCTACCTCCTGGCTGCGGTAAAGGCATTAATTGGCTGTCAATATATGAGCACACCAAATGAAATAATATCTAAATAAATAAAAAAAACCAAAGAAGTTATTTTCAATTTCTAAAAATATTATTAAGGAAGCAAAAAACACGTACAGCAGAATCAGTCGGTAAATGTTCATCCCACGTTATTCCATTACATGTAGAACCAGAATCCCAACGATAATCTGGTATGCAACTTCCTTTTGCTAAATCTATTGAAAAACTTTGTTACTGTACGCATTACCTCATAAAACTGTCAAAAAGATTAACAAACCTCTAATTCTCTGAACTAAATATTCCTGATTTGTTGACATTTCTAAAAATGGTATAACTAAAGGTAACATTGGAACATACAAATGAACCAACTGTTGATTTTCAGCTGTTTTCTTTAATCTGTCCAAACCTACTGTACCAATTTGAATATCAGAGAAACCGCGTGTTTTAAATGATGCGTCACAAATATTGATTTCTCTAA
Organism: Ptychoptera albimana; assembly: GCA_961205885.1. Taxonomy (NCBI): domain Eukaryota; kingdom Metazoa; phylum Arthropoda; class Insecta; order Diptera; family Ptychopteridae; genus Ptychoptera; species Ptychoptera albimana. The sequence continues at coordinate 31,959,537 of OY540804.1, read as the reverse complement.
CAAGTGTTTCTAAGATTGTTGTTGAAATCCACTAAAAAGAATAAATGGAAAATGGTCAGAAATTTTTGTTTGTAATAATGATATTAAAGAGCATAATTACCATTCGTAAATTCGCTACATATTGTGATAATTTTGCTGATGATATCGTTTTTAATAAATCAGAATTCTCGTCTAGACTTTTATTAAATAAATTTACATCATCCTTATTTAATTGTTTATTTGAGGTTTGTATGGTTGGTGATAACTGATAAATTGAAGTTTTCAACATAGTGGCAATATCATCCAATCTATAATTATTCCAAACTGTATTTATTGTTTGTCCTCCTAGTAGTGACTGTGTATCATTGCCATCCATAGAACTATTCTCATTTGACTCATAGTTTCTAATAATGCATTAAATTATTAATTAATCGATAATAAATAAATTATTTAGAATGACTTACTTTAGATAATGCTGTAAACCCTTTTCATCAGTTATAATTCCATCTTTTTTATTCATATATTTGTATGGTGATACAAACTGTCCTGTAGTATTAGGACTTCTATTATTCGTGCTGTTAAATGATTTATTATTTGAGTTATTCAATGATGAATTATTCAGCGATGCGCTCATATTATACGATTGATTAAAACTTCCTTGGTGTGGTGATCCTTTGTTAAAAAACCAACCAGGAGATGTTACTGTCATATTTGCTACAAAATACATTATTCAATTTAAAAAAATATTAGACAAAAATGCAATAATGTAATTACAATCATTCATAGAGAACTGGTTCAGGGAGGTTGAATTGATATCTTCAGTCATATTATTACATGGGGTTGTTAGAAACGAATCATCTTGTAAATAAAAAAAACTCATTATGACAAGAACTAATAAGGTAAATTAGTATTTAGTAAACTACCTTCATCAAATGTTAGTAACTTTTTTTGCTCCTTGGTACATTTGATCAGCTCGAAGCTGAACAAGTGGTAAAAATATCTAGAGAAATTATAAAGTAAACTGCATGCTATTATAAATGCTGCGAAGTATTCGACATATAGCCAATTTGTTTGGTCGTAAGGACACTTATTACGAATATCAAATACTAAAATTGATAAAACAATTGTATTTAAAATTCCCCATCTAAGTGATTCTCTTTTTATCTTTGATACAAGATTAATATTTAATGTTTTTTCGACAACAAATGATTTTTTTGAGGGTGATGTATTTCTGTGAACATTAATATAATTAGATAATTAAATATGCAATACAATTCTGTTTTAAACTTTTTTAATACCTCAATATAACATTAGACATCATTCCGCATAACCTTAAATTATTTTTTTATAATGCATTCACTTTGCATAAATATAGTTAATTAATCACTTTTACTTATTAATTAACCACTTAAATAATTTCTAAAATTAATAATTAATTAAACTATTATTAATATAAGATAAAGCTTTATTACAAGATGCACAAAATATATTAAAGAAAATTAAAAAAAAAGCGGTTTAATTTTACTATTGAAGTAAAGTTAAGAAAATTATATTTATTAAAAACCTTACAATTCCTTATACATGACATTTCTTTTCTTAATTTAAAGTAAAATTATTTAAAATTAATTTTTAATAATTTAAGAAAAATAAATTATTTATTATAGCAAATATAATTATTTATCCCAATTATTAAAATTTATAAATGAATAAGAAAAGTAAAATTTAAAGCTAAAAGAAATTGAAGGGATTTAGAAAACATAAATTGGGCTACATTGGCAGCGTTGTTTCATTTCATTTTTAATTTAGACAATACCTGACATTTTTGACAGTCAACTTTTGAGAAGCACACTTACTTGATAACAACAACGGCGTATAATTGTCATTTAGAGAAAAAAAATTTGATTTTTAATATTATTCATAATTGTTTTTTAATTATATACTGAATAAAATAAAATTTTTATTTATTAAATTATCAATATATCACACATTAGGAAATAAATTGATTTAAAATAAAATTTAATAATACTCATATTAAAAACAGCATAGAAGGTGAGTTCAATGATATTTGTATGCATATATTACACACTAATAATGATCTTATGATTTTATTTTTAGTTGCAACAGTGCTCAATTGCTTATTATAAAATGTCTTGCAATATTCAAGACTCACCAGATGCTAAAAAGCCATGCAAAGGTATTCTCAAAACATCCAGCAGTTTCGATAAACAGTCAGTTACAGGGTAAAAAAGAATTTTTTTTTTTTTTATTGGATCCAAAATTATATATATTTTTCAAAAAAATAGGCAAGATTATTTGAGTAATCATAGAAAAAGTGCAAAATTCGATGAATTGAATGTATTACAAACATACCATCCGCCAGATAAGGATTATGGACATATGAAAATAGAGGAACCTAAAACTCCCTATAATTACAGTAAATTAAATGATAGTAGCACAAATACTAATTATCAATTAGATGCAGAGTTACTCGCTGGAAAGTATGAGGAATATTTATAATAATAGTTTGAAAAAATAAAATGTTTAATTAAAAAAAAATTTTAAGGTTAAAAATTGCAGCTAAAGCAAGTAGAAGGGCGTCAACATCAAGCGAAGGTAGTTCTAATGAAGAACCGCTCGAAGAAACTGATGAATTAAATGGTAAAATATTTCGTCATATTTTTTTTCTGTATTTGTTTATCTATATTTCTATTTTTTAGTAAAACGCGTAGAATTTGAGAAGCGTCGTAAAGCTCATTATAATGAATTCGAAGCTGTAAAATTGGCAAGAAAACTAATCGAAGAAGAAGACGATGATATAGATACTGATCATAATAAAAATAATGATGTTGATGAAGACGATGAGGATGACGATAGTGATAAAAAGGAAAATTTAATAAAAAAACCAAAAGAAGATATTGATAATAAAGTTTACGATGAAGAAATGGTAGAGCTACCAGACACAAATTCTGCTGTAACAAAAACAATAAATTCAGCGGATGTGTAAAATATGATTATTAATAATTTATTATTATTTTTTTTATCTACAATTTAAATAAAAACAATAGAATTTTATTGAAGTTAATCATCCAAGACTTGAATTTTACTATTTTGTGAAATAAACAAATAAATAAATATAAAATGTGATGTTATTTAAATAAAATTCTAATATAAATTTATGTCTTCACACCACTATTATAAAATTAATAAAAATATATATCCTTGTAAAACATAAGCAAGTTAATTTAAATGCAAAATTATATTATTATAAATAATTAGAATTTAGATGATGTGTTAAACAGAAAATATTAAGAATAAACAAAAAAAAAATGAAAAGTAAAAATAAAAAATTAATGCTTATATTATTATATTATATTATTATATTATTAATACATATATTATTTATATATTTTATAATAATTTTTGAAGTTAAATATATACATTTTATGTTACTTATTATAATTTGTATATAGGAGAAAACACGAAAAATAAATAATAAATAAAAATTAAATTTAAAATGTTTATTTATTTCTCCTCTATTTCTATTATTTGATTTGTTCATTAATTTATGTCTCCACTGTGCAAAAAAAAAAAACCACTCGCCTGCAAAAGATAGAAGATGGAGACTTTTTCTTCCTTTTATACATTTTTTTTTTATTATTATTATTATTATTTGCTAGTAAAATGGAGTTTTTTTTTTCAAAAATATATAATCACCTCTTTAATTGTTGCGGAAAAAAGATGCTTTACATTCAGGTGTTTAATTATTCTCAAAGGTCTAGTTACACAAATTGGAGACTGGACTCTAATCACATTAGTACCATAAATATTTTATACTTCTATTTTATAGAATAATAATAATAATAATAATAATTTTACTGCAAATAAAATAATAATATTGCTGAAAATTAATATCAATACGATAAATAAATGTCCTTAAAAAAAAAAATAAATAATATTGAAGAATTATGATGTGTCGTCTTTAAATAGAAAATAATTTAATAATCATCCTGTAATAAATAAATAGAATTTTATAGGAATTTAAGATTTAATAGAAAAATAAATAAATAAATATTTACATACATATATTTAAATATATGTATATACGATATACATATGTATGGTTGGCTGGTTGGTTATTTATTTTTGTTTATTTAATAAAAAAAACAAAAAAAAAAAAAGAATAAAAAAAAAATGGAAATAAAATTAGCAAACAAGTTTTACAATAATAATTTTATTTTTTAAATACAATTTGTTTTTTTTTTTTTTTTGTTTTATCATTAATTAATTGTGTTAAAATTGAGTTTTTTTTTTTTATTTTAAATAAATAATTTATAATTATTGTTAACAAAAATAAAATAAATAAAAACACGTAGAAACCAAAACCAAAATAAAAAAATTATGCAATTTATTTCATCATTTCCTATTATTATTATTATTATTATTATTATTATTATTATAATAATTTTTTTTTCTGTTGTTTGTTGAATGAATATTGTTGAAATTAAATTTTTTATTACTCTTAAAATAAAAGTTATTTACAGCATCCTCAAAAATAATTTAATTAAAACAACAACAACAAATAATAAAAATAAATAAAAATATTTTCAACAAGTGAAATTGATAAAAATAAATTAAACATAGAATTTTCTCCTCTTTTTTTATTTTTTTTTTGGTACATTTGTTTTGTGTTTTTATTTATTGTTTTTTTTTTTTACATTTTAATTATTATTAATATTATTATGTTTTTTAATTAGTAATTATCATGAAAATAGATACGCAAGGCCATTGAATTTAATTCCCTTTTTGTTGTTAAAACAAATCAAATTAATTTATTAATAATTTTTTTTGTATAAAGGTGCATTGCGCTTGTATTTAATTAATATAATAAATAAGTAAATAAAAAAAAAAAGAAGAGTGATTACAATAAATATTTTTTTATATAATAATCAAATAAAATAAAATAAAATCACACTCGTTTTAGATTAATTAAAACCCCCATCATCGTTTCATCTTCTTACATTTATGTTTTTCTTTAGCTTTTAATAATTTGGCTGAGTCGAAAAATGTTGAGTACCTGGCGGTGCTTTGTATCCAGGATATGTTGAGTTCAGAGCATGTTGGGAGAAAAAGTTCGAATAATCCTATAAAAATATATGAAATAGGTCTCTGGTTCTTGTTTATCTCAAAAATATTTTTTTTTAAAAATAATTTAATTTTATTAAACAAACATAGCACATTTTGTTAGTTAGTTTTTTTTTTTTTTTAATTTCATATTATTTAATTATGAAAAGAATTAATAATGATTATTCCTTTTGTATTATTAACATTATGGAAATATTTGTTAAAATTATTCTAACATGTTTGTTTATGTATATTTTCAGTATTTTCGTACTCGTGCTCAATATGATAATAATAATAATAATAATAATAATGTAAGGTGTTTCATTATGAATTTAAAAAGTTAATTTGCATTGTATTTTTAATAAGTAACTAAATGTTAAAATAAATTAATATTTAATCAACATTTTAAAATAAAAAAAAAAAAAAACTTTGCTTTTTGTAATGTTTTGAAAAAAGGTAGAATAGTTTTTTTTTTTTCGTAGACGAATCGATATGAAATTGTTTATTAAATTTTGGGTCACCGATAATCTTATTAAATTGGATTATATGGATAAATATTTACTCTCGTAGTAATAAGGAATGAAAATCGTATTAAAATTGGTGCTCCGGTTAAAAAAAAAATCCCTGGTTGTGGATAAATTCTCCAAAAACAAAAAAAAAAAAAACTTTATTAACCGATTGGCATAATAAAAAGAAAAAAAAAAACAAAAAAATTAAACCGTTACCGCGTACACGTCAACCAAATTATAAAAGAAACGTATTTTTTCTCTTTAAGCCATCGGCTTGTTATATATTGTTAGAAATATATTAATTTGACGAAAAGTTTAAGAAATTCTAGTGATTTATATAACAATAAAATGTATGATAAGCTAATTATTTAACATTAGTTTTACATCAGTTAATACTTTATGGATTAAAACTAAGGAACGTAAATGGAGCTGGATTAGGTTTACCTTTTAAAAAGGTGGGTGTAGAAATTGTTAAGCAAACATTGGTTAAAAGTATAATCCACAGGGAGTGTGTACGAAAGAAAATTTTTGCGTTGTTTTTAATCTTAGCAGCTAACAAATACAAAACAAGTTGGGCAACATAAATTAGTGTGAGGTAGTGGCAAGCAGTTTAAATTATTCTTCTTACACACGTTTGACAAAGTTAAATGAGTTTTACATTAAAGAATAAGTTTTTTTATTTTTGATTTTTTTCTTCTTCGGCGTCTGTTTAATTAAAAAATTTAAAATTAATTATGTTAAGTTAATATTAATGAAACACCTTGTATTGTAGAGGAGATTTAAGAGAATGGAAGAAAAATTAAAATTTCTTAAACTATTTTGAAACTTTAGTGAGATTTCTTCAAGGCAAATTTATTATTAAGACAAAAATCTTTTCATTTCTAAAGATGAAAAATTCTATATTTGAAAATCATTGACTTAAAGATTAATAGTCTTTCACTGTTGTTCCTGTTTTTTTTTTTTTCGGGATGGGTGGTAAAATTTAAATAATAAAGTTATTTATATTGTATGTTATGCTTTGTTGACTTTATCCTTATCAATACATTCAAATTTCAATTTATGTAAAATGTAATCTGTTCTTGATGCATTTTGCCATGTTATTTGACTTTTTTCATTCATTAGTTTATTTATTTGCTTATTTTTCGTCTATATTTTCTAACTTTTTAAACTTATTCAATTTTTAGGGGTATTAAATGTCTGCTTGCTGTGTCAAGTTTGTAACTATTTATAATAATTTACAATTGTATAGATTTATTGAAGCCACAAATTTCAAATTTTAAATAAAATAAATTTTCAAACAATAATATCCATAAATTGAATAAGTTTTAATTAGTTTTCTTACTGCTTTTTTTTTTTTTTTTTGATAAATTTGAAATATTATTAATATTAATTTTTGTGCGGTTATTACTGTTTTTAATTATTTAACGAAATAATGATGTAAATTATGTTAATGATGTTAAAAAACATAAAAATTAACATTCATAACAATCAAAAGTTAAAGGTATTAACTTTATTAATTCGTCGTGGACGAAAGGCTGGTCCTAGGGCAACTTTACGACGGTCCTCATTATCAACCTCAGATTGACTTTTTACACCAGCTGGTGGCCATTTTGTATCTCCACGCATTTTGTCGCCTAAAAATATTAAAAAATCAGTAAATAAAACATACAGTTAAAAATTAAAAATAATTATATTAATTCATGATAAGATTTTGGGACATATTTGGTAAAATTAGGGAAAATACTACATTATGGCTATCTAGAAGTCAACTGTCAATAAATTTTTTTTCACCGGAAATATTTGTAGAGCATACATTGGGAACCAATACGAGTCTCTGGACCAAGTTTGAGCCAAATTAAAAAATATTTAATTTTTCACCAAAAATGCATACAAAGTATCAGGAAAAATTTTAATTTTTGGGGTGAAAATTAAAAAAAATCCTAGCAAGCTGAAACTTTGCACAAATGTTCATTGTGGGGTGCTGAATCGAGTTAGTTCTTGGAGTTTTTCGATTAAAAATTTATTTCTCGAGATATGGGCATTGGAAGTTCAGAAAATAATAAAAATATCACATTTTTCCGTGTTTGAAATTTTTTTTCTCGAAAACTTTGTTCCAAGCCCCTACTTTTCTTATTGCGCCCTGATAGATTATTTATTCCTGAATGCAAAGCACTAAAAACCATAGATCTGGGGCCTATTTTGGCTGAGTTACAGCTATAAATCGAAGAATACTACATTCAAGATTGGCAAGATTGGCCATCTGGAACTCAACTACCCATAACATTTAATTAAAATTTTTAACACCGGAAATATTTGTACAGCATACATTGGGAACCAATACGAGTCTCTGGACCAAGTTTGAGAGAAATTAAAAAATATTTAATTTTTCACCAAAAATGCATACAAAGCATCAGGAAAAATTTCAATTTTTGGGGTGAAAATTAAAAAAAATCGTAGCGAGCTGAAACTTTGCACAAATGTTCATTGTGGGGTGCTGAATCGAGTTAGTTCTTGGGGTTTTCCGATTAAAAATTTATTTCTCGAGATATGGGCATTGGAAGTTCAGAAAATAATAAAAAAAATCACATTTTTCCGTGTTTGAAATTTTTTTTCTCGAAAACTTTGTTCCAAGTCCCAAATTTTCTTATTGCATCCTGATAGTTTATTTATTCCTGAATGCAAAGCACTAAAAACCATAGATCTGGGGCCTATTTTGGCTGAGTTACAGCTATAAATCGAAGAATACTACATTCAAGATTGGCAAGATTGGCCATCTGGAACTCAACTACCCATAACATTTAATTAAAATTTTTTACAGCGGAAATTTTTGAACAGTATACATTGGGAACCAATACAAGTATCTGGACCAAGTTTGAGCCAAATTAAAAAATATTTAATTTTTCACGAAAAATGCATACATCAGGAAAAATTTTAATTTTTGGGGTGAAAATTAAAAAAAATCCTAGCAAGCTGAAACTTTGCACAAATGTTCATTGTGGGGTGCTGAATCGAGTTAGTTCTTGGGGTTTTCCGATTAAAATTTTATTTCTCGAGATATGGGCATTGGAAGTTCAGAAAATAATAAATAAATCACATTTTTCCGTGTTTGAAATTTTTTTTCTCGAAAACTTTGTTCCATGCCCCTACTTTTCTTATTGCGTCCTGATAGATTATGTATTCCTGAATGCAAAGCACTAAAAACCATAGATCTGGGGCCTATTTTGGCTGAGTTACAGCTATAAATCGAAGAATACTACATTCAAGATTGGCAAGATTGGCCATCTGGAACTCAACTACCCATAACATTTAATTAAAATTTTTTACAGCGGAAATTTTTGTACAGTATACATTGGGAACCAATACAAGTCTCTGGACCAAGTTTGAGCCAAATTAAAAAATATTTAATTTTTCACCAAAAATGCATACAAAGTATCAGGAAAAATTTTAATTTTTGGGGTGAAAATTAAAAAAAATCGTAGCGAGCTGAAACTTTGCACAAATGTTCATTGTGGGGTGCTGAATCGAGTTAGTTCTTGGGGTTTTCCGATTAAAATTTTATTTCTCGAGATATGGGCATTGGAAGTTCAGAAAATAATAAATAAATCACATTTTTCCGTGTTTGAAATTTTTTTTCTCGAAAACTTTGTTCCATGCCCCTACTTTTCTTATTGCGTCCTGATAGATTATGTATTCCTGAATGCAAAGCACTAAAAACCATAGATCTGGGGCCTATTTTGGCTGAGTTACAGCTATTAATCGAAGAATACTACATTCAAGATTGGCAAGATTGGCCATCTGGAACTCAACTACCCATAACGTTTAATTAAAATTTTTTACAGCGGAAATTTTTGTACAGTATACATTGGGAACCAATACAAGTCTCTGGACCAAGTTTGAGAGAAATTAAAAAATATTTAATTTTTCACCAAAAATGCATACAAAGTATCAGGAAAAATTTTAATTTTTGGGGTGAAAATTAAAAAAAATCCTAGCAAGCTGAAACTTTGCACAAATGTTCATTGTGGGGTGCTGAATCGAGTTAGTTTTTGGAGTTTTCCGATTAAAAATTTATTTCTCGAGTTATGGCCACTAGAAATTCCAAAAATCTTATTAACCAACTATTGGATAACCATCAAGTTTGCAAACCCTAGGCTAAACTAAATAACACTAATACAATACATAAATTCTTGGTAAATCTTCCAATAATTTTTTTTTTGATTTCCGTTTTTTATGTTGTCTTTCTCAATTTGATTCCTAATCCGAAATAGTGCAAGGATTTATTCTTTATTTGTTAGCAAGAGGTATAAAAGTACTTCATATAATAATAGTTGTTTGTTACCTTGTTCAGTACTTGAAAATGAAAATAACAAAAAGCTCATTTCTTATTTCTTTTTTTTTTTTTTATTATTTTTATTTTACATTATTGTGACATCATGCAACAGTAACTGTAGAAGAAAATACGATACATTGCATTCAATTTATTTATATTTTTAAAAGATATTTTTCTCAAAAACATTTTTGTATATCGGATGTTATAGGTTTAAGAAAAAAGTAGCAAAAAAAAAAAAAAAAAAGGAAAAAAAAACATAACAAATGGAAAAAAAAAAGTAATACGAATAAAATATAGCAAGAAAAAAAAAAAAAAAAAATCATCTTCATGCTTCAATAATAATATTTTCTATCCCATACCTATCTAAAGTTACCATATTTGATATAAGATTTTATGTTATTTTGTTCATTGCTGTGTTGTTATGTTGTTACTGTTGCACAAAAAATTTTTCTATGTTAAAAATATTGAGAATAATGTTTTAAAAAAAAAAAAAATAAAATAAAATAAATAACAAACAAACAAACAATCGAAAAAAAAAAAAAAAAATGTAATCGAAAGGAATTTTTATTTATTTTATATATTTTTTTAAACTTGTGATAAATATGAAATACCACAAATATATAAAGACTGATACGTACATTATATATATATACATATATATAAATTGGTATGTTGTTTATAAATATATATAAAATATATTTTATTTTATTTTGTGTTAAGAATTCTTTTTTTTTTTCTTCATCAAAATTTTTATCTTCGCTTAAAATATCTTTTCCTTTTTATTAGTTTTGTTTAAATTTTATTTTATTGTTACCATAATAAATGAATAAAAAAAAAACACAATTGTAATAAAAATATATAATATAATAGCATATTTTTGAAAGGAATTTTTATTTTTTATTTCTTATGTGACACTCCTAAGAATTGCTAAAATTTTGGTTCAACACACATGTCAGCCGTATAAGAAATGATCACCACCGCTCATGTATTTTAATTGAATTTTTAATTGATTAATAGCAAAAAAAAAAAAAAATTTTTTTAGGCTATTTATAGATTAATTTACAGCTTTGCATTTGCTGAAAGATTATATATATTTTCGGGATTTAATTTAAAAATCATGTTTTATGCTAAACTAGTTCATTTTGAAGTGCGATTGTTGCAAAATCCATAACAGGGTTTAACATAATTTTTTTTTTTTTTTAATTTTATTTTTAAGCTTTTTTGTTCAAATTTCGTCCAATCAATTTCACTTCATTTGAAATTTATAAATCCAAAAAAAAAATGTGAACACGAATTTCTCCTATAATCTCTTTTATTATTTCACTTCTTTTTTTTTGTTGTTCTTATAAATTAAGTGTTTTAAGCGAAAATAAAAGGAACAAGAGAAAAACGAAGAAATCGTTGAAGAACAACAAAAAAAAAAAATTAATTTAAAATTGATCTTCTATTAAAAATCAGTCTAATCAAATAATTAAACAAGGAAAGTTAATCTACTTAAAAAACTTTAAAGCTTTTAATATTTCTCAAGACATGAAATTTTTGCTAAGTTGTTATATAAGAAGAAAAAGAATTTGCTATCACCTATTCAATCAAATTAAAAGTTTAGCCATTAAAAAGACAAAAAGAGGGATTAATTAATATAGGTAAATTGAAGTGAAAGAAAAGTGCCTTTGTATTTTGGTGAAAGGATAAATGGAATTTTTCTCCGCTTAAAAATGAATCAATAACTCTGATGCTTGCTTAAATTTTTTTTTTTGTTGATAGATATAAAAAAGATTAAAATTAAAACAAACCTTGATAGCTTGTAGCGGCAGGTTGTGATGTGAAGACTGGGGCTGGTTGTTGTGTAATCGGTGCCTCACTACGCAAAGTTACTATTCCTGGACTAGGTTGTCTATAGAAGCTTTGCTGTTGTGGTGGTGGCGGTTGTTGATATGGCTCTGGTTGGTATTGCAGAGTCTGATATTGATATTGTTGATCAATTGGATTTTGTTGATATTGGGGCTGTGGCTGAGCCTGTGCCTGTGGCACTGCTTGTGCTTGATATTGATAATTTTGTTGAAATGGCTGTTGCTGTTGTTGTTGTTGTTGTTGCTGTTGTTGTTGTTGCTGCTGCAATTGTTGGTTGTAAATTGCAGTTGGTACTGGTCGAAAAGCTTGTGTCGGATGTGGTTGATATTGAATCTTTATTTTCAGCATCAGTAAATTCAATAAATAAGAAGATAAAGAAAGAAAGAAAAATGTAATTAAAATTTAAAATCATCATCATCATCATTATTATATAAAATAAAAAATTAAATTATATGGTAAGAGAATTATTTTTATCATATTTAATCCTTACTTTTGTTTCGTATATCTTTATTGTCAATAAAATATTTATGTCAATAAGTAAATAAATATCAAAAAAAAAAAAAAAAAAAAAAAAAGACATGGAAACAAAACGTACACAATAATAGACACATATATAAAGATATAAAGCATTAAATTAATTAATAATAAAAAAAAAACAAAAATAAAATAAAACAATAATAATCATTTAAAAAACGTTTGCCATTTAAAATAAATTAATGCAGAAGCAAATAGCAAAAAAATAAATAAAATAAATTTTCTTTTGTATTTACATAAATAATCAATGTTTATTTATATAATTTTCGTTTTGTTGCTTTTCTTATTGGTTTACTTTTTTTTTTTTTTTTTTTTCTTTTTTACTGTTTAACTGAAATAAATACTTTTTCAGTTACAAAATAGCTAAAAAAGAAGGAAAATAAGGAAAAAATAAATAGAAAATTCAAGTATAGAGTATAGCGGCACGGCAGAATTTCTCCAAAAAGCAAAATAAATAATAAAAATAAATTAAAATAAAATAAAACGAATAAAACGTATACAACAATATATAATATAATATAATATAATCTATGTATATATGTTTATATGTATATATGTATATATACTACATATGTATATTAAATGAAATTTTATGATGCTATCATACTATTATTTTCTATTCGAACGAATTATTTAAAGTGTACTTAAATATTTAATATAAAAGTACAATGTTTATGGTAATTATAGTCTGTTAGCATCAAATTATATAATATATACAAATATTATATACACACATATACATATATATATATATAATATAATATAATATATCATTTATTATATTTAATGAGAAACTCGTAAACCGTACCTGCTCTGTTCCACTTAAGTAAGGATCATATGAGGATTGTTGTACAGCTTCATATGATGATGATTGTTTTAATTGTACATTGTTATAGATGACATTACTGTTATTATCATTAATATTATTTTGATTATTATTATTATTATTATTTTGATTAGTAATATTATTATTGTTGTAATATTGTTGTGTTGTATAACCAGGTCCTCCTGGTTGTGGTGATCTTACATGAGCCCAGCCACGTGGACTGCTAGGGGATCTAGCAACTTGATTATCAATTAAATTAACACCAGGTGATAATGATTCAGTTGGATACTTAATTGTATTAGGTATTATTTGTTCTTGTGTTTGGTATTGTTGGTGTTGTTGGTATTGTTGTGGTGGTATTGGATTATTAATGGGTGTAATGGGTTGTTGCGTTTCAGGTAAAGGAGAAGTAGGATACTGACAAGCTGTTGGCTGTAATTGTGGTTGTGGTACACAAGAAGAAACACACGGTTGTTTGGGTTGTACAGCTATACCACCAGAAAATGATGTTGTACAGCTAGCACCGCTTGAGGGACCGCGTAAGAAACCAGGACGTGTTGGTAAGCTACTTGATTGCGAACGCCTGTTTAAAACATAAGACGGGGTAGATTGAGCTTGTGAACTAGATTTTATACAACGATTCGGTATTGGAGATCGTGATTGTCTTAATTGTTGTTGATTATGTTGGTGTTGTTGGGTAAATGGTGAAGGATTAACAGAATATTGCTGTTGTTGTTGTTGTTGCTGTTGCTGTGGAACTGAATATTGTTGTTGCACCTGAATATCTTGTTCTTGATAGTTTTGCTGAGAAGTATTATCGGTAGAATTTTCAGTTATAGGTGTATCTGAATTTTCATTGTTAATACAAACCTGTAATATAATTATGTTAGTTACAAAAAAAAAAATATATATATATATATATAATTGGATACATTCGTTACGCGATAAACATTGTGTACAGTTTTGTGACTATTAGTAATGACTTTAGTTATGCTTTTGTTAATCACTTAGAGGGAATAATAATTATGTAATGCATATGCTTTAATTAATCCTGAAAATTATATTTTATTAAACAAATAAAGATTTTGTTATTTACAAAAATTGAATATTAAACTCGTAATAATACAGGAAGAATATTTTAATTTTTTTCTTCTCCATATTTATGTATAAAGATAAAACATCACCTGCTTAACAATAATATTTGCACAACAACATTGTCTATGATTATATTTTATACAGCAGTAATGCTAAGTTCTTTATATATAAAAAAAAAAAAAAATTCTTCACCATCATCTGCTTGTCTGTATCTTTTTGTGTTAATTAAAAAATATAAATTAATTTTTCTCATTTAAAAAACAACACGAAAAATAAAAGAAAGAAAGAAAAAATTTTTTTTTTTTTTCTTTTTCCATCGCAAGGTAAATGAAAACTTTTTCATCGTCTTGTTATTTTTTTTTTATTGTTTGCTTGTATTTTTCTTATATTATGCATAAGAATATTAAGTGAAAAATATGTTGTGATAAAGTTAAATTAAGGTTTTAAAATGTGCTAACTGTAATTTATCATATTTTATTTTCTTTTTCATTATACTTTTGTGTTCACTCATTTATTCCTTTTTTTTTTTTTAATTTTTTATTAATATAAATAGGAAAATGTAATGAAAAATTGAAATATTGTATTAAACGAAAATTTAATTAATTTTCATTTGAATGTAGTATTTGTGATTTTTATTAATTTACTCAAAAGTAGTTTTATGTCTTAAAATAATTATTGTTAATTGCTTTAAGCGGTAACTATTTAATAAAATTTTACGAATTATCCTTAGTCCTTATTTATGTTGGCTAGAAAAAAGGTATTTTTCCTATTTTGTTGTTGCTGCCAATTTATAATAAATATTTAGTGAAGTGGCAAAAACGTGACATTATTTTAGATTAAAATTTAGCATATTGAAAAACAGAACAAGAAAAAAATAAAAATAACACAAAATAACACAAAATATATGGTTAATTCCCAACAGTTTTAATCAGTGAATGAATGAACGAAATAAACTTAAAATACTTTATTCGATTAAGCAAAATTTGTAATCAATAAAAAGACATGTTTATATTCAATTTAAATATTGTATTTTACCTTCATCAATTGGTTGAGAAATTTTAATTTTTTTTTTTAACAATTGGAAAATACCACAAAAACTTTACCCTCTTTTAACATAATTAAAGAGTAAAAAAGTTGTGGTTCGTTTAAAATAAAAACACAAAAATTCAGAATAACATGGTCGAATTCCGATGGTTAAATTAACTTAATTTAGATAATTTTTTGGAAAACAAAAAAAAAATGAAAATTAAATTCTACAGGGAGTGAGACTAAAGATATTTTGGTTTATGCTTTTACGGATATAGTTAGTACTTGTACGAACACCATGCTTGAAGAATTTAAACGAACATATTTGCGGTAAATCTGTAAATCTGTAAATCGGTATTTAATGTATAAACACATCCACCAATTGAACATTTTCCCGGGTGTTTTTTTTTCTTCTCTTCTTCTCATTAAATACTTCACATTATTTGCTTTTAATTTTTATGAGATTATAAATTATTATTTGCTTTCTGTAACAATACAAATGAATTTTTTTCTTTTTTCCACCGTATTTATATTTTATTTTCGTGTAGATAAGGAGTTATCTGACTCGTTTAAAACATTTTATTATTGTTTTATCTAAGGTTTAGAAGATTTATTCGTTCTAACACGTAAATGCAATGGAAAATAATAATAATAATAATAATGCTTGATGATACTTAACAAATAAAAATGTTAAAAGTGTTATTAAACATTAAAAAATTCATATTAAATGTGTATCCATACATAGAGAACATGTGTATATGTTTGTATGTTTGTTTTGAATTAACAACAGTCAATAAATTAAAATAAATACTTTTTAATTAAAAAACATTCTTTTATAATTATTATTTGCAGAAGGCAGAAACATTTTTTATTATTTAATAAAACGGGAAATATTTTTTTTTTTTTTTTTTGAAATAAAAACAAAACAAAACAAAAAATTACAAAAACGTAGAGATTCGCGCTGTATTCATATAAAAATGAGATAATATAGATAAATGGTAAAAAGCAAAAAAAAAATTAAAAAAGGGCTGCTTTACAAAAAAAGAAACAATATAAATTATTCACAAGAATAAAAAAATGTGTAATCGGCTGATGAGGAAAAAAAAGAAAAAAAAAAAAAAATGAGGTTCACATTCGGTTAAGTTAAAATAATACAAAAAAAAAAAAAAAAAATACAAAGCAAACGAGAAAAAAAAAAGTATGAATTGGGTGCAATTATATAAACAGAGAAAAAAATATTGTTGGTACATTGTAAGGGTTGTTGCTGTTCGAGCATTTCTGAAAAAAAAATATTGATTCTATTGTTGGTCAGGTTTTAAAGATAAAAAGGAAAAACGAAAAACGAAAATTATCGAATTATTATAGAAAAAACATATATTTTTTTTTTTTTTATTACGAAAAGAAAACCAGCAGCAATCAAACATTAACAAAAAAAAAAAAAAAAAAAAAAAAAACAGAGAAAAGAAATGAAATGAAAAGAAAAGAAAAATTAATTCGCCTTTCTTTATATTATTTATTCTACACAGAACGAGGTCAACTCATTTAAGTGGAATTAAAAGCGAATAAACAAAGAACTCGATTTTTATTTATAAATATTTCAGACACAAGATTTAAAACGTTGATTTTTCCACCTGTTGTAAATTTATTTCAAAGAATATTTCACCGTTTTTTGAAGATTTATTATCTATCTTCATCTCATCTAAGTTTTAAATAAAATTCAAAATTGTTAAAATTAAAGATAAATAAGAAAAACCGAAAATTAATTTCTAAACCTATATACACGAGATCTCAAGGTAATCAAAAAGAAATTTCTCATAAAATTTAATTACAAAATTTTAATTTTAATTTTAATTTTAATTTAAAATCATCTAAACCAAATGCTCATTTAATAACCGAAAAAAAAAAAATATATATATATATATAAAACTATAAATTAAATAATATAATGTGTGGTAAAAACGTAAAATGATGTGTTGTCTGTTGCTGAAAATATTTATTATTACTTATTTTTTGGTGTAAAAGATTATGTAGTGTACGAGAAAATAAAATATAAATTATAGTATGGTGGTTTTCGTGTGTGTGTGTCTGTGCATATAAATAAATTCTTCTATAGAAAATTTACCAAAATTCTCATGCAAGTTTTATAAGAAAAAACGAAGACAATTGACGAAGTGTAGGAGAAGAAGTGTAAGAATAAATATTATAAGAGTCTATTTAGTTAAACTGAAAATTGGTTTTTGTTTTGGCAGAATACCATATATCCCCTATGTCACCGTATATCTATAGTTAACGACATTGTTATTATAAGGGTTTATGAGTACTTAAATATTTTGATGAATTGTAATTAAGCTTGTCGAACAAACCTAAGACCAACGTACAAATTTCTACTAAATAACGAGCAATTTTCATTTAAAATATAAAAAAAAAAATGTAAGTAATATAAACCAAACGATACCAAGGAGTTTATGGTACTTATATTTAAATTATATTTCATTTAATTTATTTCTATACTTGTTGTAGTTGTTGTTGCTGGTGCTGGTGCTATTTAATTTTGCTCTTGAAAATATAATATGTAACTATGTACTATATACACATATATATATACATGAATTAAATTTTCATAAGGAAAATAATTTTTCATTTTTTTTCTTTCATTCTTTACTGCAATATTTTAATAATTTTTTTATTTTGTTTTGTTTTGGATTATTATTATTAATAAAATTATTTCCCCTAAGTGCTATATATATATATATAGTTAAATAGATATTATTATTATTATTATTATTATTATTATTATTATTATTATTATTTTAGTAATAAACAATACACATGTAGAAGAAAAATCCTTATCTATGTATAATCAATATGAAAAATGATTGAATTTTTTTTTTTGAAATGATGAATTTTCCCATTGAAACAAGATATCAAATCAAAATTGATTTATTGTTGACGTTTCTTTAGAAAAAAATTATTTCTGATTTCAATTTATAAGAAAATTTGCAAAAAAAAATAATAAAAAAAAATTTTGTTTTAATGTAAAATGTGCATAACAGAGACAAGTGAGATAACATATTTGACATTAGACATGGCAACAATAACATAAAGTCTAATAGTCATTCAAAAACTGAGAATAAAAACTGCCCTCTCCATCGATTTATATACTATTTTATATAAAGAAACGTACCTGTGCTTGATCTTGTTGTTCACCGCCTAACTGCTGTTGATCTTGTTGTGTATTACGACTGGGTGAACGTTCAGGAGTTGGTGGCCATGCAACCCTTTTCAAACCTGTATAAAAAAAAAAAGAAAGAAAAAATAAAAAAATTGATAAGGATTTTTTTCTTCTTAAATAATAACTTCTGTACATTTGTACACTGCCTACAGCATAATTGTTTTTTAAATCCCCAAAAATAATAAAAATAAAAATACAACAAATCATATAATTAAACCAGTTAATCATTTTTTCCAACCACATTGTTTTTTGAACTTTCACTAGAATTCTTTTCAGTATTGAAAACAAATTTAATTAAAAACAAAGGCAGCAAATAAAAAGGTAAAAAAAAAACCCAATCCAAAATAATAAATAAATAAATTTTTTTTTTCTTCCTTCCTTTCTTTCTTTCTTTCTTTCTTTCATTTTCACCTACTTTCATATTATTACGTATGAAAAATTCATAAAACTAAATAAATTTTATAACATATGTGTATAAAATATTCCATATAAAAAATAAAAAAAAATTTATTTTCACTTTTATTTTTATGAATAATTAGATGATGTAACGAAAATTTTCTTTTTGTATATAATTAAAATTAATTATTTATTTATAAATTATGAATATACATACTTTTTAAGGTAGTATGTTGCCTTTTTTTTTTATCCAGAAGCACAAAATATATAATTATTTTATTTTTTTATTTATTTTTTTTTTTAAATAAAACTGCACAGATATTCGTTTCGAATGTATAAAATAAACTGTGAGGTGTTTTTTTGACGATGTTCAAGAAATTTTTAGCGAATTTTCTGCACAAGTTACTGTAGATATATATATATATATATATGTCTTCTCAACAGTGAGAATAAAAAGAAAAAAAAAGAAAAGGAAAAATAGTTAATGTGATGGATCATCAGATGATGATGCATCGAAAGATCTAAATTTGTTATTTCAGCTGTATTGTAAACAAGTGCACACAAGTATAAAGATTTTGTGTAAAAATTCGATATGCTAAACTAACGTACAGGTGTAAATATAAACAACACGAACTAACAAAAACACGAGTCAGAACAGAATAGAACAGAACAGAAAAAAGTAAAATAGGTGGGATTAAATCGTTAAAAGTTAGTTAAACAATTTTATTTCTCATATTTAATTGAGTGGGTTGAATTTAATTTTATTTTTTTTTAATACTTTAAACAAAATTTTCTTTTCTTTTTCACACCTATACACTACGTATTTAGTATTTGAAACAAATTAGCAATGCAAAATGGGAGCCAGTGGAAACTATTCTCATTTCAATAATTTTCTATTTTTTCGCTCGAGTTTTTACTTTAACAATGCAAATTTTTTTTTTTATTATTATTTTCCCGTAAAATGAGGAGATCGTCTCGAATATAATAACCAACTATATTCGCAACAATATTATTTACTTTTCAGTTAATTCTTTAGTAAGTTTAATGAACTAAAAATACATTTTTCTCAATATGGCATTCTTTGTAAAATTCTTTATAATTTCTACTCAGTTGCGAACATTACAGGAAAAAAAAGAAAAACTAATCGAATAACGGTTGGATGTAATCAACATAAATTTATTTTTGAATTATTACACATGAAAAACGAAAAATTATGTAAATCAATCAAAATGAGTTTGAATATTTTTTGGATTAAAATTGTGTTCTTAGTTGAAATAAAAAATAAAATAATAAATACTATAATCGTACATAGAACAACAAAGCATCAGCTAATATATAAGTGGAGTAACTCCCACATATGGGCATTTTCTATTTTTTTTTTTTATTTTTTTTTGCAAAACATGTATTTAATGTAAATAAAAATGGGCAATTGGTCGGAAAAGAGAAGCAATATAAAAAATATAAATAAATAGCGGCAAAGGAATGAAAGTAAAATCATATCACATAAATTTACTTATGGGTAGTGGAGAGACGAGGCCCGTCGCTTAAGGGTGAGTTCATTCTTATGTTATAACTGTTATAAGAGTTTGAATTTCACTTTCTCATCGTTGTTTTTATTTCTATAAGCTAAGCATTATATTATTTATATAAAAAAAAAAAAAAAAAAAATTGAGTGAAAAAAAACCTTTTCGTAAAAAAAATTACGAAAAAATAAAAATAATATTAATAATAGGAGGGAGGAGAGGTGAACTTGTGTTGTAACATACATTTGAGACCAATTTCTGTGCTTCTTATTTACCAAAAAAAAAAAATAACGAAGAAAATAATAATAATAATAATAATATTAAGAAAGAAGGAGAGAATCATGGGGATAAATATAAAAAAAAAAAAAAAAAAAATTTATATTCACTTTTTTTTTTGGAAAATGAAACATTTTTTGATAGGTTTTTTGTGTCCTAGGGTGGTGGGTGTGACGAAAACGAAAACAAAACCAAAAACAAAAACAAAAAATAGAAACGATATCTTAAATAAATAAGAACAGGGTAAAAAAGTAAGAGAACACAAAAGAAAATGTAAAGAAAACGGAACTGTGAGCAATAATAAAAAATAGGTAGAAGGAATATTTTTATTTTTTTTTTTTTTTGCCTTCTTGGACTGTGGAGTCCACCACAATACATTACAATCAGTGGAACGTTTATTTTACTTCTTTTTTTTTTTTGTTTTTTGTTTTTGCTGTGTTATTTTAGAGAAGAACAACTGGAAAACAACGCAATAATAACAAAAGCGGGTTTGAGATGACAACAAATGAACTGTTATAGCTGGTACTATTATGGCATATCTTGTAAATAACAAAAAGGAACGGAAAGGAAACAAAATAACTATGTACATGTGGTAATTATGTTTTGTTTGTTTTTTTGGGTCGAGGCAACTAAATTATTTTCATGGGTAATGTTGACAGATTTAAATTTAAATTAAAAAAAAAAAAAAACAAAAACAAAAATTGTTTCAAAACACTGTGAACAATACGAAGACACTATGAAATGTCCTTGCTCAGAAAAGAAGGTAAACAATTGTTTATGAATTTCATATTCTCTTTATTCTATCAATTAAATTCGTTCGCTGCTTTTATTGTTTAATGAATTTATCATAATAATTTATTGCATTTGATATAAAATATGGTATTCGTTCGTACAAATATGCTTCAGTTAACTTTTTCCATAATCTATTCTTAATGCTTAGTGCTTATCCAGTATTTTCACATTGTTGCTTCAAAATTATTTTATATATTGTTGTGGTTGCTTATTTATTTTATTTTATTTTCTATGTTAGAATACTGTTTATGCTAATAACTAAACTATACGTTGTTGTTGTTGTTGCTGTTGTTGTGTTGATAGTTAAAAAAAAACTCTTGATGTTTCTTATGTCTTGAAATTCCTTAAATAGTTAGTGATGATTCGAGGTTAAATCTTTTCAACAAATATTCAGCAACAATTTTTGATTATATTATTAAAATAATTTTCATTTTTATTTTGATTTTGATTATGTTGCTTCTCTTTCATAAACATTCTTTCAAAACTACCTTGTTTTATTATTACTTGCGATATCACTTTAGCAATTATCTTCGTTTCTTCATATTAATAAGCGTATTTTTAAAATGTTAAATTAATTTTACACGTCCCACTTCTAATTTTTTTTGTTTTCTTTTAGAAGCTAGAGAAAGAGAATGAGTAAGTGTAGGAATATTGTTGATACATTTATTTTGTATCATCCTCAAGATATTTCTATTTTTATAATTAAAAAAAAAAAAAAATATATATATATTTTTTTTTCTTTTTTCTGTGTTATTAATAACATCTCAGTTTTATTTTATTTCATTTCATTTATTTATGTATTTGACAAAATGCCATCGAAAATTAGATATTCATATTATGTTGACCTAATGTTTTAGTTGTGCTTTGTTGCTATTCTTGTTGCATTATCATTATTAAATTATTAAATCGTTTTATTAAAATTACATCAATTCTTAATGCTAGAACAAATAATAAATTTTCACGAATAATTTTTTTTTTTTAATTTTCATTCAAAATCGACCAATATTTTTCTGTTTTCATTTATACAAAAAAAAAAAAATATGAAACTGAATTTGTTTATTTATATTTTATTATGTATATTCAATATTTAATGTATACTTATCATTTCTGATGCAAATATACGTTATTTACATATTTTGATTATATTAAACAACAAAAAAGGAAAAACTTTTGATTACAGTTGTGCAAAATAAAATAAATAAATATTGCTGCTATTATTATTATTTATCCCTTTTTTCCTTTTTATTATTATTATTATTTTTTTTATTTTTTAATAACGTATAATGAATACTTCGTTAAATTTATTTTCATTGTTACTTTCATGTGTTTTATATAATATGGTCCGAGCAGGGTAGAAAAATCGCAAAAAAAAAAACGCAAAAATCGCAACAAAATTAAATATGTTAATAATTTTTTTTTTTTTTTTGGTTCTGATTATGAATAAAAGATTTATGGAAAATAAAAAAATAGAAAAAAAAAAATTAAATCTCGTTTATCGTATCGAATTTGGCTAATTCCTCAGCACAAGTTTAATCAATTTTTATTCAATTCACAAACAAAAAAAAATTACTTCATTAGAATTTGCTGCAATTATTTATAGAAAATAATAAAAATAGAAGGCGGCTGATATGTTATAAAAATTTATAAATGAATAATAATATTTCGTTTTTTTTTTCATTTATTTTGATGACACAATATTATTATTTTTATTTTATTTGTTTCGTATAATTACGATCAAAATTTAATTTTAATTTTTTTTTTTTTGGTAAAATTATTGGATTCGTTCCAAATCACGTATGTATTGTGGTGGTTGCTGTTGTTGTTGTCACCGTTTAATTGTATTTTATTTATTTATTTATTAAATTGTGAGAAGTGAACAGGGAACAGTGAACAGGGAACACAATTTTCAACATTATGAATTATGAAAAAATTTGTTTTTCTATTTTTATTATTTGTTATAAATTTTTTTATTTAACGTCTAGCCCTTTTCTAAGAATAATCTTTAATGGTTTTAAAAAAGAAAGAAAAAAATTCTGTTTGTTATTCAATGTCAAGTAGTATTTCGTATTTATTATTTTTTTTCTTTTTGCTGCTCTTTGTTCATTAATATTTTATGATCAACGACCTTTTCCAATTAAGACAGACTTATACTATTTTTAGTATATTCCAACGACTATTTCATGTTCGATTTGCTCTAAAAACAATTTTTTTTTTCATCTATTTTTGAATGAAGATTTTCTTGTAGCGAAATATATATTTATGAAATTAGGTTAAAGTAAAAATAAAATATAAATATAGAAGCAATAAACATACCGCCGGAACGTTTGCCATCCTTTTGGCGTTCTTCTTCTTCTAGCATTTTCAAAACAGCTGAATTAGCCAAATTTCCTGGTTTGGTAGCTGATGGATCACCTTCAAAATCAATTCTAAAAAAAAAAAAAAATTAATTAATTAATTAAAATTGTATATTCTCATCCCACAGTGTTGTAGAATCACTGTTTAGTTTATTTCAGTGTCAATCAATACTTGTTATTGATTACCTCTTAAATTATTTTGATTTAATTTCATTAAGAGCACCAGCTAACAAAACAAAAAAAAAAATAGAAAAAAAAAATAAACCATTGGCTTTCATCGCGTTTTATCATTAACAGAAAATTGTAAATTAAATGTTTAATTAAAATTTATCATTTTCTATTTTTAATTTATTTATCATTGGAATTGCAAATAAAATGTGGATAGAATTTCATGAATTTTTTCTTTTTCTTTTTTTTGCATCTCTAAATTAAAATAAAACAATAAAATAAATAAGGAAAAATAAATTGATATTATATTTTAAGTGAATAAAAAATGGTGAAATGGAGAAAATAATCTTAAGCAGTTACATACATACATCTCGATGTATCCTTATCTAATATAATGTATAAATACATGTTTTTTGATGAATTTATTCTGAAACATTGAGTATATAGAATTCAAAGCATGTATGGAAGTAGCTAAGTAAGGAGTAGCTAAATAAAATAATAAAAAAGGTACATACAGCGAAGTCTTGCGAGCGGGAAAGATAATTTATCATGGTCCATGGAATACGTGATTATATACGAATGTATCTTAGTTTATGTGTATCTCCAGTATATTATCAAATAAAAAATAATAATTTTTTTTTTCCCCGAAATACCAGGTTCATACATTTTTGTTACCTTTATCATTTAGGTGTGTACAGAATTTTGTATTTTATTTGCTTTGGATAATATTATATATTCTTCATTCACCCACTCACGCACCATCTAAAGTTGCATCTACAATAATAACAACCGAAGGTAATAAGTAACTAAGCCTATAATTTTATGTAATTCTCATTATTTATACGCAGAAATGAAGAAATAAAGAAACGATGTATCTATTCAAAATTTAATATTTAATATTTATATATATAATTATTATGATTATTTCATTATATTTAATATTTTTTACTTTGCTTCTAAACCCAGTCTATTGTATCCCAGTATGTGAAGTTACTTATTTTTATTATCTTAACCTTTAACTTTGTTTACTGATTATTAAGATTATGATTACGATTATTATTTTAATAATACACGATAACCATTAATTATTTTCTTTTTCTTTTTTGTGTGTGTGTACACCCCCGTCTCGGTGGCTGTTATTACTATTATTCGGTTGTAGTGGCGTTAAAAATCAGTCACGTTTTTCCCTGTGACAATCATTTCAAAGTTTTTCATATACATTGCTCTGTGAATCGACAACAAAAAGAAGGAAGAAAATATTTTTTGTATACAATAAATGTTAAATACACCTATGTGAAATGAGATAAAATGCGATAAGTATGTGTTAAGCATAATACGATTTAGAATACAATACCTGAATTAATGTTAAGTGAACTAACACTTTATAAAGAGAATGTTCTAAAATAATAGAAAAGGAAAGAAAGGTACAAAAAAAAAAAAAAGCTGCCAAAAGGGGTGAAACATTGTTTACCTTGATTGACTAACAAACGGGCTGTTGTTATATCAGCAAATTCAATGTTACATTTGTTACCTTTTATGCTATTGCCTTACTCTTAGAAATGAATGACAGATGAAAAAAAAAAACAAAAAAATAATGTTCTGTGTTCCAAACATTCATCCGTACACACGATAACAAAATAAGCAGAAATTTTCGATATTTTCTTGTACTGATTTTTCCATTTTAGTTTTATTAAGCTTAATATTTATCTAAAAGTTCGTGCCACAAATACTCTAATAGGTTCAGGTGAAAAAAAAAAAAAATAATAAAAATAATAAAAGGAAAATTTTAATAACATTTTGCGTAATCTTTTCAAAATAATTAAATATTTTCTCTATTCTAATATAATAAACTGGATATTTCATTATTTTAATGGTTTTTCTATTTAAAATAATTATATAATTTCGAAGTTACAGTAATGAGGTTATAAAAAAATTGACACGCGTGTCCCTTAAGAATTAAACAATCATAAAAAATTATGTTGAACTGCGTGAAAGGCGTCAGTTAAATTTCGATTCACTTTACATACCTTATTATTATTATTATTCGTATTGATTTTATTTGAATACACAAAATATAAAATATAAAAATTATTTTATTTTAAATAATATTAAACAGAATATATAAATGAAGAACCTTTATTTAATTACAATTAATCACTAGACGGTTTATTATGGTCTAAATGAATTAAATACTTATTTTCAATTTAATTAAATTAAATTAAATTCATTTTTTATGTGTAATGGGGGCTTACAATTATTATTTACTATTTGATTCATACATATTTTGATGTCACATAGTTCAAAACAATTTAAAAATAATATTTCAAAAAAAAAAAAAAATAAATAAATATATTTTTAGATAAATAACTCATACTTAGTCATTATATAGCTTAAGCTTATATTTATCGTAAGCTGTCTAATTAGACAGCTTAATAACGTAGTAAATATTTAATTATAATTAGGAATATTACTAGTGCAGACAATTTGTAATATTATAATATAAGTTATTGGCAACTGAATGCTTTTCAATGTGATTCATCATTTTTATTTTTACAAATATTTGTGATAATGATTAATTATATATAAATAATAAAGAAGAAAAACCAAAAATACAAAAAAATTATTATTCGAATAAATAACGAATAACGAACCCACCGCCCATTAATTCACAATTAATCTCATCATTTATAAAGAATATTTAAATATTTTAATTAACTAAAAATACGAAAATGTTAGCTGATATTAAATTAAAATAAATAAATCATTTAATTTAAAGATAGTAATTATACAATTGTTTGTTTCACATATATGTATGTATGTATATGTAGAATAATGAAAATCAACTAGCTAAGCTTTATTTTTAATGCATGAGCTAAAATGATATAATGAAAATGAAGAGTCTGAGAAGTAAATACTGTTGTAAATTAACAATAGAGTTGAGTTCCTGTGCGGTTAAAAGTTTGTCAACAAAATGCAACTCTTTATTACCTTTTTCACTATGAACTATTCTTCTCTATGCTACTCCACTCGACACTACTCTATTTGCCTTTATACCTATCTCTAGTCACTACCAACGTATGCATCTGTATACATGAAAATATGATAATATCTATATAGTGTAAAATTTATTTGTTCTGTGCTTTTATGTTTAAGTAAACGATGAAGTAAAATTGAGTAGCTTTATGGATAGTTGTCATTGTTGTCAGTATTAAGCAATAAACTGAGTACGAACGTGGCTATGTACAGTTTTGTTTTGTTCTGTTGTGGTATAGTTTCTGTTACAACAAAACTGCGTTATTACCTTTATGATATTGTTTTTTTGTAAAAAATGTTTTGTCTGATTTTTCTCAGCAACTTTTTTGCTTTTACTTTAATTTAAAAGTTTTTTGTTTTTTGTTTTTTTTTTGTACCTTTGTGTGAAACATTATTAGCATTTTAAGGAATTTGTAAAACAAAAAAAAATAAAAAAAAATTATTATTTCCTTTGAAAAGATAAAAGAAGACTTATTTAACAAAGGTATTTTAATACACAGTGTTGAACTTTCTGAGCAAAAAATATGATTTGTATTCAAAGAAATTATTTATTAACAGAAATTATGTGTTTTTCATGTTTTATTTTTATGATTTAACCAATTTTTCTCTCAATTTAATAAGGGAAAACACAAATGACTTGAATGGGAGATAATCTAAATCAGAAAATGGTTGATGTTATTCTTTATTTTCCTTTATACTATATTTGCGTCAATTGGTGTAAATATATAGTCATAGTCATAGCAATAGATAGCTAAAGGCATATTTATCTATAAAATAAAGAATAAAAATTCTGGTAATTTGTTTATTCAAGTCACGTTGTATGTGTTTTCGTGTGAAAAATGTCATCAACTCTTTTATTTTGCCCTCGTTTTTCTGTTTTCTATTTTCTATTTTTTTTTCCTTGTTTTTCGCCGTACCGATAAAATATATAAAAAAAAGCGAAGATGTATTTTATCTTGCACAAAATATTTTACAGACATATACCGCTTTATTTATTATCTAAGGGAAAATAGTTGCACGCTTTCACTAACTTACAGTATTTCTGAATTGTTGTAGTATAGAAAGGGAAAACGCGAAGAAGCAGATTCTTACTCAATAAATTAATTAAGCGAATATGATAAAAATAATAAGTTAAATTAATGTTATTATATAGAGAAACAAGGTGACTTAGTAATTGAATGAGCCATCTTCTGCTAAACGTTACTATAAATGTGAATAGAATATTTTAATGTCATTTACCGATTACTGCAACCCGATTTAAGTTTTTGAAAATAATATTTAAACGGACTTTTATCCTTAATTCGCAAATTACATATTGATTTACTATAATTACGTATAACAATAGAAACTTTAATAATAATATTTTTTTTATTTTTTTATATACAAGTACCAGGCGCCTCCACTGTTTTTGTTTTTATTTTTACTACACTTTGTCAATAGTTTTTTTTTTTTTTTTTTTTGTTAGCAGAAACTTTGCAAAATATTTAATTTAAAAGGTATAATACATTTACATTTATTTTTAATTATAATAATTACTATTGAATATTCATAATAAATAATATTTATAAAGGAACGAGGGAGTGATAGTATTAAAAGTGTACATATTTAGTTTTAAAATTATGTACAAACGGATGCCGTGTCACGAATTATTATACTTATTATTATTATTTTTATTATTCTTTTAAAAGATAATACAATCAAGCTTTATATAATAAATTTTGTCTTTATAAAAGCGAAAATAAAAATAATGAAAAACTCAATCATCTCCTTTGCATATAGATTGCTTATTTATTTTGCGTTTCAATTTATTTTCAGCGAACACATACGGTTATTTAATTTAATTTTTTTTTTTTTTTTTTTTATTCTTTTTCGCTTTCTAGCATTGTTATAAATTTTTATTGTTCAGGTACTCATTACAGAAGTCACGTGAAAGAAATTGATAAAGCTAAAAAGTGGAAGTTTTTAATTAAATAATCGAAATTTTTTTCTATGAAAGTTTTGCGTACTTTGCTGTACTTTGTTGTTGTTGTAGTTTTCCTCTAATGTTTAAAGAAATTATCGCAGTTTCTTTTTTTTTTTTTTTTATTTGTACGCGTTAAAAATTCACAAAATTGTGTTAAACTGTTAAAAGAAGAAGAAGAAGAAGACTGTAAAAAAAAAAAAAAAAAAAGAAGTAAATTCGAGAATATTCATAAAATTGGCAAATGAAAATTTCTGCCTAAAATAACCAAACAACAAGCATACATAAATATATAACGATTACTAATGAAAAATAAAACTTTTTATTTATTTAAAGTCATGATTTATTACTTTAACGTTTTCCATCATACAAAAATAAAATAAAATGATGAGTAAGAGGAGGAGAACAAGCAGAACAAGTAGTAAAATCGTTGAGCGCTTCAAAATTTTATTTATTTATTTATTTATTTATTCTGTATAATGTTTTATTTTGTCAATATTTATATTTTGTTATTTTATTCAATGACTTTGTTCGATACACAATTTTGATACAAAACGATGTTGTGTATACATAATTGAACTGATACAAATGGTTAAAAAATTGATTAGATTATTAAAAATGATTTAATTTTGAAATGATTGTAGGGTTGCTCATATTAAATGGGCACCATTGTTGTTAAACGTACCGTTCGAGGTTAACATATGATTGCTTAACCCTTAAATGTGACGATTACTTTTAATTTTCATAATTTTCTAGTTTTATATCAGCACATGTAGTTAAACTAAATTATTTTCAAAATCCTTATAAAGGCAAGTAAATAAATTAAATAATGATAGTTCTGTATGGTTTAATTTAATTTGCTATTCAATATTATTAACGTAATCAGAAAAAAAAAAAAAAAAAAAAAAACTTCTCCCTATTGGATTTAAGTGAAAAATCTATATAAATACCTTCTAAATTAGCATTATTTAATTATATTAATCATATTATACGAATCAATAAACGAATTATTAAAGTATAAAAATATTTATATATACTATAGACACACAAATATTTGTTTAAAAAGCGATTTATCGTTTATAACAAAAAAAAAAAAAAAAAAAAATTTAATAATCAAATAAAAAAAAAAAAAGAATTTTTTTTGCCGCTGTTGAACGATATTTTATGTTTTTCTTTTTTTTGTTTTTTTATGTACTTTACTTTTACGTTTGAGTTTCATTTATGTCTCAGAAACGAAGGAATGACAAACAAACTTTCTATACAGAGTAAATACTAATCGAAAAATAATTTCATTACTTTTGCCATTGATGTAAAGTTTTAGGGTTTCTTTAGTATACTTTTTTTTTTTTTTTAACCACATTCCACACTCTCTTTTACTCATTTAATTTAATTTATTTATTGTTTTCATAAAATTTTATGGTTAATGACAGAGACGGGGCAAATATGAACGATTGTGTAGTTTGTTTTTGCATTTCACGTTTCCTTTTCCTCTTGTCACTTGTTTTAATTTGTTTATTTTAATTTCTTATCAAACAAGAATGAAGAATTTAGTGTTAAGTAAGGCAAGTTGTTTACTTCTTTTGATGAGTCATTAAATATTGCTGAGATATTAAGTTAATTGGGCGATTTCTTTTGTTTATTCTTTTACGTTTCTTTACTAATGAAAATGATGATCATAAATTTTCATTTATCATTGTTTAATAATATAAAATAAATAAAAAAAAAACTACATTAACAAAACGGAAAAAATCAATAAACAGAGCTTTGTGTCGTCTTCTATTTATTTCATTTAATAAAAATTCAAAAGGATTCTTTGCGGTTGTATACACGAAATTTTTAACTATTAATCGATAGATTAAAAAGTGTCTGTGCGAGGATGCCTAATCATTTTAACATCATTACAATGCAATTAAGTAAATGATAAAATAAATATTATTAGCTGGCATCAATTACATTTCAATTAAATAAATTCTTTCATTTATATTGCTCGAAACGAATAAATGATAAATTGTGACTTTCATTCATCGCTCATTTATCAAAGCAGCTTGAACAGTAATAAAAAGAAAAAAAAAGAACATTTTTTTTTTTGTATATAAATGAAAGTGAAATTAGTTTGATGTAAAACATTTGTTACGCATTTATTCTAGATGATACAATAGGGGATATTTTTGTAAAAATAGCGTGATGTGTTGCGTGTTCAATATGTTATGAAACTAAAATATAGAAAAATGCTATTAACTTTGGTTTAATTTTTCATTATTATTATTATTTGCTTATAATTCATAGCTACATTGTTTCTGAATAATGTCCCAGAATGACGTAAAATCTCTAAGGTATTTCAAAATACATTGATACATTTATGGAAAAAAAAAAAAAAAAAAAAAGTAATAAGATAATTATTAGTCTGGTAATATTAATATTAATATATAAGGATTAAAAGGCACGATGATACACTTGCTGCATTTGGAAATAAATTTATTGACAAGAAAGTATTATTTTTATGGGTATAACCTAAATAAAAATATAAAACAGAGACAGCGCATATTGTTTAAATGATCGTATATGAAAAAGTTACACACATGGGAATAATTCCAGAGAATAAAGTACATTTTTCCAAATGTACAATATGATAGTCAAATAAATGGGCATGAGTTAGTTGTAAACATCATAAAAAAATAATAAAACAAAATATAAAATATAAAATAAAAAAGTCGCGCGGAGGTACGAGTTAAGAGGAACTATATGCGCTTTGTATAAATACTATAATGGTCGCGCGCGTTGATATCTCTATATCTGTATAACATAAATTGGCAAAAGCTTTTGTGTGTTTTTACCATTTTTATAGTTAAGTATACAATAGATAGGAACGCTATTATAAATATATAATAATAGTAATAATAATAATAATCGAGCAAAAAAAAACAAAATAAAACAACAACAAAAATTAAAGTCAGCTTTAGTTGAAAAAAAAATAAAAATAAAAATAAAAACAAAAACAGAGTAAAAAAAATTCTGTACAGTAAAATAGAGTTGAGAATTTAAGTTAGGCAATGGTAATAGAAGAATGTCAGCAGTGGAGAAATGAAATTAACAACACCTATGGGTAACATTTCAGTTGATTACGAAGGTCGGACGTTATGGGTTATATGTATATGGTCCAGTTCATATATTGCTGCTTACTACATTCGTCCTTTGAACTGTTTTTATTATATATATATATTTTTTTTTTTGCTTTGTTTGTTTGCCTGCTTGGTTGTTCTTCGTCGTACATTTTTTTTTTTTTTTACTCTGCTTTTTGTTTTTAGGTTGTGTTTAGCCAATGGGTTTTGTCAACGAATTAAATTAAATGTGAGACATGAGATACAAGATAAATTGTGGATTACAACCGACTTGGTTTTTGAATGTAGAACGTAGAATATATTGTTGAATAGATGATAGTTAAATAAAAAAAAAACAAAAAAAGTGATTAAATTAATATCTTAACACATATATGTATGTATGTACCGTGTGTTATTTGTATAAACGACGTGATTCTATATACCGACACTAGGATTTTGATAAATACTTTAATTTTATGTTTAATTGATAACGATTTAAAAAAAAAAATATATTAGTGTTTCAATTAAAATTTTAATCTAGCTTAATCTCAAAATGTATTTATTATAGTCTATTTTAATTATTTAATGAATTTTATTACTTTTTCAATTTTTATTCAATGCAAAAATGCTTTTTTGACATTTTTTTTTTTGCACCCATTGAAAATAAATTTTTAATTATTTTAACTAGCTTGCAGAATTTTTAATTTATTTATTTTTTTTTTCCTCGAAAATTATTAATTTAATCAATTCAATTATGATATAAAATTTACTTTTATTTATCTAATGCTTAGATACTATTTTAATGATTCGAAATTTAATTGTTATTAATAACAAAACGAAGTTTGAATCCTGCGTTTTTATTTACACAGCCGCCCCACAGCGAAAAAAAAAAAAAGGAAATAAGTGGAGGAGGATTTTTTTTTTTCGTATAAAGGTTTCTCAAAGGTATAACCAGAGCAAGGATTAATTACGAAGAGTTGAAATCTAATGAAAGAAATCTTTCTATTTTATTTTAAGACATTTAGATTTACTTTTTTTTTATTTTTTTTTATCTTTTTATTATGTTTCGTATTCTTCTGGTTGCATTGTTGTGAAAAAAAAGCTCAATATGACTTGGTTGGGTTTTAATTTAGAAAACCTTTGGGACGACTCGTACTTTTCTGTTGTTTGGTTTACATTTTTATTGGCTGAGGACGATGTATATCATGTTTATGTTTTCTTATATAAGTTTTATGCTAAATTATATAAGAGCAAGGACAATGGTTGTTGCTATTCTATTCTTTCGTTTAAACGCATTATTTTTCTTCCTTTTATTTCAAATAATTTTTACTAGATTCTTACTCAAGATAGTGTTTGCTGGTTTTTATTACTATTATATCTCTTTTTTTAATAATAGTAATAAAAATAATGAAATTTATAAAGATAATATTGTTTAATTTTAAATAAAATTATATCAACTCACCCCACTGAACCGTTTGAAAGGACTCGAAGTTCCCTGTTGAGTGTTTCCTTAACATTGCGATCCGAATAAAGTCCAATCGGTGAATTAAATTGTTTGTGTACGAGATGTTGTACTTTAGCCATTTCTCTTGATTTTATTTTATTATTAAAATAGGGAAAATTATGGTTTTTCTTTTATCAGAAATAAAAAAAAAAACTTAAATAAAATAGAGTTGTTGATCAACACAACTGATTTATCTTTGATTGAAGTTGACTTGAGTTATCGTTGAAAATAAATTAAACTTTATTTGTTTAGGCAACCAAAACTATAAAAGAAAATTATTTTTTCTCGGTTTTCTTTCTTCTTCAAATTACGATTGTGTATTATTATATTTAATGAAATGATAAAAAACACATCTAAATTTTCTACTTAGTTTTTCGTGGTCGAGTTCGTTTTTTTTTTTTTTGTATATTATAGGTATTTACTGCATCCACCGCCCTTTTATTTCCTTCAGAGTATCTTGCTATGCTAGAAAAATAAAAAGAAAGAAAGAAAGAAACAATTAGTTTTACCACTTTGCATTCGTAATTTTTGTATATTAATAGTCTAGATCCAATTATTACTTTAAATGAATACGTAAATGTAATTAAAGTTTTTCTCTTTAAATGGTTACCATTTTCTGTTTAAAAGAAAGAAATAATAATTAAATATGTTCAAGAGTACAGAGTACGCTAAGCTTAGTAATTTAATATTTAATATAAAAATATAAAAATAATAATACGACGGCGAGAATTATATTTTATCGTGGACATTTGATATAATTTTATTCCTATTGATATACAAATAGAATAAATTTATTTTCAGGTTTATTAATTGAATAAAGTGGCGTTAAATTTAATTAATCACTACATAAACTTCTATTAGAGCATTTCAATGCTTATGTTTAATAGAAAGAAAAATGAAAAAAAAATTAATTATTTATGCTTTTCCAATATTCTTTTAATGCATTGTCTGTCTACTTATAAATTAATCTGATGCTAGTTACGTTTGAACGTGATTTATGTGCTAATTCTAAACCATTTATTACATTTGCATTTACTTTAATTAAAAATTATTATTTACAATAAAATAATTGATTTTCTCAATATAAAAAATAATTAATTATTTATATTTAATAAATGATGATGATGAGAATATTAAATTAAATTATATGTATGATTGTATGGCATTTATTGAAAAACGTTTGAATTATTTCGTATAATTGATGTGTACAAAGGTATAATCATTCTCTATTCTATATACACACATACGTTTAATTACAGGCATATGGTCACAAGATTGATAGAATTTTAATAATAAAATTGATTAATATTTAAATGAAACCAATATTTGATTATTTATATTGAACAAAGTTTATCAACAAAGAATTAAAATTTCTTCATTACAATTTCAAACAAATAAAGTTTTCTGTATAAAAGTCAATACTATTGTTTCAATAGGAATACATCAAAACACCCACGCTCTGATGTTGTCGAGACTTGAGCAATTTATTAAAGAAATTTATACAGTTTATTTTTATTTTTATTGTGAGACAAAGTAAAGTAAGAATATTGTTGTTTGCCAAAAATATTATAAAAAATTATTTGGATTCTTAAAAATAAAATCATATTAAATTTCCTTAGTCATTTAATTATATTGTTTACATTTTCGTTTTACCTTTTAACTTATTCAAACTACGTACATATATATATATTATAATTAAAAATGCTTTATTATTATTTTTTTTTTGTGTGTTTTTTGCTATATTTAAAATTAAAATTGAAAAAAAAAAAAAAAAAATTCTTTTTCACTTAAATTGCTGACATTCCGTTGCTATTAAAATATAAATATCCTAGTATCTTATCCTGTATAGTATATATATATATATAAAAAAAAAAATAAAAAAAATATAATATAATAAATCTTAGATGTTTTGTATAATAAATGAAAACAATGAAAAATCTGAAAACATGTCAAGACGTAAACAAGTAAATGAAACAAATATATGAATACGTGCAAGCCAAAAAGTACAAATAAGAAGGCAAAAAACTAAAATATATAATAAATCAAATTGAAGAAGAAGAAGAAGAAGAAGAGAAATGGTAAAAAAACAAAAAAAAAATTCATATTTTATGAATCACATATGATATTTGCGACGTGGAAATCAAAATTTTCGTTTTTTTTTTTTTTTTACTTTACTTTCTTTAATATATGAATATATCCATATGTGTGTAGTTTTTATTATTATTATTTTTTCGATTTGTTATTATTATTTTTTATTTTTTACTTTACTTTACTTTACGTTACTTTTAAATGTAAGTCTGCTTCGGAAGAAAACAGAGAAATAAAACGAGAAAAATGTTAGAGGTGCTTTCTTCGATTACGTGTGCTAAAGTAGAAATCTTTTCCATTTTAGATTTTTTCTTTTATTTGTTTATTCCTGTGTATGCTGTATATGTCATACATGCTTAGAAATTCACGTAAAATGATAACACTAAGATTTGATATTTTATATCATGATGTGATCTGGAATCAGCTCTAAATCACCTGTTCATATACATACTTTTTTTTTTTTTTTTTTTATAATGGAAAATTGCCCAAACACACGGGTTAAAAAGATTGTTGTATTTTCAGCATTATAAATATATTTCGGAAAAATGATATATTAACAGTACGAAAAATTCTGTGTCCTATTATATTTGAGATTTATATTTTTTGATTATATTTATGAAAATCTTAACACCAATGTGTTATGAAATGGTTTTATTATAATAAAAATCGTGTCCATTTAGGTTGTATAAAAAAATAAAAATATAACAATAGAGCATTTAGGTATTTTGGTCCACAAAAGACGACAAAAAATTGTGACATGCAGTCATCAGATTAATCTAAAAATATATAAATAATTATTGGAAGTTCTTTTCGCTAGAAAATTCAGATTGGCCATCTGGAACTCAACTACCCATAACATTTAATTCAAATTTTTTACAGCGGAAATCTTTGTACAGCATACATTGGGAACCAATACAAGTCTCTGGACCAAGTTTGAGCCAAATTAAAAAATATTTAATTTTTCACGAAAAATGCATACAAAGTATCAGGAAAAATTTTAATTTTTTGGGTGAAAATTTTAAAAAATCCTAGCAAGCTGAAACTTTGCACAAATGTTCATTGTGGGGTGCTGAATCGAGTTAGTTCTTGGGGTTTTCCGATTAAAAATTTATTTGTCGAGATATGGGCATTGGAAGTTCAGAAAATAATACAAAAATCACATTTTTCTGTGTTTGAAATTTTTTTTCTCGAAAACCTTGTTCCAAGCCCCTACTTTTTATATTGCATCCTGATAGCTTATTTATTCATGAATACAAAACACCAAAAATATTAGATCTAGGGCATATTTTGACCAAGTTACAGCTATAAATCGAAGAATACTACATTCAAGATTGGCAAGATTAACCATCTGGAACTCAACTACTGATAACTTTTGAATACAATTTTTTACACCGGAAATATTTGTACAGCATGCTTTGGGGACCAATACGAGTCTCTGGACCAAGTTTGAGCCAAATTAAAAAATATTTAATTTTTCACGAAAAATGCATACAAAGTATCAGGAAAAATTTCAATTTTTGGGGTGAAAATTATAAAAAATCGTAGCAAGCTGAAACTTTGTACAAATATTCATTATGAGGTGCTGAATCGAGTTAGTTCTTGGGGTTTTCCGATTAAAAATTTATTTCTCGAGATATGGGCATTAGAAGTTCAGAATATTTTTTTTCTTTTTCTAAATCCTAAGAACCAGTGGATTAAAACCCACTGTTCTTTAAATCTTATGAGTTAACTACCTGCTATGCGACTACTTTTCTTCCGAATACATAAAGCGTCTAAAATGGTTATAAAATTACCTTTTAATATTAAATAATTATAATCAATAAATGTAAAATAAGTATTATCGACGCATATAAAACCAATTGAAATGTAACATGAATTCTTATTACCAAGTTATGTAAAATGGCTCTATGTTTGGTCATGCATAAAATAAAATTTATATTATATTATAAATAGAATAAAATGACAATATATTAGCATGAGCCGTTAAAAAAAGTGTATATGTAATATTCTAATATATACGTTTATGTATGAATAATATTTTTATTTTTTCATTTTTTTTTTTTTTTTCAATTTATTTCTTTGTCATGAATAATTCATGTGCTTATGAACCTGGGTGAAGAAATCAAAATGTCATAAATTTGAATCGCTATAACCTGCGATGATGCGAAATAAACATCAATAAATACAGGTATAGTACAGTATATGTATATTGCATATGTATGTATATGTATAGAATAAAATTATTAATTTTTAACACTTTTATTTTTAGATTTAAATTCAATTGAAATTGTTTTTAGTTGAAACATACAAATATATAGGAGAAGAAGAAGAAGAAGAAGTAAGGAAATGAGGTAAAAAGAAATGTCTGTTAAACAGAACTTAACAAAGTGGGAATGCATTTGTGCTAAACAGGTTAGTTTTCTTATCATTTATATATAAAACGATAACTATCGGGATACCATTATTTTATTTTTTTATATAAAGAAATAAGTTTGTGTGGTAATAATATGGTATAGAATCTAGAATCTAGAATATTCTGAATAAGGAAAATTAGATTATTATTCTTTGTTTAATGTAACTGAAAAGTTTCTAATATTGTTGCTGTTTATATTATTAAAATTTTTATACAAGAAAATAATTTACAGATTCGTGCAAAGCACCAACAGTTATGGTGATTTTCCTTCGGTTTTCTTTTTTAATTTACTTATGTTGATATACAGTAAATACACGTAAGGGGTTGTGTTTTTTTTTTATTTTTTATTTATTTATAAGTTTATTTTTTTTAATAGAAAATTGTTTGAATAAGAAAAGGAAAAACGAAAAATTGAAAAAGCCTTAAGCCAAATAATAAAAACGAAATTGAATGCATTTTATGTAATAGTTATGCATAAGTAAACTATTTTCTATTAAATTGCTTTGATGGAAAGGAGGATATTTATAAATGGTGTGAAATATATATATATATATAAAATATAAAATATAAAATTGTTATAAATTTAATTTACAAATGTTTTATGGTTCAATAAGAAATGGTTAAATAAAACCAACATAAATATCTCTGCTAATGCATAAAAAATAAAATAAAAAATGATAGAAAAAGCACAAAAATATAGAGCAAATAGATTCCTTTTTCTTTTTGCTTGTTTGATTATTCTTTTTGTTACACTTTTCGCTTAGCTTTTTCATCCGTTGACTTGTTTCGATATTTCATATAAATAGATTTTGTTTGCAATAATATAAAATAAAGAGAAAACGAACAAATTTCAACAATCTATAAGAAAAGCAAACAGAAAAATTGAAGACGGAGAAATGGAACGTTGAATGGAAAGCATATTAATGGTTAAAGTAACGGAAATGAAATACAAATTGATCGACTATATATATATATATATTGTGCAATATAACTGATTGCATTCAATAAATGCTTATGTATGCATATTTATTAAAGTTAGTGCCAGTAGAATAATAATTGCTTTCCCAGAATAATTTATTACATTTTTAATTAAATGGTTAAATAAATTATTTATGACTTTCATTACGTAGTAACAATGTATGAAAAGGATTATTCAGAATCTAGTTAATAACTTTTCGATGTGATTACATTTCTATTTCTTTTTATTTATATTTTTTTTTTGCCATCATTTTTAATACCTTGGAGATTGAAAGAATGAACGAAAGAAAGATAGGGAAAAATCAAAAAATACATTGGCAAGTGGAAAGCCTTGATAATATTAGATTTTCTTCAATAAAGGCTTCATTTTCTGATAACAAATTTAAATTATTAAATTGAAAGATAAAAAAAAAAAAAAAAAAGAAGAGAGAAAAATCAATAATTTATTTCAACAGTACTTAGTAAAGATTTTTTCTTCATATCCTAAAACACATGCATATTGTATAGACAACAATTTTCTACCTCACATTTCTTATTTCGTTTTATTCACAATTTTCGTATTTCTTATTACACTGCGATAAGAAATATAAAAATATCCGTGTGTGTGTAGAACATAGTGACTAAGCTTGGCAAAATAAAATTTATTTTTAGTTTAAGTATTAATATGAATGTTTATTTTTTGAAAAAGCGAAAATCTTAAAAATAAAAAAATAAAAAGATTTTTCTTTTTTTTTTTTTTTTTATATATAATAAGAAAATAAATTTTCGATTAAATTTTCTTTTTATTTTGTTAAAAAAATGCTAGACGACTGATTATATTTTCTCATGTACAAAAGTTTGTTATGAGAAACAGAAATTGCAAAAAGTTTTTTTTCATTTTCTTGCCGAACTTTAATCTCTTCCACCAATAATATTTTATTCAATTAAGAAATTTGAAATGAATTCTAGAATAAAATTAATATATATATATTTCTTTTTTATTTAGATTATGTATGTTTGGTTGAAAAATCTAGAGAGAAAAAGTAAATAAATGAATGCAGAGAAAACAATAATTGTTGGCGTGGCATATAGCGAAATGCGAAAATAGTAATTTTAACGTTCATTTAATTTAAATGGTAAATATTATATAAAATTTCTTATTTAAATATAAGACATAGGCAAAAATCACATGCTCATATGTAAACACCTGAGGTATAATTTAATTGCACGGAAAATTAACATTTATGAAATTTTCTATTAAAGTTATGTAAGTTTGACGCGAGTTTGTGTTGATGATGATGATGATACAACAATTCATTTTGTCTTCAACGGTGAAGAGTAAGAATTTGGGGCTGTAAAATATTATGTAAATAAGTCGTTACGCAATTTTCTTCATTTATTTTGAACGTTACCATGCCACGAGGATGTTTGTATTAAAGTTTCTGTAGTAAAAATTTGGACGAAGAGGGTTACATGGATTCTTGATTCGCGAACACAAATTTTATGTTTTCCATTTGTTGAAATAATTGTACAAAATGTTGGCTTTTAGGTATTTTATATATGAGCACGTAGGTGGTATGAGTTTAATATACTTTCGTTGAGAATCCATGGCATGAGATTTCGTTATATTGTAACATCTTGATGAAGATTAATTAGTACAAGTTAATTCTCTGATTTTGTCAGCAATTGTTACCATAGAGAAATAATAGTTTATTTAAAATATATATTTAGTGGTTTTTCAATAAAATTTTCATAATCATTTTATGTAACATAAGTTAATAATTATTATTGTTGTGTATTTTAATAAATGGCAAACGATGCTGTTGCTGCTGTTGCTGTTGCTGCCTTTTGTATTTGCACAAACACAAAAAATAATCAAATTGAAAAACCTGTATCGTCGTATATAAAAAAAATTTATTTTAATTAAATAACAAAAATAAAAATAGCAATTTTGTGTGTGTTACGTAAGTTAATTTGCGTGGTATATTTATATTAATAAATTATTATAACCAGCATGTTTATAACATGGCATAGGGTGGTGGCGTCGTCTAATAAAATATCTAGCTGCTGCACGACATGAATCTGGACAATACGTTCAAAATGCAAGCAAACCGTTTTATTATTAATTTTTCTTAAAACTTCTTTTTTGTGTTTAGCGAAATATTAAATTAATATTTTTGAATGCGTTTTAGCGGTTAGTTCTGGTTTAAAATAGCAGAGAATAATAAAAAATATTACGAATAAATTTCCCACTGTGCCACAGAAAATTACATTTTTCAATGGGGTAATTTTTTGTAAATTAATATTTATTCCTTAGTTCTCTCCAACTGATTAATACATTTTTCTTCTTTTTTTAACGTTTAAACGTTTTAATTATATTCCCACTAAAAATAAAAACAATTTACAATGCCAGCATAATATCTCTAAATTATAATTTTAATTTATTACGATTTTTTTTGTCCCGTCTTTCTAAATAAATTCGCTACCAACTGAAATATGATTTTTTTTTTTTTTTTTTTTTTTTTTTTTAGTACCCCGTAAAATAGTAAAAGCATCGTTAAAGTTTTATAAACTAATAACGTTTAAGTTCCCTATAAATATTGTATTAATACAAATATTTCTTATTATTGTTTAGAGAAAATCTATAAATTATACCAAACTACTTCTAGTAATTATTAATGGAAAAGGTTGATTAAAAGGTAAAAACGAATCATGTGTCTTCAGGTTGAAAACTTTCTTTCCACACACACCCATACATATGTATATAATGGAATATTAAAAATTAAACTGAAAACTGATGGAAATATTAGCAAAAAAAAAAAATTAAAAAAAATTAAAGGTAATTAAAAATTAAAACAAAACGTAAACAAATACAAAAAGTAGAAAATATTTCTTCAAACACTTATGTAACACTAGTGCTAGTGCGTTGCTATGAAAATATCGAAAATTTTCTCGAATGATTTTATTGTGTAGGAGGAACGTTTTAATGGCCAAGATTATTATTTAATCACACATAGTTTATACTTTCTTCTTTAATTCTTTATTTTTATATTCTTTAAGCAAATCAGAGATTTTTTTTTTTTGATAAAAATAGAAAAACAAAAAAAAATTAACAAAATTAAAAATTATATGAGAAACGCAAAATAATTTTTATTAGTTTTTATTCGCTCGGGATCAGATTTCATTGAACAGTAAAAAAAAAAAAACACTTTATATGGTAAACTAACTTCACATTTCTAACAAAATAAAAACAAAGTAAATATGTTATTATTATAATTAATAAAAAACAAATAATTAAACGATGCTGTACATGTTGCCACTTATTGATTATAGAAAAAATTAAATAAAAACGACTTAAACTAGAATTAATAAAACTTAATTTAACGAACACTCGCACTTACCGTGCGTCGTGATATACGGGCGTTTTATTAAACACTCAGTTGTCTACTAAACTAAATTGCACTAAAAAACAACTGAAAACCAACCAACATCAATTTTTGCAAAATCATCAGCTCAGAATTTTAATTTTAATATAAGAAAAAATAAATTATTTGAAAAATGAAAA
Organism: Ptychoptera albimana; assembly: GCA_961205885.1. NCBI lineage: Eukaryota > Metazoa > Arthropoda > Insecta > Diptera > Ptychopteridae > Ptychoptera > Ptychoptera albimana. Next base: position 31,916,907 of record OY540804.1, on the reverse strand, counting down.
AAGAAATCATTGACTAATTTTTTAAATTAAAGCAAAAACATATTCTGCTTTGAAAAAGCGGCTGAACAAAAAAAGAAAAGAAAAAGAAAAAGAAGAAAATAATAAAAAAAATATATTTCTTCTGTGTCTGCACAGTTTATTTCACCAATAAAATTAACGATGCTTCAAAAATAAACATACATATGCCTTAAGTAATGACCAGAATGTTTAAACAAATGATTGGAGCAAGGCTTAAGTGTGCGTAGTGTGTGTTGTACAAAAAAAAAAATAGAGAAGAAAAATTATGAAAGGATTAATATATTTTGGGTAGATAAGCAATGCTAAATTTAATGTTCAATTGTATTTGTTTGTTTGATTAATTTACAACTGGTCACAATCTTTCTAATTTACTGCTACGAAAAAGGTCTTTTCAACAGCCTAGGGGTGTTAAGCAGGAACACTAGACTTTTTGTGTATAAACAACAATATAGATAAGTGAAGTAGGTTACTTTAATGCGCACATAATTCATTATCTTGAGCAAATAGCAGACAAGCAGGGAGCGAAGATAACAAAAATTGTAACTCCCCAGTTGTTTATTCAGATTAATAAAGCTGGTGAGGTCAACCGGATAGTATATGATGCGGGAACAACTTTATATCTAATTGCGAATAAGATTCTTTATACCATGCCGTTGATTATAATCTTGAATTTAGGTTTAGGTTAATAAAGTTGCAACAAATTAGTCTAAATTTACATTGAAACGGTTTTTTTTTTTTGTTTATTTGATGAAAATCATGTGTTAATATTTTTAATTATTAATAACAACTAAAAATAACATTTTATTCGGTTTTTATAGTGTTAATTGATATAGTGTGTTTCTAGCTAAATTCTCGAATCAATTTCTATGTCAACGAATTTTTTTTAAGTCTTTCCACATTTCACTCGATTTTACTATTTTTTTTTGCCATCAATATGAAATTGTAAATGAAGTGTATTGTGTTGAAAATGTATTAATACGATTTCTTATTTATTTTCATTTTAATGCTTTTGGTACAAATAAATTGATACAGAGTGTTTGTGTGTGTGTGTGTGTATGATACATGAATACTTTTCATTCAAATACATTCAATTATTCATTTAGACTTATGTGTGCCTTTGTGTGTGTAAAAACGATTTTAAGAATAAATTGCTTAAAACCATACCAAGCTGCTGGTAACAATACAATTAAACAAAAAAAAAAAAAAATCCGTTTTGTGTGGGCTGATGATGGGTTACGCGTATTTATTATTATTATTATTATTATTATACGTAATTATGATTTTATTTTACACTTTAAATAGAAAATGTTTCAAGAAAATTCCCATCTTCTTCTTAGCAACCGAGAATATAAATAAAAATTATGAATATACTAAAAACAATTTTAATTATACGAATTACCTTTTAGATTTACCTTGATACATCCATATGATTGCCAAAAATTTATTAATTAAAAACTGAAAATAGTCTGGCTCCGGTTGTATTGTTTTTTTTTTCTTTTTTTTTTTTTTACTGAACTATTAATTAATTGAAGAATTGCAAAAAAATTATTTCTGTACAAAATGGAATTATTAATTTATTGTAAATAATAAAAGCGTACACATTTGCACATTAAAAATGGTTATAAATAGAAATTTTATTTAGATCAGTAGCGATGATCACATGTTTAATGTAACAATAATAATAATAATAATAATAATAATAATAATAATAATAATAATAATAATAATAATAAAAATACAGAGTAGCATATATAAAATAAATATAATTTGGTGAACGTTGGTAAACTTAATTCAATTGATTAGAAAATTGAATAAATAAAAAATTAGTTTTCAATTAACATAATTATTTATAACGATTTCTTAGCAAATAATTACCGTTGTAGCAGGGTATATCGGATACACAGAAAGAAAACTTATAAAAAGGTCACAGGTAATCAATTTACGTAAATGATAATTGAACCGTAACGTACCGTAATATTATGTATGAGGAAATGTTTTCCTTCAATCGAATTTTACGTCTGGCTAATAAGTGAGAGGGAGGATACGCATTCCATAAATAATATTTTTATAACTTTTGCCATCCTTGTAACCACTTATTTTGCTTTATTTCTAATTTCTATAATTTAAGGGTTGGAGTAATTTTTGGTAATAAAAACTTTTCGTCATTTTTTATTTTATTTTTTTTTGTTAATTACATAAAATTTACTCAAATTTGCATACAAGCCCGCCACACGCCGGCAAATACTTTACCAGTAGCACATGCTGATGCGGTTTTTTGTAGTTATTAATTTATATACACAGTGGAAGCTCTAATATAAAATCAAATTAAAAAAAATGTTTTGAGAATTATGTGAGGTGAAATATAATTAGCTATTTTCACAGAGGTTTCTGTAAGTGATTAGGGATATCCTCTCCTGTTAAGAGGCTGCTCACAACATGTGATTATAAAACTAAAAGTAAAATTAAAAACTCAACTTTCACAATTGTTTTGTATTTTTCTGTCATTTTATTATTTTGTTTTATTTTTCGTTTTCATTTAACCCTTTTATATAATAATCCCGTCTCAATCAATTTGTATGTTATGTGTTTAGATTATCTGATTCATGCTGTAATAAAATGGGAGGAAAAAATATTATGACTGCTGGTTTTGTGTAGTTATTTTTGCCCTTATTTCTCTCTAACCCAGATTGTAGCTATGGCTTCCTTCTACCCATTTTTTGTTAATATTTCATTAATTATATAATATTCACTACATTGAACAATTAAAAAAATATATGAATTCAATTTTAGTTATGAACATTCCCATATCCAGCAACCCTTCGCCCAGTTCTATTTTATTTTATTATTATTTCTCATTATTTATTAAAAATAAAAATATTATATCAAATGAAAGGTTGGAAATATATTCAACGTTTTGCTGTTGAACGTAAATAACTGAAAAAAAAAGAAAGAAAGAAAAAAAAATGCACTTTTTATGAAAAACAATTTTTTTTTCTTTTTTTTTTTAAATTCATAAACGTTCATGTCAGTAGTTTGGTAAACTCTGAAAAAGTTAATTAGTTAAACGTCCTCTTTTCATATATGAATTATGTTCAATTTGACTTTAACATGTTCAGGAAATGAATTAGTGTTTTATGCAATTATAGTTGATAGAAAAGTTTACCATTTCTATAATGAATAATATTTTTGTACATTTCAAGATAGAAAATTATGCAATAGATTTTTAGGGGTTTATATCAAATGTATTAATTACTTTTTATAAGTGTGTTCAAATATAATAATTAAAAGAAGAAAAAAACACTTAAGAGCTTTTTAATGCAATTGTTTGCTGAAACTTTTCGATTTTATGTGCTTGCATAGAAGATTGAAAAAGCTTTTCCGTTTTTTGTTAAATTAAATTAAATGAAAATTTATATTTGTTTATTCAAACTTCAGGATAAAAACAACAACAACAACAACAACAGCATAGATTAGGAATTTATATTGTTTTTGATAGGGCTCTCCTTATTAATTATGTCCATTATATATAGTTTATTTCATGTTTTGTAGCATAATCTTTTTATTGTTAAAAAAGAAAAAAAGAAAAACACGACACGAATATATACAATATATTGCATGTCAAAAAGTTGCGAGATGAAAGCTCAAATAATTATTTAGCTATTTTTTGATGTAAATAAATAATTATTTCACATTTACACAGTATTAAAAAGAAAAAATAGAAATATGATAATTTTATGTAAAAATATATGTAGATCGGTGCTTTAGTTATTATTATAGCTTTTTTTTATTTTATTTTCATTTTCATTTAAACTCAATAAGTGTAAATAGAAGAAAGGAAAGCGTTATTTTATTATTGCGTGATAATAAACGATAAAATTAAAACTTTCTTATGCTTTCGTGAATTCATTTTTTATTATTTGCGTTGTCGTGGTCAATTTAATCAGAACAGATAACGAAATGACAAGAAAAACAATAAGACTGATGACGGTGTAATTAGCTCGCAAACAGCTTACACATCATACGAATTACAATCAAAATTCAATGGTTCAAATGACTAAAAGATTATTTTTATATGTATGTCGTTAAAAAGTGGTTGAATTTGTCGTATACGAAAACTGTAAGAGCAGCGAACACTGCTTAATATATTTATGTTGACAGTAAGAAAGACACCTGATGCCGTGTTATGTTTACTTGATTAGTTTCCTTTTATATATTATCAGTGTAATCATGTATTTTGAATGAAGCCTGACACCTCATATAATATAATATTTATTTCATTTATACAAAGAGCAAATATAACAATTGCAATTCACTGTGTTATATGATCATGTGTCATATAAATAATATTCTACTATTCCATTATTGGCTCAATTAACTCTTCCCACCACATATTCTATATACGTTTTTACTTAATGAATCCTTTTACTTATATTGTTAATAATCATTGATTAAAATTTTAATTAAATTAATTACATATTATCAGGCGCCTCCACCTGCAAACTAAATCAAATTTTCATATCAACCGCAACTCCACGAAATAGAGAACAAAAAAAAAAAGAAAAGAAAAGAAAACATTCCTAAAGTTTATTAAAAAGTAATTTTTCTTGTTTGATTTTTCTATATAAATAAATAAATAAATAAATAACCGAACAGTAAAATATTTAATATAAAATGAAAAATTGTATTTTCCTAGAAAATTAGATCAATCAACTTGTCTATTTTCGGATAAAAATTACTTTTAATGGAGTTAATATATTGTTGAAAATGAAATGCTAGAAGCACATGAATGCAGAAGTTTCAATATAATTAATAAGATTAAATCTGCTTTATATTTTATTATATTCCTTCGGTCTACATTTCTTATATTTGTTATGTTTTATCAATTAAAGCAATTCTACTTTCAAAAAAAAATAAATAAATAAATAAAAAAATGAATTCATGAGTCATGCTTCATTATAAAACAATAGACGTATCAAAAAGGAAGGAGGAGGAAATGTTAATTAGCACAAATAATACCTTTTATTTAGAAAATGGATTAGTAAAAATGAATAAATATTTATTTAAAAGGATTGGCTGTACCAATGCAATTTTTCTTTTTTTTTTTTTAATTCTGTTATGAAATTATTCAAATGTTGTTCAAATTTTGGTTAAAAGAAAGTTTAAAAATGAAAATGAAAAGAATAAAAAATGTTTTAATGCGAGTGCGTTGAGATTTATTGTTCATAATAAAGTTGGGTAAACATTTTTCAAATTCAGTTTCTTCAGGTTTTTGATGCTGTTTTACTTTTCTTTTTTTTTTGTTTTTTTTTTATTATTAAAGTGAGAAAAACTGTATGAGATCGTCGCGGCATACCAAACAAAATACACCAGCCGCAGGGTGATATAAAACTTTTAAGAGTAATAATATGAAATAAATTACTATTAAACGTAATAGAGTTTACTCATGGCATCATAAATATATTTATTTATATGTGTGGAGAGAGAGAGCGCAGAAAAAGCAAATAGTAATAAAAAGGAAAGAAAAAAAGGAGTAAGATAAAACGCAGATTAACAGACATATAAAAGGAGAAGAAGAAGAAGAAAAAAAATGTGAGGTGTCATTTGGCTGTTGCTGTATTTTAATTCGCACATTTTGTTCCCTCAGGCACTGTCACAATACTTTTCGTAAATCCTAACGAATAACTTTATGACATTAATTGGTTATATCATCATTATGAAATGATGAATCTTTAAAATGTTATTGCCGCTGATTTTTTTTTATGTTCCCTTCTATAATTATACAGATTTTTACATTTTATATTATTTGGTTAATTAAACTGAGATTTATTGGTTATCATTTTTCTGTATATTCTTTGAGATTTTTGTGTGCTTAAATTTTTTCTTTATTTCATTTTCTTTGTTCGTCGGTGGTTTATACTAAAATATTTTATGATTAATTTTCGCAAAATGAAAATAATTGAAATTTTATTATAGATTTTTTATATATATATATATATTTTGATATTTCTAGATAAGATAATACTGGCTGACAGATAAGTTCAATTAAAATGATTGAATTAAAATTTTTCGTGTATTTATGGCTTGGCCTCTTCAGGGAATTCACTTTGTTATTTTTCTTTTTTAAATTTCAATAACGAAACGTCTTTTGTTCTATCTTTTATATTTGGATTATGAAAATAAAGGATTACTTGTAGACTTTCGAAATATCCTATTATAGAAGATAAATATTTCGGTTTTATTATTGGAATAATATCTTTATGTGTTTTCCATCTTCTTTGCATTGTTTCGTTTCGTTAGATTTTAATTTACTTTGCGAATTAATACCGATTTTCATTTCTGCTGTGAAATGCAATATTTTTCCTTTTTTTGTTTTCTTCTAAGAAATCTATTCTTCTTCTTCTATTTCTTTTTATTTTAATGAAATAAATATTCGATTGAAATTAAACGTAATAAGAAAAACTTTTCATTGTCATTTTCTTTCTCTTACCAACAAATTTCTATAAATGTTTTTTTTTTCTTCATATTTTACATTTTTATTTTTTTTTTTGGGATAATATGGAACTTTATAAATGTGCTTTTAAAAAGAAATAAAACTCACAGTAGAATGATTTCCTTTTTTTTACGGTAGATACATATTTTTTTTTTGTCATTTCGCTGGTTTTTGTTTGTTTTTACCAGGGGTAGTAACAACAGCAACACATTTAAAGATTATATACACGATTAGTTGTGGTAAACATTACTGTTACGTTTTATTATAATGTTAATACTGTAATGATATATGAATTCTCAGTTGTAGACATTAGAAAAATAAATGATCTGTTTGATAATTTAGCGAATAAATATAAATTTCAGGCAAAAAAAAACGTTACAAAGGGACCACGAAAATAAATTATGAAATTATACATCTGTTACCATTGCCATATACGTATTAAACAAATTAAAGGAAATATTTACTTAATTTATTTATAGTAATATATGGTAATAGAAAAATTTATATTTATAGTAATAAATTGTAATATAAAGACAATTAACAAATATAAACATAATAATAATAATAATAATTAATTAATTAATTAATTAATACTTTTATTCTAGTGTTTAGTATCATAACAATAATAATAATAATAATAATAATCTATAGAACATTCAACAAATTCATTTAACCACCTTTTAACATGTTAATATTAACTAATAAATTAAATTATTTACAATTATTGTAAAACAATACATTTGTTTTCAAAAATACATATAATCCTTATAAATACATAAAATAATATTAATTATTAAAATAGACAGAGAATAATTTTGTATTAATATTGAAACAATAAATGTAAATTAAAAAAAATGTATATATATATATATATAAATAAATAACATGTAAAGAAGCAGGCAGGCAATGGTTATTATAATTTATTAACAAAATTATTATTAATTAAATAAAATAAAATTATTAATTTATGATTATTGTTTATTTTGAGTCAAACAACAATACAATAATAACAAAAAAAAAGGTTAATAATAATAATAATATTCAAAACAATAAATAATAATTAAAATTATTTAAGTAATGATTGGCTTAATATTTAATTCGAATTTGAATAAACAATCGTTGCTGTGAAAATAGATTTGATTTTAGAAAAATTAAGCACAAAGTAAATAAAAGAAAAGACAAGGAGTTGGGCGTTTAGAGAATATTTATATGGTTTTAGTTTTATTCTTGATAATTTGTGTGAAACATGAGTGCCATGAGTATTTTTATAGTTAAGCTTTCTAACAGCACCTAGCACCTAGCTTTACTTTTAATACCATTATACACTAATTGTAATTGGACTTCCAATTATTACCTGTTTATTGTGCCGTTTGTGTATATTTGATCTGACATGCAATTTTATTCTCGTAACATCATTATCACTGTGTTTTTCCTTTAGCAAAATCCTTAGCTAGTATTATTTTGTGTTAAATTACGTTGCTGTCTAGTAAAACAAAAACAAACAAAAAAAAACTAAAAACCTTACCATAGTAGTTTTCCTGGTTATTCTTATTTTATCCGGTATATAAACTTTGTGGCTGTTATTAAATTAAAAGTGTCATTATGGATGCAAAAAATAATAATAATATTTATCAAAGATTTTCATTTAATAGCATAGTGTGACTTTTATTTTTAATGACATTAATTAAAAGGGAAATTCTAAAAAGAATTTTTCACTTTTATAATAAATATTTTTTCTAGTTAAAATATAAAACCGATTAATTTATTTATTTTATTTTTTTGCCAAGGTGTTAATGGGTGGAAATATTATTATTATTAACACATGAATTAACACCAATTATGCTATACATACGTACATTTATATACATGTACGTATTTGTTAATTCTTTGTACAAATTAAATGTATCATTGTTGCTATTGTAAAATAAAATAAAAAATTAAAAATATTTTTTAGTCATGTTTTCAGTTGGGGCTAAGGTAAATTAAAATTTCCTGTTAATAATTTTTTTATTTTGATTTCCTTTAAATTTATTATCTAGCAGCAGCAACCCTTGATTATCATTTGAAAATCCACTGTACATGCCTTTTCGGTAGGCTTTTGCTTTTGTATTTTGTATTTTGTGGTGAAATTGAGTGTAATCATGTTACAGAAAAAAAAAAAAAAAATGTTTTTAAAAAAATTGTTATTCTCTCCCAATTAAATTTAATTCGTTATTTTAGTAGATTGACGTATCAAATTATTATTACGACTCTTATTATTATTATTATTATTAATTAAATTTTTTTGGGGTATTTTAATAAAACGCAAAACAACAGCAATAATATAGTAATAATAATAGAAGTAATGGTAAAAAGAAAAGGTAAAACAATAAAATTAACATTGATACGGCATGTGTACGGAATATTTTACACAAAAATAATTTTTAACATAAACAGTGGAAACAAATGTACAGAATGTGTATATAGTATATAGTATATAGTGTGTTGTGTGTACAAAACATATAAATGTTAAATTCGCATAAATATATAAATATATATATATATATAGCTATGCGTCGTAATAATAATGATACGAATATCTTATATTGAAATATTGAATAAAATACATTTTCAGATTCCGGAAATAATCCATCAAATATGATAAATGACATATTTCGGCCGATGTAACAAGAAATTGTTAACAGCAAACAAAAATGATTTCAATTAATCATTTTTCTTCTTTGAATTTACGGTGTTTAGAAAATTTTTATTTTTCATCATCATCATCTTCTTTATTTAGAAATAATTTCAGTGATTTTTACAATATTAACCATTACATTACGATTGTAGTAGAATAAGGGAATATTTTCTTTCGTGTGTGATTTGATGAATTTATTATTTTAGATTTAACGGGAGAGAAATTGAGACCACAACTATAATTATATGATAATATCAATTCACAGTCATTAAATTATGTTGTAAGAAGATGATATTGTTGATTCTTAGATATTGTTTGTTATGCTATATAATAGGATAACTCCAGATTCAGATTCAGATTCAGATTCAGATTCAGATTCACATATTATATATGAATAGAATACAAATCCTAATTTACTTACTACACTCGATTTTGATAGAAAGGGGCAAAAGCATAGCTAAACAAAAATAAAATTGCGCCTCTGTTTGGGGCGTTTTTTCTCTCTGTTTTTTTTCTGTGCTTTTTTGTTCGTCTGTATGCTTTGAAGCTCTGTATGTATGCTGTCTATTTTATATGATTTGCAAAGTTAGGGCACGAATGTAGTATACATTATACGCCTGCTGTTGTCGGTTTTTTTTTTTTTTTTGGCAAACGTTTTTATTTTTATTTTATATTATTATTATTATTATTATTATTATTATTATTATTATTATTATTATTATTATTATTATTATATTTATATTTTTCCATAATAATAATAATATTTTTTTTCCTGTGTAGTATAGTTTATTTTGCCCTCAGGGGATGAATATCTATCCTATTCATTTATTTTCGATGATGTGAGGTTGACTATATGACATTGATATGTCTTCTAAAATAATGATATCATATAGAAAATCGTGACAATATTATCAATTGATATTAATTAATATTTGGCATTGACATGAATTGCGTGGTAGGCGATTCATGTTACCTCGATTGAATGTTTAAGATAAAAATAACGTGAATAAATATTTTATTCAAGTGAAATTAATAATCAGAATATTAATAATAAATAAACACACTTGCTTAATTATTTTAGAAAGTTTTTTCTTTTTTTTGTTTTATCAAATGATTGAAAGCCGTTACTATACGATTAGCAGATTTCCGTAACATAAAATTTTTGTTTTCAGCATTATTAAATTAACCAAGTTGACAAATAATACATTTTTCAAGAGCGCATATTTCCAATTTGTTTGCTTATTTTTTTATTTTTTTTTTGAAGTGGAAAGGTCAAATGTATCATGTTGATCATGGGATATCATAAAAATGGATAGAGGTATAGGATATCTATTCGTTTGAACGTCGAGTACCACGGATAAGAGTAACAAAAGTCTTTTCATTTTGGTTTATAGATTTTTATACATAAACTAAATAGATGATGTATATTATATGCTTATTGTCATATGTACATACATACATACATGTATATATAGCACACAGAAGAACATGATATTGATCTAATCAATATAAATATCGGTTCACAACCAGAAAACAACCGAATGATGAAATGTTTTCAGATATAAAATAAAATAAATAAAGGAAATTCCATTCCTCAGATATGTTATATGAGATGGGTGACACAAGGAGATATAACTGCAGATCAAACAAACAAGGAGACAAAATTATGATTGACGTTACTTTCTTTTGCATTTCTTTCATAAACTATCTCCTCATATTTATGCACTTAAGTTAATTTTTTTATTAATATAATAAAAAATATATCAATATGCAGTTTAATTTTATATAGTCAACGGTACCAAATCGATATCGCTAACTTAATAAAAGTAAATTTTACTTTTCTTTTCGCCATATAAGATCGCTTCTATATATGATACCGTACGATACGATACGATACGTTACGTTACTTTCGAATGATACACTTTTGAATATAGATTATTGTGCTTATTTTCATTTTAACTATCTTAGCTTCCCTGCTTGCAGTCTTGAAAAGTAATAATACAATTTCACCTAAAATTTATGTTTATATATTTTATGTGTTCAAGGAAAAAAGCCCTCTTTATATTTATATCTTTCAATTCAGAAAATAAACACGGCGTGTCGTATTGAGTTTGCTTCCTTGTTTGTTTGTTTGTTTGTTTGCCTGCCTGCCTGCCTGCTTGTATATTGAATATATCTCTACACCTACACCTACCCTAAATAAGGGAAAAACGAATGACATTATTTTTTCTTTTCTTTTCTTTTTCTGTTTCTGTTGCTCTTCATTCCTTTATGTCATTTGAAAAATGAAAATTTATATGAAACGATTGTTGTGGTGTTAGAATTTTCATTGCCTACCATCACCTAACAAGGGCGCCTTTGTGTGTCACCCCGATATTTTAAGTCTCTTTATGTTGTTTTATGTGTTTGCAAATTATTGAATGAATTTTTGTTTGTTTTTTTTTTCGAAAATAAATAAATATTATTATGATTGGCGACCAGAAACACGATTATTATTATTAAAGGGTGTGCCAATATTATGTATAATTTACTCATAATATTGTTTGACGGCGGTTGTAATTATCAAAAATTGAAAAAATACAAACGATTTGATTAGTAATGTAATTATTGTACCCTACGCATTCATCCAATTATTACCGTCATCATAACGATTACATTTAAAATTGTAATTACAGAAAATAATAAAACAAAATTACCTTTGATATAGCTACTAATTATATTTATAAAATGATAAATTGTTTAGATTGTAATTGGCCAAGCTTACGTAATTTCAATTTCAATTAAAAATAAAAAATAAAAAACAAATATAATGATTTCTGTTTATTTCTGTTGATTGCAGATGATAAAACATGTCACCAATTTATCAGGGGTGGCAGGACAAATTTATAGGGAAGTTCAGCAAAAACTTATAAAAAAAATCTTCTCCTCCGAAAGCATAGTGATGAAATTTTTTTTCATTCCTTTTTTTATTAATGACTTTCAATAGTTTTCTTTTATTACCCAATTACAATTTTTTTATTTTTTATTATTATTATTATTATTATTATAGGAATCAATAATTGTCGTTTTTCTAGAGAGAAAAAATAAAAATTATTAATCAAAATAATGGATTTAATTAAATGATAATAATATGAGAATTAATGAAGGTGATAGAAATTAGATTGAAACTATCATTAAATTTAATAATAATAAAAACAATAAAACTCATTTTTTAAACCAAAACAAAAAAAAGAAAAATATTATTTTAACAATAACAACCCCTATTATGTTGAACATGATTGTAAACATTTATTGGAAATGAAACTGTATCGACATTAAATTTATGTATTTTGGTTGTGCCAATGTATACAAAGAATGTTCATTGCTTCCTGAATTGTGTAGAATCTACTTGTTTTGTTTATTTTATTCTCTAATTTTTTTATTGTTAGTCTCTCCATGTTTCGCTTCTTCTTTTTCTGCTGTTTTAGCAGTGTTGTATTTTTTGTTTGTTTACATCTCAATGACAATCATTTTTTCGTTACTTTTTTTTTAATAACAATAATAATAACTCTGCCACATTTTATGAAATGTTAAATAAAAAATATTTTATTATCTTTTTAGTTAATTAAATTGAATTAAATTAAAATTTTATTATCAAAATAAACATGGAAATAATGAATGAATGAATGAATGAATAAATAAATTTATGAATTTCAACTAATATAAACGTGTTAATATAATGATACAAAATCTGTTTGTTAAAACGTATGGAAAATTAAAATAAAATTTTCTAACAAGAATTCGATGTAGTCATATGGCGAACCATAATTAAAATTTATTCAGAAATTTACTAATATAACCACTTTGTTTGCCATAAATACATAAATCTATAAATATCTTAATATCAGTTATTAATCAATATTTAGCTTGACTGGTTTGCTAGAGGATTTCCATTAAGACTGTAAATATATTTGAAGTTTTAATTATTTATCATTCCGATCAGTTGCATTTTTCCATTTACCATTTAAATAATTCGAAAATTTTAATCATTTTAATTATTTAAAATGGTTTCAGTGAATTGATTGAAGAATTATTTCAATCATAATTAATAACGAAAACTAATATGTCGTATTAAACATTGCATGCTAAACAGAATACACGAACATTCCAACATTTAGTAGCGCAAAAGCTCAGTTTGAATGCAAAGTCAAAATGTCATTTAATTTTCTTTTTTCTTTTGGTTTTTCTCTCGTTTTTAAATCGTTTTTTTTTATTCTTTTATTTTTTAATTATGTTCAGTGTGCATGCGAACAATGAAAGTGTATTATTATTGTTGATAATATAATTAAGGAATATGACAAATTGCATGTGATAGGGGAAAAGCCCTATTAAATTAAATTAAAAATAAAAAAGAGGCGAAAAACTTAAAATCAAATCTCTAGCGATTTATTCAAATGCATAATTATATATTTCTGTTTGCTTGCATGCAAATCATAACTCTAAATTAACCGACGACATTTTAATTATTATTTTTATTATTATAATTCATATTCACCATTCACATGTAATTATATTTTATTTTCGCGAGTAATAATTTAGGTGTCAACATTTTTTTGCATTTTAATTAATTTTTTTTTTTTTTTGCTTTATAACTCATTATAAATTTTATTTTCTTTCTTTCTTTATTTGTTTAATTTGTGGTTTAACGAAGTACTGTTGGCGGTTTTTGTAATTTTTTTGCACACATATTTTAAATGAAATAATTTTCTTATTTTAATTTTGTTGCTGTTGCTTTCTGAATTATAAAAGAAAATAAATTGATATCCATCCATATTAACAATTTGTTGGTTGTGCGTTTAAAAACGGAATTTTCTTTTTTATTTATAATATTATTATAAGAGCTTTAGAAGTATATATATAGAGAGAGAGAGAGAAAGTAGACGATGTGAAACGAGAGGTAGAAATATAATAACATCGAAAAGCTTTTTCGGTTTTATAGACAACACTAAGGATATTTTTTAAAGATTTTCTTCTCTTCGGTTGTTGTCTTTTATTTTCTTTTCTTTTTCGTATTTAGAGCTGTTATGTCCAAAACATTTCATAGCACTATCGAAATCTTGAAATTATTTTTATTTTCCTATATATTTTGTCCTTTTGTTGTTGTCGTACTCGTTTCAGTTTATTTTTTCCATTTCCATTTCTTTTTGTTTTGCAAACATTTTTAGTCACGTGGAAAATAAACAAAAAAAATAAAATTATAATCGTGGTATGAGTATGAGTAACGTGTAACAGCAATCATTTTACTTCGATAGCAAGTTCGTTTTTTAATTAAAAGAAGGATAAAAGAGAAAATAAAAATAGAAGCAGAAATTATATAATATATTACCATTACCATTACTTTACGTTTTTACTTCATGAACCTGTGAATGATTTATTGACGTAAATCAAAAATTAAATATATATATATATTTGTAATTAAAAAATGTTGAATTTATAGGTTTTCGTATAAAAATAGTGAAATTTTAGTGAAATACATTTCAATGATTTTATTATATACAATAAATAATAAGAAATTCAAACTTTCAACTAATATAAAGTTTCACAATTTCACATTTCGCAACAAAATGCACAGTCGCACGGTGCTCTTAATAAAAATTATGCTTACATGGTATTTACAATTTGATCCTGCATTGTTGGCATTACCTCACTGTTTGGACATTTTGGATATTCATTTGAAAAATCGTTTTTTAAACGAGTGCTTAAAAGCGCAATTAAGATAAAAGATAATAATTAAAAAATAGAAAGAAAAAAAAAAAAGAAGTAAAAACGTAGCCCATTGTAGTAAAACTTGACACTTAATAAATCAAACTAGATAAAAGAGAGGAAAAATGTTTTATTATACAAAATTTTTTTTGCATATTTTATCTGACAATTTAGATGTCAATATCTGTAAAGTAAACATAATGAAATATGTATTATTGTTATATGCTATACAGCCGATGATATACCAATTTTTTTATTTTTTTTATTTAATAATGCAGTCAAGCACTCAGCTAAAAATACAAAAGCGTCATAGCACCACCACGGGAAATTGAATTTTAATATATTCTCAATATATATGCTTATTATATATTTACTTGATTTGTCAATATTAAGGTTTTTCTGTATCACTAAAGCTCGCTCCTATATATTCGCCGCTGTTGCCGAAATTCACATAATCTTTGTAGAAAGTTAGCGTGTGCACTTTTGGTAAACATTTAGAATCCATTAAACAATAGTTGAGATGTGTAATTTTGCCTTGCAATGTAGTCCTTAAATGCAACGTATTTATTAATTATAAGGTGGTCTTGTTCTTGCTCTCTTGATCCGAGAAAATTGAATATGATAAAAAAGTTTTATTAAATTAATTTTCTTTTTTTGTTGTTGGTAGAAGCCATAAAGCACGGTTAATTATTGTGGGCACACTATGCGATATTCATTCTCATATAATAAATTTTACCCTACACAGACTATAAACAGTTTTTTTTTTTTCTTTTTTTTTGTACTTTTTAAACTACTTTTAATTACACTTTTCACAAATTTTCATACGAGGCATTTTAGTTTAAGTTTAACCGGTAGTTAACTCATGCATGACGGTAAAAAAAAAAAAATAATAATATAATAATAATTTCATAGAACACGAATTAATAATTTTTACACCAAAATGTATGCATATTACATAATATTATAAATAATTTGTTATTATATAAATTTTTTTTGTTTTTATTTTCAAAACTATTGATTAAATATAACACAAAAAATATAGAGGAGAGAAAAGTTTTCTCTGCTAAAGCTTTTTATTTTATTTTTTTTTTTTATTTTTCCCTTTTTATTTTTTTGTACAAAATAAAAAAAAAAAAAAAAACAGAGCGTTTCACTAAATATATATTATGATATAGATGCTTGCTATTCAATTCAGGTTATTAAAGGAAAACTATAATTAATATTGATTTGTTGTGGATAGTGGAGGCGCCCGGTATATTATAAGAACAAAGTAGTTTTGGCTGTTTTGCATTTTTTATAATAAGATTAGATTAAACAGCCATCAGCTATGTGTGTGTATTTTCAATAATAATAATAAATTAACCATTATCACTATTGTTGAATATAAATGACACACTCTGTGCATGAAAATAAGAAAAAACGAAATATGGAATAAAAAGTTTCGAGTAAAATAAATGAATCAACAAATTCAAAATACAAAGTAAGACAGGCTATATGGTATATACGGTATAGTCAGTGAATTTGTTTACATAAAAAGACAGTAAATCACGTTCTTTTAGTAAATTTTTGTCTTGTTTAATCTGATTACATAATCTAGATTTATAAAAGCTACAGCTTCTGATATATTTAGCTGAAGGGATACGCTTACATGGTGAATAAACGTTTAAGGTATAAGTCATGATAGAAAAATTACAGATGACAGATAATTTAAAGTAATTTTTATTGTTGTCCTTTCAAACATTTCCAAACAAATTGATGTTCAGATAATTTGATTAAATTATTATCATTAAGTTTCCTCTCGTTATATCGGTGCGTACACCATAATAATTTTGTGTAATAAAAATCAACTGTTTATGCTTTTTATTATTAAATTAATAATTGCCACCACCCGCACCACAGCGGAAACATAAAATTCTAATGCTAATTTGAAAGCTAGGAGATATATTTTATTATTTTATCTCTTGACATCCAATTACCTAATTAAAAAATTAGTTTTCTTTTTCTTTTTTATTCCTGATATTTATTTATCTATTATAATTCCATGCTATATGTTAAAAGGCAATAGAAAGATTTGAAAGTGTAGTAAAGGAAATGTAAAAATCAGTTTTGTGCAAAGGCTACAAAGAGCAAAAAAGTCCCAAAGGAATTGTTGCTTTTATCTTATTTATATTCTTTTGTATTTTCTTTATTCTCTACTAGTTTTATGCCTACATTTCAAAAGAAAACGAAAAAAAAAAAACACGAAGAAAAAAAAAGGATAAAAGGTGGCTAAAACTCCTTTTTTTTTATCTTTAAATTTATTTTATTTTCGTTTTCGTTTCATTCTTTTTTCTTTTTTTTTTTTTTTTTTCTTAAATTCTTTGTATCCCACTCTATTCCATAAACATATATCAGTTCAGTTTCCATTTTTCTAGCAGCAAGTGAAAACGTATTTAAATCTTAAACAAAAATATGGTTTAGGTTTAGAATTCCTTTTTGTGTATCTGTGCAGTAGAATTTTTTTATTTCTTAAAGCTTAAAAACGTGTGAAATTAAATCACTTTCCTCGTAATCTTATACTACTCACCAGTACACCTTTTGAGATTCCGTTGATAAGACAAGATACTAATGTTTATCGTTTATATGTTTTTATTTTTTCAAATAATAAAAATAATAAAGAAGCAGACGGAGAAGAAGAACAGGGAAAAAACCGAAATTGTAGCAAAGTTGAGATATTCCCAATACACAATATATAACACCTTTTTGATTAAACCCAGTTAACCATGTAAATTGTAATTCATTGTTATGTTCACTGAACTGTGGAAAAAAGCATGGTGCATTTATTGAAATAGATTGACTTTTGGTTTACCATTTAATATTACATAACACAGTGGCCAGTAAATTTTCTAAACATTGATTAATACAGTGATTAGTCAAATATTTGTTGGTTACCAAATTAATTTATTATGCTTAGCTCGGTGTTTAGAAACATCACAAAAATTTTAATCAGGTGGCTGTTTTGGTTTTTTTTTTCTTTAAAACAAAGAACCCAAGTTGATGGTATGATCTAACCAATTAACTTAGACTTGGTAGAAGATTAAACTGAGTTGTTTATTTATGTAATCAAAGTTAAATAAATAAATAAAACATTGTGATTTGTATGTAAAACAATGATTAATAATGAGATAGATAACACTAAATAATTGTTTTTCTGTTATTTCTGCTTAGTTTCTGTTTTAAAATTAAATTTCCTTTCCTATACAGATTATAAGAAAATCGTAACAAATGTTATAATTTCATTTCACTAACTGACGACTATAGATATTCTTTTGTAAATTTCCGTTTCGGTATTATTATTATTATTATTTTTTTTTTCTCTCTATCTGCTTTTAAAGCAAAATTTAAGTTAAAAACAAGGAAAGAAAATTTTTTATTATTATTATTAGTCACGTTTTTTGTTCGTATAAATTTTATAATGCTGAAAATAAATTTAATCGAATTTAAATCAAAGTATATCAATATTTTCAAAGCTTTCAGTTTATATCGCGTTATAAATATTTCAATACAAAGGTATTGCTGTTCTTGCTGTTTGTTATTACTACATTCAATTAAAAATAAAAATAATAACAATTAAAAATAAACTTATTATATAATCATAATATTTCTCTATTTGTATTCCAATATTTTTTAAAACTAGAATAAAATAATAATAATAATAAATTCTATAATCAAATTAAAAAAGTATATTTATATATGTGAGGAAAAGTTTTTCGCTTCGTCTTTCTCTTGCTACGTACGTTTTTTTTTTTTTTTTTTTTTTTGATTAATTTAATCAAAGTATATTTTCATTATTTGTGAAAGTTTTTTTTTTTTTTTTTTTTTTATTTTGTATATAAAGTACAAACAAGCAAATAAATAAATAAAAGAAAAATAATAATAATACTTTTAGCAAAAAAAAAAAAGGAAAGAAGAAAGAAAAAGTTTTATTTATATGTATTTCCTTTATCATAGGATTGATGTTGTTTGTGCTTTTGTTAGAAAATAGATATTACTCATACCTAGAATGAATGCCCTTAGTTACATAAAGTTGGAGTAAAAATGATAACCTAAATTAAACAAGCAACAGTGTATTTGCACTGTGCGATGTATAGATGCTAAAGTGAACATAAGCTGTGTAAGTTTTGATAGTGATGAACTGAAAAATAAAAAGTAAAAACTATAAGCGGATGTAATCCAAGTAGACAACATATAAGACTTTATTGAGATCGCGCCAAAAAAAAAAGAAAAAGAGAAAAAAATATTTTTTTCCTTTTCATGTGCTTTTCAGTCGTAACTCTAGTCGTTTTTAATAAAACATAGAAAAGTTTTTATAACAACCGAAAAACTATGTGCTACAATGTTTTAAGAGTAGAGATGAATTTTAAGAGTGGAATAATATATTTTGTCACTAAGTTTTGTGGGTTATACAATATATATTATGTACTGGAAAAAAGAACACACGAATGTTATATAGAAATTTATGTAGAAAGAGCTAATGTATTTTGGTATTTATCCACAAAAACTTCACAAAGATAATATGTACTTATATCCATCTATCTCTTTATATACATATATGTGTATATAACTATTTGTTAAATTGCTCATATATTGTTATTGTTACGTATGATTATTTTATGAACGGAAAAGAAACAAACATGATGACAAGATATAACTGATTATGATTAAGTTTTTGTGAACACTCTTTTCTCTCTATACTATATATAATATATAATATATAGTATATAATATATACATAGTTTGCATTTTACTATTTCTATTTTAACTAATTTTAATGTTTATGTAATTTGATATATGGTATATTGAAAGTCAAATGTGAAACTAATAATTATGTGCTTCTATTGTGTGTTTTAATTATTTCTCTAGCAAAGCTTTTAGGACCTCTAGGACAAATTATTTCACTTTTAATAAAATAATAATATAAAAAGCAAAAATATTAAATAAAAGAAAAATAAGATTTTTTTTTTGTTTTTTCTTTAATCCAATTATACCACCACCAACCGTAACCAACCACCACCATAGAGATAGAGATAAACTTTGACTTTGCACATACGATTATATAATTGTGGTTATAATATAGATGCTAATTAATACAGAATTATTTTGACCATAAAAGAAGATTTATTATTAAGCAATTGAATGGAAATACGATTAAAACATTTATCAGTAGTTTTCTGGGGCACAATGAGCAAATGAAAAAAAAGAAAAAATAAGACAGAAAAATTATTAGAAAAGGGTTTAGGAATTTTTATATTTTATTTTATTCACAAATTAATAGTGCATGACTTTGTTAGTGTTGTACGATGATAAACATAAATCTTATGATTTTTAAATGATAAAAAGAAATAAATGGTCTAACCTATTTATAATATTGAAGAATGGTTGAATTGTATAAATAAATAAATAAATAAATAATATAATCAGTAAGGATGTGCAGGTCAAAAAGGTTTCCTGCTGAATATTTCTAAATTCTTCTTAATTCAAAGCTAAAGAAGCAGCTGGTAGAAAGACATGGTTAGTGGTAATGTAGACAAATATTTTTTACGATGTCATAAAACTGAAAACTAAAGGATGAAAATTGTTTCATTTGATAGTAAACTCGTTGAATGGTAGAAATATTTTTATTTTCTTTGCTTTTTAATATGAAAAAAATCGTCATCACAGTTGATAAATACATAAAGTAAAAGTATTTGTGTGTATGCCTTTTGGGCATCTCCTTAAATGAAAGGGTGGTAATGACAACTACAATGACGCATATCTAGATTTTATTATGATAATCACGTCTGACGTATACATTTCTCTCTTCCAAGCATCCAATCTAATTAATATCTTTTGTGTAATTAATTGACCAGACGGCCTTACACTTTAATAGAAAAACAAACCCTTAATTTACGTATTTAAAGTACTTTTTATTTATATTAAGTTTTATTAAGTAAGTAAGCAAACGGGCATTTTTCATTTTTTATTTTTATATCATTTAGAATTTTTCTTCGTTTCCTTCTTTTTTATTCTTATTCATTGCAAAAAATAAAAATGATTAATAATAAAGATGGTATGACATGGGGGCGGAGATTTATTAAATACTGGTTGGAATAATGGTTTTTTTTTTTAAATATGAAATTAAAAACCAACAAAAATAGTTAATAGAAATGAAATTTATCGAAAAATATCACCATGAATGGTGAAGACAAGCATTCTGATTATTGTTTACCACTCTAACTGTACTTACCAACCATTTTTATACAATAATGATAAAAGAGTTTTATCACAATTGTATAGAATCGAAATAATTACAAAAGTTGGTCATCAATTAATTCAATCCACGGACTGTTACCACTTTTGTCATAGTTTTTGCAGCAGCAACAGCAGCAATCGTCCCAATATTTAATTTAATTTAAATTAATTTTAAACCATTTGCTGTATTTTAAAATTAAAAAAGATTTCTTTCTTTTTTTCTATTATTATTATTATTATTAATAATATTAAAAATCTTTAGAGGGATTTTTCTCCTATCGTTTAGGAATTCACAACAGATGTGTTTTTTTTTGTTGTTGTACAAAATGAGAAAGAAATATCCTTAATACAATCAGCAGGATATTTATTGTCTTCGTTAAAGATATCAAAGAAAGTAACAAAAATAAATAAATAAACAACGCATAAAGAATTCTCGTCTCATGTTTATTAATTTTTCAATACAACATGGGCAACAGGAATTCATTAATTTATATAGCCATTCAATGTCCTAGAGATAAAGTTTGCTTTTAATAATATAAAAAAAAAAAATTTGTGTTGCCATTTGTCCATTTTTTTTATTCGTAGACACAAACACAAAAAACAGAGAAAAATAATTTATTAAATTGCTATTTTTGCTTTAAATAACAAAAAAAAAATTACAAAATAAAAATAAAATTATTAATAATCCAACGAGTGAAGCTACCATGAAGAATGGCATCATTCGAAATGTTTTTGTTATCAACATGTTTTATGTAATAAGCAAACACTGGAAGCATATTGATCAATACTCGTCGAAATACTAATAACGAAAATCTATTTAAAGTTAGACATATTCAACTAATAAATAGATTTTATTTATATTTATAATTGGTTTTAATTTTTTTCTATACACCAGCGGTAATGGTAACTCCCTCACTCTCTCAGTCTCTCGTTCATTTGTAGTTTTGCCTCCATTATTTCAGTATAAAAGATATAATTGCAAGTACGGACGGTTTTAAATTATGATGATACTTTAATATTATGCTTTTTCACTTCTTGATTATTTATTATTATAATAATAATAATAATATTTTGAATTTTTTATTCATTTTTTATGTAGTTGTGTGTTGTGCTGTATGCAAAATGACTGAAATGTTGGATGCAAATTTAATAGCAGCACGTATGCCATATAAATATATAAACAATGCAATATAAATGTAATGAACGATGAGGAAAGTGTCATGCTATTTTCCTGTTTTTCTTCGTTTTCTTTTTCCTTTTTTTTTTTTTATTTAAATTTCATTTCATTTATTATTTTTTCACTTTTTTTGTTATTAATTTTTTTTTGTTTATATTTTTTTTTTTGTTATATATTTATAACATTTAACGAAATGACGTTGATATAATTTTAGATAGTAAAACAATACTAACAAAAAAAAAAATTATTTTATTTTATCATTTAATATTTTATATTTTTATTATTTATTTTTGTTTATTTAATCGAAACCAATGTAATTTTTAAAGCTCGAGGGTAATTCATTTTATTTATTTATTTATTTATAAAATGAATGTAAGGTTTTTTTTTTTTTTTTTAAACAAATAAAGCATTTATTATTTTATAAATGATACCTATAAATTATGGTTTTGATTTGATTAAAAAAAAAAAATGAAATACTTTTACGTAGGCATAAAATAAATTTGGGAATGTTAATAATTTCAATGGAAATGTTTTTCTTTTTTTTTTTTTTGAATCAAATAAGTATGGACAGTTGAGCCTGGCTGCTCTACAATAATTAGAATTACGATAGCAATATACAAGTTAGGCTACCAGAAGATTTTGTTTTTAAATTTTTAATCGGAAAACCCCAAGAACTAACTCGATTCAGCACCCCATAATGAACATTTGTGCAAAGTTTCAGCTTGCTAGGATTTTTTTAATTTTCACCCCAAAAATTGAAATTTTTCCTGATACTTTGTATGCATTTTTCGTGAAAAATTAAATATTTTTTAAATTGTCTCAAACTTGGTCCAGAGACTCGTATTGGTCCCCAAAGCATGCTGTACAAAAATTTCCGGTGTAAAAAATTGTATTCAAAAGTTATCAGTAGTTGAGTTCCAGATGGTTAATCTTGCCAATCTTGAATGTAGTATTCTTCGATTAATAGCTGTAACTCGGGCAAAATAGGCCCTAGATCTAATATTTTTGGTGTTTTGTATTCCGGAATAAATAAACTATTAGGATGCAATAAAAAAAGTAGGGGCTTGGAACAAAGTTTTTTAGAAAAAAAATTTCAAACACAGAAAAATGTGATTTTTTGATTATTTTCTGAACTTCTAGTGGTTGTAACTCGAGAAATAAATTTTTAATCGGAAAACCCCAAGAACTAACTCGATTCAGCACTCCATAATGAACATTTGTGCAAAGTTTCAGCTCGCTACGATTTTTTTTAATTTTCACCCCAAAAATTTAAATTTTTCCTGATACTTTGTATGCATTTTTCGTGAAAAATTAAATATTTTTTAATATGTCTCAAACTTAGTCCAGAGACTCGTATTGATCACCAAAGCATGCTGTACAAAAATTTCCGGTGTAAAAAATTGTATTCAAAAGTTATCAGTAGTTGAGTTCCAGATGGTTAATCTTGCCAATCTTGAATGTAGTATTCTTCGATTTATAGCTGTAACTTGGTCAAAATAGACCCTAGATCTAATATTTTTGGTGTTTTGTATTCATGAATAAATAAGCTATCAGGACGCAATAAAAAAAGTAGGGGCTTGGAACAAAGTTTAAAAAATAAAAAATTTCAAACAAGAAAAAATGTGATTTTTTGATTATTTTCTGAACTTCTAGTGGTTGTAACTCGAGAAATAAATTTTTAATCGGAAAACCCCAAGAACTAACTCGATTCAGCACTCTATAATGAACATTTGTGCAAAGTTTCAGCTCGCTACGATTTTTTTTAATTTTCACCCCAAAAATTGAAATTTTTCCTGATACTTTGTATGCATTTTTCGTGAAAAATTAAATATTTTTTAATTTGTCTCAAACTTGGTCCAGAGACTCGTATTGGTTCCCAATGTATGCTGTACAAAGATTTCCGCTGTAAAAAATTGTATTCAAAAATTATCAGTAGTTGAGTTCCAGATGGACAATCTTGCCAATCTTGAATGTAGTATTCTTCGATTAATAGCTGTAACTCGGGCAAAATAGGCCCCAGATCTAATATTTTTAGTGTTTTGTATTCATGAATAAATAAGCTATCAGGACGCAATAAAAAAAGTAGGGGCTTGGAACAAAGTTAAAAAAATAAAAAAATTCAAACAATAAAAAATGGGATTTTTTGATTATTTTCTGAACTTCTAGTGGTTGTAACTCGAGAAATAAATTTTTAATCGGAAAACCCCAAGAACTAACTCGATTCAGCACTCCATAATGAACATTTGTGCAAAGTTTCAGCTTGCTAGGATTTTTTTAATTTTCACCCCAAAAATTGAAATTTTTCCTGATACTTTGTATGCATTTTTCGTGAAAAATTAAATATTTTTTAATTTGTCTCAAACTTGGTCCAGAGACTCGTATTGGTTCCCAATGTATGCTGTACAAAGATTTCCGCTGTAAAAAATTGTATTCAAAAATTATCAGTAGTTGAGTTCCAGATGGCCAATCTTGCCAATCTTGAATGTAGTATCCTTCGATTAATAGCTGTAACTCGGGCAAAATAGGCCCTAGATCTAATATTTTTGGTGTTTTGTATTTAGGAATAAATAAACTATTAGGACGCAATAAAAAAAGTATGGGCATGGAACAAAGTTTTTGAGAAAAAAAATTTCAAACATTAAAAAACCTGACCCATATCTCTAGAAATAAATTCGGATTCAGATTCAGTCAGAATATTCCAATAAAAGATAAATATTCAACAAATACAACCGCTCGAATTTGTGCAAAGTATTGTATTTAAATCAATTACCAGAAGCATATTATAATGTTATAATGAAAACTGTTAATAATTAAAATAATTTCAAGGAGGTTCAACATTATTTTCCAAAACAAAAAAAAAATAAAAAATAAATTGTGTTCTTGTTCAATAATTTAATTAAATTACAAACGACAAAAAAGAGATAAACCCATAAAACATACATTTTAATTATTCAAATTAATTTTAATTGATACCTTTTTTACTTTGTTTTCATTAACTGTATTTACAAAAGTAAGTATATACAGTGTCGATAACAATTTTCTATTTTGCCAAAGAATTTCCTTCTTTCTGCTATCTTTTTAAAAAATTATTTTGTGTTGTTTTTTTTTTTTTTTTTTTTTTATATAAATTAACATGAATATTTAAATTGTTTTTTTTTTTTTTGGAAGAAGAAAAATAAATGAATAAAAATTCGTTTGCTGTGAAACGAAACAATTTCTGACCCATTCAAATTTTTTTTTTTTTTTATAGAGAATAATATTTCATTCTACTTTGCGTTACGGGGAACCATCATCGCCGACCCAAAAATGATGGTACATTGTAAAACATTATTAAAAAGCTTTGAATGTTTTATTGAAAGTTTTAAATCACTTTTGACGTTATTTGCATTTATTTACACAACACAAAACAATTTATTTTTTATTATGATCAAACAAAAATATATTTTTAAATGGCTTCGTCAAGGGCCCATCGTAAGCCAGGAATTTTTATTTTTCATTTAATTTAATTTTTTTATTTCAATCCTGCTTATGTTTAATTTATTGCAATTTATACATAGAAAGCAAATTAAAGCTCAAAAATACTAACCATAAAAAGGTACCACTATTATAGAGACAAATATTGGTTATTTGTGGTCGGAATATGTTTGATTGTTTTTTCGTACATATGGCTGGCTATTATTATTATTATTATTATTTATAAATGTTTGCAATAATTGAATATTCATGAATATTCATACTGTGCTATTTTATAATTTTTACATTATTTTTTTGTTTGTTTTTATTTTTTCTGTGTTTATATCAAATGTGAATAAAGAGTTAAGTAACTGATACATACATACATTGATACATTTAATTACAGATAAATGTCAAATATTTTGTAATTAATTATGAAAATATTTTTAATATAACATAATCACTGTTAATGTTAATCGTTTCGATTGTATATATTTAATTAAAAGTTAATTAATCAATTAGCTAATTTTTAATATTGACATCAATATAGTTTTAAAATAATTTGATGTGATGTAATTTGGTATTCAGTTGATATAAATTAATAATTTGTATTCTTGACTAATCTGTTGATATTTAATGGGAAACGTCTCGTATTTGTATTGTAAATGTAATTTAAAATGTTTATACAAAAAAAAATTTATTATTTATTTTCCTGCATTTATAATTAATAATTTATTACTACATAAATATGTCTGTAAAATTTAAATTAATATAAACAAATAAACAAACAAACAAGCAGGAACAGAAACAGAAACAGAAAAAAGCACAAGAACGTTATGCTATATAATAAATGTTTTTTATATTAAAGAGGAAAAACCATGGTAAAAACAGTTTTTATTTTATTAAAATATTTTTTTGTTTTTTTTGTTTTCGTGTATCTTTTTTACAATTTTTTACATCCCATGTGAGTAATTTTGATGATTGATACGATAAGGTTTTGTGTTTTTTTACATAAACATTTTATCTATTTTCTTTCTGTCTATCTTCTTTTTTTTTTTTGTTTTGTTTCCATCCAATGGAAGGTGCGTGCCAAAAAACAAAGTATTTGACAATTCTGTTTAGTGAAATATATAAAATAAATTCCCAGTTCCTCTTAATCTCTCTTTCTCTCCGTATTCTTATAAATAGAAATAAAACAAGGAAAAACTGTCCTTACAGTTTATATTGACTTTCTTTCTTAGTTTTTTTTTTTTTTTTTCTTCTAAGATTTTATATCTGTTATGCGCCTTCTTCGAATATATTCTAATAAAAAAAAAAAATAAAAAGAATAGGAGCTGGAGCTGGAGCTGGAGCTGGAGATGTAGATTAGTGGCCTCTTTTTATATTTATTATTGGGGTTTTCCTATGTATCTTGAGAAACCTTGTTTGTTTGGTTTGATCATTTTTATTTATTAAAACATGGATTTTAATTATATTATTTTTGGTTAAACATATAATTATTGTTATAAAATTTAATTTAATATCCTTTTGGATAAATCAATTATTATTATTAATATCAATATTAATATTATAAAAGCCCTATGGCGAATCATCATTAAAGTTTATTTTGTACAAAAACGTTATATTTTTTGTGGGTATTCTAAAATAATCTTTTGATTTTTAATTTTACAAAATCCTGTACTATTTATCAAGAAGAGAGAATGGCTCTATCTATCTATCTAACCTTTTCAGTTTTTTCACCCTATAAATATTATTCAGGAAAAACCATTTTATTGCATTTGTATTTGGTGTGACGATTAGTTTTGAAATTCCTGCATAGATTATTATTTAATTTTGGTAAGTCTCTCGTAAGGCTTATAAGATTAAAAATATAAATCTTGTTCCTGCTTTTATTTTTCAATTTTCATCAAATCAAGAAGTTAACCTCCTATTGTGAACTAATGCGACGTTATGCAAAAACAGTAAATAGCGCAAACTCGTACAATTAGAACTGTGCGTTCCATGCCCAAACAAACACTGGAGAGAAAATAATTTTTGCCCTTAATTTTAATAAGGAAAAATAATTTTCAGAAAAATTATTAAAATCGCAACAGCAACAGCAGCAGTCGTTTCTATACAAGTAAAACACTCAAAAATTAACCAACAGGTTTATTGTAAAGCTGGCAGAAATTTTAGCAGGAGAAAAACATTTTAAGCTGCATTTATAATTTCTTGCATAAATTTTTGGTTATTTTTTTCATTTTTCTTTTTTAGAATTGAATTAATATGAAGCAAATATGGAAATAAAAATAAAAAGTTCCGTACGTGAGTGTTTCATATAAACGAATAAATTTAATGATATTTTTCGTGTTCATTAAAAATATACGGATTGTTGATTTTTCACTTCGATTATTTTTATAAAAAATAAATAATAAAGAATTTTTCCTATGCTTTCTTCAAGTGTTTATTGATTCTTATGCTTTTCTACTTACTTTTATTACTTTTATTATCTGTATTATTATTTTCCCATTCGCTATTAAATATTTGTGCGTTTTATTTGTTATTTTTTATTATTGTCTTTCAAAAATAATAACAATGCACACGAACAGCACAAACTTCGCATATTGGATATCGAAATTAAAACGTGACGTCTCCATTCGTATCTGTATAAGTTGATTTCCATGTAAAAGCTTTCAGTAGACAATTTTAAAGTTGAAATTAATTTAATTTATATAAATAACAATATTTAATCAAAATCAAAGATATTGTGGTTGAAATTGAAGTCAAAGTATTCTCAAAGCACTCGAGTCTGGAGGCTTGTTACAAAATTCTTTCATCTTCAAAAATAAATAAAAAAAAAAATTGAAGTTTTTTGTCAAGTACGCAGATAAAACATTCGAGTATTCTTAAAGTATCTTTATGATATCATATGAGCGTTAGTAAAATAAAATTACCGCTAAATTATAGATAAATAAGGACAAGATTTCAAATCTGTGTGTAATTAAAAATTTATCAAAACCCCGGACATATACCATAATTCAATTTTAAGTATTATCAGTGAATTAGATATAATTTCCACAATGGCATCCACCCACCATTCATACGTTTGACTATTTATCTATTTTCTGTTTAAAACTATTAATTAATTATTCTTAAAAAAAAAAAAAAAAATGCATAATACCAATGGGGGGCGTTCTCATTTGTAAGATATTAGTTAGCAAACAAACAAACATAAAAATACATAAATAAGGCAGAAAAAGACAAAGAAAATAAAAATAATAAGGAATAAGGAATAAAACGAAAAACATTGAACAATTATACCATCGTCCGAAACAATGAATTCCGAAAGGAAGTAGAATAAATTTTCATTCAGGCCGCAAAAGTTTTTTTTTTTCATCACATCATAAATTTCAGAAAAACCAAAAGGGGTGCTGTGATTACACACAGAAAACATACACTCTGAATACCAAAGGGTGTCTCACCACCAATTTACCGATGGTATATATACATAAAAAACAAAAAAATCACCACCGAACCGGTATGTGTTTGGCTCATGTATTAATTTAGTTTTAGTTATGGTAATGGCCTGTAAGTTTATTTATTTTGTACATTTTTTTAACCGGCATTTATAAAACGAACGCGAAACGGCGTCATCAACCACCACTATATAACGTCGTCACCGGTTCTGTGTGCTTTTTTTTTTTTTTTTTTTTTTTTGTTATTCCTTTGCTGTTGTTTTGTTTTGTGCCTTTTGTTTTTCCGTGTTATGTAAATAAAGTTACCGCGTCACGTTTGCGTGGTTCTTTTACATTTAATATTGTTATGTGTTCTCGTTTTCGCTTTTCGCTTTCCTTTTGCTTTGTTGTGCTCCATTCGATTATTATTGGAAGGAGCACAAGGATATAAAGGACATCGAAATTATTGAGAAAAACAAAACAGAAAAATTATTGTATGTATATGCCGAAGAAATAAATAAAGCGTAGAGGTTGAATTAAGGGAAAACAGTGCCAGCTTGTTTATACTAAAAATAATGTTATACTGTTTTTAGTTTACACTTAAATGATTTTCTGTTTATTAAACTTTATCATCGTCTTATTATATTATAAAAATCTTGGTAAATGTGGTAAAGTTTTTCAGTATTTTTCAGTATTTTTCAGTTGTTCAGCAGCTATACCACATATTATTTTTTATTATATTTCCGTTGTAAAGCAAAAATATAAATTGTTTTTTTTTTCTTTAATATTTTTAAACTTCTATGACCCATTCTATGTTTGTTTAGCTTCATATAATTTAAAGTAAGGTGATATGCTGTTCACGAGTTTCCTATGGTTTATGAGTAGTAACATCAGCCAGCCAAGTTTCACCATAGCCATTTCTATTCGATTTTTTTCTTTTTTCTTTTTTCTATTTATTTATTATTTTTCAAGTATAAAAATTGAGAAAATCTTTAGACAGTTTTCCTTTATATATGATTTCTATAGATGTAGTTTCAGGTTAAGATTTTATATACAATATTTAGTTTTTAGATCACTATCAAATGGTGCACTGATTCTAGAACGTGCTAGCCAATCTGTGAAACATGTATCGTTTTATTTTGTCATCGTTTCAAGGATGTTGTGTATTGAATGCAATAGTCCTGTGTATTTGCTTCTGGCATGCATAAACTATTTTCCATCATTTTCATCCATCTATACCAAACATGTACACAACACATAATGTATACACAAACTTTATGTACATTGCATATAGAGTTATTTTGGATGCACGGCAATAAAGAGGCATTGTTGATATAACAAAAGGGGTTTGATTATGCGTTGAATAATAATTTTTGATTATGTACGTGTATCTCTGTCGAATATACACTTTGTGTTTTATAATCTAAATATGACATTATTTTCGTCTCTATACATTCTCCATATGCAAATTTGTATTCCAGGAATAAATTATTTTCTAAAAAATCACTATAAGGGATTTTATAGTCTTTCGAATGCTTATATTCGGTAATTTTCAATTTATTTTTTCGATCACATACATATATATCAAAGTGGTATAATTATTAATACTCGATATATGTTACAATTCCAATAACTACAAAAATTGTCTCGTACTCATGGCTAATATTTAAATGGGAAATGCACAATAATTCTAAAATAACTATTAAATAGTATTACAGAAGCAATAATGTTATTGAGCAGGTGTACGAATATTATACGAAAGAATATATAAAACAAAAAAAAAAGATAAAATTGCATTGAGCATAACCAAAAATATTAAATGGATATGATTTTATGTTGCAGTTGTGCATTGCCAAAAAAAAAAAAAAAAACTGGTCTTTACATAACAAATATGCATATAGATGGGCATTTAATAAATAAATCTTAATACACCTTTTCTAATCGGTATATTGCATAGTCTCCAGGTCATGATCAAGTTAAGCACAGCGG
This sequence comes from Ptychoptera albimana, assembly GCA_961205885.1. Lineage (NCBI taxonomy): Eukaryota > Metazoa > Arthropoda > Insecta > Diptera > Ptychopteridae > Ptychoptera > Ptychoptera albimana. The sequence goes on along the minus strand of OY540804.1, from coordinate 31,885,657 downwards.
TGTTCTTTAACTCAGTCCACTGTTCTAAATGGATTATTGTAATTATAACGCCAGTGGGCTGCACCACAATTCTACTATACAGATGCGAAATATTTTGTGTGTGGGATTTTAAATAGAATAGACAAGAGTTATGTATACATAATATTGATGTACATGCATGAGCATATAGTAATAACGGATGTACAACAAACGTATGCTGAAGTAATTTAAGAATGTGTCATTTCATTATATTCAACATTCTGTGATCCATAAATAGAACAATTAAATTTTCAACTAACATTTAGATAATGTTAATGATTTAAATGAGTCTATTATTCCGTATATAAAAGTATGCATATTTATATTTCTATTTACCTAAGGTTATCATTATGTCAACATGATTTAACAATGTGCATTAATAAAATAAATTTTATAATTTTAAATAATTGCAGAACCTCTGAAATTCTGGTCTGAACGTATGAAGGAAAAAGAAATGTATTTAGCATTTTAACATATTGGTGTGTGCACCCAATGTAATTTTGTGACAAAACAAACTCATAAAATATATAACGAAAAAAAAAAACAGCATAAATAAGATTAAATCCTGACATAGACACATCGAAGTAAGATGAAGACATTTGGAATAAAATTGCTGTATAAACATCGCTTGAATAAGTATTGTACGTGACTCGATTTCACTCAACACACAATCAATCGACAATGACAAAAACACTACAAATCATGTTCAATTGAATTACTTACATTCCATTGAATTCTTTTCTAAATGTATTTTATTGACAGAACTACATGACACATTTTGATGAACGTTACTTAAGAGTAAGGTAAATTAATTTTTTTTTCTATTTTCTATTTTCTTTTTTTATGCTATTCTGCTTCAAATGCCTTAATTATTTAATGATATAACTTTGATGACGCTTTATATTTCCATCTACGAGTAAAAATAGTACATAAAAATGTAACATATGCCACTCTGATAATAACTAGTCGGTAATTAAAATCAATCATAGATGATAAATGGTTTCTGCTGTTCTGTTGATTATCGTATATAGTCAAATTTTATGGATTCAATAAATCATCGCGATAATTTAATTTCTCCTATACAACACAATACCCATACTAATTAATTAATTAATACTTAAAAAATATAAATAAATTTCATCTTTCACAGCATAATAAATGATGGAACAATCGTCTAACGAATCCTTGTGTATTGATTTTGTTTAATTTAAAATGAAACAAAGTGTAATAATGTCAAACTAAGTACATTGAATTTATATGCAAGTTTATACGATAATAATAATAATAAAAAAGCATCCAGGTGAGGTGTAGAATGTTTAAAAATATATGCACTTTACTTCGACATACTTTGCATAATAGAGACTTTGAAAAGCTACATTTCCACATGTAACAATTGTAGTCAATTCAAATATATTGCTTTTACTTAGTCAACAATAAAATATTTAAATATTTGATATTTTTGTAAAAAAAAAATGTTGCTCGTTACATTCTCCAACTACCATAATTCATGAAAATTCATTAACTTTTCTAGGGTGTTTTTATGTATTATTATTATTATTATTAGTTTATAATATATAAATTTGGTGTTGAGTGTTGAGTTGATCAGTTAATGCTTTATCCATATTTAAAGATTATAATATTAAATTATTTTCTACTTAATAAACTCATTATAAACTGAACTTATATATGGAAATGTATTCATCTAAAGCCCAATTGACTAAAATCCAGTTCATATTCTATCTAATCTTTAACCAAAAAATATTTTTTCTATAAAAAAAAAAGGAAAAAGTTTGTTCACATTTCACATTTTAGCCTTCTTATAAATGCATTAAAACTAAGTAGAACTTTTCCATCAATACACTTGTTATAATCACTGTTGAAGGCGATGATGTAGATTCAGAATATTAGATTGTATGAAATTAATAGTATATATTATTTTAGCTCTTTGTTGCCTATTTTAATAAGTGTTTTAAGTGTTGTATTATGGTATAACATCGTTGTCCTTTAGAAAATCGTTGCGATATCTATAATAACAACGAAAATGATAATTTTGTTGTAGACATCATCATCATCATCATCATCATCATCACCATCGTCACTGCTGTGTTTCTGCTTGTTTAAGTGTTCCTAGAAACTAGATGAAGATATGTGAGTGAGCGAGAGAAAGAGATTGTTTAATGGTATGGGATGTTAGTAACTATATAGACGTAGATACCTTAAACTGTGTCACATGACATGTTGGAATGTTTCTGGTTTTAAGTTTTTGATACTAAAGTTCGTTCTTATGTTTTATGAATGGTAGGCCAAATAGTGTTACGCTTGATAAAATCCACAAAGTAATTTCACAATTTGTACTAACCAAAATATCTTTTTCATATTATGGAAAAGAGGAAAATTCATATGTGGATGTGGGTAATATTAAAACAAGAACAGTGACGTGACGATATATCGTTAGTTTTACAAGTAAATATAATTTTGTTTAATATATCTATAAAAGCATATAATATCCAATCATATACATATACAAATTACTTATACGCGACTCTTTATAAAAGCTGAAATATTAAATTAAATTATCATCTAGAGCGTGAATAAAATGTAACCAAGTGGATTGTATCTGATTAAAATGATAACTGAATAAATTTTCAACACATGCAGAGTGTATATGTTTAGGATAGAGTTTGGTTGGCGGATATTAACAAAAACCAAAAACCAAAAAAATGGAAAAATGGAGAAATGAAGAAATAGAGAAATTTTGAAAAAGGGTTTTTTTTTTTATCCTTATCTTTATTTAAAAATATATATATATTTAGAATAAATTGTGTAAGTTACTTGATCTTATTTCTTTATCAAATATTATATGTTAAATTTATAGAAAAAGGGCTCTCATTGCATGATTATATTATAAATTGCTATAATGATTGTTGACTTAATTAAATTCATTATTATTTATATTTATATATAATAAGTGTAAGTGTAAATTAGATAAATATATTTAATTGATTATAATTATTGTTAGATTATTATGAATAATTCTCGATTTAATTAAATTATCCGATGGGTGTCAAATATTAAATAATAAACATATCAGCATCATTATAAATTTAGTTAATCTCTTTCAAAAATACATAATACGCATAACATAGATATCAATCATCTGTCTATGATAAATAACTTTATTATTTATCTTAAATACAAATATATTTTTAATGAAATTTTCTTGTTTTTTTCGTCAGTTTATATTTGTTACTTAAAAAACAATTTATAAATGTTAATATAATAATAATATATACCTGTGTATAATAATAGCGTCAAAGTGAAAATATGAGAAAGCATAAAAAACAATATTCTAAACAGCATTCACCATAAACATGGCAGAGCCTTGTTATTGGACATACGTTTAGCTTATTTATTATTTTCATTATAGACAGGCAGTGTATACCGAATACCGAACCACACAAATAAAACCATAATTGACACAATAATTTACGGGATACAATTTGTTTTCACTGTATATTATTTTCTATATAGAATATTCGTATTACAAACAAAAAAAACTTTTCTTCTTCTATTTTTCTATGTTTTTTTTTTTTTTTGTTATTTTTTCATTTTTTTAGCTAGGGCATAAATCATGCGAAACAATTCTTGTCACTTTATTAAATTTGCTTGTCACTTCTTGTCGTTAAGCTTAAAAAAGAAAAGAAAAGGAAAAGGAAAACGAAGGAAAATAAGATGCAAAAAATGAAAAAGAACTTAGTTATACAAATAATTACAAAGAAATGTTAAAAATGATGATATTTGGTGATTCTGTTTCGTTACGTTACGTTACGTTTCGTTATCATGAAGCAAAAAAGAAAAGAAAAGAAAAGAAAGAAAAATGAAAGGGGAAAAACAACGAAAAGATTATCTAATTAGAACAATATAAACAATATGTCTTGTATTATATTTTATTATTGTGTCATAAATTTTATTTTATATTATTATTTTTTGGGCTTATATTACAATTCTATTGAAATTTATTAATATACATAATTTTTGTTTAATTATTTTTTCTTTTATTATACTTGGGGGTATTATTTTCATTTTTGTTTCATATAAACACTGGAGAAGCGGCTAGTAGTTTATGTTTTAATTTAATTTATTAATTTATTAACTTATTTGTTCATTTCTTCTGTTAGATTTGTTAGATTTGTTAAATGTTAAAGGTATTTTATGCAAATAGAATTGAATGTCACACACAAATATTGTGTGTTTGAGAATTATGAAAAAAAACGGTGGTCAACAAAAACGAGGTTAATTCGATTGTACAAGTAGATCGACATGCAGAATTTCACTTTTTTTTTTTTTTTTTTTCTTTTATTTCTACGTATAAAACTCATAAAAAATCTAAGTTATACAACCAGCATGAATTTCCCTAGTGTATCGATTTTTTAATATTGTTTTATTTTTTCTTTTTTCTTTTCTTTCTGTGTTTTGAACCAGTAACTTAATTAACTGTTCACATTTTCAAAAAGCAATAAGGTTATAAGGTTTGAGTGATCAAGTGGTTTTTTGAAAGTTATTCTATGGTACGTTTGTGTGTTATTTTCTTCTATTTTCTTCTATTGTATTCTCGTTTTGTTTTTATAGTGTGTTACAACCAAGTTTTGGGGAAAGGATCTTTCTTATTTGTTATAAGTAAAATGGATCGATTGATAAAAGTTTTCTGACTTCTTCAAAGATTATAAGATTATGAAATATAAATTAATTTCTTGTTATTTTTGTTTCATATTTTTTCTTTCAATGGTATCTAGTAGAGATTTTTATTTCATAATAATAACAGCAGCAGCCAACAATAATAATAATAATAATAATATTTCTTTTCTTCTCTATTGTTGTTTTAATTAAAACATGAAACATATCTCTGTATCTATCTGTTCTATACATACATATGTGGAAGTTGTTGAACAAATTTTTATTCTATTTTAGTTACAACAATGGCAAAACACTAGTTCTTCAGAATTTTTTTTTTTTCTATCATTTTGCCATTTTTATTTATTTTTTACCTCATTGTAGCGAAAGACACATTCGATGAAAACAAGCACATCCGATGAATACTAAATTATTCTTTTTCGAATCAACTGAACCACGCATACAGATGGTAAATATTTTTTATTACAAAGCTATATGCTGTGTTGATGAGGCAAATCCAAAACCACTCAGATTTTAGTGTGCGAAACGAATGTTGTTGATATTGTCGCATAATCATTTTAACATATATACAGTATTGTTCCATAGGACAAGTTTCAGTTTCAGCATTTTATCCAGCTTCTTTAAAGCATAAAATTAGTTTTATTTCTCTGTGTTAACAGAGTACAGAGCTTCAATCTAATACTGATAAATTTATATATGAATACTTAATGTAGAAGCGGGTATAGAGAACAGTTTTTTCTTTTTTATCATATTCTTTATGATTATCACTTTATATGTCTCTAAGTTTTTGACGGTTACGGCAGATTGAAACGTTCGGCACTGTCGTAGACGGTGCCATCCTCAGAGACCTCCAGATTATTATATTAACACAGCACATAGTAAAAGTATGTCATATTTAACCATATGCTGTGTATACCTTTTTTTTGTTGTATTTTTATGTTTATAAACTAGAAAAAAATAAATAAAATAAAAATATGCTGGGGATATAAACGTGTACATTGTTCTGGATTTCTTTTTTTTTTATTATAATTTATAAATATTTATAAGAATAAAATTAACAATTGTTTGTTATCCAAAGTCAATTAAAAATTTATTTCTATTTCCAACAATTTTTGACTAAGAAGACAAAATTTAATTTGAATGAAAAGTTTTTAATTATTTTTTCAGCGCACATTTTGATACAGAAATTAAATGACATTCGAATTTTTATTGCGTTTATTCAATGTTCTCCCATCACGAACAAAAATTGATTAATTTTTGTATTGTAATAAAGTTTTACCACAATCAAAAAAAATTTTAACAGAAGAATATCCTTTGTAATAAAAATAAAAGTTAATTATTTTATGCTTACTTAATAGAATTACAATAGACTTTTTTTTTGTTCAATAAAGTTATTCTGCCTATAAACTTTCAACGCCGTTAACCGTTAACGGTTTTAACCATTAACTATAAACTCAAATAAGATCAATTTGTGTGTGGAAAAGGTGTTTTCCGATTTCTTCTTTTTTCTTCGTCTTCTTTTCGTTATCATAAAATTATTTTTTTTTAATGTTTAGTTTTATATAAGACGAAAAAATCGCATCTACTTTATATTTCTTTAAAATTCATATTCCCCACTTTTAATGTTCTCTTTGTTTGATTTTCAACGGAAACTTTTCAGATAGATTTTTAACAGAAAGTTAATGTTCCGTAACGAATTAAAAAGCTTTACTTCAAAAAAAAAAAAGAAAAAAAACTGCGAATTATATAAATTTTATTTCTAAGCCAAAAAATCGTCGCATGTGGCTCACCAATACCTTACACAATAATACAATAAATTAAGATTAAAATGTGAAGTGAACAATACATCAAAAAACGATGTAAAAGCTGGAGCAGCAACCTCCGAAATAATAAAAAAAAAATCAACTTTCTGTATAAGGATAATAGACACAGAAAAAGATCGTATAATGGTGACATTGCAAAAAGTTAAAAAAAAAAAAAAAGAAACGAAAAGAAAATTAAGAATGGTGAAGGCAGTCGTTACACCTCACTTGGTGTTTTTTCTTCTTCTTCTTCTTTTTAGTCTTAAAATAGAAACACAACAGCAATACTGATTTTTCTTCTTTTTTTTTGTTTTCTTATCAAAACTCGTAAATTTTTTAATGTATGTGATATATGTGTGGAAACAAATAAACTTTTGCTGTTCATGCTTTTGTTGTGTTTGGTTTTTTATTATTTTTTCTGGAATTTTTTTTTAATTTTTATTTTTTTTTTGGAAGAAGACAACAGCCACAAATGAGACTAGGAAATTACATTGATTTTCCATTTATTTTTGATGGACAAAATGAAATAAAAATTAAAAACATAAAAATAAAAATTTATGATGTCTGAAGCATTTCGTTTTTTTAGTTTCAAGTTATGTATCCTAAGAAATCATAAGAAATATATATATTTATGTGTTTATGTATAATACAGGTAGGTGAGTTTAGGAACATCTAAAATAATAATCACATTTTGTTTATATTGCGAATCTGAATCTGAATAAGTGAATAAACAATTTCAATGTTATAACAACATTAAAATTTATACAATCTCTGTCACGCTAATTAAGTTTATAGTTTCTATAGAACTTTTTATTGTAAAACTACTTACATAACTAGCTTAAACAACAGCAAGAACGTAATAATAATAATAATAATAATAATAATAATAATAATATTGAGTTGTGCTTTCGTTATGTTTATAATATTATAATTATTTATCTTTATAACTATATACCTGTACACCGCATTCCTGTAATTAGAGCATAAACATTGAATATTACATTGTTATAAATAAATTGATGTTTGTTGGGCATATTTTCTTGTACATTTTTGTTATGCGTTCATGACACATTCTTCGTGAACAAAACAACAACAAAAAATGAAGAAAAAAAAACGCAAGAACACAAAAAAATCATAAAAATGAAAAAAAAAAAAAGGAGTAAAGACAAGAAAAATAATATTACGATACAGGATGATACTATATTAAATGTGTGTAATTTCAGTTCATCTATTGTTGAATTTATATACATAAAGGATCTATATTTGCATTTACATATTTATATATATATATATATATATATATATGGAATAATGATAAGAGAATAAAAAATAAAATAATAAATAAAATACAACCGGTATTTTCTGACAAAAACATAATATAAACGAAGGATATAGGAGGCTTTAAGTTTTATTATCGCAATAGAAAAGTATAACTCCCATGTGCGAATGTGAATAGCATAAATTTTATGATGAAAATAATTATTATGATGATAATAATGATGATGATGATGATGATGGTGATGGTGATGATGGTGATGGTGAGGTAAAGATGTGATTTATAAAATACACTGTTTATTATTATGTATTACACAACAGTATTAATAATTTAATTAATATTTGAAAAAATTATAAAAAATAAAGAGAAGAAGAAGAAGTAAGTAAGTAAACAACAACAACAACAACAACAACAACAGCAACAGAAAATCTGAAACAAAGTGAACGTAAACAAAAAAAAAAAAAAATCTAAATTGCCTGTAGGTGAATTACAAAACTTAATAAATGAAAAGAAGAATTAAACAATATGTTCTACCTTGACGTAGATATTACTTCCTGCAAGCATTAATATTAATTTATGAAAAGTCAAATAAATAATTAAAAAAAAAAAAAAAATGAAGAAAAATTATAAATATAGAACAAAAAAAAAAAATAGAAAAAGTTTTATGACTTCAATGTTTGGTAAAAAGAATTTTTTTTTTTTTTTTTTTTTTTTTTTTTTTTTAATGGTGTTATCCTCCTCATATTTTAAAGAAGCATAAAAATAAAAATAAAAGATATATTATCTAGTAATAAATCTGTTGTACTTTTCTATTAGACCGTCGACCGGTCACATAACTTTTGTTTAATTAAAAAGAAAAATTATTGTTAAGGAAAAATCTATATTTTTAGTTCAATTAGCTCGTAGCTTATTAAATATAAATAAAAATTATATTTATTTCTCATGTATATACATATATATAAACCCTTGCTTTTTTAATAATTAAAAAGTTGAACTTTTTACTCTTTATTCATTAATAGCTTACAAACACCTTATGCTATGTTTTTTTTTTTCGTTTGTTGTATACTAACTATATATGAGAGAGAAAGAGAACATACATTTATTATTTATATAAGTTAAAAGTGTGACATTAATTTTTAATAAATGTTTAGAAATTCAGAATTCTCATTATTATGGTAATTATAATTTTGCTGTAAATGTATCCGAAAAGGAAATAAAGCATTTATGTACTTTATGTAATTGTGTCAGTGGAGACGCCTCGTTTATTTTGGAATATACACATGCTATAGAATAACGTTATCTGCCTTATTGATAATTGCTTAACATGTATTCCTCAGCTTACAACACACATAACGTTACTCTTCAATATGGCTTTTAAGGATTGAATGTAGTACTTCACTTTTGGCGAACTTGTATGTAGTGTTCTTCGATTTATAGCTGTAACTTGGTCAAAATAGGCCCTAGATCTTATATTTTTGGTGTTTTGTATTCATGAATAAATAAGCTATCAGGACGCAATAAAAAAAGTAGGGGCTTGGAACAAAGTTAAAAAAATAAAAAAATTCAAACAATAAAAAATGGGATTTTTTGATTATTTTCTGAACTTCTAGTGGTTGTAACTCGAGAAATAAATTTTTAATCGGAAAACCCCAAGAACTAACTCGATTCAGCACTCCATAATGAACATTTGTGCAAAGTTTCAGCTCGCTACGATTTTTTTAATTTTCACCCCAAAAATTTAAATTTTTCCTGATACTTTGTATGCATTTTTCGTGAAAAATTAAATATTTTTTAATTTGTCTCAAACTAGGTCCAGAGACTCGTATTGGTCCCCAAAGCATGCTGTACAAAAATTTCCGGTGTAAAAAATTGTATTCAAAAGTTATCAGTACTTGAGTTCCAGATGGTTAATCTTGCCAATCTTGAATGTAGTATTCTTCGATTTATAGCTGTAACTTGGTCAAAATAGGCCCTAGATCTTATATTTTTGGTGTTTTGTATTCATGAATAAATAAGCTATCAGGACGCAATAAAAAAAGTAGGGGCTTGGAACAAAGTTAAAAAAATAAAAAAATTCAAACAATAAAAAATGTGATTTTTTGATTATTTTCTGAACTTCTAGTGGTTGTAACTCGAGAAATAAATTTTTAATCGGAAAACCCCAAGAACTAACTCGATTCAGCACTCCATAATGAACATTTGTGCAAAGTTTCAGCTCGCTACGATTTTTTTTAATTTTCACCCCAAAAATTTAAATTTTTCCTGATACTTTGTATGCATTTTTCGTGAAAAATTAAATATTTTTTAATTTGTCTCAAACTTGGTCCAGAGACTCGTATTGGTTCCCAAAGCATGCTGTACAAAAATTTCCGGTGTAAAAAATTGTATTCAAAAGTTTTCAGTAGTTGAGTTTCAGATGGTTAATCTTGCCAATCTTGAATGTAGTATTCTTCGATTTAAAGCTGTAACTTGGTCAAAATAGGCCCTAGATCTAATATTTTTGGTGTTTTGTATTCATGAATAAATAAGCTATCAGGACGCAATAAAAAAAGTAGGGGCTTGGAACAAAGTTAAAAAAATAAAAAAATTCAAACAATAAAAAATGTGATTTTTTGATTATTTTCTGAACTTCTAGTGGTTGTAACTCGAGAAATAAATTTTTAATCGGAAAACCCCAAGAACTAACTCGATTCAGCACTCCATAATGAACATTTGTGCAAAGTTTTAGCTCGCTACGATTTTTTTAATTTTCACCCCAAAAATTTAAATTTTTCCTGATACTTTGTATGCATTTTTCGTGAAAAATTAAATATTTTTTAATTTGTCTCAAACTAGGTCCAGAGACTCGTATTGGTCCCCAAAGCATGCTGTACAAAAATTTCCGGTGTAAAAAATTGTATTCAAAAGTTATCAGTAGTTGAGTTCCAGATGGTTAATCTTGCCAATCTTGAATGTAGTATTCTTCGATTTATAGCTGTAACTTGGTCAAAATAGGCTCTAGATCTAATATTTTTGGTGTTTTGTATTCATGAATAAATAAGCTATCAGGACGCAATAAAAAAAGTAGGGGCTTGGAACAAAGTTAAAAAAATAAAAAAATTCAAACAATAAAAAATGTGATTTTTTGATTATTTTCTGAACTTCTAGTGGTTGTAACTCGAGAAATAAATTTTTAATCGGAAAACCCCAAGAACTAACTCGATTCAGCACTCCATAATGAACATTTGTGCAAAGTTTTAGCTCGCTACGATTTTTTTTTATTTTCACCCCAAAAATTTAAATTTTTCCTGATACTTTGTATGCATTTTTCGTGAAAAATTAAATATTTTTTAATTTGTCTCAAACTTGGTCCAGAGACTCGTATTGGTTCCCAAAGCATGCTGTACAAAAATTTCCGGTGTAAAAAATTGTATTCAAAAGTTTTCAGTAGTTGAGTTTCAGATGGTTAATCTTGCCAATCTTGAATGTAGTATTCTTCGATTTATAGCTGTAACTTGGTCAAAATAGGCTCTAGATCTAATATTTTTGGTGTTTTGTATTCATGAATAAATAAGCTATCAGGACGCAATAAAAAAAGTAGGGGCTTGGAACAAAGTTAAAAAAATAAAAAAATTCAAACAATAAAAAATGTGATTTTTTGATTATTTTCTGAACTTCTAGTGGTTGTAACTCGAGAAATAAATTTTTAATCGGAAAACCCCAAGAACTAACTCGATTCAGCACTCCATAATGAACATTTGTGCAAAGTTTCAGCTCGCTACGATTTTTTTTAATTTTCACCCCAAAAATTTAAATTTTTCCTGATACTTTGTATGCATTTTTCGTGAAAAATTAAATATTTTTTAATTTGTCTCAAACTTGGTCCAGAGACTCGTATTGGTTCCCAAAGCATGCTGTACAAAAATTTCCGGTGTAAAAAATTGTATTCAAAAGTTTTCAGTAGTTGAGTTTCAGATGGTTAATCTTGCCAATCTTGAATGTAGTATTCTTCGATTTAAAGCTGTAACTTGGTCAAAATAGGCCCTAGATCTAATATTTTTGGTGTTTTGTATTCATGAATAAATAAGCTATCAGGACGCAATAAAAAAAGTAGGGGCTTGGAACAAAGTTAAAAAAATAAAAAAATTCAAACAATAAAAAATGTGATTTTTTGATTATTTTCTGAACTTCTAGTGGTTGTAACTCGAGAAATAAATTTTTAATCGGAAAACCCCAAGAACTAACTCGATTCAGCACTCCATAATGAACATTTGTGCAAAGTTTTAGCTCGCTACGATTTTTTTAATTTTCACCCCAAAAATTTAAATTTTTCCTGATACTTTGTATGCATTTTTCGTGAAAAATTAAATATTTTTTAATTTGTCTCAAACTAGGTCCAGAGACTCGTATTGGTCCCCAAAGCATGCTGTACAAAAATTTCCGGTGTAAAAAATTGTATTCAAAAGTTATCAGTAGTTGAGTTCCAGATGGTTAATCTTGCCAATCTTGAATGTAGTATTCTTCGATTTATAGCTGTAACTTGGTCAAAATAGGCTCTAGATCTAATATTTTTGGTGTTTTGTATTCATGAATAAATAAGCTATCAGGACGCAATAAAAAAAGTAGGGGCTTGGAACAAAGTTAAAAAAATAAAAAAATTCAAACAATAAAAAATGTGATTTTTTGATTATTTTCTGAACTTCTAGTGGTTGTAACTCGAGAAATAAATTTTTAATCGGAAAACCCCAAGAACTAACTCGATTCAGCACTCCATAGTGAACATTTGTGCAAAGTTTCAGCTCGCTACGATTTTTTTTAATTTTCACCCCAAAAATTTAAATTTTTCCTGATACTTTGTATGCATTTTTCGTGAAAAATTAAATATTTTTTAATTTGTCTCAAACTTGGTCCAGAGACTCGTATTGGTTCCCAAAGCATGCTGTACAAAAATTTCCGGTGTAAAAAATTGTATTCAAAAGTTTTCAGTAGTTGAGTTTCAGATGGTTAATCTTGCCAATCTTGAATGTAGTATTCTTCGATTTAAAGCTGTAACTTGGTCAAAATAGGCCCTAGATCTTATATTTTTGGTGTTTTGTATTCATGAATAAATAAGCTATCAGGACGCAATAAAAAAAGCAGGGGCTTGGAACAAAGTTAAAAAAATAAAAAAATTCAAACAATAAAAAATGTGATTTTTTGATTATTTTCTGAACTTCTAGTGGTTGTAACTCGAGAAATAAATTTTTAATCGGAAAACCCCAAGAACTAACTCGATTCAGCACTCCATAGTGAACATTTGTGCAAAGTTTCAGCTCGCTACGATTTTTTTTAATTTTCACCCCAAAAATTTAAATTTTTCCTGATACTTTGTATGCATTTTTCGTGAAAAATTAAATATTTTTTAATTTGTCTCAAACTTGGTCCAGAGACTCGTATTGGTTCCCAAAGCATGCTGTACAAAAATTTCCGGTGTAAAAAATTGTATTCAAAAGTTTTCAGTAGTTGAGTTTCAGATGGTTAATCTTGCCAATCTTGAATGTAGTATTCTTCGATTTAAAGCTGTAACTTGGTCAAAATAGGCCCTAGATCTAATATTTTTGGTGTTTTGTATTCATGAATAAATAAGCTATCAGGACGCAATAAAAAAAGTAGGGGCTTGGAACAAAGTTAAAAAAATAAAAAAATTCAAACAATAAAAAATGAGATTTTTTGATTATTTTCTGAATTTTCTAGTGGTTGTAACTCGAGAAATAAATTTTTAATCGGAAAACCCCAAGAACTAACTCGATTCAGCACTCCATAATGAACATTTGTGCAAAGTTTCAGCTCGCTACGATTTTTTTTAATTTTCACCCCAAAAATTTAAATTTTTCCTGATACTTTGTATGCATTTTTCGTGAAAAATTAAATATTTTTTAATTTGTCTCAAACTAGGTCCAGAGACTCGTATTGGTCCCCAAAGCATGCTGTACAAAAATTTCCGGTGTAAAAAATTGTATTCAAAAGTTTTCAGTAGTTGAGTTTCAGATGGTTAATCTTGCCAATCTTGAATGTAGTATTCTTCGATTTAAAGCTGTAACTTGGTCAAAATAGGCCCTAGATCTTATATTTTTGGTGTTTTATATTCATGAATAAATAAGCTATCAGGACGCAATAAAAAAAGTAGGGGCTTGGAACAAAGTTAAAAAAATAAAAAATTCAAACAATAAAAAATGTGATTTTTTGATTATTTTCTGAACTTCTAGTGGTTGTAACTCGAGAAATAAATTTTTAATCGGAAAACCCCAAGAACTAACTCGATTCAGCACTCCATAATGAACATTTGTGCAAAGTTTCAGCTCGCTACGATTTTTTTTAATTTTCACCCCAAAAATTTAAATTTTTCCTGATACTTTGTATGCATTTTTCGTGAAAAATTAAATATTTTTTAATTTGTCTCAAACTTGGTCCAGAGACTCGTATTGGTCCCCAAAGCATGCTGTACAAAAATTTCCGGTGTAAAAAATTGTATTCAAAAGTTATCAGTAGTTGAGTTCCAGATGGTTAATCTTGCCAATCTTGAATGTAGTATTCTTCGATTTATAGCTGTAACTTGGTCAAAATAGGCCCTAGATCTAATATTTTTGGTGTTTTGTATTCATAAATAAATAAGCTATCAGGACGCAATAAAAAAAGTAGGGGCTTGGAACAAAGTTAAAAAATAAAAAAATTCAAACAATAAAAAATGTGATTTTTTGATTATTTTCTGAACTTCTAGTGGTTGTAACTCGAGAAATAAATTTTTAATCGGAAAACCCCAAAAACTAATTCGATTCAGCACTTCATAATAAACATTTGTGCAAAGTTTCAGCTCGCTACGATTTTTTTTAATTTTCACCCCAAAAATTTAAATTTTTCCTGATACTTTGTATGCATTTTTCGTGAAAAATTAAATATTTTTTAATATGTCTCAAACTTGGTCCAGAGACTCGTATTGGTTCCCAAAGCATGCTGTACAAAAATTTCCGGTGTAAAAAATTGTATTCAAAAGTTTTCAGTAGTTGAGTTTCAGATGGTTAATCTTGCCAATCTTGAATGTAGTATTCTTCGATTTATAGCTGTAACTTGGTCAAAATAGGCCCTAGATCTTATATTTTTGGTGTTTTATATTCATGAATAAATAAGCTATCAGAACGCAATAAAAAAAGTAGGGGCTTGGAACAAAGTTAAAAAAATAAAAAATTCAAACAAGAAAAAATGTGATTTTTTGATTATTTTCTGAACTTCTAGTGGTTGTAACTCGAGAAATAAATTTTTAATCGGAAAACCCCAAGAACTAACTCGATTCAGCACTCCATAATGAACATTTGTGCAAAGTTTCAGCTCGCTACGATTTTTTTTAATTTTCACCCCAAAAATTTAATTTTTTCCTGATACTTTGTATGCATTTTTCGTGAAAAATTAAATATTTTTTAATTTGTCTCAAACTTGGTCCAGAGACTCGTATTGGTCCCCAAAGCATGCTGTACAAAAATTTCCGGTGTAAAAAATTGTATTCAAAAGTTATCAGTAGTTGAGTTCCAGATGGTTAATCTTGCCAATCTTGAATGTAGTATTCTTCGATTTATAGCTGTAACTTGGTCAAAATAGGCCCTAGATCTTATATTTTTGGTGTTTTGTATTCATAAATAAATAAGCTATCAGGACGCAATAAAAAAAGTAGGGGCTTGGAACAAAGTTAAAAAATAAAAAAATTCAAACAATAAAAAATGTGATTTTTTGATTATTTTCTGAACTTCTAGTGGTTGTAACTCGAGAAATAAATTTTTAATCGGAAAACCCCAAGAACTAATTCGATTCAGCACTTCATAATGAACATTTGTGCAAAGTTTCAGCTCGCTACGATTTTTTTTTATTTTCACCCTCAAAATTGAAATTTTTCCTGATACTTTGTATGCATTTTTCGTGAAAAATTAAATATTTTTTAATATGTCTCAAACTTGGTCCAGAGACTCGTATTGGTCCCCAAAGCATGCTGTACAAATATTTCCGGTGTAAAAAATTGTATTCAAAAGTTATCGGCAGTTGAGTTTCAGATTGCCTGGCTGCTCCAGGGATGATCTGAAATGTAGTGTTTCCAGTTTTCTGGCTCTAGCTTGATCAAAGTGTATCACATAACACGATTTTTAGCATTTAGACTATTCACAAATCGTGGTAGCATATTTTTTTGTAATAAAATTATTAATAAAATATTTGTTAGACAACAAATGAATAAAAAAAAAATTATTTTTATCTATCATAAAAATTTCATTTTCTCATTAAACATTGTTTAAACCTAGACGAATTAACTAATACAGCAAACAAGTTCTTTAATAATCCTATGGTTTCTCATATATTTCTACGTCTTTAATGCTATTCTATTTCGTTTATATTTGCTATATAAAAATCTATATATTAGAGAAGTTAGATTATCATTATCCCGGTCCAAACTTTATCCAAAAACAAAACCGAAAATAAATGTTTCTTCGTTTTTTTTCCATTTATATTAGAATCCACATTTATTTTACCACCCTACTACTCTACCCACACTCTGTTCACTTTATTTGTATAATGACTAAACACCTCATAGGTATTTATTTAGAAAAACAAATATATTTTTTTCTTATTTTTGTAATATCAATAAAGTTTATTACCGGCAAGTGTGATAATGTTTTGTTTGTGATAAAACAGCAATATTTGGTAAAATATAAAATAAAACGGGTTGAGCAACGAATTTATTGTCGATAGCATTAGATTAAAGTAAAAACGAACAATTTTGTTTAATATTTACATAAAGATAAATAAAAATGAAAATGAAAATTTTTAATTAACCTCATCCAACATTTATTTACACAGATTTCTCCATTTTTTCTTTTTTTTTTAATATTTCAGAATTTATTCGAGTATTATTTGTTTTAGTGATTATAAAAGTAATAAAAAATAATATTTTGTTTCCTTGTTAATGTTTTTAATGAATATTTCTTAATAGTTTGATGCTTTTCATTAATTATTTTATATAATTAATGATGTTGTTCTATTGTGCTGCTGCATTATACTAGCACCACAATGATATGAATAATGCACTTGTTTGTCTTATTTTTAGTATTTTAATTCATTATTTCTTCGCTTGTTTTCTTTTTGCTTGTTTATCCTGTTTGCTCCTCTTTAAAGTGTATAATAAGATTAGTTTGATTTTTTATAGTATATAGAAAATTATCTTCTGTAGTTATAATTCTACACAAACATGAACAGCTAAAGAATATTATTTATAACGCGCCCTTCTTGAATTTATGTTACATTTAACAGGGAAAAAAAAATGAAAAGAATTTTTTTTTTATTTTCTTCAGAAAAGCTTATATCATGCGTTTTATTTTTAGTCGAATACAATTTGTATGCGAATTCACGTAACCAGAAACAACCATTTTGATTATAGAATTTTCTTTTTTTCTTTTTAATTTTATCCCTCATCTCATGGCCATGGTTACTTTTGAAGCTATATCTTTAAAAAAAAAAAAAGCTTCTTGTTGTTCTTCGTCGTTTTTTTTTTCTTTCTTTACTTTTTTATCCGTTTGTCCCAAGATTTTAAAAAAAAAAATTATTAATTGTTTAACTTGCTGTTTTTCTACGCGCTATTGATACCAAGAAATAATTTTTATTATTTTTTTTTTTTCGTTTTCATCACTTTGGATCTTCCTTTTGTTAACTTCGATTCGCAGAATAATAAATTTCTTTCTTTTTATACTGTTTTCTTAGTTTTTTTTCATATCTCCTGTTTCTCCCGTTTTTATTCATGCATCATCGATTTTGTTGTGCTTTTTTATATACTTACTGTGGCATAATAAAAAGTAAGGTAAGTGGACTTGATATACATTTTATCAAATAAAACACATGGTGCCAATACTTAATATAAACATATTATTTTATTATTTAAATTAATGTTTAATGCGTGATTTTAATAACAAGCAATATTAATAATAATTCTTAGTAAAGTAAAGTAGAGATAATAATAATAATAATAATAATCAGCATAATGTAATTACAGAAAAAAAATCTTAAAATAACAACAGAGAATGAAAACGCCAACTTAACATTTATAATTAAAAACACTTTTGGGTAGAAGAATTATTTTTAATAAAGCCTTAAAAATAAAAAATCCACATATAGAAATAATATCAGACACACACACACACACAACATATTTTCACAATTATATAATAATTTTCTCGCGACAATGATTTTTATTTCATTTCTCTTGTGTTTTTCCTTTTTTTTTCTATTTTTTCTCCATTCTAAATGTTATTTAACCCCACATATTTTATTTATTTTTATTTTATTTTTCTGAACGTTTATTTTTTTTTGATAAATGTTGCGTTTGTTGGTTGTGGAGTTGACAATGTACATTGTGTGCTATTATATTTTTATGGTTAGCATAATAAAAGTATGTTGAAATGGTGCAGAAAGAACAAAACAGAAAAAAAAAAAAACATTTAAAGCAATAATAATATATTTTCATTTCACTCGTCTTTCGTTGATGTCAGTTTAAATTAAAATAAAACAACAACAAAAAAAAAAGAAAAAAGAATCATTTTGTTTCTTGTAAAGGTCTATAATAATTTTGTAAAATAAAAAAAAGAAAAAAAAAATGTTATCATACCGTTGTTTGTTACATGAGTATCAAACGATTAAACGAATTAGTCTTTAATTATAGATAAAGAAATATTTCTTCTTCAAGAATAGAATACGAAAACATAAATACATTTCTGACTGAGAGATGTTCTATTCTGTTTCATAATTTTTATTCAAATTTCAATGAATAACAAGTTTTACTAGAATGATGGTATGAGAATTACCAATTTTTTTCAGCTAATCAAATTGTTTAGATAAACAAAAGGTTGAGATTGATAAACGGTATAAGGCATAAAAATGAAAATTTTAATAATATACAGGACCCTGTGCGTTGACAAATCCTTTCTTAAAACTTTTCAATTTTTATGCTTTTTACAAACAATTTTTCAAGCTTTTTTTGCGTTTTGTTTCACCGACACCAAAGTACTGTTGTGTAGTATTTCATAAATTTTCTAAAAAAAAAAAAACTTCTTTTTGTTTTCTTTTTCTTTGACTATGGAACTGAACAGAAATCGTATCACCAAGGACAACAAAAAAAAAAAAAGTGTACAGTAGGTAAGAGTAAAACAGCACATAATAAAACCAATATATTATGAAAAATTACTAACAGAGTCATATTTTAACTTCAAAACTAATGTTTTATATTCTCATGACGATGTGGATGTTAGTTGCTTTCTTTTTATATTTTTTAATTTTTTCTTTTCCCTCAAAATCTACTTGTTTGTTCTCACAAATTCTTGGTGTTTGCTGTTGGTGTTGTTGTTTATTGGCTGTGCCATTGTTGTAATATCTCTAATACGAAAGATGCACAAACAGAGCACAGATGCGGACAAAGTGGTTCATTTTAATAAATAAATAAAGCATAATATATAGTGTTACTCATACTGATTCCAATAAATTCTTATTTTTCTTTATCCATATAAATAAAATTAAGCAAATGTAATATTTCTTTGTCACATTTTATTATCGATTTATTAATTTGTTTTTTTTTTTCTTTAACACATCAATACAGCAGAGAAATAACTTTTTTACACCCAATAATATAATTTACATTAAAGTGAAGCATAGTATGTGTAGCGTAAGTAAATATATAAATATAAAATCTATGTATATGCTGAAGAGATGAAGAAATAAAGTGAAATATCGTTAGCTCATGCTCTTTTTTTTTTTTTTTTTCATTTTTTTGTTCAAGAAATGATATAACTTCTACTTAGTTAGATATAACGTACGAATTGTTTTCCATTTTTAAAAATATATTAAATAAAGTTGTCTTGAAGCTGCTTTATACTTGACTATACTACTTATTCAGAACCGTAATGATTTTGCTAATTAAATAAGGAAAAAGAAATTAAAAGAAGAAATGTGTAATTAGTATTACTCCACTGTATATATTAATGAGAAATATTTCAAAAATATAATTACAATTGTCGAAATGCTAATGAAAATAAAATGACAGCGAAATGAAACACAAGGTTTTATGTGTGATTAACGAATTTTGAATATATAATTTTGGTCTAATAAAAATGAATAAATAATGCAAAAGCTTTAAGCCATTTGGTCATATTTTTCAAATTATTCAAATAAAAAATTAAATTACTCTTTTTTTTAATTTTTTTTTCTTTGTTTCCCCCATTAATAATAAACAGCGAAGTAATAGTTGTCATATAAAATGTGTGGATTTCCATTTAGATTTCAACCAAAGAAAATTTCATTATTATTGCTGAAAAGTGTTAAATAACATGCAGATAAAACATTTCAATTTTATATTAAACTTTCTGAAGAAAATAATAAAGAAAATGAAAAACCCAAATGCGACAAGGTTTTCTGAGTCAGTTTTTCTTATTAAAATATAAAAAAATTTATAATTATTTGTCGGATGATGACAATTTAATTATACTAATTTAATATTCTATGTGAATTTAATAATATATGTTTATTATGCAAATCTTGTTACAATTACAATACGACGGTATTCTACACTTTTTTTTTTTTTTTTTTGTTAAAAAGTAAAAGCACAGCACACTAAAATAATGAAAAAAAAAAAAAAAAAAAAAACGAAAAGCACAAAAAACTTATTCTCGAAGAAATAAAATTATCCACTTTGTCTCTGTGCAATTTTGTTCGTTTAACAAGTTTTCTTATTCATATTCCTTTTGAATATAAAACCCAATGTTAAGAGTTGAAATATATATATTAAACAAAAAAAAAAAAAAATAATAATAATAATAAATAAAACAATTATATAAAAAATAGTTGCTAAAAGTTCGAATTAACTCATCTAATTTTCATAATTTTGTCTTCAGCTCATTCTTTGTTTAACTGCGCTATTTCCAGACAGTAAAATTTTAGTGTAAATTAAAAATGTCTTTTGCTGTAGCACTGGCTACACAGTAATTGTCGTTCACTCTTTAATTTTTTTTTTTTTTTTTTGTTAGCACAGTGATCACACTTTAACAAAAGCTTTTTTTTGCTTCTGTAATTAACCAAATACTAATAGCTTTTCAACTAGAATCAGTTGTTAACCAAAGATATTACCAGAATAAGTTCAGTTTTATTATAATGGTTATTATTCAATGGTTAACAATACATAGTTAGTTAAAAATATGCAAATAAATAAGACAAAGAAAAATATTCGAAGTATTTGTTTGCTTAAGCTTATGCTTCATTAAATTTCGATGATCTGTTTAACATAATCTTCAACAACATTGTAATTAGCATCGTTTTGGAATACCGCAAATATATAATTTAAATAAATTTTTTGTGCTTCTAAAGTTTAGAATTTTCGTTATGCATCATTGAGTTGTTTAAAGCTCAATGCTTATAATAACTTTCTTAAACCTTAAGTCTTTCTGTTTCATTATAATATTATTATTTTATAAAATTGTAATTTTGATCAGTGTTAAATTTATTGGATGCCAGAGTAAATGTGTCATCAATCATTAACGATAATAAATTTAATTTTACAAAACCATAAAATGTAGCATATAATTTGGTTGAGTTTAAAGTCAAACAATTGATTGTCGCATATACAAACAGTAAAGTTTAACAGTGAAGCAACATCAATAGCTATGCACTATAAATTCAATTTGTGATGGTACATTGCATTTAATTTGAAAATTACAACTCAACAATTCATGATAATTTTTGTTAAATTGAATAATTTTTTGACATAACGTCAGCTATGTATGTATGTAGTTCAGTTCAGTATTGAAATTAAAAAGAAAAATTCATAAATTGATTATATGCAGCCGATAAATTATTTAAAGATATTTTAAATTTTATAAATCGTAATTTTATTATAAACTTGGTCCTGCTCAATTCATTAATTCAATGTATTTTTTAAATAATAATTTTATTATTTTATGCTAATTTTTCTTCTTTTTTTTTTTTTTTTATAACTGTTTCAACTGGATAAATTCAATATTCTGTCGAATTGAACACATAAATGTAATTAAAATAAATTTTTGTTTTACGAGTTGTTTAACCGAAAAAAAAAAATAAAATAAAGGAAATTATTAAACTGTGTTGAGCTTAGTATAATCAAGTTTTGTGTAATCAAATAAATCATTTGCGTTTATAAAATTCCGATAATTTCTTAAGAAAATTTTTGTGGTTTATTTGGTTATAAATAGTTGATAAAGTTTGTTTGTATCAACTATGTTACGTTTATCATTATCATTATTATTATTATTATCCATTTTATATTTAGATAACAGTGGGGGGGAGGTTAGTATCTATTGACTTATAGAAAAATTACGATGTCAATTTATTCTACTACCATTGTAGGTGGTTGTTGCCAAAGAAATAACTCTGCTAAGTGCTTCTTTAATAAAAAAAAACAAAAATCTTTTATAACAATGAAATTCCAAATTTAAATCACAAAATATATGTAGTTTTAAATATTATTCTAAAGCAAACATTGCATACGAGTGAGAGACTTTTTTTCTTCTTCTTCTTCTTTTTTTGTACATCTGTATTGTTAAAGTGAAGTTCTAAAAAACATAAACAAAGTTTCAATAGGATTAAAGCTAACGACCCATTAGAATTTATGTCAAATTGATACAATAAAATTTCGTCCTTGTTAAAAGTTCAACATTAAAAACTCAAAAGTAAATAAAATTTATTATATTTGTCTAACAATTTTAACTTTTAAAAATAAGAATATTTGTGAATGAATCTATTTTAAAAGTTAATCAAATGTAAAGAGAGAAAAAGGGAGAAAGACAGACAAAATTCATAAATTTTAATTAATTTATGTTTTGTATTAAATAAGTTGGTGTACAAACTGACTGATAAATTAATTTCTACTAAGAACATAATATGTATACATACATACATATATGCATTATTCTAATCAAAATTCTAATTTTATTATTTTACGAAATGATTTAATAATGAAAATTCAAACTAATAGACTTTCCACCATCCATTCAATTTTCTTTACAATTAATTATTATTATTTTTTTTTTATTTTTATTACAATATTTACCCAATATATTTTACTAAATAAAACCGAATGTCACTAAATTTATATGGAAAAAATAAAATCTATTGCCATTTTCTATCGAAATAACATTTAGCTACAGAAATTATTATACAAAAAAAAAAAAAAAAACAGTTCTGTTCAGTTCAGTTCTGTTCTGTTTTATACAATGCCTAAATCAATTCGGGAAAAATCGAGAAAAAAAAAGATTTTATTATTCTCTAGTTGAGAAAGATAACAAAAACCCTCCCCATATATACATTTATTAATGCATTTGTTAATTTCATGTTGATCAGAACACAACACTATGGCTTAATTGTTTCTGTTGAAAATTTATAAAATAAACGATATTTTAGAGAAATAATGTATTAGGAATTCTATCCAAAAATCCACATACACGTACATATGATCTATGTATTTATATTACACGAATCAATAAACAATGCAATTTAAGTTATTGTATTTAAAATTTAATTTTAATTCTTATTTTTGGTTGTTGTTTTTGAATTATTAAATTAAACTAAATTAAATTAAATTGGGTTGTCCAAAGCATTCATGAAATACTTTATTACTATTTCCTTTTCTTTTTATGATTAATAATAATCCGAGTCCAGTGCTCTATAAAATTATCTAATTGTTACTCACGCGACTCAACTATTTATTTTTACTAATTTATTTAACCGAATAATAATTATGTATAAATAAAATTGGAGATGGGGGCAAAAAGTTCCTTCTATTCAATAAATAAATAAATAAATAAATAAAGAAACAAAAAAAAGTTTCCTTTGACTGTGTCGCTATCGCAAAACAAAACTATTATAATGCAAATAAAACGAAAACTTTCTTTTGGTTTTAACGTTTTTTTTTTTTTTTTCTATTTTATTTTTTGTTTGTTTGTTTGTTTTTGGTTGTTTTCAACAATCTGAATGAACAAAGTTTCGTTTTTTTTTTATTATTTTGTTACTTAAAGTTACTTTATTTTTCAAAAAAAAAAAAAAAAAGAAAAGAAAAAAACCAGTAAAGTTTTTTTGTGGTACTCAAACAAAAGATAATATGGTAATTTATTTAAATGCAAAACAACAACGAAGAATAAATAGGAATGGAAAGAACAACAAATATCTGTCTATGGTATATTAGATACATGTATAGTAAAATTTGATGATGAATGTAACAAAGGTATATAACACTTGGAGAACATATCCAAACATATAAGTCAAATAAACAGCCATAGAAAATATACCAAAGGAAGAAAATATTTTCTTTTTTTTTTTTGTATAAAAGCACAAATACAGAACAGATAAAGTAATATGAAATAAATAAAAATAAGGTAATTTGTTTGTTTGTTTGTTTGTACATAAAGGTATTTTAAAGCAAACATCAAATGTTAGTATAAAGAAGAGACGATGGAAAAAAAAAAATAAAACAAACAGCAAAAAACAAAAAAAAAAAAAATCCTTGTTTGTCGTATAAAAGTCGAGAAATAAAATTAAAAAAAAAAAAAAAACGCAAGTGAAATTATTAGAAGGAACAGAACAGCAAATGCCGCCGTCATATTAATTTATTTTATTTATTTTATTTAATATGATTTTGTTGATA
The DNA here is from genome assembly GCA_961205885.1 of Ptychoptera albimana. Lineage (NCBI taxonomy): Eukaryota > Metazoa > Arthropoda > Insecta > Diptera > Ptychopteridae > Ptychoptera > Ptychoptera albimana. The sequence continues at coordinate 31,861,167 of OY540804.1, read as the reverse complement.
ATAAACAATTCAATCGATGAATGGCGTGAGAAACGTCCTTACACCACTTTTACATACCACCACCACCACCAATATAGCAGTTTTTTTTTTTTTTTCTTATTTATTTTTAACTCGCTTAACATTAAACTCTGTACGTTATATTTTGTTCTTTCTCCAAATTTTTTTTATGAAAATCATATATGCAAATATTATGAAACGTGCCGATTTTTCTAAACGAGTTTCTAATACTTGTACATATGCCTGCATGATATTGTAAATCGATAGATTGTGCTGTGAATACATAAATCAGTTTATTTTGAATATTTACGTTTCGTTTCGCCTGTTTTTTTTTTTTTTTTTTTTTTGCAATATTGTCATTTTGTTTCTTCGTTAGAATTTCACACACATGCGTTTTTCTATTTCTCTAACGTTTCTCTTACGTTTTTTAATATTTTTATTAAGAATATATATAAAAGTATAGAGAAAGAGAAGAAAAAAAAAAAAACGATGATATATTATTTTAATCGGTTTTTGAATAAGCAAAAATGTGTATAAACTTAGTGTTGTTGTCAACATAATGTGATGCGAGTGTTTATTTATGACTGATAAATTAATCAGTACACGTTTTATAACAAAATATAAAATTTATTTCTCACATTTTATTATTTTATTATTTTATTGGCTTTAAATGGTTCACAGAGCTTATGCATTAATGAACAGTTTTGTCTTATTATTCTTATTTTTTTCGGGTTGAATACATAATATTTGTGAAACGTTTAAGGAAATAAAGTTATTTAGATAATGTGTTATGATCTGTCTAAACAATTTCAAAATAGAGAAAAACGTAGAGAATTTTATGTTATGTTATGATGTGAGTTTGAGTTCTAAAAGTTTCGAAAGCTCTTTGAACTTTTTAACACTTAACCCATTAACGATTTATCACAGTTTTCACCTTTACTATGTGTTTGCTCCTCTTCAAATCAAAATCAAATTTAAAAAAAAAAAAAACAATTTAAATAACCCTCGAAAGTTTTTTTTCACTGATTTATTGATTTATTTTAATTAAACTAATCAAAAAATATATTCGGATAACAATAATCTTGATTATAATCACCTTACCTTAAACACAAATGACATTTCGGCTGTTTCTACATCGTTACAAATTATAATTAATTTTATTTTATTTTATAAATTAATCTTAACAAACAATTACATGTGGATTAATTAAATGAAACCTGCTGAATATTCTCTGTAATTAAATTCTATAAAATAAAAAAATCAATTTTTATATTTTAACTAATTAGTTTAATAAACTTTTCTATTTCTATTTGAAAGCAAATAACAAAAAAAAAAATTTAAAATTAAAAATTAAATTGAATATTGTGTGGGTTGTGTTGTTTATATCAAAAAAAAAGAAAAAAAAAAAAATGTGATTATTACTTGAGCACAGCAGTAACATAACTATACATACTAAAAAAGTATAATTTATCCACTTTTAACATTAAGTAACAGTTGCTACTAAGTATGTACAACAATTGTTAATATTTCAATGAGCTTGAATATATTTTAAAAAAATAAAGGATAAATAAATTACAACACACCAAAATATACAGCAGAATATACAGCAGAATATACAGCAAATCCACTTAGTTTTCTCCTTTTTTTTTTTTTTTTTTTTTGTTGACATATTTTCTATTTTTATCTCTGCATTATGTACAGTTGAGACTTTTTGTGTTGATTTTTAGTTTCGTTACATTAGTTTCGATAGAACACTTACCGTGTAAAACTTTTTTCTCTTTTTATTTATTTTATTAGAAAATAATTTATTATTATTATAATTAATAATAAACGTTAAAAATAAAATAAATTAAATTAAATAACCAGATGTTCACACAGAAGTGGAGAACACAAAAAAACAAAATTTATTTTTAATACGAAAATTTATAGAAAAATTTGAAAGAAAAGAAAATTGGATTTTTTTTTTTTTTTTTTTTAATATTCTTGACTTTTTATTTTTTTTTTTTTTATATATATAATAGGTATGTATGTATATATATATATTTATTTATAATTTATACAGTTAAGAATAATAATAATTTTATTTATTTTTTATTATTAATTTTTTTTTTTTTTTTTGTATATATATTTTTGGTTTTATTTATTTAGTTAATTATTTATTTACATATAACGACAATTATTTTTACCTTTTTTAATTATTTATATTGATTCATTTTTTTGCATAATTTATCATATATATATTTTATTTATTTTTTTTTTTTTTTTTGCTGTTAAATTAACAAATTCGCCAACAATACAGGATTTTTTTTTTCTTTCTTTTTAATTTATTTATTAATCATAGCTGTTGCTAAATTATAATTTTTTTTTTTATTTTTTTACAACAACTTTAAAGTAAATTAAAAAATTTGTTTTTAGTTTTTAATAAAAGACATTTATTTATGAAATATCTTTATATTATAATTACCAAAATAAGCTTTAATGAAAACACCTGCTTGATAATAAATGGCCTCCATCCACACCAATTCATCCTTTTATTATTTTGTCTTTCTTTATCCTTTACTTTGTTATAAATATTTTGTCTTTCTTATAAGTACAAATAACTAATTATATATTTACTTGAGAGATTTTTTTTTATTTATTTATTTATTATAATTACAATTATTATTATTATTAATATTATTAATATTATTATTGTTGACAGTAACAATGTAGTAGCAATGGTATCCATATAAACCAATTCTTATACCTTTAATAACTAAAGCAATCAACATAAATTTACTGCCGTAAATCGATACAATTGTACTAATAAGAACTCGTCACAGAGAACTTTACATCTTTTATCATCAAAATCTCATTACACAATTAAATTTCAAGTAAAATCGTTTCATTTTTTTTTTTTTTTTTTCATGGCACTATTCTCAACATAATTCTTTAATTCTTTAATTTTTTAACAAAATTTCATTTATTTTTTTGTTTTTACATAACAGACGACAATTAAATAAAATTATTTACAATTTAAAATTAATTAGATTATTATTATTATTATGTTTTTATTCATTAGAAAAGAGACTTAGACATTAGAAATTTTGTGTAGTTTATCCCATTTTGGAAATAACAAAAAAATTGTCGTGAAAAAAAAAAATTAATTTATTAAATATTGTAATGAAAAATAAAAAATGTGTTTTTGCTGCATTATTACTGATTACTGATCACTGATCACTGGTGATAATTGAAATACAAGTTGTTCGTTTTATTATTTTTTTTTGAGGCACAATTTACTTGAATTTTATTTTTTTTCTTATAAATTAAGTGGCAATTGCAAGTGAACAAGAATTGATAAGCGATCGCAAATTAGTATATCATTAAATTTCATCTTCAAAAAACGATTTATATTCTTATGAGATTTAAATTACTTGAGTTTTGTTCATTTTTTCGCTGTAAAAGAATTTATTTTCTTTTTTTCGTTTTTTCGTTTTTTCGTTTTTAATGATGATAATCATGCAATTTTTTTTTTTCTTTCATTTTACAGCATTAAGCTGCAGATTTTGGTTTTATTTTACACAAGTAAAAGCATTTCACACTTTAAAACAAACCGAAAAACTTCCGAAATTATGTGCACAATAATGCTTAAATATATGTTGGAGTAAATTATTATTATTATTTTTTTTTTAGTACAATAAACCACACTTTTAACATTATTATGGGAAAAAAAAAAGGAAAAAAACTCTTTCGCTATGTAATTGCTGAAATCTTTTTAATTAACTTAAAAATTCCCAGAGAGATAGAACAGAAAAAAAAAATGTTTTTTTTTGTAAACAGATGGTATAGAATATATATATATAAAAGCAATAAATTTTCATTAGAATTTCTACAAAATTATGTATTTACAATGAAAATTATAATTAGAAAATGGTTTTTTTTATTTCACTTGAGCTTAATTTCTCATAATACTTTTGACTTACGTGGAAAGTGACTTTTCTCTTTTTTTTTTTTTTTTTTTTTTTTTAATACAGAGCACAGCACAAAGATTTTTAATTTTTAATTTTTTATTTCTGTGTGTGTTTCTTTCTATGATAAATTTTTTTATTTATTTATTATTTTTTTTTTTTTTTTGTATATAGACATATCAAAAGCATTTGCACGTTTATTTAAAAAAAAAAATTCAAAATCAAAATTATAAATAACAAAAATAAATAGAAAATAATTTTTTTATTTGTTTGTGAATAGAAATTTTTTTTTTTTTTTTCTTACAAATTATTTACATTTAGACTCACTCTCTTATCTCTTATCTGTGAAATTCTATTTTATTTATTCATTTATTTATGTTTTCTTATAAATAAATAAAATATTATTTCTATCTAAATAATTATTGTATTTTTGGCAATTATAATTTAATAAAACTATTTTCATATTATTTCTTGTATTTGTTGTTTTAATAATAATAATAATAATAATATTTTGATTATTATTTAAGCTAATTATATTATTATTATTATTATTATTATTATGAATATTAATTATATAATAAAAATAAATGTAATAAATTTTTGTATAATTTATTATTGGCTTTTTTGGATAACTAAGATATAAATTATTATTATTATTTGTTTTTTTTATACGTTTATTATTTAGAATAGTTTTTAACAGATTTTTATATAATAAATGTGTTGATTTCAATATAAATAATGGTAATAGAATAAAAATGCTAATTAAACATTTAATAAGTAATTGAAATAATTTTAGACTATTTTTATAATGGTATAATAAAGATAAAACGGATGTTAAAACTAACAACAATTGATTTTTATTATTTTTATAATAAAATAGTGGAACAGCTAATGATGATAAAGCACTTGCTGCTGTTTCTAAGCATTGTCGAAATTCACGATAATCAACACGTGTAATTGCACAATAATGATGCAGTGAACAAACACTATCACACGGTTGTGTAACATAACGCACCGAATTCGCACGATAATATCTAAATTTTTATTAAATGATAAAAATGGGAGAAATGGTTTTTGTTCATGAAAAAAAAAAAAGAAAGGAAAACTCACTTTGCAAATAGTACGTCCTCTGGATTAGTAAAACGATCAGCCAAGTTATGCAATGCAACAGCTGTTACCTCAGAGAGGCTGTAATAATGTGATGTTAAATTATACTCGGCTTGCCACACAGCCTCACTAAGTATATTAGCTGCGGACAAGTCTAAATAATATTGCGTATAATCCAACACCTGTAATTAGTTCCAATATTATATTTTTTGATTCACCAATTATAAACAATGTGGTATTTAATTAGATTTATCAATTATAAATTAAATAAATTATCTAATTACGTCAAAATGATGATATTTTGGCGATAATCAATTAATTTAATAAACAATATTTGGTTAAATAATCTAAATTTGTAACAAAGAAGAAAAAAGAAATACTAACTTGTCCAGTGTCAGTTTCAAATTTGTACAATCTCATCGCTGGATTATTAGAGCCTACATTAGCCTTTCGTGGTGTAACAGATGGTGCAATCATCATCCACGAAACTGGCCTTCCTGTGTAATTAAATGTTAAAAAAAAAAGAAATGTAGAATGAGTAAAGGGGCGCAGGAAAAATAAAATTGAATAAAATCTAATTTAAATTATTTACATATGGTGTTAAACTATGTTGAAAGGGGAAAATATTGTTATTAAAAAAAAAAAAACAAAAAAAAATGGTTCTAAGGATAAACGTTTTACTGGTTTAACAGCTTTTCATTGTATGGCAATAAGGTGACGCCAGAAAGGAAAACGCATAATAATAATAATAATAATAATAATAATAACGTAATTTTATGATGAACTGTGTGTGTTTGTAGGAATATTGCTTACCTCATCATATCATCATATAGAATATTTTCGGTGCAAGTGTTTATGCTTTAAAATTTGTGTTTTTCTAGATGTAAAAATAAACACACATCTCCACCCTAAAAACAAAAATTACGTTTGTATAGAGCACAATATTCTACCTACCGACGATCACATTTTAGTTTTTTTTTTACTTTTTTACTTGCTACTAGAAATTTTGAAATAAACACAATAAATTCCCTTAAACACGTGATGTAAACATAAAACAATTTTATGCTACTAAAAGCTACTTTTTAATAGTTTATATTTTATTATTATTATTATTATTATTTATTTTTTTTTTTTCTTTAAACAGAGAAAATTTTTGTATTTTTCATGCCATTTTACTTTGATTTTTTCCCTTCTTTTTAAATTGAAAAAAATATAAAAAAAAAAAACCCCTTGTAATAAAAATATTAAAAAATATAAAAAACATTTAATAACTTAAGTAGGTGTTACGTTGGTTGTGTAAAATAAATCACAAAATAAATCACAAAATAAATCACAAAAGAAAAGAAAAACTAATTCGACATACATTGATTACAATTTATCAATGATAATTATGTGTGAAATAAATAAATAAATAAATAATTTAAATGAATAATTAATTGTTTTTCTAGTCAAATCAGTGAAGAATATTCAATATTGAATAATTAATTATAGTAAAAATAAATATATATATATATATATATATGATGTCAGTTTAGAATATCGCTGGGGGAAAAAACATAGAAAAGGGAATTTTGAAAAATAGTGAAGAAATCTAAAGTAAAATTTTTCTCTTTAAGAAAAAAATCAATTGCAATAAAATTGTGTATTATTATTATTATTATTATTATTATTATTATTTTAGTTATATACTATATACTGTATATAATATTATATAACAATCTTATTTCGTTGTTGTTATTGTTGTTGTTTTTATTGATTTCATTGTGGTAATGGCAAGTAAAAAACCGTAGTTTCAACGATAGAGAAACGACTCCTTTATGTTATTATTTAAATACACATCTATATATATATATATATATATTTATTTATAGAAACCGACAATGATTTTCTTCTTTTTTTTTTATTTTGTTATCATTGTTACGCATAATTGATTAATAGTTTTTAATAATAAAGAAGGTGATTGCCAATATTAATTAGCAATTATTGGCAAGGAAAATTAATAATTAATTTCAATTCTTTTTTTTTTTTTGTATAATAAATAGAAACACTTACCAATTTCGTTGTAAATAATTCGAAAGGAATCTGAATGAAGATGTCCGAAAAACTGGCCTTGAATAATTGATGCATACTTTCGTACCAAACGTAAATAACGTAAATTATTTTTCTCTGTGAACGTTGTGTGACCGTTTGGTAAACTGCCGACTTGTCTCTCATCAGATCCGGGTGGAATATGCCCCACAATGTACACCTGCAAACAGAATATTCATTATAATCCAAATATAAAAAAAGATATAATTGTAATAATATTATTAATAATAATAATAATAATAATAATAATGACGTTATAAATATCCATTTTCTTGTTGATAATTCTAATAAATATTAATATTTACCTGCACAGATTAAATCGCTTTCATTTCTTTTACTTGTTTTTTGTAATTTTCTAATTTGTTTATCCTAACCGTCACTTTTAATTAAATTTCATGGATTCTTAATTTCTATTCACAATTAACACGGATAAAAGAAAACTAACTGAACAGAAGTATAATAGACAAATAATGAAAATTGGACAGACAAATGTCAAGTAAAATATTTTATTATCAAAAGATTTCTTCTGCGTTAAGTAGTTATTCGTATGAAACTTTTATTCGTTATAGATTTTTTGGTTCGCATTTTATTTTTACACTTAAACGTAAAAGTATTCAGCTGGGTGTTGGTATTGGGATTGGAATTGGAATTGTGATGGTATAAGGATTGCCTAAACGGAGAATAGACAATAATAAAAATTTGTAATATATGACTATTATTATTAGTAGTAGCGAGAATAATATCAGCGATGTAACAAGCACAAGAATGATAAGAGATCAGTGACAAACCACAAATTATAACCACACAAGCCCAAGGCGTAATGTTGGTTTTATCCTGTGGTATGTATGCTGAATGCTATGTATGTTTATATATATATATATATCTGAAGACGACAATGTTGACAACAACATAATCACAAAATGACTAGAACGTGACATTGGCTTAAACAAACCACAAGGTTATGGTTTTTTACACACACACACACAGAGAGGAGACACAAAAAAAAAAAAATCTAATCATAAAAAATTTAAAAACAAAAAAAAAAAAGGCAGAATTCTGTGTTAAATGTGCGATTAGTTATGTTTTCAGCATCCCTTTTTGACGAGGTAATTTTTACAGGAGATCATTACAATTTTATGATTATTTTTTGAATTATACTTTCCGTTTTTGTAATTCATTCTTTCTTCGCTTTGCTATCCTGTGCTTTGCTTTGCTTTGCTTTGCTTTGTTTTGTTTTTGTGAAATAATCTTTAGATTTCTTCTTTTTTTATTATTATTATTTTTGATTTCCACATCAAAATCCCTAGCTTGGATCATTGTATTTCTTGACAATAACGTATTCACTACTGGGAATCATTCATCACACAAATAACACACAACGATAATACATTGCATAATTGAACATATAATAAAATCAAAATAAAAAAAAAAATTTTCGACATGATAAATGGCAGAAAATTTTCATTAGCCTCGTTTATTGGTTTTTTTTTTTTTTTTTTCTTTATTTCTTTTCCGTCTAAATTTATACATTTTTATTATTTTTTTGTTTTCTCCAGTAATATTTGTTATTTAATTTATTATTTGTACGGTTGTGTTGTACGAAATACGAATATTAGCTTTAGATGATCACTTTGTTTAAGATCAGCTCAACCGAATGAGAAATATACCTTTTGGGAAATCTATACAGACTTTTGCCGATTTGTTTAATGTTAGCCGTAACAAAATGTCAAGCAAAAGTATTATATTAATTTAAAGAGAAATGCCAGTTGGGAGGTAAAAAAACGAGGGAAAATCCATTAAAAGAATAAATAACAGGGACAACAAGTAATCAAAATGTTGTTAAAATACATTTTCTTGTGAAATATTATGATATTTAATTAATTATTTATTTTCTTTTCTCTTTTAACTTATTACGGATGATAAAAATGGCATTATGAGTGCAAAAAAAATTTTATTTTAGTTTCACAAAACGTATATAAGTATTTCATTATCATTATCTAAATATAATATTCTCTGTTATCATAGATAGTTTATCTCCTGCTACACTGACAGTGTTTGAGAAGAAAATGGCATTTCGCCGCATATACAAACATCTTCAGATATGTTTCTATATAATTTTAACATATTATTGTAAACTTTTAAGCTTTTAAGATTAAAATTAGTTATGTGCTTAAATAATAATAAAAAAAAAAAAAAAAAACACGCAGCAAATTAAATACAAAAGCCGCCTTAGTAGAAGCATCTTATAATTTTTATCTTGGCATATTCTGTTGCGAAAGGAGTATTTTGTTATAACTTGCTGGCAACATGAAAATAATAAAATTAAAAATTAAACTAACAACACCAACATCATGTATATTTTATTGTTGTTAATATTTTAACATAATATGCATAGTAAGTTGAAAGTATTTGAAGAGAATAAATAAATAAATAAATAAATAAATAAGTGAGGAGGTTTTTTCGTTAAATATCGACACTGCAGAATACAAAACGAAAAAACTCAACAAAGATAAAAGTTTAGTGAAAATTAAAGAAAAATTATTTATTTATGCATAATATGCTTAAATAATTAATTCAATTAGTGCTTGCTACTCTTAACTACTTTCTCGATTTACCAATTTTTATAATAAGCAGAAATAATTTATGTAGCAAAGTTTAAAATATCATAATTAAAACTCCGGAATTTATTCTCAAGAAATCCAAAAGAAATGAAAAACTTTTTGAAAGAGGAGTAATAATATGTATTGGCCACCAAGTATATATCAACGCGATTTACAACATAGCATAACGGTCTTGTGTGGTGCAAACCTTTTTTCCCTCTAATTTCTATTTTTCCAGGAGTGGGGTTAAACTCTCGTAATATATTGTACTCGTAAAATACAAAATGTGGTGTTAATGTTCATGATGTATGAAAACCAAAAATCGTTCAACGCAATCATTTCTCGTTTCTATAATAAATGCTTTTTATAGAATATTTTATCCATAAACATATTCTTCTTCGAAAACAAAAACAAAAAAAAAAGCATCTAGATGCTATAACGCGATGTTACTACTGTATGCTGACGAGAAATTCATGTTTGTGGTATTTATGACCGGTTGTTTTGGCATCATCACGATCACCACAAAATATGTTTCAACCAATACGTGATCTAATCGTATTTGTAGTCGCCACCATGATTTTAAAATTTTTACTACATAATAGTGGTCATGGTATTTAATTGGGCTGTTGTGGTGTAACAAAATTTGATAGTTAATGATATCACTATCAGCTAGAACATAAATAAATACACAAATAAAACAATATCATAATAAATAACTTGTTTCAGATACTGTGATACATGACAAACAATATACAATTATTTACAACATACTCAATTATCCACCATTTACCATTTACCATATATTTATTTAATATGTTTATTAAATATTTAAATTTATATAAAATATAACAAAATTATAGCTTAAAAATCGTAGTTAATCCATGTTACTTAATAAAGCCAATTGATAACATAATATTAATCATTCATTTTGACAACACAAACTAATGTAAATTAAATTCAATTATTATTATTATTATTATATTTTTTTTTTCCATTACAACTTAATACGTTTATAAGCACGACAATTTTTTTGTTTTTCTTCTGGTTTATCATAAATTAACAAAACAAATTTTTATTCTACCCAAAAATATCAAATAAAGTGAAGTTATTTTTTTTTTTTTGATAATTTGCCAATACCTAACCATATAATAGTAAAAATAATAAATAAATAAAAACAGAAAATTACCAACCCGTTTCACCATTTTAACATGAAATAATTTATGTAGGAAATTTTTATTTTAAAACGATAGTAAAAATAATTTGTATTGTTCCATTTTCAATGTTTTTTCTTTATATAAATAAATATTTTGGTTCGTTTTTTTTTCTCCTTATTTATTGTTTTGGCGAAAAGCCTAGTATGGAAATGAACAAAAAAAAAAAAAATTAAACTGAAATTCAGGCATTTATTGTGTCTGCAAAATACAAATGGGTGACAACATTTTGGTATATACGGTGGCGAAAAATTATTAGCAGCAACAAATTTCATTATATATCTCCTAGTATCCGTTGGTAAAGGGTGCCTAGAAAACCTTTCGTACACTTTAATTCATAATTTTACGAATGCCTCACACTAATAGCCCTCCGGGGCAATAACAATAGACATCGCTTTGTAATTACAAATTATTTCATTTTTCATTTTATTTTTCAAGCTCTTTTGTTAAAAAATATTTATTAATATAGAACTATATTGTATACGTATATTGTTTGCGTGTCTTCTTTCTGCTTTAATCATAGCTTAAAATAAAATTTATTTTATGAAAAGAAAACAGAGAGAGAGAGCATTTGGTTGAATGAAAGTAAAAAAAAAAAAGATTTTTTTCTTCTTCTTTTTGTCACATCTGTATCAACATCAAACTTATTTTCAATACCTTAGACTTAGACTTTTTTTTTTTTATTTATTTATTATTATTATTATGATTATTATTATTATTATATTAGTTATTAAAGAAGAAGAAGAAGAAGAAGAAGAAGAGGAAAATATAAATAATTTTGTAAGTGAGAAGAACGGAAATTAATGTCAACCCTTTTCCAACATTTTCTTATTTAACATCGAAAATAGTTTAACGATGGGCACACAATAGGAAATCGCTTTTAACAGAAATTTTTTTTTCTATTTTTTTAATCTTCTTTATATTATTTATTGATATTCAATTTATTTTGCTCACTTTTCTCCTTTGTTAGAAATATACAATTATATTTCTTATGCTACAAATAAGTTTTTTTTTTTTTTTTTTTTCTGGTAAAAGGTATTGAAATCCCTGATTTACATATAAAAAAAAAAAGAATCGTTTTCTATAAACTCTCGTTACTAGATAAATCGGCAATTTGTTTGTAAAGTTAAACAAATAAAATATAATACAATTTAATACGAAATAAAATGTATATTACCTATAATTTTATAGATATAGGTGGGTAGGCAACGTGTATCTTCTAATATATTAGCCTAACTAATGCTATTTATTTTAAAAGTATTTAACATTTATCAACATCCTCACAAAAGTGAATATATTTTGTTGAGTCTTTTAAGATTTTCTTCTTTTTTTTTTTTTATGTTCCGAAATTACTTATAAATATCCGTGTATCCTAGAATGTTGAATTTTTATTCGTAAAATATAGTGTGATTGAATTTTCGCCGCAGCTTTAGTTACTAGTCAGGGCAAAAAGGAAAAGGAAAAGTAAAAGTAAAAGGAATATGATTGAAAGCTTCTTTATTTTATTCAAGAAAATTCAAATGATTATGGCAATCTTAAAGATAAATCATAAATCTATAATGGTCTTTGTCTTTGGCTGTCTACAAATATAATAATTACAATAAATTATGAGTTTGAACATGAAAATAGAGCATTGATTTTTTTTTTGTAGGAATTATAAAGCGTAACAAAGATAATCAAGAATCACAAGATGATTACGTAAATGGATAGAAAGCATTATTTTCTTTATTGAAATCATGGTTTACAGAAATCACATCGTATAAAAACACATCTAAGCGAATTACTTTAGAGTAGAAATGACAAGCACAGTAAGCAGAGGGGTGAAAAGTATTCTCAGAATAACTGAATCTGATTAAGAAAGTAGAAAATCATAGTAGAAAGATTCTTTTTTTTTTTTTTTTTTTTTTTTTTCGAATTACCCGACCTAAAATAACATAAGGATGAACAATCTTTTGAACAAAATAGAAATTATTATTTTAATGAATAGGAAATGTATCTAACTAAATACATATTAAAATGATTTTTAAATTAATAAACAAACTCTACTAATAGGATTAAACAATTTCTACTTGTGATGTAAATTTAATTACCTACGCAATAAATATTTACAATATAATTATCACATTGATGTTGGAGTTTAATGATTCATCAACTGTTGAACCTGAGAATGTATTATTCCATTAAACATAATTATCGTTGATAAAATAATAATTGATAAAATAATTCAAAATACAAAACCAAGTATAATGAATGGGGAAGAAATACATTTTTTTTCGCTTAATACTTCTTCATAATTAGTTCTAACGTTGTGTGTTGTTCTCAGAATGTAACCACTTTGCTGTTCTGTCCACAGAATAAACTTCTATCTTCTATATATAAAATTAAGAAGCAGCTCAAAGATACGTCGTAAATAAGAATATATATATACAGAATAGTTAAGAAATTATTTTTTCAGCAGCTTTCATTTTATTTTTATATTGCTGTTAGAGTTGGGTGTATGAAAGAAACTTTTTTCATTAATATAATATCAGTGGAAAATTTTACAAGGAAGGACAATGGGACAACATAAGGTCTGGCTGTTCAGCTGTGTTTGTATGTGTACGCATTATTGTCATTTGCTATGGTTGAGGATGGCTCCTCTGTTATATTATATTATATTTTCTGAGTAACTAGTAGCTGCGCTACACATTTCTGCACAAATTTCCTCTTACATCAAACTTGGTCCAATATGAAAGAAAAAAAAAAAAAAAAATGAAGACATTGAGGATTTCTAATTTGAGAAAAGACACCCGGCGCACCAGCTAAATAACATATAGCAAATTTGCTGCTGGTTATTTCATCTTAATCTTGTTAATGTCGTGAACACTTGAAACCAACGCCAGCATACAACATACCATTCAAGATTCAACCCACTTGCTTTTTGGTTTGTTCTTAAATCCCTTAGGAAGAGTATAATCACAATTAACTTTATTTTCATGTGGATAATTTATTTATAGGGTTGGATAAACTTATTTCAGTTTTATTTTTTCTTATGTATATTTCAGTATAATTTAATATTTCTTTCCATTTTTAGAAGAATTTATTTAATTCGTGACAGCAATGGTGACAATGGCTCTATTTCATATTTTAATCGCAGAACTTTAAATAGAAAACAAATACAATAAATACTACTTAAATACTATACATCTGGCTTTATAGATTAATAATAAATGTATCCTTTATTACCATTATAATATAGTTAATCATAATTTAAATAATATTGTCAACAATGTATATCAGAATACGCTCGTTCCACTTTTTGTTTGTTATGTTTCATTAAATGTTATCTCTTTATAGTTGCACATTTTTAATCATTTTCTTTTCTCTTTGTCTCCGTTATTTTATTTTATTTATTTTTTTCTTCCTTTCTTCAGATTTTTATTTAGAACAGCTTTTAGTAATTTAATGATAAAGCATAAAGTACAAACTGTCGGAAGATATAAATGGAAATAATATTATGTATTAAAGCAACAAAGTTGAAATAACAATATTATATTACTGAGCTATAGTAAAGTGAGACATTGTCAACTATCGGTATATACATAATATATATATATAACTGTTGATGTTTTGTTGCTAATTTTTCCATTTTTTAATTTTCCTATTTATACAGAAAAAAAAAAAAAAAAAATGAATTCACCTTGCAAATACAATGATGAATGACATAAATGCTGTACCAACTACTACTATTGTGCATGACTGTACTCGTAATCATAATTAGTTTTTTTCTCTTTTTCTTTTTTTTTTTTTTTGTGAAAGCTTTTTCATTTCTCTAAGGCTGTCCTTTTAAGACTTCATTCTTTATGTAATTGCTGAGAATTATTTTTCTTATTATTATTATTATGATTGATGGTTAAGTTTTTTTTTTTATTAATAAAAATAAAATAAAAAGGAAAACATACATCCTCTCTCTGTGTCCGTTGTCATTAAGATTGCTTTATTATTTGTAATTTATGAAACTCCGAACAATTGTGCTTTAAATAAACTCTCAACATTGTATTTTGTTTTATGTTAAAATTATCCTTATAAGAGGGAATTAACTACACTTGTATTCTATAAAAAAAAAAAAAGGCGAATAAAATTAAAATTGGAACAAAGAAGAGAACAATGAAATGTAATTTTTTTATTTTATTTTTTTTTTTATTCCTGCTGTATTTTTATACTCTTTTGTCACATGTTTGCAATGGACATAAACATGTGTTGGATCTCCGTTTATTCACAGTTCCTTGACAATAATGAAATAATTTTTGATTAAAATATAACGAAAAAAAAAAAAAAAAAATTAGAGACAATAAAATATGAAAAAAGTTGAAATTGAGGCATAAAAATAAAAAGAGCCATAAAATGTGAAATCATAATTTGCAAAAATTTGAATAGCTTCATTATGTTGTTAATATATCTTTTTTTTTTTGTATATTAGTTTATTGTAAATTACATAAGTTATGTTGTTTTTATGTAGACATGCGATGCTTCGGCAATGTTTTTCGAAAATTTAATTATCTATTTATTGATGAAAACTTTCTTTTTTTTTTTAATTGTATGACTAATGGATTTGCATAATATGAATAAGACTTAAATTGTGATTCTTACACAGATTATTTATTGCTATGATAGATAATTCAATTTTGAATTCAGAAACACCAAAATATTGAACCTACGATTATATTTGAATAAATGACAGCCAAAATACTACGCCTCCACACTCAGAACTCAAAATTTATTTCTCGATTTGTTGCTTCTGAAATTTTCGGAATTCGTCATAAATTGTGATTTTGAAAATATTTTTTCACAATCATGGACATTGATATTCTAAATACTCTAATTGGAAATTGTCATAGCGTTGACACAAGTCACATCTAGTGAACCTTGTAGCATTTGTGTCGCTTTATATACGATAATGCATAAATAAGTCGGAGCAAGATTCTAAAATAATACGTAAACCACATGACATTTCAAATTTAAGTTATTTGAAAAGGAAATTTAATGGAAAAGCCACAAAATGTCAACAATTCGACGTGGCAATTAGGCGGAAATCACAACAAAAGACAAGAAGCACAATTTTTCATCAAGTTTTTATTTTTGATTTTTGTTGCTTCCTGATAATACATATTTTCTTTTATCATGTTATCAAAAATCGAAATACCAATAGCTAGAAAATGTCTTTCTAAAATCTTGTCATCACGCATATGGATATGTTAGATTGGCCTAATTTTACGGTCCTACGACGAGCAAAGCAACAACAACGACAACAGCAACAACAACAACAGTTTCAATACAATAAAAAAAAAGTCAAAATCTGTAATCCGTCGAATACGATATCATCAAATTGACAATCGTAAAACAAAAAATGTATATTCATTTTTTGTTAACAAAATCCTATTTATATGACAGCCAATCACAATCAGTGAAGGGTAAAAAACTAAAAATAATAATATAACAAGCAGGCATATATGGGGGCTGCAATTTCTCAAATACGCAACAAAATTACATGGTATGCTTTTCATGAGATATGGAATTTTATTGCAATCGAACTTTTAGACAGAAGACGAATGTTGTAATATTTAGGAAACTGATTGGAAAATAGTCCCATCGGACAAGAGACGTTAAACATTATTCTTCGCATTTTTATTAAGCTTTATGTCCTTTCGGCAGGCTTTTGAAGCTATCTGACAACAACAACAATAACAACATAACAAAAAATGTACAAATTACTAAGCAATGTCTTAAAACGCAATGACAAGCTTAAAGTACCATCACCAAGTTTCATATCAGTTGCTACTTTATTTTTCTACAAATTTCAATGTATGTTGTGAAAATGACCCCTGTGAGCAGCATAAAAAAAACATAATAATATGGATAGAGGGTTTAGTTGAAGTATTATGTGCAAAAATTATGGAAGATTAGATTCTAAATGAAATAAATTGTCGCGTGTCTGCATAGTTCCCCACAAGCAAAGTAATATTGCCTTTTTCGATATCCTCACTATTATATTTAAGGGTTCTATGGCAGTACCATAAGAATGTTCGTCTATAAAAGATACTTTTCTCAAAAAACATTACCATTGTCAAATACAAAGATTTCATTTTTATTTTTTCCTTCTCAATGTTATGCCTTTTATTTTTATGCTAAAACTCTTTCAATGATATGCGCATCGAAATTGAATTACAATAATAACAAAAATCACAATATTGGTAATAGAAAAACGAATTTCAGTTTGCGTTATAGAATTTTTTTTTTTTTTTTTTTTTTTGTTGTTTTCCTTTTATTACAGAATCGACCGAATATTTTACAAATGGGAATACGCAACGACATAAAATCTTCTATTCAAATAATTTTACGTTGACGAATCTATAAAATATTTACTCACATATATTTTGTTTTAAGATAATTAAGTTTTCTCATGGTGAGTTCTGGGTACTTAAATATTATTCACTGTTTTAAAATATATATAAAAAAAAAAAAAAAAATCGATAGACGACAAGTATTTGCAGTATGTGTGCAAAGTTTATTTAGTTAGTTACAAAAAATAAATAATAATAAATATATTTATAATTTAAAGAAGCATGCATTTGAATATGTGCTTTTTTACTTGATTGTTTAATTAAATAGAAACAAAGTGTTGACTGGTAGTTAAATATAAATAAAAGTAAAACTTTATTATATCCAATTATAATAAAAATTAATGGCAAAAGTTTACCATTGATATAACAACTATCATTTGAAATTTGATATTTGCAATTTGCGAATAAGAAGAGGAATAATGTATTAAGTTTATTTAAAAACTAAAGTATATATTTTCCAATAATTATTTTCGTTAAATAAGAATCCGTTGAATACGTAATATAATTGTTCTATAACTAAATCCATTTTGAATACCATAAATATGCAGAGATATTTAATATTTAATATTTAATATTTAAAGTGGTATATTTATAATTAATTTCTTACCGTTTCTTTATTTTTACTTGATTTGGCAAGCACTTCCTCTAGCCATTCCCATTGTTTTTGTGATTCATGACTTTCTGCACCAGATAGCGCACTAACTTGACCACCTTGACCATATGATGTTCCATGGTAACTAGTGCTACTACCACTTGAACCACCACTAGAATCACCGGCTCCATGATTACGATTGCCATGGTGATAGTAAAAATTATTATTATCACTTGTATCGTCCATTTGTACACCAGGACGCTGTCTAACTGCAGCCATATGTGAATATTTCACATCATGCCGCATAAAATTTGTATTTAAAGCGATTATTCTCAGACGACTCTTTGTTTGTTCAATCGTATAGTACCCTCCTGTATTTATCAAAGCAAAATAACCAACAGAAGCATGGTAAAATATCACGATATTTAAAAGAAAGAAAAGAAAAAGCACATCATTTCCATTATGTTTATATAGCAAGGTTATATATAAGGTTATATACTCATTTATATAATAAATATAAAAAAATAAACAGTGTACACATACCTCTTTCGAAAGTTTGCAGTGCTTCAGATGGTAACCAATGTCGCCATTGTTCGCCAAGTCTACGGAAATCACCATTTTGCCCATCTTCATGACCAAGTACCGGAAATACAAATTGTGATGGAAATGTACGCCCCAAGAGCTCTGTTATATTTCTTAATAGATCCAAACGATGTGGTTCTAGTAAACGCTTGGCTGAATGCGACAAACCATCACTACAATTTGAATACAAATAGTTTAATTTTTTTATGTTATATTAAGATTACTTTCTACATATATTTCTTGTTTTTAGTTTCTTTTTCCATGCAAACTGATATTCATTCTTGTGCTCTCTCCCTTTCGCTTATTTTTTGTGGCTTTATTATATATGCAAATTTTATCATGTTAGATTTAATTTAGGCCATTCCTTAACTAGAAAAAGTTTTACACAGTCTTGTATGCTGCTTTTACCATATCTCATTTATAACTTGTTTTTTACATTTCATTTAATGGATTTATTTAGATCATTGGCTTTCTTTAAGGAGGAACTAGCTAAATCTTTTTCCCTTTTTTTTTTTTTTTTTTACGAGCAATAGTCAATTTAGGGTAATTTTTTTTTTTTTTTCAGCATCATATGCAGTAGTTACCTTGTTATGGCTGTAAGTCAAATGAAATTTAAACGTACGATCTCATGATCTCACGTTTGATTCTAATATGTTCAGAGATAAATTATCTCAAACAACTTATGCAAATAGCAATTATTAGTTTAAAGGAATTCAATAATGATCAGAAACAACGTTTTCTGAATGCAACGAATTAAATCGCAGACTCAGGATTATTGAGTTTCTACGAACTTAAGTTAAGTAAAAAAAAATAATTAAAACTACAGAAAATTTTGTAAAGTTAATGATAGGAATGAGATGTGGTTTACAGATTTACATTATTTTTTTTTTTATTGCAGTGGCATGGGAGAAAAAAAATACAAAAATTCATTTTCCATGAGTAAAAAATGTAAGTAATTAAAAAAGCTCATTAAGTTAATATGACTCCGAATGGAAATTCATTATTCATGTTTATTTAAATATAATTAATTTTGTAATAGTTAAGTTTAATTATAAAAACATCAAAAGATTATTTTTCGTTGGAACACAACTCGTTCAAATCAATATTGTTTTCATGTTTTTTTTTTTTTTTTGATTTTTTTTTATTTATTTTTGCGAATAAGAAATTATAATTATTATAATAAAATGGTAAAACATGTAAAATCAGATAATTTTTGTTTAAAAACATGCTATTTGGTCATTAAGTCAAATATATCGTTCGTTCGTTCGTTCGTTCACTGGCTTCTTGTATTTGTCATGTGTACTAAATCACCAAATGATATATTATAGAAAAGCTGGAGACTAAATGTTTACACATAAACTAGAAGTGGGGCATTTAAATATTTGTTTTATCTTAAAATAAATTTAAATTCAACAAAATTTCCGGTTAAAAATTAACAAATGAAACACAAATATTTAATTACGTAAACGAAAAAAAAAAAAAAAGGGAAAAAGAAAAGAAAGTCAGGTTGTCATTAAATTTTTACGGAAACACTATTAAATATCAATGAAACTGTGTTTTGCTTGAAAAATGTTCTCTATAATTAAAAGTAGCCGTGGTTGAAAAGTTTTTCCTTATTGATTAGAAATAAAAAAGAAAAACAGAAAGCCATAATGCATGCATGGTTTCCTTTGAGCAGGTAACATCGAAGAATATATTTTTGTATCGTTAATAACAAACAGGAATAATAAAAATGCAATATGTGTATAGTATATATGTATGTAGTTGTATATTATGTTGATTATGTCACATAATACCTTTTCTTTTATTAAACTTTTTTTTACTAAGCACAAAATAAAATTTATTGCAAAATTCTAAAAATGATTGTGACAACGATAAAATCAACCAGACGTTGTTTTTTGCTTGAAAGCTCTATATACTGTACTATATTAAAAAAAAAAGAAAAAAAAAAAGAAAAGCTTTGGCTTTAGTTTTGTTTTATTTTTTAATGAAATATATGTTTTATGATGCTTTTTCTTGTCTAAAATGAGAGGCAATAAAATAATAACAAAACAAAAACTTTTCATATCGTTTTTTTTTTCCTCTTGCAAGAGTTTTTATTTTTTATTTTCTTTTTTTTTTTTATTATTTTAATACGCCAAGCCAAATATTAATGTAATTCTTGAACTTTCTTCTTTTTGTTCTTTATTTTTATATATATAAAAAAGTATTTACCCAGTCCATAAAACAAATTCAACATTATCGCCCTGTTTCGATCGCATTGTTTGTGTTGCTGATTCCAGTAGACTCCACGGACTATCGCAAAGATAATCACCATACCGGCCAGGTTGTCGATTTGATGTGCCTTGATGATGTTCAGTATGCCAGCAACCTTTTATAAAAAGGAATAATAATAATAATAATAATAATTGTAATAACACACACATAGAGAAAGAGAGAGATACTACTTACTTCTGATAACATCGCCTTTTGTTGTATAAAATGAATCAAAATGCAAGTCTGTGATGTGCCAGAAATAACCTTTAATTATAAATAATAATAAGTTTATTACAAACGAATGAGTGAAAATCATAAAAGGTATCTTAGTACTTGGATTGTAAACCATTAATTAATTCATCAGGATTTATATTATTATTTAGTTTGTTTTTAGTATGATGTTGCCATACGTTTATAGATCAATAATTATATTTGTATGCCAGAGTTCGTGTGAAAGTTTAAATAACGTTAAAGGCAATAACAAAATAAAATCATCTATTAAGTACTTTAACTTTGGTTACATTGCATTTGCTGTTAAAATTCGAAATTCTTCTACATCTCGTGAGAGAAAAGCATGCAATTTGCCAGATGTATCACACAGGAGACACAATAAAATGCTCATCATTTTGTTATGTTAAAGAAGACAGAAAAAATGAAACCACATTGTATTTCCCTTTTATATTATTACATTTCTTTTTTTTTTTTTGCTTCTTATTTAAACTATTTAAATATTCTGGTTGAGTTTACACAAGCATGGCAAAGTAGTGTTAAATTTCTACACTACTTTTTGACTGCTAATGTATTTTTCTACAGAAAAACAGAGAAGAAAACAAGAAAAATAGTTTCGAAACAATTTTATAAGTTTTATTTTCGTTATAACTTTCTTTTGAGACACGTTAGATTGTTTTTTAGATCTTTTATTATTTAACTCTGGTCTATCAGTTATCAAAATAAAAACAAAGTAAATAAAGCAAAAAAATGAAAAAAATGAACGAATGAAGAAACGGGAAAACTTCTTCCAACCAAAAGTTTCTCTTTTCTTTCCTACGTTATTTTTGTTACCATTTATTGCATTATTCACACTTTATAGTATAAATAAATTAAGAAAAATAAACTTAAACATTTTTTTTTTTATTTAAACATAAAAATTTTTGTATTATTGGTTAAACATTTATTGCGTGAAAAATTCATCATAAGCAAAACAGCATCAACGGAATACAAAAAGAAAAAGAAATGAAAAACAAACGTGATTATTTTATTTGAATTGCAAATTTCAAATTAGATACGATTGAAATACAATTTTTTTTTCTCTTTTTTTTAATTTATTTTAATTTTATATAGATTTTTCGTTTTTTTTTTTTTTCATTTCGAAATAGAAAGACCAACGATGCACGTTTTACCACCAACAACAGCAGCGACCGTCGCCGCCACGAATAGCAGTAGAAAAACTTTTTGACGCTGGTCTACATCGGTTTATACTTGCTACTGGTTTGTGCACACACACAGAGAGCTTTTTTTTTTTTTTTTCTTCTTTATTATTTATGTATGAATTTTCCTTTTTGTGCAATTTTTTTTTATTTAATTGAATTATTTGATTTTATTTAATTTTAACTTTTTCCTTTTTTTCTTTCTTTATTTATTTATTTATTTTTGTTGTTATTTAACTTGTTGGAAAAAATTCGCTTCTTCATCTCCTTCGTTTTTCTTTTCGTTGTTGTCAACATTTAAAATTACAGAAAGCGAAACACAAATGATAATTTAAATTTATTTATAATTTCTAAAGAAATAAAAATAATAAAAATAATAAAAAAAGTTTATAAATCGTAATTATTTTGAATTAAACTTTTTTTTTGGGTATTTCTATATTTTCATAATTTGTTAACATTTATAAATTTTTAATAGGAAAAACAATTATTTCAAATATAAAACAGAAGAAGAAAAATAAAAAAAAAAATTAAATTTATGCAAAAGAAACCGAAAGAAAGACTCAAGAATTAAAGTAATGAATTATGAATAGCGTGAATGAAAGCACAAGAACAATATAATAACGAAATATCAATCAGAGAATATGGTATTTTGGGTAATTTTAGCAAACAATTTTATCATTTATTATTATGGTAATATTTTGAAGAAGAGTTTTAATTAAACGTATTGGATTTGGTGTAGAATGTTGCAAAGATGTCAGAGTAACACAAATCTTTCATACTAAATGCAATTAATTTTTAACCATTATTCGGTAGAAATACAATTGTTAACAATTAAGCTTACAAGAAATTTGGTAGTACTAGTGATATTATTTAAAAATTTATGGATATGCATTAATGTCTGATATCTGATGATAAACAAAAAAAAAAATGGAGAAAAATAAGAGGTAAAACCGACAACATAATTCGTTAATATTTTTAGCCTATTGTTAAATCATTTTCAAGCCATTGGTTTTGCATAATACGATGAGGAAAGAAAAAAAAACCAATTCGCACTTGTACTTCAGAAAATACAATATCAACCACTTTTGAAACGAATGGCGATGAGGTGAATAGAAAAAACCGACCCTAAGACGGATATATAGTTAAAAAAAAAAATTTCATCATTTTATTCATAAGCATATTGTAAAAATAATCCTTAGAGAAATATATTGTGTTCATTGGTAGTAAAAAATTATTTTTAAAATATGATAATTTTCCATCACTTTTTTCTCTCCTTTTTTTTTTTTTTATTAGTTAATATTATTTTATGATTTAATTTTAAATTAAAAATAAGAATAAAAAAATTAACTAGAAATTCATCCTCATAAACACTTCATGTTTTATGTTTTATGTTTTACATATCTTTTTACGTATGTTCAGGATGATAGATTCAAAGTCATTGATCGTAACAACAATTGGCAATATTTTAATGAATTTTTAATTAACAAAACTGATAAACAAAACGCGATTAAAATGAAAAAACGACATAAAACGTAAACGTTGTGAAAAAGGAAGAAAGAAAGAAAGAAATAAAATATAGATATATAAATATATTTATGATTAAAGAAGATTATTATTCGTTGACACATTTCCATCATAAAAGAAATGCCAACCCGAAAGTTTTTCTAAAGGTTGAACATTGCTACACGTTTGAGCCATCATAGACTATTCATGTGGAACACACCGCCTTGGGGTTAAAATAACAAAAATATTCGCCTTAACTCAAATACCCAGAAGTCAACGAATAGAATTGATTTTATCGTAAAAGACTTAAGAGTAGCAAAAATACAGGAATCAATAAACTTTTCACGCTCAATCTCCTGATGATTGCCCGTTGTGTGTTGTTGAAATTTAACACAACATTGCTACAGGCATATCCCATTTTTTAAGATTTTTTTGCTTTTTTCCGCTTTTCATTTTTGTTTGTATGATCAACAACATCAATTTGCGTGAATTTTCCTTCATTATTTCAGATTTCCATGATGACAAAACTCTTAAATTATTTTTGTAGAAAAAAATAAAAAAAAAAAATGATGAAAAACGAAAATTTTTTTAGGTGAATATTTAATTTTTCTTCTTTTCGTATTTATTTTGCATGGATTGAATGACACAAATATCTCTACCTCTCTCCTTATTAAACTTATTCTCCTTGTTTCAACGAACGATCATTATTTTTGAAATATCCTTACTTCGTTTTATTCTTTTTAAAGAAAATAATAAGACGATATTCTTTATATGACTATATATATATATATATATATATTTATAATCAATAATCAATTTAATGAGGATTTAATTTAAAAAGAAAAAAAAAAAAATCTTTAAAACATCACAGTGAAAAGACTCATACTATGTGTCAAGCGTTTTCTTCTGGATGGATTAAATTTGGAACCGTAATATGGCTAAATTGAGGTTTTACAGACTTAAAAATGCTCTGACAAGATAATTTCGTTTATTAATTTCCAGAGTAAATAAAACTTTATAAATATAAAAAAAAAAAATTTATATTTGTAAATTTTGTAGATGGAGAAATATCAAACCAATTCATCTGTTTTAACAAGAATTAACTTATAAAGTTTTAGGCAATTTTTTAATTTTTTCCTGTTTCTTTTTCTTTATTCTGTTTTGATACGAATAATAACGAAAATATAAAAGTAATAAAAAAATAAATATTTAGGGGTGTTTTGTTTTCTTTTCGAAGCTATTTTTTCTTGATTTAGACAAATCAATAAAGGGAAATTTCAGAAACTGTGAAGCAAGAAACGAATTTTTTTTTTTTTTTTTTTTTTTGTTGCTGTTATCATTCGGTTGACGTTTATTCTTGTAAATAAAAGAAAATTTATTTAATGACAATTAAAATGCTAGATTGATGACATCCGTTTATTGTGTGGAAAATGGTACAGGATGTACGATAACAGGAAGAAGCATAATGAATTTAGATCAGTGATTCTTAAAATATATAATTTGTATGAATTATTTTGTGAACGAAAACAATCAAGAAGAAAGTCAATTATGTTGAAATTAGTTTTTTTTTGTATTAAGCATAAATTATTGCTTATAGAGTGACACAATTAGTAATAATGATTTATTAAATACATAAATAAACAAACTGACTGCATACTTGAAAGTTATGAACATAACATAAAAAATAATCCAAATACTTAGTAAAGTAAATCTTACAGCATACAAAAAATATAATTTCTGAGAAAGAATAGCAAAATGTCATAACATCAAGTGTTTGACTAAGTGAAAATGTATACAAAATATATATATAAATATATTTGTTTCGACAAATACTGATGCAAACATAAGAAAATGTAAGCTAGGTTGTCATGATGTAACCAATTATGTCACACATACTTGATATTTTCTCTCGATATGTAAAATTTATGTTAACAACAGAATTTTACTTAAAAAAAGAAAAGAAAAGCAATGCAAAAAAAAAAAAATAAATAAGAAAAAGGGAGAGGTTATATAAGGGTTATTAAAGAATGTCCTTTTTTATGTTTGAAACCACATTAAGGTCAAGCTGAGATTTAATATCATCTCATGTTGTAACTTGAGTTACGTTAAAGTACAAGAAATGAAATGAAATGGAGAAAGTAAATTAGCAATCAAATTATTTGTTAATATATCCCTTGACTTAAGATTTTAATACAAATCAAGTTAATTTAAATGTTTTTTTTCTTCTTTATATTATTATGATACAAAAAAAAAAACTAAAAAATAAAATAAAACTAAAATGAAAGTAAAGTAGAAAATTTATAGAAAAATCTCAAGAATGTAAATTTAATAACAGATTTAAATGGCTTAAATATTTAAGTTTTCTAATGGTATTTAGGAGCACCTAAGAAGAAGAGAGGTTTTCATCTTTTGACGAAAACAAAGTGGCCACAAAGAGAGTAGAACTTCTACAAAAATAGTTTCGCAAACAAACTTTGTTGTCCACAAAGAAAATAAAAATCAACTTTAATCACATGAGAAATTGGTAGAAATCCGTTTTTTTTTTTTTTTTTTCCTTTTTTCTTCTTTTCTTTTTCGTTTTTTAGGAAGTTCTAGTATGACAAACTTTTACTTACAAATATTTGTGTTTTGAATACATCCAAGTAGAGTATTTAGATAGATTTTCTACTCTTTTATTATTTTTTCTCTTCTTTTTTTCTTTTTTTTCTTTTTACATACCGTCAGATAAGACGATAGTGGCAGAATTTATACTTTCTTAACTGGATAAACAAATCAAACAAAACAAAAAAATTGTTTACCCGTTGAATTAAAATTACAAAATAAAATAAAAAAAGCTTTTTAGTCATTCCTCTCTATTAATCCTAGTTCATTGAATTATAAAAAAAAAAAAAGGGAAAAAAAGATGCAAATTTTAATCTGTTTATTATCGCGTAGACAAACTGTTTAATTTTTTAATAAAACTTTTGAAATGTGCAAAGTAACTAGCAATCAGTGCCTCATACAATGAATTTAATGAATTTTCCATTTTCCATTTAGCCTGACACATCGTTAGTATATGAATTTTTATTCAGTCAGATTAAATGTTGTGAAAAGTTTAAAAAAAAAGCAGAAGCAAACTGTCACTATACAATTTCTATTGCTCCGGGGATTTTCACATATGTATATAAGCAAAAATAAATAGAACCTAAAAAAAAGAAGAAAATACACATAATCAAAAATCAAGTTTTTAACTTGGAAATATTTTCGGAAACTTTTACCATTTTTCTGTATCTGTTTTGAAAATCTATTTCATTTTCTCATCAAACATAAGTTCAAATTTATTCAGCGCCATGACCTCAATTATGCAACAAAACGTTAAATACTTTTATACTTTTGTTCAGAAGAAGTAGAAGAAAAATATTCAAAATTCAAAACAGAATTTTTTATGGTGCCTTCAGCCTTCATTCAAACGATTGATGATACGAAAAATAATTGAATTAACTGCTGTAACATTTTCTGATTTTATTTTACTAATTTTAATGATTTTGCCGAACTAAATCAAACTCAAAACATTGATATTTAATAGTATTGTTTCGACAGATCGATAACAAATTTATTTTATTCCCTAAATGCACTCAAGTTACCATAATTTGACGAAGGAATTTTTTTTTAATTTTTTTTTTTAGTTTAGTTTTGTTTTGTTTTGTTTGTCTCTATTTACATGGAATAGAAGACGATGAAATAAATTCATAAGTCACATGAAACTGTATGCTGTGCTCTTGTGTATATTTTGCGACAGGAAAAGGTTTGACATACAAGATCAATTTTCTGTTTGTACATCAAAAAAAAAAAAAAAAAAAAAACAAAAAATGAGAAATATGAAACTCGTAGGGAGTACAATAAACACTTATCGATTGACTTTATTGAGATACTTTTGACATTGAGTCTTGCATTGTAATACAAATTTAATATTTTTATTTATTATTATTAAAATATTAAATATAAAATTTGTGTAAAATAAATATTTATATGACTAGAAAATACTTAAATTAATTGCCACTTTCAATAACGTTTAAAATACGTTAATGGTTAATGGTTTGTTTTTCTTAGTAACTAAAGTAATAAAAATAAATTTTCATATCTCAATATACATATATATATATTTAATTTTACCTATTTTTGCTGTTACCACATTAGCTTGTATTGTTATAAATATAAATACCCAAAAGCATGGTAATGATGTTTTCAAATCTTTCATAATCCAATTGGGCGTCATTTTAACACTTTAGTTTTATTATTTTTATTATTTTTATTATTAATTATCTGTTGTAATTAGTTTATATCCAATACTTTTTCTAACTATAATATATGTATATTCACTAAGGATAAATCACATTTACATTCACTGGTACCAAAACCAAAAAAAAAATTACAATAAACACTTGTTCAGTCTTTAATTATTTTGTTGCAATGCAACTGCTAAGTTTTTCTTTTCTTTTCTTTTCTTTTCTTTATTTTTCCACTAAATAAACACAAAATTTTTATTAGATAATTTTTTTTTTTATATTAAATGACCCAATTTTAACATACACTATTATATATATATTATAAATTATTTATTATTTTGTATAAAACTTTTAAAAGCTTATTTATAGAATTTTTTTTTTTTGTGTTTTCTTTAAACTAAAACTAAAAAAAAAAAAAAAAAAAAAACAATAACATAAATCATGTTCATCCTTTATTTTTATACGTCTTTTATATGTTTTGTAATATTTCATTTTTGAAATACATACATATGTATATATATATTCTTATGTTGTGATGGATAAACAATATATTGTAGGGAATTTCTTAGCCATGTGTAACTATTATTTATGTTTGTAGGGAAAAAGAAAAAATATATAGAAAATTTGTTGGTTGGAATGTCATTAATAGTGGAGACGCCTGGTATAAATAAAACAATAAAGTGTTTTTAGTATAACAATAAAAGCTTAACCGATAAACTGAATTTAACCAAAATTATACAACAAAGTTATACAAAAAAAAATATTTATTTTTTTATTATTATTATTATTATTATTTGTCTAATTAAAAGTTTGTCCATTAGTTTATAGAAGGTAGAAATAATTTCCAAATTTAATTTATTTTCCCATTTTCTCTGTTTGTATCACCATATTCCATTGTTTATTGTTTAATAATATGTAAATACATATTAAACTATATATTTACTTTAGAAACAATGAAAATATAAATACAATAATATCATATTTCATATATGTTAATAATAAACAATAAGTAGTAAACAGCTGATCGGTTTTCATCAAGTGCAAATTAACATAGAAAATAAAAAAAAACAATTTTCTTAATAAACAACATTAAAATTTCTTATAAATTATGTTTTATTTTTTTTTTGTTTATGATTTATATAAAATTGTATTGAAATGTCACGATAAAGCGATGAAAAAGTAAATCAGTTTAAAAGAGATAAATCTTTTTCGGTTACCAACAAGTTTAAGTTTGTATCACCATAGAAAACTAACATTTAAAACTTTTTCGTATTTTATTGTGATTTAGATAAAAAATAAAAAAAAAATAATAATAATAAAAAACAAAACATTTTTATGGTTTTTTCTATGTTATTTTGGTTAAATATAAATTTATGAATGCAAAGTGAATAGCAGTAAAGTCAAATCAAGCTTAAATATAGTAAAGTTTAAAGACATGAAATGTTCGGTAAAAGCAATATTAAAGAAAGAAATAATAATAAAAAGTAAGAAAAGAAAAATGTATCCCCACCGTATTTATGATAAAAATAAAATTAAATCTGAATATTCAAACACTGTATCCAATTAATTAAACACAAAAAAAAATGAAAAAAAAAATAAAAAAAAACTAGAAAAAAGGTAATAATGAAGGTAAGAAAGAAATGATTTTCATGTTTCGTGTCCGATTAAATAATGTTTGCTGTTTGTTCTTTAATAAACTTTTAGATTTTTTTTGTTTTTCCATTTACGGCGACGACGACGACGACCAAAAAAAAAAAAAAAAATAGAAAGAAAAATAAATTAATTCACCTTATCGACAACACGCAACACAAAAGCACAAACAATATTTCCTTAATGTGCACGGTATCCTGATAAACGAATATTTAAAAGTCATCATTTCTTTGTACATTTATTTGTTTTAACAGCATTACTCGCTGGCTTTATTTATTTATTTATTTTATTATCGTCACCAAAATTAAATACATAGTTTAACATAATATTTTAAAACAATAAAACATTAAAATTAATTTTATGTCACCAGTAAATCTAAATAACCGTTTTATTGTAATTAAATCACTTTGAGTTGAAAAATTTAACAAAAAAAAAAAAAAAATAAAGTAAAAAAGAAGAAAGAATTTTAAATAAACAAAAAAAAAACCGAAAGCTTTTTCTTAGTTTTTAAACTTTTATACGTGGGACTTTTATTTAAACTTTCTTTTTTATTTTTGATTAGAAACGAATGAAAAACGCAAATTGACGGATTTTTTATTTATTATTTGGAACTGCTCGCAAAACACGACTAGATTCCGTCAGTATTTGTGTTATACTGAAAATGGAATCCGATAAAAATTTACCTTATCCTTATTCAACCCACGACCAATCTTTTATGTCGTGTAAAATCGTAACTTATATATGCTTTCTACGAAGTGCTTTTTTGTGTGCTTTTTTAATTTTATTTTCTATTTTTTTTTTATCCTTGTTGTTTTTATTTCTCTTATTTTTCCTTTTTTATTTTTTTTTTTTGGTTTTTTTTTTTATTACATCGAAACTATTGTGAATATTTGAACAATGCGCAGATTTCTTTTTCAGTATTTTGAGTTTTCTAACAAAATTTTTGTTGAGAATTTACTAGGAGATAGTAGGGTGGTGTACAGAGAATATTTGAGTATTTTATCAGTTAGTCCACGTTTGTGCACAGAACCGTGCGCCGCAGATAAATTTTTAGTAATCATTGCGGTTACAAGTATTTGGGTAAAACCAACCACAACGATAACTCGCGAAGTACATTATTCTGCTGTTTATTTAAAAAAAAAAAGTTGTTGACGTTATGTTTCCTTTTCCCTTTTTTATTATTATTAAAAAAAATAAAAAAAAATGGAAATTGTTTTTGTTTCTACCCCTAATTGTAATAAATCAATTAGACTGAACAATTGCTTCATATTTTATGATTTAGTCTAAGATTACATGATGTTTTCTTGTTTTACATGTCTATATGCTTTTTCTTATTTATTTTAAAAGAAAATTTATGGTCAAATGATAATAAAATTAATTTATTTTTTCTTAGAAAACTTATTTTTTATGTATAGGATTTGAATTGTTTAAACGCTGCATTAATATTATTCACACATCAAACATAGATTCTATTAAATTGAATTGATATGCAACCATAAGTTCTACATCCCTAAAGTCGAAGAGTAAAGAAAAAAAAATGTTTTTATGTGTAAGGATAAAGGATGACCGGATATCAAACAGGAAATGTGTTTCGCAGAACTTTTTTCCAGGAAAAGAGAGAAAAAAATATAAAAACCAACGGAAATTGTTCTAAATGAATTGTGTGCATGACTGTGACTTGGTTTTTTTATTAATTTATTTGTGGCGGTGAATAAGGATTATGATATTAATTTTTATTTAGTCGATTTAAAAGTCAAATCGAAAAATTAAAAACTTTGGCTATTTGAGGTCAACAACTGGAAATAAGTTCATCAATTAATTTAATCAATCAATATTTAAAAATATGCAATGCCTGTATACCTGTATAACTGCATCCCCGCCAGGTATATACTATAGTATACAGTTATGTAGACGGTAAAATTAATATTATCGCGATTCTACTGTATTCAATATATATACATATATACATATATATAAATACAAAATTCTGATAAATATTATTTTATGATTCTTTTACCTATTATTATATTAACGAAATTTTGTTATTTTTCCATTTAATATGTGGCTGCAAGTAAATAGATTTAATTCCCTAAAAGGTAAACAAAAGCAGAAGTTGAAAAATACAAGAATAATGGATTGAAAATGTAAAATAAATAATAAAAATAATAATAATAATATTTAAATTGAGAAATTTCTCACACAAAATATATGTATATGTTCTCAATACGTGTTGGGTATACATGTTGTATTCAGTATTGTAAGAAGATTCAGCTAATTGTTTGTCTGCTCACGGTATTGAGATTTACAGGTGAATCTCAATACAGAGGTAAAGTTAATTGACTTCTTGTTGGTTTTGTTTTGCTTATTGCATTTTGGTATAAGATCTTCTAGTAAACGAATCGTACATATTTCTATAGTAATATCCATTTAGACAACGTATTTACTTTTAAAACAGTATTTAAACATAATCGCATCATAATTCATAATTTTAT
The DNA here is from genome assembly GCA_961205885.1 of Ptychoptera albimana. NCBI lineage: Eukaryota > Metazoa > Arthropoda > Insecta > Diptera > Ptychopteridae > Ptychoptera > Ptychoptera albimana. Next base: position 31,829,070 of record OY540804.1, on the reverse strand, counting down.
TTTACTCTTCAGCATATTTATTATTTTATTTTTGTGTTTAATCATTTATTTAAAGTAGTTTAATTAATTTTACTATTTATTTGGTTTAATTTAAAATTTAATTTTATTCAAAACGAGAATAAAATGAGAAAATTTACAGTTACATTGGTTATAATTGTTTATTTGGTATCATCTTGTGTTTATTCAGCCAGTATTTTAGGTAAGCTGATGAATTTTTTATTTGTTCCACTTTAAAACGACACAAAGTCGAATTTTGCATTAATTTGTTATATTTGTGGTGCCGTGACTAATATTATTAATTATTTTGTTTTTATTTGTTTTGTTTTCTTTTAGATTTTTTAAGTTTAACAGAAATTGAGTCGCGTGACGAATCGACAGAAGAAAGTACTGCCGCCAGTGTAGATGATGGAAAAAAGAATTGTCTATGCAATGGTCCATCGTGTATTTGTTGCATTGATTTTAATATGACCTTAATTGATTTAGGAGGGCCAGGTTGTGTGCGTTTGAAATATTTATCAGCAGACGAGGGAATTGCACTGAATGTCTCATATGGTGATAATTTATTGCATAGCGAAACAGTTCGTGGACCAGATCCAGCGCCAACCTGTTTAAATATTTTCTCAAAATTAGCACAAATGTGTGCAAGGTTTAGTGAACTTTTACCAACAGATGATGGTTTGCGTGGTTGTATGCAACTTGAACCAGTGTTGTTAGGCGAAGTTCAGTTAGAATTACCATTGGGCTGCTTTAGAATGGGTAGTGATGGAATGCATATTATTGACTCTGCAACTGATGTTATCAGGGAACAAGAGCCAGAAGAAGAGTAAGTTTCTCATATTGCTTCTACAGATTTTTATTTATAACAAAATTATTCATTTTTTTTCTCTATTGAATGTTGTTTCCAGAATAACTGAAACGCCGGAAGCAACAACAACACCGTCAGAAAGTACTAACAATTCTGCCGTTTCTTCAGGAATTGCGGGTTTTTCAGCAGATGAAATTTTAGCCGCAGTCAATCATTCCGCTGATGAAGGTATTGAACTTATTTCCAGTTGGTTAGGATTAACAGTGAAGCGATTGAATAAGACAGAAACAATAGAAGACAAAGATAAATTACCGACTGCAGAAAATCAAGACTTGAAAAAGAGTGGTGAACAGGAATAATAATTATTTCTCATCATCTTTTATACACTTATATAGTTATTTATAAGTTACCCACATTCTTCATCTTCTTTTTGTTTATGTTTTTGTAAAATAATATTTTCAACAAGCACACGCATAATACATCTCTATAGTAACTGTAAACAAATATATATTTATATTCTTGAGACTTTCCTCTTTCTTTCATTAGAAATATACAGTGACATTATGCAATTATATATTATGTTTTATAGTATGTTAAAGCCACTATAAAATTAAGCAGAAAAATAACTCCAATAATCCGTTATACGAAAGTTTATTATTTTATTTTTTTGTTTTTTGTTTTCTTTAACGATTATTTATATATTTTAATAACGACACGTCATAATTGAATAAAAAAAGAGAAAAATAAATAAAAAAAAATGTTTTCAATGAAATTAAAATAAATGTATAAATTACTCTCCAAATAGAACAATAATTATTATTTATATTATAAAGTAACATAGAATTAAGTAAAAAAAAAAGAAAAGAAAAGAAAAGAAATTAATCAAGTAAATAAAAGTAAATTACACAACGAATTCTATAAACGAATTATATAAAAACAATTTATTTCTTTTATGTTGTTTTTGTTTCGACATTTAACGATTGCTTTTGTTGTTCATTATCATTATCTTTATCTTTATCATTATCTGTATCATCGTCATTTTTTATTTTATTATTTATGTCTGTGTTGTGATTATTTTCGTCACTGGATTTATCATTCGGAATTTTATTTTCCTTTTGTTGGATCTCTGCAGTGTCATCAATCATTAGAAAATCTATAATTTTACCAAACATAACTAATTAAAAAAAAAACCAAGAAATAAAATGTAAATTTGATCTGTACCTGGTTCTTTATCCAACATATACATTTCATCTATAGTTAAATTTTCCGTTTTCTTGCGAAACGATTCTACTTCATCCTTAAAAATGTCCCAAAAAGTTTTATTTTCCTGAGTTCCGAATAATGACTTTATATAAGAGAAAATAAGTTTTTTTTTTTAGTGTTAAACAATTAAAGATGCCAAAATGTGTACCTTAAATTTAGTGTATATTGCTACAGCGCTGTTCCTCAACTCCTGTGCCTTCAAATTAAATAGAATTTTATCATTATCGGTCATATCCCACTCTTTTAAATTACCAACATAATAACGTAATCGTTTTATGGTGTTCACACAAAACGGATGTTTCTTTAGCATTAACGTTGTTACTTCTAAGTCTTTTTTAGACATTATAAAATCAAATATTAATTTATTATTCAACAAAAGGCTATTTTAAAACCATTTTCCCACCTTTATATTTTTCTAGTAGCTTAATGCATTTCCCAGGATCAGCTTGTTTTAAACTCACTGTGCTTTTAATCTGTTGATCAAAATCTAATAATTTCTTCTCTATATTTAATGCTTCGATATTTTTGTTAGATGCATCTACTGTAAATAATGAAATAGGAAAATCCATTAAAATTAGTTTAATTGTGTATTTCTGTATTAAAATAAAAATGAAAATAATATCGGTATTATTAAAACAAGGGAAGAATATTCGAAGCTAAATTATCTTATAGAGAATAATTAATTAATTAATTAAAATGAGTTATGTTAAATATTCGTAGATGTTAAAATAATAAATCAATCCTACCATTATTTAATTTATCATCCATCAATAATTTTAAATGTTCCTGTGATATATTGGGATATAAATCTAAATAATCATCGCCTATCTCATTTACTTTTAATTGGCCATTTTCAATTTTATTTTTCATTACAATTGCTCTTTTAGCTGCTTCTTTATGCCACATCTGTCTTTTAATTTCATTTTCAAAATGATTTGGTTTGTTATAATCCAGTTTTATACCAATGCAGTGATTATTTGGCGTCAAAACTAGTAAACAATTACCAAATAATAATTTATTCATATCCTCTTTATTTTCATTATCTTTATTCATTAATTTTGTGTCTGTGATATTATTTTTTTTCTCATCTGTTCTTTCATTTTTTTTTATTTCATTTATATTTAGTAAAATATCATTAATTTGTATATTTGAATTTTTATTAGCATTTGCTGTGATATTATTGTCTAATTTCTTATAAACTGAAAAATGTTTAAATATAATAAAAAAAATCAGTAAAATAATGGAGAAATAGTATAAACGAGGATGAATTGAAGTTTTCTCGGTCTCACACAATGAGAGTTTAACAATTATTATTTATTACAAAAATTAATTATTTATGAATAATAGACATTGAATTTAATTGTAATAAAGTATGAAAATAAATAAATAATGAAAACCAGTTAGCAAGCTATTAAAGTACAAACGAAGCATATTGTAAGATTAACCGATACAAGGCAAATGTGGCATTTTATAAGAAATATAATTATGTTAATATTGTAAACCATATGATGATCTCTTCTTTGTTAGGCCGAGTTCTTTCAAGTTCAACCTCGTGTTCAAGTATTTTTGTATTAATTATTATAAATTTCTTTTATTTTAATTAAAACAAAAATTCTAAACTCTCTTTGTGGTGCACAATTTTATATTTTTTTAACTTACCGACTTCATCCTTTAACTGACGGTCCAACTAAAATATAAAACGATTTTAAAATGAGGTTACAGATTTTTTTTTTGTTTTAATATTAATAAATAATTACGTTTAAGATTTTTGCTGGTTTTACATTATCAGGACTTGTTAGGTCATTCTGTATTAATTTACGTTTAGGCGTCACTACTGGCTCTTCTGTTTCTTCATCTAAATATCTTTGATTAAAATCAATTTTACAATTAAATATACATTTAAAAGGAACCAAATCAAAGCTTACCTTTTTGGTTTTATTTTACGACCACTTCTGCTTGTTAGTTCTCCGCTACTTGCAATATTGTTTACTTCTTTTGCTACTAAATTATTTGATGTTTTATCTTGAGCTCCAGACACTATTGCTAAATTATTGTCATTCAAATTTTTTGATATTTTTTTATTGCTTGATGAATTTTTATTTAAATCTTTGTCTTTTTCGAACGACGGTGATTTTCTGTTGTGTTTATATTGATATTTAATTTTACTATTATCTATTACTAATTCGTTTTCAGAAACTGAACCATCTTCAATGCTGTCATCTTCTTTATTTACCTGATTTAACACAATTGGTAATATTTGCGCCTATAAAAATAAAAAGTTATGAAAACAAATATTTTGTAATAGGAATCTAATACAATATAATTTTCGTAGCGAAAAATATTACAATAGACTCACTGATATTGGTGCAGAGTCTTCCCCGTTTAGAGCCAATTCAATTTGATCCATTGCTTCTTTAAAATGACTACGTTTTAAATTTTTTTCATTCGCAAATTTATCTTTATTTTCAAGATATGTAAAAGCATCTTCATATTTAATGTTTGCCCTAAAAATATAATTGGATTACAATAAAATTCACTACTTCAAAAAAATGCACAACACATTGCTTTTTAAAATGGAATATTTGGATTTATCGCATGATTAAGTAAAATTTAAACATAAACCATCGGCAAAGTCCAATAATTTTATTCTGGGATATATTTATCATTTTTATTTTATTATATTTATTAAAATAAAATTATATTGACATATCCGTTCTTTTGCATTTATGAATATTTAAATTTTGTGTTTAAGGAAATGCAAGTTATCAAATGGCGTCCACACCATATGATGCGCACGGACAATATTAAAACAAGCCGTCGAAGCGGCTTTGAGACAACGTAAAATACATACAAGTAGACTTGTCGATGGCGACCTTGTATTTATTTTTGTAATAATATTAGGTGGTTGGGAATAATTGTAATAATTTATTAATAAAAGGCATGGTGCAACAATGGTCTTCGCATTAACTTACGTTTCACCAGTTCCATAAAAATATACATTGTATTTATTTTTATTAAGGATCTTTGTTATCTAAAATTAAAAACACATTTCTATTTATTTTTGTTTTAGTAAGAAATCTTGCATATGAAATATAAATACCTTGGCCGGCCACGGAGGATAACCTTTTACTTTAGCAAACACTAAATCCCCAATATTAAACAATTTTTCTTTTCGTCCCATAGTTTATTTTATAATTATTGGCTGTTAAACAATCTACTTATATATTAATACATTTATAGAAGTATATTTAGTTATACAATTTTTAATAATGACAATATTTCTATGAACTTCATTTACAGAAAAATAAAACTTTACCACCAAATCCAACAAACAAAATAACTTAATGAAGCTATAATCAATGGAATGTTCGACGATGTTTTTAAATCAGTGTTGCATGAAAAAAAATACACCAAGCGTACCATTATTAGATGGAACGAAGTTATTAACAGCTAATATGTCATTATATATTTTAGAAAAGTATATAATGTCTACGAATAATCTTGGTGTTTCCAAAAATAACACAAAAAATAAATTATTTTCGTCTAATATTTATGCTATGTTTAAAAATATCTGATTAATTAAATAAACAAAATATGCCACAGTGTGTGCTAATAAAAAGCAAAATAAATCAATAATAATAAAATGCAAGCTCTTCGAGAAAGTTTAACAAGTGTTTCAACAAATATGAATGAAGTATTGAGAGAGTCAATTCTTCCACATAATGGTAGTTTTTCGTCCCCATCATCATTTTCTGGAGATGATTCTTCTGAAAAATCGCAAGCAATACCAACTTCTTTAATAAAGGAACATTGGCAACTAATTTTAGCAGAAGTATATCACAGCACTTCCAAATATTCCAAAAATTGTTCTAAATAATAAAGTAAATTTTTAGGATGCCCCAATAAATGATGTTAAGTTAGCCATCGATCGTTGTAAGGAACTTGTTACAAGTTGCGATGAGTGTAGCAATGAAAGAAAATGGTTAGTCAGACATTTAGTGGAATTAAGATTTCGTTTTAGAGAATTGCAAGATGTCATTGAAGATCCCTGCGCTAATGGTCCCAGTAGCAAAGTAATTATTGCACATAACACTATATAAATTCATTATAAATTACACATAATTTTAAGGTAATTTTAGGACATCATTTTATTAATAGACAAATACGAAATTTACCAACATCAAAACAATATTGTGATCATTGTTCCGGAATCATATGGAGTGTTGTTCAAGCATCGTATATTTGTTCTGGTAAGAATTTTGCGTTAAAAGAATTCGTCAGATATAAAATTATATATATTTTTTAATTAAGATTGTACCTATTGTGTCCATCATAAATGTCTACATAATGTCCTACGAATATGTGCTCATATAATAACTTCAGAATGTACAAAGCCCTTGGAAGACATATGCCCTGAAATAGGTTTATCTGAACAGTTATACAAATGTGCGGAATGTCCAACATCATTAAATTTTAGTGAGTACAAATATTAGTAAAATAATTTATAGAAAATCTAACCTTAAAATTAACTAACCAAAATTATAATTACTAACAATTTTTTAATACATACATAAGCTATTCCAAAAAGATATATTTGCTTTGGTAAACATTACCGAACAGGTAATTTATTCACTATTAGGCTAACAATGTGAGAGTACTAGTTCAATATATAAGTTTACCATTTTGCTTCCTTTTTCTTTTCTTTATTTCGCAGAAGGAACATGGGTTGAATCGCGTTTATGCGATTATTCAGGGTTATACTATTGTCCAACTTGCCATTGGAACGACGCTGCCATAATACCAGCTAGAATAATTCATAATTGGGATTTTTCCCCACGTAAAGTAGGAAGATCATCACTACAGCAACTACAATTGCTGTATGACAGGCCCGTTTTTAATCTTGAAGAACTAAATCCAAAATTATTTGTATTTGTTCAAATGCTTAGCTTAGTAAAAGTAAATAATGATTCTTATATTTTATATTATGCATTTTTTTATTAATAATTTTATTATTTTTAGAAAATACGCGAAAATCTATATTTAATGCGAAAATATTTATGTGAATGTCGCTTTGCTATTTCTGATAAAATTTTAGAGCAAAATAACATTACATCAAAGAGACACTGGATAGAAAAGCCAGATATGTATAGTATTACGGATTTAATAAATGTGGACAATGGTACAATAATAGATAATATAAATAAAATATTCGATTTATTTGACAAACATATTCGTTGTTGTGAAGTAATGTAATGAAAATATTTTTTTTAAATATTATAATAACAATTCAATTATAGATATGTTCGGGAAAAGGATACTTATGTGAAATATGTAGCAATAATGAAGTAATATATCCATTTGATGATGGTACAATTACATGTAAAGTATGTAATTCTGTGTACCACAGAGTTTGTTGGTTAAGGAAAAATACTTCATGCATTAAATGTAAACGGATCGAACAAAGAAAGTCAATGCACGGAATTGAATCCAATGAAACAATAGAAACTGGTGCTGATGAAAACTGATAACGTTTATTTGATTATAAACGTCGTTTTAATTTCCACAAACTATTGCAACATTTTTGTATGTTAATTTACTCAAAATATTTTTATTTTTCATATGTAAATTATTTATTGGTAAAATATATACAGATTTTATAATTCATTATTTTTAATTAATCATTGATTATTTGTGATAATACAATAATATATTATTCGGTTAAATTAAAAATTTCCCGAGTGTTGTAACATTGGTGCCAACATGATACAGTTTAAGTTACTATATTATATACTGCGTATACTTGACTTTTATTAATTTTACCAATTGTCATTATTTAATTACATTTATACAATTGAAAATATCATTGAGTCATAGTTTTGTAATTTTATCTTTGGATATAGTTATTAATTAGTTTTTCACATAATTAACTATGGTGACTCCAGGCGATAAATTAAAAGTAATTATTCTTAAATATGTATCATTTAGATTTCTCTAATAATTTGTTTTCTTTTAGAATCAGGATATTGTGGAAGTTTTAAAAACGTTCAACGCACTCCAATACAAAATTGAAAATTTTGGTAAGTTAATCAATGATGTGCCATGTTTCAATTAGTGTTATTATTTTGTTTATATTGTAAAATTCATTACAGTATTTAATGATGGAAAGAGTAAAGATTTGCGAAATTTACAAGGAACAATTCCAGTTGTATACAAAAGTATGTCACTCTCTTTATATGTGATTTGAATAGTTGATTATATTTTTATAAATTATTTTAAAGATAACACTTATCATATACCTGTATGTATATGGTTAATGGACACCCATCCTAACAATGCACCATTGTGCTATGTGAAGCCTACGTCTGACATGCTTATTAAAGTCTCAATGTATGTTGATCACAATGGAAAAGTTTATTTACCTTATTTACATGATTGGCAACCAGTATGTATATTTTGTAAGAATCCTTGTAATAAAAACTCATATTTATTTATTTTAGAACACTTCTGACTTACTTGGTTTAATTCAAGTTATGATTGTTACATTTGGCGAATTTCCACCAGTTTACTCGAAACCGAAAGACAATTCCACTCCATACCCAGTGCAAGGTAAAACAAAAATTATATCATTGACAGCAAAATATTAATTGAAACCATTATAAGCTTCTTACATACCACAACCAGGTGTAGGAAATCAAGCAGGTTATTTGCCTTACCCAACGGGCGGCGCATTTCCACCATACCCACCAAATAATTTTGGTTACAGTCCCTTTTCTACACCAGGTGGTAATTCGCAACCAACTAATCCTTCAGCAGGAAGTGGTTATCCGCCATATATGCAAAACTTTCCTCAAATGCCAACAGCAACAAATTATTCAAATCCTTATGTAAATATACTTGTGAAAAATTTAGTTCATATCACAATTTTTATTTATTTTTATATTTTGTCAGGATCAACAATCTAATCAAACAGGCACTATTACTGAACAACACATAAAAGCATCATTAATAAGTGCAGTTGAAGATAAATTACGAAGGTAATCAGAATTTTCAGTAATTTTTTTTTTTAACCTAACATTTTTTTGTTCGCAGACGAATTCAAGAGCGTGTACATCAATGTCAAGCAGAAATTCAAACTTTAAATCGTACAAAGCAGGAACTTACTGAAGGACGATCGAAAATTAACGAAATTATATCTAAACTAGAACGCGAAGAGGTAGACTTGAAAAAGAATATTTCTGTATTACAAGACAAGGAACAAGAATTACAGAAAGCATTAGAATCTTTGGATAAATTAAATGGAATTGATGTTGATGAAGCTGTTATTACTACAGCCACTTTATATAGGCAGTACGTATATTTATTTAATCTTTAATTATCCTTTGATTTATTTTATTCATTTTACAGATTATTAAATGCGTATGCTGAAGAAGCAGCAACAGAAGATGTTATTTATTATATTGGTGAATCATTAAGGTCCAATGTTATTGATTTGGAAACATTTCTTAAGCATGTCCGACAATTATCAAGAAAACAATTTATGCTCCGTGCATTAATGCATAAATGCCGACAGAAAGCTGGACTTGCATGCTAATTACATATATATATTTTTTATTATAAAATTATTTATCCTCTAACTTATATTTTTTTTTTGGCAGTTTTATTGGCACCATAGTGCACAAATTTGCAACGATCATATTACAAAATGTGAAAACATTTCTTTTTATTATTATGAGGAAAATAAAATATTGATGCCATGCTTATTAAAATTGTCAGTCTTTGTCTTTAACTTTTTATTTGATATTTCGTTTACAAGGATATTAAGTAAAACAAACATCATAATGTTGAATACATTGTTTTTTATTTAAAAAATTTGTATTACAGCATACATTAATAAAAAAAAAAGAAAAAAACTAAATTTCTTAATTTCAATTATTATGCTTTTTAAAAGAATATGAAAAAGATATTTTGGGTTATTTGATTGTTTTGCTTAGACTAAATTAAACATAGATTCCAACAGATAATGATAAAAATAGTAAGCCGAAACCCAAAAATATAGCGGCAAATAAACTTATTACTAATTCCTTAAATATCACACCATCTTTGGAATGTTGCTGGTGATGTACTTGATCTTTCTTTGGTCTTGATACTTCAAATACGAAAAACCATGCCGTAAAAAAGGTTCCAATTATTAATAAAACTGTAGCCAAATGTGGAAAAACAGCCGGGTTTATTGGCGATATATAACGCTTCATTGATTCCATTTTAATACTAAAAATAAAAAACGGGTATAATTAAAATGTTTATGAGTTATATCACTGCCATTATTTCTATACTTACTTTAATTAATTGTTTATAAATTCTAGTTAAACAAGTATTTTCTATGTTTGTTTATTATACAAATTACGTGGCCAGCAATTCTCTGTTGAGTTGTCTCTTGTTATATTTTGACAACTAGGATTTGTTAGGCGTGCAAGATTCAATTTTGAAACAGACTATACACCGCCGTTCTTTTTTTCACTGTTATCAATGATTACCCGATTCTAATTAATTTGGGAATAGATTGATTTGAGTTCAGTGGAGTATTCGCACGTGACTTTGTTGACATTTAAAACTTCTGTCAATTATAATTTTAATTTTTGTTAAATTTCTCTAAACTATAATTAATTATTTATTGTTGATGCATAATAATAATGCAATTAAAGAATTATGAATGCTATTGTTTCTTTGTGTCATTTTTGTGAGACACACGGTCCATCGTCTGTTTTTTGTACACAAACATTGCGTGATACTAAAATTGATGAGATTACAGTAAATTTAGAAGTTGTGAATGAGAATTGTCAGGCGTGTAATTCGATTGGGAATAAATTGGGATATTTGAGTCGTGCAACCGACAGCAATGCAAATTTTTTAAGCACACAAGTCCCAGTATTACATGATGTTGCCTCGTTGGTAAAACAAGCGGCAATAAGAAGTTTGAGTTGCGAGGTTTATCACTGTAACTAAATATCTGAAATATGTAAAGAAACAATTTATTTATATTCAGGTAAACAGCAATAAAGATGGTCATGGGGGTTTTGTGTTCTTTGGTGATGCAACAAGAGGCCACGTTCTGAGCCATACGTTTCAAATACTCGACTCGAAAGCAAGAGGCTTTTACCGTTTATTTTCTATAACCATAATAATGAAGGACAAATTGCTTTTATTGAATATTCAACCATTTCTATCCGAAAATATTCAGGTAAGTTCAGTTCCTGTACAAGTTTTATTAATTTGGCTTAAAAATGTCATTTTAGAACATCTCACGTGAGATACAAAATTATGCATCGCTAGTAAATTCAAATGAGCAATCTATGTGTTCACAACGTGCCCAGCGTTTAAATACTGGACAGATGAATACCCAAGCAGCCCGTTCGTTAGTACAGCTTACAGGAGAGCAGCACATTTTTGCACAAGTGCATTCATATTTTACTTGGATATTATGGGCTGGCTCACGATATTTAACAGAGTCGATAACCCTTGGAAGTCCGACTGTTCCACCATGGATAAGCAAAGGCACAGAAGACGGATTTTCTCTTGTGCATGTAGATAAAGAGGATTGGCTTTTCAATAGATTAGGCTGCGATGAAGCAAACTTCGACGATGAGGAAATCTTCTCCTTTCGATATTGCAAAGAAATTTTGCACACCAATTTCATAGCAGCGTGTTACTGTGCTATTGTCGGAATACAAGTAATAAAATGCGTAGAAATCAAAATCAATTTTAATTCCATTTGCTTTTAGATAATATTGCAAGGCCCTCAGAATGAGACAAACTTGATAATAAATTGTCTTAAAAAGTTGCTGCCGGAACCGTTGCATAAGCTTATAAGGAGTAATTGCAAACAATGTTATACACAATTAGAATATAGGATAATATCTGTGATGCCGGAAGTGACAGTGCCGCAACCGTCCCAAAATATTTATCGAATTGATTTCGATGTTGATAGGAATTCAGTATCGGTCAAGTGGCTGGGAGATTTGCCAAATAAATGTGAGTAAAACTCGTTGTTTCTAATTAGAAAAAGAACTAGACAGATAATTGCAATCGGATGTGGTCAAATTACAGGGCCCGATTTATTAGTGAAAATAAACAAAGCGATGGAAGAGAACATATTCACCGATTTAGTATTAGAAAAGCACATCAAGGTGTTGGTGGAAGAATGGAAAAAGTATGAGCGTATGTTCACTATTGCAGAAGTTTTGAAATTAACAAATCCGTTTTCACTTTTTAGTAAAGTTAAAGTACTGAAGAAGAACTACTCAAATCATGATCTGTCAAAATTGAAAAAAATCCTCGGAGCACAACATCAAGATCAGCAATTAATAAATTACTGGGGAAACTATGTTCAGTGAAATAAGAAAAATGTATGAAATAATAAAGAACTTTGTTTTTAATTTAACTCGCAGATAATTTTATTTGAATTCGTAATTTTTTACTTTACATCTGAAAGATAAATATTTTCCCATTTGTTTTTAATGGATCCTTACTTCTTATAACCACAGCTACGCCTGCGACCACGAGCACGTTCAAATTTACGTCCCTTTGATCTGACGTATGGTCTGGTTGTAGAGTGTGGTACACCAGGAGCTTTGCCGAAGTGCTTATGTGCTGTGCGAGCAGTACGTTTGCCTTGGATCAAAACAGTATTTTTGCCACTTGGTGCACGAAGAGCTAACTGATCAAATGTCAAAACTTCTCCACCATTTTTCAAAATGCGCGCACGAGCTGTTTCTGTTACTTTCAATGCACACACTGATAACTTGGGAATAGCATCAACGCGAATATCATTTGTTACTGTTCCTACAATAACTGCAATTCTACCTTCAGCTTCACGTGATTTAATAATCCTGGCAATACGTTGAATTGATACTGGGGGACGATTGGTTCTGCTCATAAATAAGCGTTTCAAAACAATTTTGTTAAATTTCTTGTGTGTACGACGATACAAGAATCTGTAGAGCTGAAATACAAAAAAAAAATTGTTTACTATTGATTCAAGCAATTGACAATATAAGTAATTATTGAATTTTAATTATAAATGGCTTAAAATTTCAACATAACCATAAAAACCATTTATTCACATTTCACATAAATTACTAATTTAAACACACCTTTACTAGGAGCCGCAAATAGACATCCTGAGACTTTGGCTCAGTGCGGCGCGATTTGCGGTCGTATTTATGACAGATATCAATACCCTAAAAACAAAAATCCAAATTAATTTTAATTAACATAAGCACAATTAAATAGTTCATCTTAAAACACAAGAAATAATCTTTAATTTTTATTATTTCATTTAGATGATTAAAGATTTTTATTACAAAACAAATTCACTACTCGTTCTTACCATTTCGACAACCGGAAGAAAAAGAAATATGTCTTTTTCAAAATCTATATACTGGTTTACTATAAAGCTAGCAACACTTCAAAACCAATGCAGCCAAAAAATTATTTTGACCTGATTCAAAAATATGGCTGTGTGTTTTTTAATTAGGGATAGTTTGAAAAACAAAATTACGACTTATTTAATTAAAAGATATATATTTAAGTGAATAAAATTTTTTTATTGCTTATTGAAATTGTACAAAATATTAAAAACTTTAGGCCCCCTTTATATAATAAATTTTAATAGCTAATCTAACCGAATTAATAAATAAATTTAATAGCAACTATTACTTATACCAACACCAGATAGAGAGAAAGGAAGTAACAATCAACTAAAATTTTCAATTTCAGTTGCATTGTACCTAAAAAAAAAATTAGTATGGTTAATGGAAACAAGTTATGCATTTGAGATTCTCTGTTAGTAATGTTTTATTTTTTTGTTTATACCATCCTTTAAATCTGTCTACAGCACGCTCCCATGAATCCATTTTGCTCAATGCTTGCTCTTTGCATTCGGGCCGAGGCACAAAAATTCTGTCAATTTTCCGTAAATTGATCAACTGATCTTTACTTTGCCAAACACCTAAAAATTTTATAATTTTATTTTGGTGATAAACTTCCAAAAACATCACAAACCAACCTGCATTTAAACCAGATAGAAAACCAGCACCTAACGCACTTAATTCCGAATCATGAGCACGTTCCACATCTAAGCCCGTTAAATCCGCTAATAGTTGACAAACAAAATCATTTTTCGAAACTCCACCATCCACCCTAGGAATATTTTTTTATAACTCTCATAATAATATAAAAAATAATTAAAGAAAAATACCTTATTGTTGAAAATTTAAAATTAGTTTCCTTAGTAGTACATAAATATAATTGAGCTACACGAAATGCGATGCTTTCCAGTACTGCACGTACTAAATGAGCATTTATTGTATTTGGACGGATACCTAATATCCCCGTGGCTGCTTGATTGTCATTTATTGGTGCCTTAAAATTGTTTAAATAATTATTTAGTATTTCTATTTAATCAATTAAACTTGAAATTAAATTAATTACACCAAGCCCACTAAACGCAGGAATAAAAAAAATGCCTTCCGAGTCATTTACAGATTTAGCGATATCTGATGATAAAGATGGGTGTGCAAACAAGCCTAATCAAAATAAGAAGATAAGATAAACACAAATGTATATATTTTTTATTTATACCAAAATCTAACGCCCATTTAATTATGGAACCGGTGTCATTGGAGGAACCTTCAATGCAATAAAATAATTCGTTATCCTTAGTTTCGTTAATTAATTTTGTTTTCCAAGCAACTAATGGATATAGTCCATGCACTGAAGCATGGCACTCTGTGCCAGAATTTAAGTTTAAAAATGAGCCCGTTCCCAAAGTAACTTTAACATCGCCTTTATTAAAGCAACAGGAACCCCACATTGAAGCTGATTGATCTGATATCTAAAATAAATAAATTTTAATCCATCATCTAATTCAGTAATAAAAAATAAATAAACATACGCAACATGATATTTTAATAAAATGGCCAAATAATGTTTTATCAATATAGCCAAAATCGTGTGTGTTGTCCACTACTTTGGGCAATATCTCATGCGGAATAGAAAATAATTTTAATGCCCAAGATGCCCATGTTAATGTAAAAGGATCGTAAAATCCAGTTGCAGCACAATTCGTTATATCACTTATATGTTCGACATATTTATTTGCATTATTCCCTTTATGTAATTTATATAACAGCCAAGAATCAAGCGTTCCAAACATTGCCGTTTTATTTAGAATCGCCTGTTGTAGCTCTAAATTATTTTGCATAATCCAAACTAAGCGCAACGTCACCTAAAATAACAATCTGCATGAATATTTTTTAAATTTGTTTTGGAGGATTCCAAATAATAACCTGAGAATTCATTAATTTCAACACACTTCCAGCTAAGAAGCGCTTACTTCTAGTTGTCAGATAAAGTCCTCTTGATAAGCCCCGTAAAGTCTATTTAATTAATTTAAAATACAATAATCGCGAATAAATTTTATAGAATAATATTGATGATCTACCCTCATAGGAATGCTTGAGTTCCATTTTTTCACCAAATCATTAGCACGTAAATCTTTCCATGTTATAAAATTGTGAAAATTTTTCCCTGTTATTTTATCCCATGTTATAAATGTGCTACGTTGTGTCGATATACCAATGCATGTAATATTTTCAGGCTGTAGTTTGGCATCTACATGTAAATAAAATAAAAACCTCTTAAGATACATAAATGTTTCATTTCATAAACAAATAAACTTGAAACGTGTTTCCCAACTAGTTTTCTTATTTAAACAAAATATTTTTACATAAAATTTGAATAATAAATACCTTGGATCGCATTTGTGATTGTATTAATAACACTCAGCCATAATTTATCAGGGTCAATTTCAACATATCCTTGTTTTGGATACAATAATTCCACCTAAAACCATCAACCAAAAATATGTATGATATAAAAATTTATTAATAGAAAAAAAAAATCGTTTACCGAATCAAGAGCTTTTCCAATAACTTGCACTTTGGAATTATAGATAAAGCACCGTATTGTGGTTGTCCCCACATCCAATGATGCAATATATTTGTCGCTTTGATCATTTTCCATTGTAACAGTAGTCATTAAACATACCAAAATCCTTTTCAATAATAACAAATAACAATTTTAATTAAATTTATTAAACTGAACAACATTAAATAAAATTCACTACACAATCTCGTTTTACTGATAATTTAATTAATGATTACGTTAATAAAAAAAAAAAAAAATGTTTTTTTTTTTTAAAAAGAAGAACTTGTATCAACAATAATATTTATGATTTGTTCATATTAAATGGACACATTTATTGGTAAATAATAATAATTAAACAAAAAAAAAAAGTTTTTTTTACTTCTGTGATGATCAATCCCCAATACTATTTATCTAACAGTAAGCGTACATGTAGCATACAAATGCAAAATTAATTAATATAAACAAAAAATTATTGGATGGTCGTCGGTTATTTTTAATTGAGAAAGTAATGCTGCTTATAGTCTTCAAGTTAATTTAAGTTAACCTTACAAGGTTCAACTCACTAACGATCATTGAAATTTATTTCAAATTCATAGAGAAATTCGTTTATCTACAGTTTGGTGGGGTATTTACATATGTATATATAAATAATAATATTTTTTTTTCTTTTAACGCAAAACAAGTGTAAAGAGAGTTAAACAACCAACAGTAATATTAATACAATAAACAAATAAATAAAATATTATTTTCTTTATCACACATTACCTATATTACATTGTATAAAATATATTTGGAGATATAACACTGAAAACATGCAATACATTGCATCTTTGCTTGTGTTAATTAATATCACTGATTTATTATTATCTTTTAATAAAGCTTTTATATAAAATTAGCCATACAATAACTTTATACACATACATTAAAAAACGACTTGTTTTTTTTTTTATTTTACATTTATTATTAATTCAATTTATTTAATTAGATATTTTAATTATAATTCAAAAAAAAAATAAAAAAAGAAAGAAAGAAAACAAAAAATTAAATCAAATAATAAAATTCGATACATAGATAATATCACGTGGTAGATGTTTAACTAAACAAATGACATTTAAAATGTCAATATAACAGCTGTTTATATAAATTGTGGTAGATTATTGCACAAGCGTACATATTTATTCGCATTATATATGACCACCTGTAAAAAAAACGAACATAAACATAAATTAAATTTTAACCTGTTAAAAAAAAAATTATTGAATTTTTATAATGTGTTTGTAATAACTAACCTTGACAATGCTTCAAATTATAAAAGAAAAAAAAATTAACTTGCGTCAATGTTAAATTATGTAATCTTTAATAATTCTTTATGAAATTGAAAGAACAAAAAAAAAAAAAAACTTCACAATCTCCTAGTAGCTTCAAAACGGTAAAAAAAAAAACCAACAAGTCTATCCCCTACTTATTGTCATTGAATGCATTATATTGTAGGCCTTAGGAGGAGTCATAATGTATACAATGATATTTAATCCACCTCTCAATTGAATTACAATAAATAATTAATAATCATGACGTGCAAATAATTTTTTTTAATAATTACAACAAATTTGTATATAATATAAAAAAAAAACTTTTATTTAAAAAAAAAAATAAAATAATAAAAATAAAATTTGTTATAAAAAATTAGTACAATAAATTTAAAATAATATAATTCACATAAATTATATAGTAAAAATAATACATTTTTTATTATTAATAATAAGTACTTTACTATTACTATTTTGTATATATAATTTTATAAGTCCTGTAATTATTACAATAATATAGATTATAAATAAATGGTTAATTCAATACAAAAATAAAAAAAAATCTATTCATTTTGCAATTTTAAAACAGAAAATGAAAGAAATAATATTGAATGGGTGCCATTCATTAATTTATAAAGCTATTAATAGCTGAGTATATATTTTACAATAAAAACGATAATAATAATAATAGTAAGAATAAAAAAAAATACCAAAAATAGCTTTTTATCAGTTAGCAAAACTCAATTAAAAAATTTTGGCACAAAATATAATTTTAATTCTAGTGAATAGACAGACAGTTTATAAAGAAATTATTTCTGTATATTGATCTGTAGAGCAGCTTTCTGTAAATCCCAGTCATAACTTTGTAATGCATCAAAACATTCGCTCAGAGATAAATTATTTGCGTGCAAAATATTTTGCAATTTACATAATTTTATCGCTTTATGAACATTCCATTCGATAAAATTTAATGAATATAAACATTGCTCAGGTTGGACCTACAAAGAAAAATGAGAAAACAAAAAACGATTATTGAATTATGGATTAAAATAATATAATAATAAACTTACCTCTTTTCCTAGAACCTTAGACATTATACGGACTTCATCCGATTCTATTCCACGTTCTCTGCCCTTTGGTTTTTTATCAGCAAATTCTAGTAAATCTTCACAACTTACAGAATGAGAAAAATTATTCTGCAAATGCATGGCTTCATTTCTTCCCTCGCGATTATTGTTATCAATATCAACAGATAATGACAGATCATTATTACCACTAACTTTGGCACTCTCAACAGTTTCTTTAATTTTATTAAATAATACATTATTGGCCAGCTCATTTTTTGGTTGTGCATACTTTGGATATTTCTCTGAAAATTCTAATTTCTTTTTCTCTATCTCCATAATTTTTTCCTCATCGATCTCTTTATTCTCTTCTTTTAATTGGTTATTGCAATTATTATTATTATTATTAATATAATTTAATTGATGATTATTCCGTGAATCAAAGCAACAAAAACTATCCACAACATCTGGTGATGAATTATCGCCACTAATTTTGTTTATATCATTCTCTAATATCGACTCAAAGTGCAACGATGCAGAATCTATATTATCATCATCATCATCATTTGAGTATGACGGTTTGTCCGGCATTTTTAACTGTTTATCAAACATTTCCAAATTTTCATAGGTTCGATCATCGTACATTGTTACCGATTTCATTGACATACTTTTGTCATATTTTTTATTATCTTTTGTGAAAAATGTAGATATATTGGAATCGTTTTGATTTACGTAACAATGGTCCAGCTCCTTTATTTTATCTAAAGACAATTCCTTGTTTAAAACATTGCTATTGTTATTATTGTTATTCGAATTCAAATTATAAAACTGATTCAGTTGCTTTGTATCGTTGATTTCATTTTTTGAAGACAAGTCCACGGATGGCATTGTAAATGATTTCTCTTCAACGGGCGTGGTTTGTGTAATGCGGCTTAATGTTCGCTGAACACCAGACGCAGGAATAATTAGAGGATGTTTCCGCACATGACGTTTTACATTAATTTGCATAACTTTATTACGATCTCGAGGAGGTAAAGGTAATGGATTTAATGAATCAATGTCCTTAGTTGCTATTTCCTTTTTGGTACTACTGCTATGAATGTTTACATCCTTTTCGGAGAAAGAATATTCAGGATTTTTGAGATAACTAGGACTGTCACAAATAGCATCGTTATCGCACCCATTTATATCATTAAAAACTGATTGATTTCCATCTTCATCATTCGCTACGTTTGGACATTGTTTATTTATCCGGGAACGTATAATTGGGAAATTTTTATCTCGCAGTATCCGTAAAGGATTTGAATCAGCAATATCTTGTTCAATTGTGTTGGCTGATCTTTTTGATATTGGCGAAGTACGTAATTTCTGCAAGTTAAATTCCAAATCAGCGGACTTAATATTCGTGTGATAATTATTACTCAAAGTTGAACCTATTTTTCGTGGTAATGTGGATGCGGTTGGTTTCATGTCCATTAAATTTATTTCATCCATATCATACAATGTACGCTTAATATCTAGTTTAGATAGTGTAGCAGTCGGCTTTTCAACTAAACTATTGTAAGCATGACGATACTCTTCAGTTATTGTACTCTGAGAATTAAATTCAATTTGGGAATGGGCGTTGACGGCATTGATGGTTGAAGGATACACAAAATAAAAATATTTTTAAAGGATTACGATTTAAGTAGATTTATTGGTGGTGGTGGTGGTGGTTAGGAATTATCAAAAAACAAATTAAAAAACAAAATTAAAAAAAAAATAATAAAAAAAAAAACAAAATTAGTTAAAAAAAAGAAAAAAGCAAAAATAAATCAAAAAGTTGATAACGTTTTTGAGTCTAGTAATAATAATAATAATAATAATAATAATAAAAACAGGAGCTAAGCTATCTCTAGAACCTAAATTGTTAAATTAATTATATGGGACTGGCACTTCTATTAAACTAATTTTTTATTTTTTGTTCAAACTACTTTACTCTATGGATAAGGTTTCACACGTTCAATTGCAAATAACTTTGTATAAATTTTCAAATATTTATCAATCTTTTTATTGATTATTAATATAATAATTTTATAATAATTCTTAAATAAATTTTGCTTTAAATTATCCAAGACACTGGGTAATATAATTTTTCCTTTCTTGTATTAACATTTTTGTTATTTTATATTATACATTAGAACTTTATAAATATCATTTATTAATTTAATTATTGCTTATAATGGACATAGTTAGTATATACTCTTTGCATAGTTTGCATTTTTTTTTCTTTTTTCTTTTTTATTATTATTGATTATTGAAATAATTGTTTAATATCAAATACGAATAGTGTATATATGTATAATAAAGTGCGATTAAACAGGATCAAACTCTGTTATAGAGTTAATTAAATAATTCATTTTTTTTTTCTTCTCGTTATTAATATTTAATACGAACGATTTGAGAACAATTTGATGCAAGCGATAGGCTACAAATGTCTGTTTCTAGTCATTCTCGCTAGCAAATCAAAATGTGTGTTACTCAAAATTAATAAATAAATAAAGAGGTAGACTCAATAGTAAATCCATTGAGATAATACGACAACGGTAAATAAAACCAATATTTTTTTTTTTAACTTCTCTATACGATTTATGGATACGAATATTTAATTAAATTTAATTTTTTTGTTTACATTAAACTTAAATTAAGAAATAAATAGTTTGTGCATTAAATTTTTATTAATATATTTGAATAAACAAATTAAGCCAACAACTACAATTTTATTTGAAGCAATTTAACTTGTTTATTACTTTATTTACGTTTTGTTATTGTTAATCAACAGTGTTTAATTCAACAAAACAATTTAAAATAATTAGGGTGCTGGACTTGGTGGCATTCTGGGGACAATGAAAAAACGTCGCCGGAAATCAAACGAATCGGTTTCAGTACTATCTGAACTCTCACTGGTAAAATTTTGATATTTTAGCTTCAACTCATTGTATAATTGTTGTGAACTATATTTGTGGGATTGTCGTTGGCGACGACGCCACAATAAATCATTTTGTTTAACTGTTGATACGTGAATTTTTTCGGGCCATTGAAATACATGAGCGGGGGCCGCATTGTTTATAACTTTTTCTTTTTCAATTTTATTTGTATTACTGACCACTGGTGTGAACTTTGTATCAGGGATGCGTTGCTTCGCTATTTGTTCGTTGTCAAAGGGAGTATTTATGAAATTTTGAGTTGTTGGACTTTTACCGGTTAATTTTGAAATATCAAACTCTGAGTACAGTAGCTCTTGATCGAAAGCTGGAGCTGGTTTCTGTATCATACAGTCATCAGTGATTAGTTTAGTAGAAATATTGGCGATATTCGCACGAGGAGGTTTTTCTATTAAATTTTTTATTTTCGAAAAATTATTAATTGGCGCGACAAAATCATACAGATGTCCCTCATATTCTATTTTATCATTACAGTTATCAAAGCACTGCTGATGATATTGGTAATTTATATTTTGCTTATCATTCGTACAATTATACTGTGGGGCACTTTTTATACTACTATTCGAACCATATAGCTTATCCTTATTTTTTGCATAATCATTATTATTATTAATTGATTTACGATTTAAATACTCACGACGTCGTTTAATTGTCAAGATTTTTTTACGAATATCACATTCAGAATGGGCAATATTATGATCGAAATCTCCTTCGCCATCACTACTGGAAGATGAACTAGTATTTAGAATAATTGGATTGTAGCTTAAGCGACGCAAATTACGTGCGCGTATACTCTTCGGCTTAAAAGATATCGAATTGGACGCTATATTAGCACCGCAATCCATAATATTTGCATCCCTTGCTAATTTTTTACTTAGTATAAAATTTGTATTTTTCTTATCATTCAAAATTGGTGATTTCATTTCATAATTTTCTGTAAACGACATTGACCGCTGTCGACTGGTATTTTGATTAATTGAATTTGTATCTAAATTATAACTGAGACCAGTGGTTGACCTATGTGGAATTATTTCGTTTAATTTATTATTATAAATATTCATAATAGATTGGATTGAATTATTGCTCGAATGAATTAATTTACGTAATGGCGGCGATGTCGATATTTGAGTATGATAACGTCCTGAAGACCCTAACGTAGCAGCATCATTTGCATTTGTGGTGAAAACAAATTCGCGTGGACTACTATTTATTGTATTCACCTTAGGGCTAACATTTGGGATTTCTTCAATTTTTGAATTAACTAGTGGTGAACCACTGGAATTAATATCGATCAAATTTGGACTATTTTCCGTGTGATATTTCGAATTTTTCGCGATATACGACGACGGTTTGCTATTCAAATTTATTTCATATGATAATTTAGAATTTATTTTTGGATTATCATTGAATATGTAATTTTCGCCAAACAATGTTTCCGCAGAATCGGTCTTTTCTAAATCATTGAATGTTTGTAAAAAATCAAAATTTAAAGCTTTCAACGTATTTTCAATGTCTAACAAATTTTCGCCTATTAAATCGCGAGTTTTTTTATCAATATGTTTTTGTGGCAATATATTATCATTTTGTGCGGTTGTTGTCGCGGCGGCTGGCGGAAAATCTAAATTAAACGGTTTTCTCAATATTTCACGTGATTTCTCAAAGCAAAAATCTGTCGTCTTCTTATCAAATAAAGGTATTCTGATGTCTAAATTATTATATTTTTCTATTTCAGATAATGAACGAAAACGCTATTATATAAATATATTTTTAATAAAGAAATAAATAAATAATAAAATGAAAAGAAATAAATAAATAAATAAATAAATATTTAAGTCAGAATAAAATTAATGAAACATAAAAAAAAAAAAAAAAAAAAAAAATAACGAAAATAGTGGAAATTTAAGGATTTTTTTTTTTTTTTAATTTTTTTTTATTTTGGGTATAGAAAATATATTTAATATTTTGTTATTTAATTAGTATTTTTAAATATAGTGTGTGTGATGATGAAATAAATTAAATTAAATGTTTGAAAAAAAAAAAAAAAAAAAAAAATCCCTAATCTATTTTACAAAAATCTTCATAAATCAATCGCATTATCAATATAATCTAAAAACTGTGAGTTTTTTTATTTTTATTTTATTTTTTAATTAATTAATATTAAGATGCAAAATACGGATGTTTAATTATATTAATGAAAAATTACATTTAATAAGCATGTAATTATTTAATTAACAAAAAAAAAATAAAAATAAAAATAAAATAAAATAAAAACGAAAAACAAAATACACAACAAACAGAAAAAAAAAAAAGAAAAACCATTTTTGTTTTTTAGCAAACAGAAACGGAAAACGAAAAAAAAGAAAAACAAAAATAAATACAAATTATGAGGTAGGAATAAAATTTTGGGATTTGTAGTAAAATTAGAAATAAAATAAAATCAGAAAAATAAAAATATAATTACGAATAATTTTTTTTTTTTTTTTTTGTTTTGTTTTTAAATAAAAATAAAATGATTGCATAAAAATACTGTTAGGGCGCTGACACATTATTACAACTGCTATGATGATTACCAACATTTACTCTTCATAATTCAAGTTAGATTTTAATTACGACTATTCAACAAAATAAAAAAAAAAGAATTAGCATCGCAAATATGTTTTATTTTAGCGTGTTTTTTTTTTTTTTTTTTTTTTTTTTTTGTTGCTACATGACAATTATGAAATGATTTTAAAAAGCTTCGTTTAATTATTGATATTACAGAAATTATACTCATAGATGATTTTTTAAGCTTCATAAACCTATTTATTGTCTGGATCAGGCTAAAATATATTTATTTTTACAATTTTATGCAAAAGTCTTACCTGTAAATCTGTGACATTCTTTAAATCATCTGTAAATGGCTTTCTCTCTTTTGTTTGAGTTAACGTATTTGTATTTCCGGTAATGTTTACATTTCCATGTGAAGTGTGATGAGTTCCAGCTGTCATATCTTTATCTCCTGAATTGGAACAACTATTATTATTATTATTGTTACTAAAGTTTGTCGCACCATTTCCCCCGTGGGATGATAAATTTGGAAAACGAAAACTGAACTTTCGTTTTGGACTTTGTATTGTAGCTTGATCAGATACCAGATCTGTCATTGATCTAAAATAAGAACATGTACAAATAAAACAAATCTTTTCTAATTTTTTATTCAAAATTAAAACATACCGTGCACTTATTTCATTTGCCATTTCGATAGCATGATTTAACATTTTTTCATCCTTAACTGAGATTGGTTTTACAGATCCGCCTTTTTTCTTAGCCTTATTATTTGGTCCTGTTGATAAAACCGAATTGCTACTACTACTTCCAGCACCCGAACTGTTTTTACGGTGTAATTTTGAAGTTAATTCGGTTATTTCATTTTTTTTATTTGTATGATCAATGTCGGGGGACAGTGGTGGTGCCTGTTGCGATTGAGTAGTTGCAGACATAGATTTAAACATAAGATTCATTTCATCCAATAATGATGGTCCTAAATCTATATTAGCTGGTATCTCATCATCTGATATTTCATGATATTCATGAGGTTGTTCATCCCACTGCATCGATTTTGTAATATCTGTTTGAAAACAAAATTCTTCTCCAAAGTCATCGGTTTTTGTTGGTGCTAGTTGATTGACATTACGATGCAAAGAATGTACGTCAGATGTCACAAAAGGATTTGAACCGCTGAACATACTAGACGATGTTGCATCAACAATGTTTGTGTTTGAAAAATCAAATGCAGTAACAAAGCTATCACTACGTTGAGTAATATTAGAAGAATTTTCTATAGCATTAAAAGAGTGATTCGTTGATGATGAACCATTTTCCGGGAAGTAACCACTTGCTGTTTGTATCGAATCAGGACTTGTCGGAGTAGGCGGTAAAAGTAGCGGAGTCTGTTCTAAGTCTTCAGACGGCTTATAAGGTGTAACAATCTGTCGAGGAAGATGATTATACTGAAAAAATTATGATGAAGATTTAATTGAATAAAACAATATTCAAAATACAATATTTATTACATGTTGAGTAGTGGCCAAAAACGAAACGTCACCAAAATAAGCTCCATCTAATCCTACATGACCTGTGTGCTTTAAATCATTTTGAGGTCGAGATATCATCTCCGTTTTTAATTTTCTTTTGCTTGATCTATCCATTGTACGATTAAAGGAATCACTGAAATGCATCATCAAATTATTATATGTAAATAAAGCACTATGTAAAAAAATAAAATACCGGTTATTCGAGGATGGTAGATTTCCAATAAAGGCTACAGTATTTGCAGGATTAAATAAGCCTGTTTTACCAGAATTAAGAACACCTTTCCAGTATGATGTATTTGTTGTTCTATCTAGTACAGTAATTATTTCATTTTGACGATACATTAAATATTCTTTCTTAGATTCACTAAATGCTACAATTGTTTTTAATTGTTCAGGCTTAATATCAGGTAATAATGAATATATCTCATTGAATTTTTGACGTTTATTCGGATCATGTTGCCAGCATTTTAACATTAACATATAATACTCTTTTGGACAGCATTCTGGTTGCTCTAAACGTTGATAATTAGGTTCATCTATCGCTTCTAATATTTGATGGCCTGTCAACGCTGCCCATGGTTGAAAACCGTATGAAAACATCTCCCATAAACATACTCCATATGCCCATACGTCAGATGCATTTGTAAAACGTAAGAAATTTATACATTCAGGTGCGCACCAAGCAATAGGAAGTTTTAAATTGACATTAAAATTTGTTTGATAATAATCTTTTCCAACTCCTAATGCTCTTGACAAACCAAAATCAGAGATTTTTACTTTATTCTTGCTAAATACCAAAATATTTCTAGCAGCCAAATCTCTATAAAAAACCATAAATAAATATTCGTTTATTATTTAGTATCGAGTATTTATTTATAGTATTTACCTATGAATTAATCTCTTGTTTTCTAAATACATCATACCATTACATATTTGCATTGCAAATTCACATAAAGTTGGAACTGTCAGAAAGCTTACTCGTAAACTAGAATCCTTTAAGCATTCCAACAACGAACGCAAATGAGCTAGTTCAGTTACTAACATCAATGCATCTGTGTCTAATACTACACCATATAAGCGTACAATGTTTTCATGCTCAATCGAATGCATTATTGCTGCTTCTTTTAAAAAATCCATTGGATTTGATTGCATTCTTTCACGACACAAGCATTTTATTGCAACTTGAATCTGAACAAAAAAAAAAAAAAATAGGGATTATAAATATGTCATACAAATTTATAATGTGTCTTACTCTTTCACTTCCGTTTGTCCAAACACCTTGTTGAACAATACCAAATTCGCCGGTTCCTAGTTGTTTATTCACACATATCGCATCTGCAGGTATTATATGCTTATTAGATGGTATTTTACTTGGAGAACTTTCTTCTTTTAATACTTGTTGTGTAATATTTTGCGTTAATACCTAATAAATAATTTCGTTTTAATTAAGAAAACAAAACGCAAAATTTATCTTACATTTGGATCATCTTTTTTCGGGTTTTGAAGAAGTCGTTTAAATTTGCTAAAGTAGCCATGGGGAAAATATTTTTCGTAATATTTCCTTAATCTCCTTATTTCTGGTCGAGTTAACCCAACTTGCCTTAAATCCTCATCTGTTGCATATTTTAACTGTGATACAGTATTTATTTTTAAATCAGTTCTAAATACAAATTAAATTATTAGAATTGAGTATTATTACATTAAATGTATTTAAATATTAATTACCGTATTGAATTATAATAGTGTTGTAATTCGGATTCAACAAAAAATTCATATAAATCTATATGTTTGGTTTCTAAAATTATAAAAATTTAATAATTTATGTATATAATTCGATTTTTATTTTAATTGTTTTTATTATTAAAGCAAAAATCATTTAATGTCATTTGGCGAAATGAAAAAAAAATTAATTAATTGATAATAAATAAATAAAATAATAAATAAATAGTTGTGTTAGTTATATTAATATTAAAATTAATGAAAATTTATTGTGGTCCCATTTGTATGCAATTTTTTATTATTAATTTCAATATATTGAACTCTTCTTACCCATAATCGGTGTCGTCATTGTTTTCTTTAAAATATTGTAATCACAAGAATATTGTTTGTTTTATTAGACGACGTTATAAACTATTTAATTTATTTACAATATATTACACATTAAGCTTAATATTATCTTTTTTTTTAATAATTTTCACCAGAATGGAAAGAATAATTCATAATTTAATAAGATAACTATATATTGTTGACAGATTAGCGGCCATCTTCCATCTAATGTTTTAATGCTAAAAAGATTTATGCATTATAAGCAACAACAATATAAGATATATAAATATGTTTTCACAATCTAATTACCATTATATTTTTTAAATTAAAATTGGAAGTAGAAAACAATTTTTTATATTCCACTTGTTCAAATATTTATTAAAAAATGTACTTGTCATGAAATTGTTTTAAAAAAAATTTCGAACCATTGGGGTGGAAAGTTTTTAAGCTTTGATTTAGTTCAGTGTCTCTACAGTGGTTTCACAGGAGGAAAATTTCTCGGTAAACGTCAAAAAAAGAAAACAAAAAAAAATACAATAAGTTCACACGTGCTTATCATAAGTTTATTTCAACTTTGCACTAACAAAAATGTCTTTGGCTTCAAATGAATTACCAGAAAAATTAAAATCATGGAAAGAATATAACAAGAAAAGAAAAGAACAACAGAAAATTTGGAAAGAAGAAAAATTAATTAAACAAATTAAACGTGATAATTTAGTTTGTGTTTCAAATCCACCATTTGAAAATTGTAAATAAACGTTAAAAGGAAAATTCAATATTTTTAATATTAATTAAATATTATTTTAGTTAAAAAGTTATCAACAGTTAGCATAGCTGTGCCAGGATCAATTTTAGATAATGCTCAATCTTTGGAACTAAGGACATATCTTGCTGGCCAAATAGCCCGAGCAGCATGCATATTTAATATTGACGAAGTTGTAATATTTGATGATTATGGTACTAATGGACCCACAGCTACTAAACTATCAAAAATCGAAACAAATGAAGGTTTGCAAACTGCTCGTCATTGTTGTGTACAATTAGCAAGAATTCTTCAATATTTAGAATGCCCTCAATATTTGAGAAAACATTTCTTTCCTATACATAACGATTTGACATTTTGTGGTTTATTGAATCCTTTGGATGCACCGCATCATTTAAGACAACAAAATAGTTTTTGTTTTCGAGAAGGCATTGTCACTAATAAATCTGTGAAAGAGAAAAAAAATGGTTCATATGTAAATATTGGTTTATTAAATGATGCGTATGTTGATACACCTCTTACGGCAGGTTTAAGAGTAACCGTAAAATTGGAAGCTAATATAGGTATAATTTTGTGTAATTAATTATATAAGTAAATAGTAAATAAAAAATGATTTATTTTAGATTTGAAATCAAAGAAAATAAAAGGAACTGTTGTTTCCCCAAGTCAACCTCGTCAAGAAACGGGCGTGTATTGGGGATATAATGTTCGGATAGCAAACTCCTTGTCAAAAATATTTACTCAATCGCCATATGAAAATGGTTATGATTTAATAATAGGAACATCAGACAAAGGGAAATCTGTCAACGATGTTACAAATGATTCACTTAAATTTGACCATACTATTATTGTATTTGGAGGCCTAGAGGGTCTGGAAGCAGCATTGGAAAATGACAATACATTAGAAGTGGACAATCTCGAGCATTTATTTGATGAATATTTAAACACTGTTCCTAATCAAGGTTCAAGGACGATTCGAACAGAAGAAGCAATTTTAATAACATTGTCGTGTATTAATGATAAGTTGGCACCGCGTGAAAAGGCAAAGAAATTTAACTTAAAAGACCATATTCCACACAGCGGCGACACATAAAACTCACAATCAAATACACATTATCTACTTATAAGATGGATTGGGCATGCGTAATTTATAATGCAAAATGGTTCCACCATTGGTTTCATTAAAACAGCAAATGTATTGATTTAGTTAGCAATTTTGACATAAAAATAACTCATGAAATTATATAAATAAAGATAATTGTAAAATAAAAGTAAAAATATAGTTTTCTTTAATTGCATAATGTATTTAAGTACCATTAATATAAAATGTATAGAATCGGAATATTTTTTTATTTGATTATAAATCCAGGTATATTGTTTATGCAAATGTAAATAAAATTTTAAGTAATCTCGTCATAATTTTCTTACAAGTTTTAAGTCAATTACTATCGAATACTGTACATAAGACATCTGCTGCTGTTGAAAAAATAAATGATTTATGGTGCTACACATGTCATACTATGGAAGATGGAGAATCATGCATAGAATTAACAACAAATCATTCAAATTTATATAAAAAATGTAAACCAGATGAATTTATTTGTATGGTAATTAGTGATGAATATGCTATGATGCAGTTTTTATTTTTGTCAAACCAATCTAATGTAAAAAAAATGTTTTTTTCTACTCAAAGGTTAAAAGATTTTCATATACAACCAGCACGGAGAATGCAACTTCCAGTCCAAGAATGTGGTCCTTGGAACGTCGTTGTTCAACAATATGCGAACCAGATTGTATAGTTATTGGAGAACGAACCAAATTATACGCATGCACCTCATGCTGTGAAACTTCATATTGTAATACGGGAAAGGGTGGTGTTAAAGATATTTTTAAATCTTTTAGTGAGAAATATTTTACTTTTATCATCTTAATTATAATAAATATATTTATAAATAAGTACTTCCAATATTAAATTAAAAAATTCCTTTAATATGATTTAAAATAAATATTTTAACAGTTTTCAATATATTACAAGCATGTTTTTCTTTAATCATTAATATTATTCCTCTGTTTGTACTGTCCGTACTTCCCTTCTTATTTGATTTACAACTTCTGCTAAAGCTTGTGGATGAACTCCTGCTTCACAGAGTTTGATACAAATGTCTAAAGTTTCCAAGTTTAACCCAGTATTTAACAATTGGGATATGCTATGTATATTTGATCGCAACATTTGTGATTTTTGTATTCGAAGATATGTGCTGGAATCATTATCGTTATCATTTGATTGGGGCATCTTTTTATCAAAATAAAACTGAAAAAATTTAATAAATTAATCTATCCAATAATATGTTAATGAAATTTACTTACTGTTATCAATTATTTACTAATGTTTTTGTTTATATTTTTTTATTGTCAATTTTGTAGACTAAAATTTAGGGTGCGTATCTAAATTTTAAGCAATTTCAATTGTCAATTTTCTTTTGTATAACAGAATAACCCAGTGAACTTTATTTATGTAGAATATTAATCCACTATGAAAATTTAGTTTTAATTAAAATTAGATTTATTTTTTATATTTTTGTTCTTTATTTACTATTTGACTACACAAATCTTACAGAATCTATTTAAATATCTTTAAACGACACCCATTTTATATTTGGCTTAATTAGAAATTCGTCACGACTTAATGTATCTAAATATCGAACCTAAAAATAAAAATGCATTAAACCCAAATTTTTAAAAATATTGCCTTGATAAAGTACCTGGCATCTAATGTACTGGACTAACTTTTCTATGTTTTCATAGTTTTCACAATCTTTTTCAAAAAATCTTCTCCAAACAGCTCCAGCTAAAGATTTATCATCTGACATAATTCCTTCATCATATGTTATTAAAGCAGCTTGAAATTGTTGAGCCAAAATTTGTATTTGTGCTCTTGTTTGAGATGGATTATCAGCACCGAGTTTTTTTGCTCTTGTATTTACATCAGTCCACATTGCTTCGACAATACAATTTCTTAAAAATCTACCATCTTGACCATTTTCAGAACCTTCTGCCATCGACCGTAATAATAGCATCCAAATATGTAACTCAGTTACAAGGAACCATGAATTAAAAGTATTTGGTAAACAGAATTTATCAAAAAAGATTTGATAATTAATATTGTCCGCAACTGATTCATATAAGATAAAACTGGACACTCTTATTCTCTATAATTTAATATAACAGAGATTATAAATATTAAGTACTACGTTTTAAAAGTATAACAAACCGATTTTATATTTGGATACCATCCAACTTTCTTCATTAAGTTTTTAAAAACTCCTTCCTTATCTGCTGCTATTGTATGTGTTGAAAACTTTTTTTGGTTCCCGTGTGCAATATATACATTATTTATTTTGTTACATTTGTAATTGGATACATTTATTAAATTATTTGTGCAATAATTTGTAATATTCAGAAAATTTGACCTATGCGAAAATTTTAATAAAAAAGATGTGCTCTGGAATTTAATAATATTGTTATAACACCCTGTTATATAATTTTCAAAATAAAATGCTTACTTTTAATGAATTACTAATAATATTCATTATGTTATTTTTATTATTATAATAAGAAATTACTTTAACCTATAATTAAAGTAATTTAATTCCAATATTTATCAAAGTGTACTGCCCTGGCGGTTTTGACAGTAAATTTTCTTTTTTCACAATTTGTGTAATTGACATTTACGGTGTAAACACAAAAATAAATTTGACGTTTAATTAAGTAAGAAATATAAATAGCTACCTAATAATTGCGAATTTTAGAAAGGAATTTGCTTATAGGTAGCATACAATTAAGATGGGCACAAATAATGATGGGAATGCATTATCCAAATTTGAGGATCGTAAAAAAAAGCTATTTCAATCCTTGGATACAGCAGAAAATTGTATTAAAGGTACCACTCTAGAGCAAATGGAAACAAATTATAAATTGATACATGTAAAAGATAAAGATTCCATTAAAAAATTAAATATATCAAAGTTTCGAGGAAAAGAAAGCATTTTTAAAAGACCCGAAGCACCGTTAGCAAAATGTTTAAAGCCGAGACATATTCCTGATTTCCAAGTAAAGAGAAAAATAAAATTTAATTGTTTTGCATATAAGGTATTATAATATATTTGTATTTAGAAAAATCCAAGGAAGTGGAAGAAATATACACTTGATGATGTTGATATTTCTGACAGGACAAACACATCTGCAGCTTTAAGTTTTTTAAAAGAAATAGAAGAACGTAAACAAGACGATAGTTCTGAAGATGACAAAGATATGCCTGAAGCCAAATTAAAATTCAAACCATTTAACAGATCTAAATTAAAATTCAATAATTCAGTAAAATTATCGGCGATAGTGAAAGATGATGTAGGCGATGATGAAAAATCTTTATTAAAAGGATCAAAAGTAGTAATGCCAGAATATGTAATAGGACAAAAAATAAAAAAAATTAAAAAAAAATCAAACACTAATGTTGGTAATAAAGAGGCTTTATCAAGTGGATTAAAATTAGATCATTTATTAGAAATTGAAGATGAATAGCTTATGAATGAATAAACATCATAAATCACTTGTAATAATTTATATAAAATAATAAAATATCTATAATCTAAAATCTATTTTTCTAATTATTGAAAAAAAATTATGTATGAGTAGAGACGACATCTATAGGGAAGAATCTAAATTATAATAAGAGTATGGTTAGAAGAAAAAATACAACCTAAAGAAAAGAGGAATATTCTAAATTGGTAATTTTATTTAAATACATTAGAAATTTAATAAGTTTTATTTAAATCCATTGACATACAATAAATAATTATTAATAAATGATTAAAATGTATAATTTAAGTTAATTATTTGCAAAGAAAGAAAAGTTTAATTTTGTGCCTAATACATAACCTATAAAACAAAGTTTGAGAGATCAGCATGCAGATTTAAAGTTTGCTTAATAAATTAATTAATTATCAATTGATCGTTTAATGATTAAATGCTTAAAATGATTAAAATTAAATATATGTTTTATTAATTGATTTATGTAATATTAAATATGTGCCTGGAGCATTATAGTTCTGCATTATCATGTAAAAGTTTGGTATTCGGTGTAATAAAGAAGAACGCAGCCTAATATGTATGTCACCACAAAATTTAGATTCAATTTTATCTGTAAAATAATAGTGACACGTTAATTTTTTATTTTGTGACTTTATTTATTTAATATTTTAACATAAATTTATATTTTATAATGCAATGAATATTCAAGAAATTATATTTGCCATATTTTCAATTATATCGTCGTTTTTTATTGTTTGTGTTGTTATAGCAATAGGTAGAATTTCTTCTAGCATTTTACATAAATGTGTTTCAAAACAGCAAAAATACCTAATTTTAAATATTTTTTCTTTATTTCAGGGTGGTATTTTGTATGGAAATTATTCTTATCGAGATTTAAATTAGTTCGGGAAATTCTTGGGGTTATTAATGATAAATCACCCATAAATAGTGACAATAAAGGAAGAGGGACAAAGTCCAAAAAAATTAGAAAGGAATAAATTGTGATAAAATATAAATAAAAATGAATATACGATGTGCCAGGCCGGAAGATTTAATGAATATGCAGCATTGTAATTTATTATGTTTGCCCGAAAATTATCAAATGAAATATTATTTTTATCATGGACTAACGTGGCCTCAATTGAGTTATGTAGCTGAAGACGATAAAGGTAATATTGTTGGTTATGTATTAGCTAAAATGGAAGAACCAGAACCAGGTGAGGATAGTAAACATGGTCATATAACATCATTAGCTGTCAAACGTTCATACAGACGTTTAGGATTAGCGCAGAAATTAATGAATCAGGTAAATACATGAAAATAAATTTATTAAAATTAAACCAAACCGTGGACAATAACCTTTCTTTTCTTTTTCAAGGCATCCCAAGCTATGGTTGAGTGTTTTGATGCTCAATATGTTTCATTACATGTGCGTAAAAGTAATCGTGCTGCATTGAACCTTTATACAAACTCGCTAGGCTTTAAAATATTAGAAGTGGAACCAAAATACTATGCGGACGGTGAAGATGCTTATTCAATGAGACGTGATTTGAGTGAAATTGCTAAAAAGTTGCATCCAGATCGAATAATTGATGTGCATGGATTACAACAGATAGCTCAAATAAAACCAAATACAAATGCTCGTAATGATAGTGGCCATGTACACCATGATGGCCATTGCTGTTAAAATAATTATTTATAAAAATAAAAAATCATGAATACAAATAAAAATAAATTACTTTATAAATAAAATAATACAAAAAGGTTTTTGTATTGACTTAAGTTCATTTTTAATTTACTACACCTATTAGTAATATATAAATTACGATTAAATAATTATTCTAAAAAAAAAAACATAAATAAAAAAATTTGGCAATGTAATTTCACTGAAACCAAAATAAATAAAAGAAAAAGAGTAAAATTATTGTGAACAAAATATTTATTTCTTTATTTCAATTAATAATATTATGTGCATACATGAATAAAACATTTCATTATTATTATTATTATTATTATTTTGTTTTTAGTAATTATTATGAAAATAAATATTTATTTTTCTTTTAAATAATTGTTTAATTAAATTATTTCAATTAATTTTAAAGCTTGCAGTAAAAAAGGCACATTTTTATTCTTATACATTGAAAATTTCAATCAATCGATTTTATTATTCATCATTTCATTATATATTATTTAATGAGATTAAATATTTATAATTTACGTTTTAACAAAAATTAAATAGGTTAATGCACCGAGATTTACTTCCTTTTTTTTCCATTTGTATTCTTTTAGAAATAATTAATAATTTTTAAAGAGAATGTCTCATCTCTACTATTAAGCATTTTTAGTTTTTATTAATATAATTTTTGGAAGATTTATGACTAGTAAATTTACACATTTTCTTTATATAATGCTTGTTATTTTTAGTTCGGAAATTAATATTTATTTATTCAGCGTAACTCAAAATCTTTAACCTTTGACCTCTTATCAATATGAAAAAGCTTTAACTGCTGTTTTGATTTTATTTTGAAAGTATTCGTATTAATCATTAATTATTATGAAATTATCAGTAACTTATAAAATGTTTACTCTGTGCGATGTTTTTAATTTGACTATAATAAAATAAAATAATTTATATATGAATTAGTGAAATCTTTGTTGCGGGCACAAAAAAAGAAAAAAAAGTTAATACAAACACAAAAAAAGTAAAATAAAAATAACAAACATATATATGTATATATATAACGAAAAAAAAAATTAATTAAATTATTCATAATTTTTCAACATAATTGCCAGGAAAAGTGCCAAAATATCCGGTACGCTGTGATGTACCAACGTACCAACCATCGTCACATTTTTCAAGTACGTAAACTATATCTCCCTCATGTAGTTCCAATTCATCGGTGTTTTGTGGCGCATATTTGTAAAGGGCTCTAAAACTGAAATCATAATTGAAAAAAAAAAATTTTATGTATTTTAATTATTCCTATTATTCAGGTTTTTTTTTTTTTTTTAATATTCAATAAAACAAATAGATAAAAATAAAAACACATACGCAATGGGTTCAGAATTTGTATCTACATGTAAGACTTCTGTCTTTTGGATAGATTTAGATTCTCTAATTAAACCATTTGGTTGTGATTGTGATGTATAATGATTATGACCATTTACTAAATTATCCAAATCTGTTGCATATTGTGTGGTGCGTTCGGTCGTTATATCTGGATGTTGCTGTTGATGTTGTAATAGCTGTTGATAATTAGGTAAAGTGATTAAAGAATGAGCGGCAGGTGAACCAACTGGTTTAGCTATTACTTTTGTACTGGTTAAAGTTGGCCGATTTTCTTCGGAACCAATATCTGTTAGTACCTATTTCATGTGCATTTTTTTTTTTTTTTTTTAACAATATTATAAATAAGAAAATTTAGCGTTAAGCAAAGCAATAAAAATTAAAAATTAATAGAAAACATACAAATAATTAATTAATTAAAAAATAAAAAAGAAAAGAAAGATGTAGAAAAGTTCAAAGTTTATTTATCGATTCAATTGAACTTATTTTTAGATGCAGCGAAATCTTGCTAATCCGAGCGCTAATATCATTTCCCAAAATGTTTCTAATCAAATAGCAAAATTATTATTTTTTATTTTTTTTTTAAAGTGTTAATTAGCGATCAGAATAGCTAGATTTTTTTTTTTTTTTTTTTACAAAAATAATTAATTTAGGAGAAAAATAATCAAAACATAAACATACTTCAACATAAGCAACTGGGAATATTCCTTTCCGATTAGCAATCCTTCCTTCGAACCAATTATCATCAACACGTCGCGTTAACGTTACTAATTCACCTTTATTTAGTGATAACTCAATAGCTGATTGGGCTGAGAAATTATATTTCGCACGTGCCTGACCTTCTTGCTGCTTTTTTGCTTTTACCCGAACACCATCTTTTGATATTATCTGCATATTTTAATACTTTTTTATTCATTCATTCGTTTTTTATAACTAATCTTATAAATAGAAAGTTTTTTTTTTTTTTTTTTATTTATTTTACAAATAAAATTTCTTTTCTTTTCTATAACTTTTCTTTTAGTGAAAATAATTAACATTTTGTGCATTTATTGTTTGACAATATTTTTATTTTTATTATTATTATTAAACGATGTTATGCAAAATTATTGATAATGAAAAATGTTTAAATACATGCAGTGACTAAATAATCTATTTACCTCGATGTAATTTGAGGGCAAAAGTCCAACATTTGCATTGTGTTCGCCTTCATACCAGTTGGCATCGATTTGTCGACGAATATAAATGATATCACCCTTCTTAAATGATAACTCTCTAAAATTAGATATGGATTAATTAAATCTTTTTCGAAAAATATTTTTAGACGGATTGTTACCGATTTGACTGTCCCTGAAAATTGTATAGCGCCTTAGCAATTGTTTTTGGTAAAAGTTGATGTTGCTGAATTGTAGAAAAATCAGTTGGGAAGTCATCATATCGATTCAACGATATGGGTGATTTTTGTGATGGCGTAAAATTATCTGTGTGACGACGATTTGTCATATCTTGTAATTCTTGTAAATATTTCCGACGACGTTCTTCTTGGTAAATCTTTTTCATAGACTCCGCTTGTTGTTTCGCTAATTCATTTTCTGGCACAGAATCCTTATATTCATAACGTATTGGACTGCGATAATGAATATTTACATCACTTTCAATGTAACGATGCGGCGATTCTTTACAAGATAAAAGTAGAAATTAATTAATTAATTATTATCTATTGTTCGTTATCAAAGATTCAACAAAATATTTCGATTTTGATCCAGCAATGATAACATTTTTACATGTATACGTAATTAACATGTAAACACAAAAATATTTTTTAATTAAACATATTTTGCTGTCTGCAAACTTTGTTGATTAATTGTTTTAAAAATTAAAATAAAAATGATTTTTTATTTTTAATAAATAAATATTTGTTTAATAAATAAATAAATAAAAAAACTCTTTTCAAACAATGATAAAATATTTTTTCAATGTTATGATGAGAATTTTACACACAAAATTTAACGTAGCTTGTGGGAATGGGAAAAATATCACAATACAAAAAAATACAAAAAGAAATAAAAAAATTAAAATATTTTATTCATATAATAATTAATTTGAATGTCAGCAATGTGCTGTTGACCATATAAATTATGGTACGGAACACTTAGATTAAATTTATTTCCGGAATGAAATATATTTTACTATTTATATTCAGTAATAATTTACATAATTAGATTATGAATGATTTATAGAAGTAATTGATTACTTAATAAATTAATATTAACACATTTAATTAATTTATTTACCCATATTAATGTAACAACTTTTTATTTTCTGTTTTCTTTTTTAAACCGATCTCTGAAAATCACAATAATCGAAATAATCCAAATTTTCTAAATATACACTTTGTATAGTACGTACATTTAGTATTAACACTTAACTTAACTTTTGTATAAACAAAACAAATGAATTATTTTGATAATTAAAAGGAAAAAAAAGTTTTAAACAAAACACATTTATTAACAAACAATTAAACTATGCCTGATAATTATTTTAATGAAACGGAGAACGGTGAATGCGAATTAACATACAACATCACAACCTAGTGAAGACTTAAGACTGATGTGAATAAAAAGTTGAGAAGTCGGTTATTGTGTATCTGTATTTATCGTTACGATAATGTGAAATCTTAAATTAGTTAGTATGTGGACAGTAAATTTTTGTTTTTATTTTCTGTACAATAAAATAAAATAAAATAAAATAAAATAAAATACAACTTAGGCTGTGAGAGAATAATACATAGTATAGAGGTTGAACTTGCTAACTGAGCTGAAACATACATGGCGTTCACTGTAGATAATATTAAAAAAATAAAATAAATTAAATTGTAAATTAATTTAATTGATTGATAATGAAAAATAGTATTTATTGTTGTGATTTGTGTTTATGAAACTATACAAATTTGATTTAGACGATCATATGCGTTAAGCAGTTGATATATAATAACAGAATACAAGAAACAAAGTGAAAGCTTAATTTAAGTTATTATTTAAAAAAGATAACCGCTCCGAAATAGTACATTTCATTCAAGTATACGTTGTATGTTTTATTTTTATTTTTCGTTTTCTATTTACACGTTTTAAGTGTGATATTTCAGTGCTGACATTACTAGCATAGTTAATTATGTTCATTAAAACGTGTTTCTTAGAGCGGAAATATTTATACAGCATACTTTGGGAACCAATTCGAGTCTGTAGACCAAGTTTGAGACAAATTAAAAAATATTTAATTTTTCACGAAAAATGCATACAAAGTATCAGGAAAAATTTCAATTTTGAGGGTGAAAATAAAAAAAAATCGTAGCAAGCTGAAACTTTGCACAAATGTTCATTATGAGGTGCTGAATCGAGTTAGTTCTTGGAGTTTTCCGATTAAAAATTTATTTCTCGAGATATGGGCATTGGAAGTTCAGAAAATAATAAAAAAAACACATTTTTCCGTGTTTGAAATTTTTTTTCTCAAAAACTTTGTTCCAAGCCCATACTTTTTTTATTGCGTCCTAATAGTTTATTTATTCCTGAATACAAAGCACCAAAAATATTAGATCTAGGGTCTATTTTGGCCGAGATACAGCTATAAATCGAAGAATACTACATTCAAGATTGGCAAGATTGGCCATCTGGAACTCAACTACTGATAACTTTTTATTAATATTTTTTACCGCGGATTTATTTGCACAGCATACATTCGGAACCAATACGAGTCCCTAGACCAAGTTTGAGCCAAATTAAAAAATATTTAATTTTTCACGAAAAATGCATACAAAGTATCAGGAAAAATTTCAATTTTGAGGGTGAAAATAAAAAAAAATCGTAGCAAGCTGAAACTTTGCACAAATGTTCATTATGAGGTGCTGAATCGAGTTAGTTCTTGGAGTTTTCCGATTAAAAATTTATTTCTCGAGATATGGGCATTGGAAGTTCAGAAAATAATAAAAAAAACACATTTTTCCGTGTTTGAAATTTTTTTTCTCAAAAACTTTGTTCCAAGCCCATACTTTTTTTATTGCGTCCTGATAGTTTATTTATTCCTGAATACAAAGCACCAAAAATATTAGATCTAGGGTCTATTTTGGCCGAGATACAGCTATAAATCGAAGAATACTACATTCAAGATTGGCAAGATTGGCCATCTGGAACTCAACTACTGATAACTTTTTATTAAAATTTTTTAGCGCGGATTTATTTGCACAGCATACATTCGGAACCAATACGAGTCCCTAGACCAAGTTTGAGCCAAATTAAAAAATATTTAATTTTTCACGAAAAATGCATACAAAGTATCAGGAAAAATTTCAATTTTGAGGGTGAAAATAAAAAAAAATCGTAGCAAGCTGAAACTTTGCACAAATGTTCATTATGAGGTGCTGAATCGAGTTAGTTCTTGGAGTTTTCCGATTAAAAATTTATTTCTCGAGATATGGGCATTGGAAGTTCAGAAAATAATAAAAAAAACACATTTTTCCGTGTTTGAAATTTTTTTTCTCAAAAACTTTGTTCCAAGCCCATACTTTTTTTATTGCGTCCTAATAGTTTATTTATTCCTGAATACAAAGCACCAAAAATATTAGATCTAGGGTCTATTTTGGCCGAGATACAGCTATAAATCGAAGAATACTACATTCAAGATTGGCAAGATTGGCCATCTGGAACTCAACTACTGATAACTTTTTATTAATATTTTTTACCGCGGATTTATTTGCACAGCATACATTCGGAACCAATACGAGTCCCTAGACCAAGTTTGAGCCAAATTAAAAAATATTTAATTTTTCACGAAAAATGCATACAAAGTATCAGGAAAAATTTCAATTTTGAGGGTGAAAATAAAAAAAAATCGTAGCAAGCTGAAACTTTGCACAAATGTTCATTATGAGGTGCTGAATCGAGTTAGTTCTTGGAGTTTTCCGATTAAAAATTTATTTCTCGAGATATGGGCATTGGAAGTTCAGAAAATAATAAAAAAAACACATTTTTCCGTGTTTGAAATTTTTTTTCTCAAAAACTTTGTTCCAAGCCCATACTTTTTTTATTGCGTCCTGATAGTTTATTTATTCCTGAATACAAAGCACCAAAAATATTAGATCTAGGGTCTATTTTGGCCGAGATACAGCTATAAATCGAAGAATACTACATTCAAGATTGGCAAGATTGGCCATCTGGAACTCAACTACTGATAACTTTTTATTAAAATTTTTTAGCGCGGATTTATTTGCACAGCATACATTCGGAACCAATACGAGTCCCTAGACCAAGTTTGAGCCAAATTAAAAAATATTTAATTTTTCACGAAAAATGCATACAAAGTATCAGGAAAAATTTCAATTTTGAGGGTGAAAATAAAAAAAAATCGTAGCAAGCTGAAACTTTGCACAAATGTTCATTATGAGGTGCTGAATCGAGTTAGTTCTTGGAGTTTTCCGATTAAAAATTTATTTCTCGAGATATGGGCATTGGAAGTTCAGAAAATAATAAAAAAAACACATTTTTCCGTGTTTGAAATTTTTTTTCTCAAAAACTTTGTTCCAAGCCCATACTTTTTTTATTGCGTCCTAATAGTTTATTTATTCCTGAATACAAAGCACCAAAAATATTAGATCTAGGGTCTATTTTGGCCGAGATACAGCTATAAATCGAAGAATACTACATTCAAGATTGGCAAGATTGGCCATCTGGAACTCAACTACTGATAACTTTTTATTAATATTTTTTACCGCGGATTTATTTGCACAGCATACATTCGGAACCAATACGAGTCCCTAGACCAAGTTTGAGCCAAATTAAAAAATATTTAATTTTTCACGAAAAATGCATACAAAGTATCAGGAAAAATTTCAATTTTGAGGGTGAAAATAAAAAAAAATCGTAGCAAGCTGAAACTTTGCACAAATGTTCATTATGAGGTGCTGAATCGAGTTAGTTCTTGGAGTTTTCCGATTAAAAATTTATTTCTCGAGATATGGGCATTGGAAGTTCAGAAAATAATAAAAAAATCACATTTTTCTGTGTTTGAAATTTTTTTTCTCAAAAACTTTGTTCCAAGCCCATACTTTTTTTATTGCGTCCTAATAGTTTATTTATTCCTGAATACAAAGCACCAAAAATATTAGATCTAGGGTCTATTTTGGCCGAGATACAGCTATAAATCGAAGAATACTACATTCAAGATTGGCAAGATTGGCCATCTGGAACTCAACTACTGATAACTTTTTATTAATATTTTTTACCGCGGATTTATTTGCACAGCATACATTCGGAACCAATACGAGTCCCTAGACCAAGTTTGAGCCAAATTAAAAAATATTTAATTTTTCACGAAAAATGCATACAAAGTATCAGGAAAAATTTCAATTTTGAGGGTGAAAATAAAAAAAAATC
Source organism: Ptychoptera albimana (assembly GCA_961205885.1). Classification (NCBI taxonomy): domain Eukaryota; kingdom Metazoa; phylum Arthropoda; class Insecta; order Diptera; family Ptychopteridae; genus Ptychoptera; species Ptychoptera albimana. The sequence goes on along the minus strand of OY540804.1, from coordinate 31,786,703 downwards.
GTAGCAAGCTGAAACTTTGCACAAATGTTCATTATGAGGTGCTGAATCGAGTTAGTTCTTGGAGTTTTCCGATTAAAAATTTATTTCTCGAGATATGGGCATTGGAAGTTCAGAAAATAATAAAAAAAACACATTTTTCCGTGTTTGAAATTTTTTTTCTCAAAAACTTTGTTCCAAGCCCATACTTTTTTTATTGCGTCCTGATAGTTTATTTATTCCTGAATACAAAGCACCAAAAATATTAGATCTAGGGTCTATTTTGGCCGAGATACAGCTATAAATCGAAGAATACTACATTCAAGATTGGCAAGATTGGCCATCTGGAACTCAACTACTGATAACTTTTTATTAAAATTTTTTAGCGCGGATTTATTTGCACAGCATACATTCGGAACCAATACGAGTCCCTAGACCAAGTTTGAGCCAAATTAAAAAATATTTAATTTTTCACGAAAAATGCATACAAAGTATCAGGAAAAATTTCAATTTTGAGGGTGAAAATAAAAAAAAATCGTAGCAAGCTGAAACTTTGCACAAATGTTCATTATGAGGTGCTGAATCGAGTTAGTTCTTGGAGTTTTCCGATTAAAAATTTATTTCTCGAGATATGGGCATTGGAAGTTCAGAAAATAATAAAAAAAACACATTTTTCCGTGTTTGAAATTTTTTTTCTCAAAAACTTTGTTCCAAGCCCATACTTTTTTTATTGCGTCCTAATAGTTTATTTATTCCTGAATACAAAGCACCAAAAATATTAGATCTAGGGTCTATTTTGGCCGAGATACAGCTATAAATCGAAGAATACTACATTCAAGATTGGCAAGATTGGCCATCTGGAACTCAACTACTGATAACTTTTTATTAATATTTTTTACCGCGGATTTATTTGCACAGCATACATTCGGAACCAATACGAGTCCCTAGACCAAGTTTGAGCCAAATTAAAAAATATTTAATTTTTCACGAAAAATGCATACAAAGTATCAGGAAAAATTTCAATTTTGAGGGTGAAAATAAAAAAAAATCGTAGCAAGCTGAAACTTTGCACAAATGTTCATTATGAGGTGCTGAATCGAGTTAGTTCTTGGAGTTTTCCGATTAAAAATTTATTTCTCGAGATATGGGCATTGGAAGTTCAGAAAATAATAAAAAAATCACATTTTTCTGTGTTTGAAATTTTTTTTCTCAAAAACTTTGTTCCAAGCCCATACTATTTTTATTGAGTATTGATAGCTTATTTATTCCTGAATACAAACCACCAAAAACCTTAGATCTAGGGCATATTTTGGCCGAGTTATAGCCAGAAAACTGGTACCACTACATTACGCAGATTAAGGGGCGTGTCTCATCATTATTTAATTGAAACTATTAATTATTTTTTCTATTATATATTACAATTAGTGTTGTTACATATACTGCAACAGCTACTCAACTATTTCTAATTTGTATTGTCACATTTTAAGAACATTGATTTACATATAGAAAATCATAATACTATAGAAAACATAAAAAACTCACCTGGACTTTGATTGTTTACAGAAAATGGCACACCTTTTGGCGGGGGTGGTGGAGGTACTACTGCAGGCTCTATGTAATATTATAGAATAATAGTAGAAATAATAATAACAATAATAATAATAATAATAATAATAATAATAGAAACAATAATAAAATAATAAAAAAATTATAGAAACAGATTCAATAAATATTTTCAAAAGAAATTTTTATATATAAAAAAAAAAAAAAAAAAAAAAATAAATAAATAAATAAACTGAATATTAGCAGAAGGCAAGTTAAAATTCTAAAAATTTATAATAATACAAAAGGTGTGTTACGTGAGATAATTTCAAAACGAATCGAAGTAATTGACATATGTGTTCGTGTTTATAAAATATTTTTTAAATTGATTAAAACCTTCAAATTTAACAGTTGGCTTAATATTTTTCATATTCGTAGTAGTTGTGCTTTGGTTAATTTTTTTCCATAAAAAATCAGCATCGAGGTGTTTTTCAGGAGTGTAACGATATTTCGGACGATGAATCAATGGATCAAATTTTTGATCAGCAAAAATATCATAAAATGGCTTTAAAATGGATGCAACAGAAGACTTCAAGCGAGGTGGTGACGTAGAATTTGATCGAAGAGATACATTTCGTCTTTTTAGTTTAATATCCTCAGGTGATTTTTCTGGGGATGTAATTGAACGTGCATTGTCTTGAGGCTTTGGATATTTATGTGCTATCCAAGTGCTATTCAGATGCGATACAATATCTTTAAGTTCACTAACATCTGGCACCGATGTATACATTTGTCCGAGAAGAGACATATTTTTAATCGATTCAAATTTATTTTTTATTTTATCAACTTCTCCACCGCGAAATGAACTCATTTGAGGATGGTGTTGCTTTATTTTCCCATTTAACAGCGCAGTTTTACTGATTATGTCAATGTGAGGCATAAAACGGGCATCTCGATTAAGCGGTACTCTTGGTATTGGCGATATCACCTTTCTAGTTCTGCTCCGTCCACGACCTGAAGCATTTTTTACTTCGAATTTATGAGTTATTAATGAAACATCTCCAAGTTCATGATTTCTGATTTGTTTATTTTGCTTTTCTACATGATTTTTTAATACAGGCGAATAACATCTAGCTTTGTTTATTTCCGGGTCACTGCGAATTCGACGAAGCTTTGTAATGATGTTTGAGATTTCAAATCTATCACGCAGCTTTTGTACGTCGCCAGTTTTAATTAATTTCATATGAGATTTGAAACCCTTCTCAGTTTCCGATGAAATGCTCCGCGAACGATATGCACTCTCACTACTAGACACATATGTATCTGACGCTCTTTTAATAGAGTTCGAAGAACTCTTTGGAGGTTCTGTAGATGTTGTTTGTAAAAAAGATTTATCATGAGACTCTGACGTTGACGTTACATAATTTTGAATTCCTCGTTTTTCACCAAATAAATCCTTGAGATCTGTTAACGATTGCGAGGCTGACATGCCTTGAGAAGATTGAAACTTTAATTGATTAGCGTCACTTGAAACAGTTCCGTATTTTTTGTAATTAATTTTCTGTTTAATTACTTCGTCCAACATTTCATTCTCGTCAGGTGATGAATCCTCTCGTGCATGATAAATTGTTGTACCGTCAACAGTATCCATTTTACGAGTTTCAAAATATTTTATTTTACTTTTAATATCAGCATGCAAATTTTGTTTAAGAGCGGTAACTGACGGTTGAGACATTTTCGCATCATTAGTACCAATTTCATTAAGTGATGAAGCTGAAAGACGATTTTGTAAGTTATGTTTGTCATTGAAATGAGAGAGAATTGCGTTGTTCAGCATATCGCAACTCAGGTTATCTCCTTGAATGGTTGATTCTAATGAATAACACATGCGATGAGGAATTGATGCCTCAGACAAGGAGTTTTTAGCATGTTCTGCAGCAATGGCGCCACGCGTTTCTTTTGCTAAAATAATTGGAGCTCCGATTAATTGCTTTCTCTCAGTAATTTTATCTTTTAATTCACGACTTAGTGTTAAAGACAAACTTCTTTTTTCAGCTTCACTTAGAGAATGGGAACTTTTATCATATTTTGTTTGTATCTCCATATGGTTGTTACTTATTTTTTTGGTTCCTCCATTAGTTTCAGTGTCTGAATCCATTACTTTAATTTCCGTTTGCTTCAAAATCGGAGGCTTAACAGAAAGTCCAGTTGGCGATTGTGATGTGGAACTCGTTTTCTGAATGTTACTTGGGACATTGATTATATATTTTTCAACAATATCATCATATGTTTCAAGTGTTCTGATCGGAGAAGGGCATATGCTATAAATTTCATTTAGTTGATGTTTAATCGTGTTTATTTGATCCTTGGATAATGTACTTATAAGTTTATTACTGAATCCGAATCGTTTTCCATCTTCTTTTGTTTTATGACCATCTAAATGGGCATAATCAGTAGGATTGTATTTTACTGTCATTGAGGATGCAGAGTCTATAACAGAATTACCTCTCCATAGTGATTTGTACGTGTCTTTATTCGCTTCCAATTGTTGTATTCTTTTCAACTCGTTGGCATCATACGCAATTGACTTTCTTTTAAAAACTTCTTTTAAGTCCTCAACCGATTTCTCTTTAATTCTTAAACCACTGTCGTGATCAACAGACCAACGAACATCTTCAACATCCCGTGGTCTAAATAAGAAATCTTTGTTTTTTTGATCTTGTTTTAATTTTCCAACTAAATAGTTTAGCTCCCTTTCAGCTCTTTCATGAGCTCGTACTCTTTTCCATAAATCAAAATCAATAATTTCTTCATCACGACGACGCGGTCTTAAATCTGTGGATGAAGTGGTTCGTTCTAACTGACCAACACGTTCTAAGTTTGCATAAAATTTATTTAATTCTCTGAAGCGATCAGATTTTTTTTCACCAATCGACGAGAATGGCAAACAATCAATAGAACTTCTCGAATATTCACTGCACTCATTCTGCAAAAGTCTCGTTTCATATGCATCGCTACTTCCTAAACTACGTGCCCGAATCACTTTATTTTTTTCATTTTTTTGTTTATTGTTTTTAAAACTTTGAATTCTGCGACTCGAGGGGGAACGATGTCCACGAATTGTAGTGATATTCGAATAATCGTCATACGTTTTAGTGCCTTCAATAACAACCGGTAATAACGGACGACCAATGTCCGTTATGATTGTCTTTGATGGAGGTTCACTGTGACTCCTCTCCTGGTAACTGTAGGATATAAGAGAATTTCGGCCACGTGATATATTTTTCTCCATTTTATTTTCTACAAATTGATCGTCTTCATCAGATAACTGATAAAGTGAGTCAAATTTATTAATTTGTTCCATTATTAAACGACTTGGACGGTAAATTCTGTCTGGGCTAAGACTTCTTGTTCGCTCTCTTTCAAGCATTTTGAATTTCGATAGCGTAACCGGACGTTTTTGCGATAAATAAACACTTGGCTTTTGTAAAGATGGCTCAGATTTATATATCAAACTATTCCAAAGTCGTGCTTTCTCTACTACTGATGTATTGCGATAACAACTGCTTGCATTAGAAAGTGTAGGTGAAGCAGTATTTCGAAGGAATAGACTTCGAAAGAAACAATCGGTGTGACCAGCATCTTTGTGCTCCATTATCGATTTATTCAAATATTCGCAATCGCTCATTTCTTCAACATGGTAATTAGTCTGGTTTTGCTCAGATTCAGTTATTGATAGGCTCTTAGCATTTTTGTCATTGCGAACTGCTACCTGCTTTTCTTTATTTTGTTTAATTTTTTTTTGCTTTCCCTTGTTAGCACCTGAATTTATCTGTATCGGGATATCTTTGCTTGTAGATCTAGTGATTGTGTGTGGCTTCATTGTACTGCTAATCCGCTTCTTTGAGTTAGATGACTCAATTGAGTATGTTGATCCCGTTCTAGCTAAGCTTAAATTGGAATTTATCAGAGATGTTTTAGACTCTTTTACACTGCTTGTCGTAACGTTTCCTGTATTTTTTCCTGATTTACCCACGAGTAGATTTTTATTTTGCCCTTTATATTTAGTTGTTTCAGTAGAGGTTCGTAATAATTCTTTACCGCGCGATGAAATTGCGACAGTGACTCTTAATGATTTTTCGTCATTTTTATTATTACTTTTGTTGGGGCTCTTTTTGGTTGAATAAATGGTTGTGGAACTTTTTAGTGATCCAACTACTGGATGCTTATTTGTGCTGCGTACATTATTCGATTTATCTTTTGATGTTGGACTTCGAATGGAATTTTGAATTGCTCTTTTCACCTCAATAGGTGACTTTAAATCAGAATTTTTAAATATGTTTCTGAACGTAGGTATATCTTTGCGGCATCTAGGCATTACTTGCTCTAATCGTTTCTTTTCTTCTGCAAAAGTTCTTTCTTTTGATATACTTCGCCCAAATGCTATTGGACTAGGACTAGATTTTCGACTCTCCGATATAGACTTTGACCGATTTAGAGAACTGGAGGAATTCATTCTATAAATTTGACGACGCGCTATTCTTGTTATATTATCTAAATCCTTTTCATCTTTCAACGGTGATGATAGTAGAGACGTCGATAAGCTAGGACCAGCTGATTTAGAACGAATTTGTTCATAATTCCGTTCAGTATTAAAACAAGCCTGATGTCTCGAACTAATACCAGGCGATGTATCACATTTTATTTGTATATCGGAAAACATCTTTAATGTTGAGTTTGACTTTGAAGATTTTCGATTTGGAGGAGTCGGTGGAGTTATTGGTATAAATGATTTAACATTTTTTGGAAAGGATCCAAACATATCGATTGGTCGAGTTATTTTTGTTATAGGATAACAAACTACATCACGATATGCAAGTGGCACTTCGTTATTTTCATTATTGTTTGATTTCGAATTATTTTTATGAACACGGATTTTCGTTAACGTCGATGTTATCGGAAAGTATTCAATTTCGCTATCATCTGTAATTGTTTTTTTTTGTTTGATATAAAGAAAAATAATTAATAAATAATACAGAATTGTTTTTTTTTAGTTGTTTTTGATTTACCAAACCAGATAAAATAAAATCCCATCGGTGCGTATTGCAATGAATAAAAAATCCATTTTTGTGTTTGCTTAAATATTGATTGGTATTTTCTTTTGTGTTGCACAATAAGTTTTATTATTATTTATACAGTATGTTATGTAAATCTTTAGGTAAAACAAATAAATAAAATTGGTTAGCGACTAACAAAATGATTAAAATTTTTGGATAAAATTAAAAAAGCTCTAGCGTTCTACAAAACAAACCTTTTAAAACACATTTTGATTTTACCTGCCCTGATTGCATGACTTTACTTTTTTTATTTCATAAGCAATAAATTAAATTAAATTAATCAATTAATTTCATTATTTTTAGCACACACACACACACACGCATAGATTAAATTAATTGAATATCTTAAATGTGACATTTTGAACTAATTACTGGGAAGACACTCAAGTATTTCTTGTTGCATTTTCAAACAGTTTCAAGGTGTTTCTATGCTAATTTGCATATATAATTATAATTTCAGTGTACCTTTTGTTTTTTCTGGGGCCAGCTTTCTGAAACCCTGAAGTGGTGGTTCTCCACCTGACTGCATGCTTCGATAAACTTGTTTCTGTTCAACCGGGCTTAGTGGGGCAATATCAGAATTTTCTCGCTTACGGAAAATTAAAGATGAGTCACTTTCATAACCTTGCTCTTTAAAAGCTCTATTCCATAATAAATAAATAAATTAATTAAATTAAATAAAACAACAGCACGTTTTTTAACCAACTTACCTAGATAAATAACCTTCGGCGTAATTATTAGGTTGCTTTTGCGATTGCTCTAAGTGCTGTAAATTATTAAAAAATGAAAAATTATTTTTTCTAATAAATCGATGCAAATAAAACCAAAAAAAAAAAATAATAATAATTAAATTGAAGCTAGCTGAAAAGTTTGTGCTTTCTTGTAAATTAAATAAACATTTGATTACATAACAGATAAAACTAAAACTTACAAACTTTTGTACTTCACGAGCAAATATATTACTGAATAATGGATATGATGAATTTTCATCCAACCACTTTAGTAAATAACAATAGATTAATAAAAACAAAAAAAAAAAATTGAGTAGTATTGATACAGCCATTAGTTTGATTAATTTCGATTAATATTGAGATCCCAAAGGAACACAGAATGCATTAAAAATAAGACAGCAATTAGTTATCGTTATATTTAAATTAGATTAATCTAACTACAAAAGATGTCTGTAAGTGTTTATGTTAATTTTTTTTAATCTAAATTAACTATTTTGTGTTAAGAACAAATAGAGATAAAATTCATGTGTAACCAAGTCAAATAATAATAAAAAAAAAAAATAAAATAAAAACTCAAACCAAAACAATAAATCAAAACAAAATCTACATAAATTAATTTAAAAAATCATAGAAAAATTTAAACTAAGAATGATACAAAAATGGGTATAAATAATTCGTACCCCATCAAAGATATCCATTACTTCGTCCCACCACTAGAAAAACAAATACACATATATAACGTTTTTAAATGAAAAAAATAGGCTGAAGAAAATTATTATTATTATTAAAATTAAAATTATTATTACGTTACAAAAGAGATAACAACAAAAATCGTATGATCATGATTTATTTTTATTAAAGTTGAAAATTAGTTAAATGTTTAAGCAATAATAATTGTTTGTTCGTTAGTGTCGTTGTGCTAATAAATAAAATTATTGTTACCTGTTTCGCTTCTTTTTCCGATATCGATGACTGACCAGGTTGATAATTTTCAATACGTCCTGGTTGATTTTTATAAGTATCTAATCCCGATTTAACTGGTATTGGCAAAGTTCCGTATGATCTAATTAATTATTAAAAAAAAAAAAGAAGAAATGTGCGAATGTAGTGAATCAAAATCATCATCATTTCGCATTTATATAAACAACATAAAATGTTTAATAATAGAATATCAGATATTCCATGTCAATTCCTTAACCAACCTGTACTCTTCGTATCTATTTTTTGTTGACGGTGTTCTTCGATTTAATGTTTTATATTTTGTAGAATCAGAATCATAGAATGGTTCTGGCTCTGACATATAACCATTGGTTTTGTATGGATAACGACCTATAAATTAAATTAAATAAAATTATTATTTAAATTTTTTTTTTTTTATTATATAATATAAAGCGTACAGACATTAAATGATTTTTATTAAATAAATTCAAAGCTACATGCGTAGTTGGTATTATTATTATTATTATTATTGGTGTTGTTGTTACTAGTAAAAATTTTATGTTAAACACAATTTTTCGTTCTCTAACAATTGTGTGTTTTTTGTTAAAATAAAAATAAAAATAAATACAAAATTTTAGTTAATGACTAAGAATTGGCAAATGTCAGAGACAAAAAAAAAGAAGAAAAATAAGAAAAAAAAAAAAAATATTATTTTTGAAATATGTTTAGTTAATTGGATAAGCGTTTGTTTGTTTGTTTGTTTTTTTTTTTTTAGAAGCAATTCTAGTTTTAAGAGATGAGATAGATAATTAATGAAAAATACGTAATGCAATGTAAAGTAAAGTAAATGAGAAAAGATAATTTATAAAAAAAAAAAGAAAAAGTCTTTATTATCACCTCGACGTGTCTTGTAGCGTACGGTTAGGGTATCATCTGAAAAAATAAATTTAATTTTTTTTTTTTGCATTTTACTTAAATTATTTTATTCAACTAATTTATTTTTGTAGAAAGAGAATTAAAGCCACAAATGAAAATAATCTTTTTTTTTTTTTTTTTTTTTTAAATAAACTACGAATAATTTAGAAGTAGAACTAAAATGATAATTACCGTCATCTTTGGCTTTATGTAATGTATTGTACATTCGTTTATACCATTTTGATTGATTGTCCAATTTAACTTCCTAAAACAATTTTTTTTTTTTTTTTAAAGAAGATTTTTTATTTTAATTGCCCTTAATAACATTAGAAAATGTTTTTTTTTTTTTTTTAATAAAGAAAATATCATGGAATTTTTACCGAACGTAAAACTAGGGGCATTCCATCTTTTGTTGTTGGTCCAATACCAATTTCATATTTTCTTGGTGTTAAATCTGCCATTATTTTTGGTTGTTCGTTTTCGCTTTCTGGTTCGCTTATATATTCGTTTTTGATTGAATATACTAATAAAGAGAACAATTCTGATTAATAAATGTGAATAAAAAATAACAAAAAAAAAAAAATAAAAAGCAAATTGACAAACGTGCAATAAAGTTAGTCAATAAATGAGAAAAATTGTGGCTATTGAGATGCAGAGAGAGAGTATCTACTGTCATTCTACACACATGCGACACTTACTAACTTCATTCGGCCTCAATATACCTGGGGTTTGATCTGATAATGGTGCTCTTGGACGTTCACTTTCCATAAAAGTGTCCCGTTTCGGAAGTTGTCCTTCTACAAAAGAAAACAAAATCAGTGTCTGAAGGGTAACGAATTTGTTTTTTTTTTTTTGTTTTATATTTAATTCCAGTACCTCTTGCTTTTTGGAGCAATGTTATTGTTGGGTTCTGTACTCTTGGCAAGTTTGAATTGCTGTTAAATAAATTCGATGTTGATGTTGATGTGATTTCCTTGCTACTAGATTGTTGTGTTGAACTATTGTTTGTTTGTCTATCACCCGTCCACGGTGGCAATATTGGAGTTGAAGTCTGTTCCAAATAAATATCAAAAATTAATAAAGAAAAAAAAAAATGTTTTTTAATCAGAAATAAATTGTCAACCTGTTTGACGAGAGTTTTCCTAGTTAGTACCGGCGATTCAAATTGCACCGGTCGAAATTCTTTACGTTCGACAATCGGTGATGTGCCAGCACTTCTTGGTGTCCAAATTGGTGACGTTGGTGGATCAGATCGGCTTTGCTCGTGCTTTTCTGACGTATCCGTTCGATTGTTTTCAGTTGATTTATTGTGCGGAGACCAAATACCTTAAAATTTTATTACAAATTATAATAAATTCCTCGTAATTAAATGGGTGATTGAATAAAGCAAAATTATAAATATAAAAACAAAACAAAACAAAAAAAATCTGTCATGCGACTTATGTATGCGATCAAAAAATGATTATTTTGGATAAAATATTATTTTCAAAAGAATCTTCATAACATTTGTTTAACAAATGTACTCAGTAATCGTAACTAATTAATCGTTAAATAATATATATATATGTATTTATTTACCCCACTAATTATTATTAGTGTACAATAATTTTTATTCCAATAATACATGCGGATGTGTAAAATGAAAACAAAACAAACAAAATCAATCGACAGGAAATTATATTATAAACGTTTTTTTTTTTTTTGTTGGAAAAATAAAAGGATTGTCAAAATGAGAGTTATTGAATAATAATTATAATAAAGAAATAAATAAAATAAAATTTGGTATATATTGTGTTGACTTTTAATGCACCATTGAGTAGTATAATTATATTAATACAAATCGGAAGTTCTGTGTTTCACTACATTAGTATTAGAATCAACTAAAAAATATAATTAAAATTAATTACGCTACGAATATTGTGTTGGTCTATTATAATAATTAAAATAAACAAAATAAACATATTATTGCTTAAGGTACTGACTGAGAATTTGGGTCATTTTCATTTTGAAAACGATCACGAATTAATTTTTTTTTTTTTTTTTTTTAATAATACTACAACACTTATTACTCCTCCTTACATTACATAATATCACTTCTTTTTTCTTCATAAGTATTCACATTCGATCAATTTTTGTAGTTGTAATAAAAACTTTTTGCAACACATTTTGTAACAAATTTTTCCAAAAATGTTTTTCGGATAGATTTGAAAAAAAAAAAAAAAAAACCAAACGAAATCGCAAAACAATTCTCATATAATTTAGACACTTGAAATCATGAATATAAATAAAGAAAAAAAAAAAAAAAAGGTTTATTATTATATTCCGTTGGGCAAGTGTCCAAAAAAGTTAAAAAAAAAAAAAAATAATTTACTTTACATTGTGTAGCAGACAGTAGAAAATTAAATATATATATAAGCGATATAGCGAGATACATTTTTACATTAAATGTGCTAACTTATATTGTCAGTTAATTATTATTATTATTTTTGTGTTTTGTCTTTACTTTAATAGAAATAAGAAGATGATGAAGTTGAAGAAGTTGAATAAAAATCTATATTTGATCTGTTTATACATTTTCATAATAAAATAATGATGTGATAAAGGATATGAGTCTTTATAACTATCAAATTAAAATTTAATTTATTTTCTTCTTCTTCTTCATTTCTAACTACCACGCATTATTCTTTTTCGATTTAAAAATAAAATCATGTTATAGAATAGTTTTGGAGTGTAACAAATAAATAAATAATTAATTAAAAAACAAACATCAAATTTGTTAATTAATCAATCCGCAGAAAAAGAAACGAAAATTCAGTGTCAACGAGACGATCAAGACGATCAATATCAAAAGTTCAGATGTTTTGTATTATTTTTTGTAGCTGGTTACACCCAAGAATAATTTAATGTTTCTAGTGGAGTGTTTACGGAATTGTTAGAAGATCCCAACGACAAAACAAAATTTTTTCATTATACCAAAACGTTAATTAGAGTTAGAAGAAAACGCAAAAACGATTTCTATATTTTGTCCGTGGGCACCATATGTGTGTGTGTGTTTTTTTTTTTTTTTTTTTTTATTATTTTTATTTATTTTGTTTATTGACGTAGTTGATATGACAGTAGAGTCGCCGAATTAGATGGAAATTTTTCAATGTTGTTTAATTTGGGTTTTGTATAAAATGATCTATTTTTAATTTTATGTTTAAATAAAAAAAAAATGATTAATTATGATTCATTCTATGCTTAATAATCTTTATCACTAAATACTGTCTGTATTACAATAGATAAAATTTATTTAAAATTTAATTAAAAGACGCAAATGATGATGACCTGATTAAATTATAAAAATATCACTTGCAATTCAATATTATTGTGGTTAAATTAAGAAAAAAAAAAAACAAAAACAGTTTTCATCTTCTTTTATAATAATTTATGTAATCGAATAGTTACTAGGCCTTAAAATTAAAATAAAAAAATTTATTTATTATCGTGTGACCGTTTTATTATTTATTTATTTATTTATTTATTACCACAATAGCGCCGTGTACCTGAGTGTGCTGTTGCCTTAAATTTTGGCGAAAACTGTATCGTTTTTGAATCTGAAATTATTCGCAGAACAAAAACAATTAATAAAAAAGAGAATTTTTTATTCATTTTTGTATCATTTTACTAACCCTGTCCCATTTTTTAAAAAATTTTTTTTTTTACTTTTTTATTTAACAAATATTCACTTGTGCAACAACGGAGTGGGAACGGAACATAGACACTTAATATCACATATATGATTATATATATTGCAGTGACACAATTTTTGACACAATAAAACCACCAAACTGCGTTTAAATTTATTTAATAAAATTTAAGCACAACACTGGATTAAAATATTTTGTAAAAGGTACTTGAGATGTAAACGTTTTTCTATGTTTCTCATATAATAAATAAAAAAATTTCATTTAAATTCTCACAAGAATTATTTAATTAATTAATATGTATGTAACCGCCACGAAACGACTACTTTGCGAGTATAATTATTATTCTTTTTTAAAAACGAATATTACAGAAAACAAAAATCTTTCTATCAAATACAACGAATTTCTGTTTCTTTTTGTACTTTGACTACTTCCTTTTAACTTTATTTTAAATTTAGTTTCCTTTTCTCTTGTTTTGTTAGGTTACGAATGATCGTGATTGTGTGAAACTCTGTGAAATTCACGTATACGTAAACACAGAAACAGAAAAAGATTTATTATTTGTGATAGAAAGAAACGATTATTACAAAACTATTATTAACTAAATATTGTTTAGATTAAAAAAAAAGACAGAAAACGATCGAAAATTTATTTCATCTGAGAAAATAATAATTTGTGCGTTACATAAATTAATTCGATTATATTAAAAAAAGATAATTCATAACGAATGCCCTAAAGACGGTTCTAGACATTTATTGATGTCGTAATATATATATACACACTTTTTACAGATGAAACACATATTCACTATGTATATACTGTATGTATGTATATACTGTATGTTTATAAATAACATATTAACATACATTTTTAACAATTTCATCCGACTTTAATTATGGCTGCATAGGAAAAACAGCGGCGTAAACAACTTGCAGTTGGAAATTATAAACATCTCGTTATACTCAGCAGCTGGGCGTAATTTAAATAATAATATTAAAAATAAATAAATTTTCATTTTCTATTTTGTTAATATTTATTTATAGACATTTCAGCTAGAATATCACAAAAACTGTAACAAATTTCGGCTGTCTTCAATCATAACACTGTGGAATTATTTTTGTTACCTTATCCAATTCATTACAAACGTAGTTTCATTTTAAACTAAATTTAGTCTTCTTACCTTGCACAGTGCAACATTTTTATTTTTCTGTTTAATATTTACGAAAAAAAAAAATGATGATATGGTGTAACGAAAGGAAATTTTCCGGAAGCAAAACTGTCACGTTCACATCGATTTTTTTTTCGTGTACGTTTCGTGTACAGTATATTATTAGGCGATATAATTAAAAAAAATTTTTTCTTCTGTTCCGAACAATTCGTGTTAGAGAATAGTGTTAAAGCGTTGTGTTGGGTTATGTTAATAAATACGATGCTATTCAAGGCAACATGCATTATATTTATATAAACAAAAACACACAAAAAAAAATAAAAAAAAAAAATATATATATATATATTTTAATCATACCACCGATTCGTGCAAAAAGAAATCCTTTGGCAAGCACTAATTGTTTATCAATTTCTTTAAGCAAGTCACTCTCTGATAAGCTTCTGTTCTTTTGTGTATACTGAGCAAGTTCTCGTAATTGCATTTGATTATACAAAGTATTTTCAGTTTGTTTAAAAGCTTTTTTATTACCATAATGACGTTTTTTATATTGTTTTGCCGTCGTTGTTGCTAATAAATAATATATTTGTAATTAATTATATAATGTTGTTATTGTTGTTGTTGGTTGAAATTAAGGAATTTTAATATAAATAAACTGTTTGGTTATACTTTTGATTCTTTCTTTTTAAAATGGGATTTACGTACATTTTTATTTTAACTTAAAGCTGTTTAAAAATACATTTTTTTATATTTAATTTTTTTTTTTTTTAATAATAATAATATTAAATGACTTTTCGATTACTATACAGACTACATACATACATATATGATTTTGGTTATAATGATTAAAATTAGAGCAAATACATAGAAATTTGTTAATTAATTAATTAAAATATATATGTGTATATTTTTTTTTTACATAATTAATAATTAATAATTAATAAAATACTCTTTGAATTGAGCTTTTAGCAGGAAAGTTAATTAAATCCATGTTTATTGTTAATATCACAAGCGTCTTACATCCAAATATAATTAAATATGAATCACTATAAAATTATTAGTTAATTAAAAATAATGATTTAATTAATTGATTAACAAAAACAAAACAAAAAAATCTAAAAATCTAAAAAAAATTTTTTTTGGTTTTAATAAAATTTTTGGAATAAAAAATTAAAATTTAAGACAAAAATCACAAACTTTTCGGTTTTAATCCTTTCTTCAAAATTTTTTTTTGAAAATTTCTCAAAAAGGAATAATCGAACTATGAAGGGTTAATAAATGCACGGCACACAGTCCAGCAGATTACAATAATGGCGCAAACAAGTCCAAACAAATTAGGGTCGTTTAACTCACCATCTTTCATGTCGCGTGCTGTTTCTTCAATTGTTTCTTCCGTAGATGTTGTTGTAAATTGAAGAAATTCTTTTAAATGCTTTGGTAAATTATTCGGATCAGCTTCCTGCTTACCGAGAACCACTTTCATTTCTGGATCGATTTTATTTTGGTTCTGTTCACATTCATGGGGCGCGGGCTGAGACTCAGCACCACTCTCCCAGTCACTATCCGATGGCATACTTAGTTTGCTGCGACGCTCTTTTACTTTTGTTAGAAATTCATCGCCAATGTTTTTTGAAGCTGATTTTTTAAGGGTCCCTCCTCCAACCAGATCGTTTTTTGACCCATCTTCACTTGGCGTTGATATTTTTATTATTTTATGTAAGCGTCTTTCCTCACGTTCTGCCACCTTGTTCAACCATTCATCGTGCATTTGCTGACGAAATATCTCTCCTTGAGACGGCTTATAATGCTCCTTATTTTTATTTAGCGATGATGATGACTCGGAAAAGCTCTCATGACGAATCGGTATATAAAACTCATTCTCATTTGTTTTAGATTTAGAAGTTTCCGACTTCGATTTCATTTTAACCATTTCATCTTCTAATCGTTTTCTATCATGCTCAAGTCGTTCAAATTCGAATTGTAATTCGCGTTCCTTGTGCCTTATGTACTCTAACTGCCTTTCGTGAATGTCCCTAGGAAGAGACATCCTACGTCCAAAACCATGGTCATTACTAACACAATTAGTAATAGGAGTATTATCGATCATTGATTTTACCAACATTTCTCGATTCCTTCTGGACTGCAATGTGTCTATGTGATGGTGAATTTCTTCTGAAGATATTTCCGATTCATTGACGTTAGACGTTGAAGTTGTCATGCGTGGTGCACGAACATCAACATTTCTTTGGCCCCGACAAATTAATTCTTCTTTTGTTATGGGCTTTGTTATATTTTCAGAAGAAGTTCGGGTCCTTGTTGCATGTGTCATCCAATCGGATAAATTTTGCGCACTTAGTCGTTTCTCATTTAATGAATGCTGAGTTTTCAATTTTGCAAACGGATCTTCGCGCTTACTTTCTCCATCGAAGGGAAACATAGGAGTTCCCTTATAGTCCTCATTAAAGAAACTACCGTGACTTCGACGTAGAGGTGAATTTTTCATAAAAGCTTCTCTCTTAGTATTCATGGAGCTTAGAACGTCCTCCATTCTTTTGTTCCAGTTACTAAAATCGGCCGCAAAAATACTTGGAGCAAAATCAAATTCTTTAAACTTAAAGTCATCACGATCGAAAAATTCACTTTTCATTTGGCGGGAATCGGTTGTTTTCTTCTCAGACGACTCAGTATTTGATGCTGTTTCACTTTTTGCAGTATTTTTGAAGCTATTTTTAAAGATGTGCTGATCCGATGTATCAGCGTTTGATTTTTCATTTACACGTTCCTTTGGCGTAGTGCGCGGCTCCGAACTTTTTCCAATTGTGTGCGGTGAATGTTCTAAATTTGTCACTGACTTAACATTCCGCTCGTCCTTCACTTTTTGTGGCCCACTACCATCGTGTGCATCAACAATTTTCTCATTTTTACTATCACTATATTCAAATACAACATTGCCATTCTCAATGTGTTTTTTCGTTTCATAGCTTGTTGTTTCGACATTTGAATATCGCTTGATTTGGTCAGATTTATCGACATTTTTTGTTCCAGTATTAGATGGATTGAGAGAAGTCTCTATGTTGGAAAATCGTTTGTTAAACGCATTGTTGAATGCCTCGAAACAACTATCGAAATCGGTAATGTTATTGCCAATATTTTTTAATTTGTTTAGCGTATTGTAGTTTTCGTTCGCACTTATTTTATGATGGATCGATGTCATTTCTTTCTCCTCACTCTGACTTTTTTTATTATTAAATGTCGAGTTTTTAAAAATTTCCTCGTTTACAGTTTTATTGTCGCGCGAATTTTCACTAGCTGACTGTTCACTTGAATCTCGGATGATTGCCAATAATCTGTTGTTATTGTCCTTGGCATTTGTTTCGCTACTCTCAATATTTTCGTTTACATTCGTTTCTTTAGATACAGCTTGAGAAACCATAATAGGTGTATTGGTTTGGTTTGGCAGTGTGGTGTTCGGCAATGTTGCAATCATTATTTCGCGTTTCGGTGCTTCAGCTGTTTTATTTTGTTTATTATTCAGTGCGCTTAAATATTTTTCATCATATTCATGATAGCCGCGACGTTCTATAAATTTCGTATGATTGTCTAAGAGCGTTTCTGGACTATTGTCAATGGTTTTGGATTGATCATCAACGTATTGACGTTGCGATGGTGAGAGACACATAATTAATTTTGGATCATCTTTTGTTGGTATGCCAATCCAAGCCTCCATAGATGGTGGTTCTGGGACCGGTGGAGGAGGAGGCGATCTTAATTTTTCAAAAGTTGGTACAGAGGCTGGTTGTGTTTGCGATTGCAAATATTCATTTGCAGGTGGAGTCGGTGTGCGATTTTTCACTGTATGAGGTGATGATCTTAATATTGGCTCAGATGGCTTTTTACTGATGGGTGGAGTTCTTACTGGAGGTGTTGGTATTTTTGCAGTAATAGTTGGTTGCAAATGCTCAAACGTATATGGACCTTTTTGCTGTTGCCTTGCATACGATTTTACTTGATTCTCGTGACCCTGTATATCGATTTGATTGATAACTGGTAATTGTGGTAACGGATAGGGCATATCTTTAATCTGGTCACTTTGATGTTTGTTCGTTAAATCGTTTAAACTCTCTGCGACATTTGCTAGTTCTTCAAGAATAGTACTGCCGTATGGCATTGACGCCAGCTGCTCAACGCACAGTTGACGTAACGACTTTAGCAGACCGCGACTAAATACATCAACAAATGGCCCTGAAACATTATTACATTCGGCTAGGTCAAGTTCCGATAAGTCAGTTTGTGATAATGATGGTTCTAGAAAATGGGCCGTACACTGGCTATGAGATGTACTATAACTATGGGATGAACTTACACTACCTACTGAATCTTGCCGTATAAAATTTTGGTAACTTTCGGTATCAGATGATGTCGGATAAGATAATGGATTACTACTGAGTGTATCGACTTCACTTGAAGAATAATTTTGTAAGCTATCGGGTGGAGAATTACCACTACTAATTAAACTATCTACACCGTCAACATTATTAGCAATTTTGCATTCTTCCTCGCTTAATTCGATATTAGAGGAATTAGAAATTTTGTTACTAGTAGCTGGACAACCTATACTAATATCACTGATAACACAATCACTTAACGTATCGTTGGATAAGACATTTTTATTTTGAGTCTCATTAATCTCCACCGGTTCTTGTGAAACAGTTTTATCGTTTTCTTGGTTTTTTTGCAAAGAAAATAGTCCTTCAGTGGGACAAAAATCAAATTTCAACGAGGACATTATATTTATCATTGGATCAATATCAATAATTGGAGTGACAATATTTACATGGGTATCTTCTTGATAGTTATTTATTTTATCTGAATCATTGTAGTCCAGATCTTGTAAATCACTGGCACTACTGGATCCTGATTCTAAATAAACAACTTCTGCTTCCATGCATTCCTTCTCCATTTCCGTTTTAAATGATGAGCAACCTTCTTCTGGCTGAATAACTTTCATTTTTGTATCGACAAGGACACAGATGGGCTCCTCTCGGATAGCACTTGATTTAGGTGGTTTCAGAGCGGATGCGTGTTTCTTTTTTGTAGAAAAATCGAGAGTTGTCTTAGGAAAAACAGCGTTCGCCTTTTTAT
The DNA here is from genome assembly GCA_961205885.1 of Ptychoptera albimana. Lineage (NCBI taxonomy): Eukaryota > Metazoa > Arthropoda > Insecta > Diptera > Ptychopteridae > Ptychoptera > Ptychoptera albimana. The sequence continues at coordinate 31,767,490 of OY540804.1, read as the reverse complement.
TGTGCTGCTCTTTATCGATAAAAATCTCGTCGTCATATTCATCAAACATATCAATAGAATTTATTTCGGATTTCCGCTCTGCATCACTAGTATCACTATTTTCCTCCTTAATGATATCCAAATAACGTGGATTTAAAAATTGCGGCATAAAATGATTTTCAATGGCTGCACGTTTTCTTGCACGACGAGATTTAAAATCATCGCTACTTTGCTGTGTTGAAATCGGAGATTTCTCGCCACTTGAATCTTCAATATCTTCCGACCCCATTTGTATATTTAAAGAATGGAGGAATCCTCTTAAGTTTTGTTCCTCCTCTTTGGTCATTTTACTTTTTTGTACGGTTTCATCAAGTGGCAATTCGTGCACACCTAAAACATTAGCATTTTCCGCCTTTTCATCATCAGTAGATTCCAGTTCAACCTCAGAATCAATTTCAGATATAATGGCCGCATTATCAAAGGACTCACCCATAGAACTGGTTTCACTTAGCTCCTGTATTGTCAAATGTCCTGTATCGTCTAAGCTGCGACTTTTTTTTATCGATGATAAATTAAAGACAATCTTAGACGTTGTCTTTGGCGACTCAACACGATAGTTCTCTGTAATTGCTTTGAAATCGTTTTCAACCGAATTTATTATCCGCTCCACTTGCTCATTGCATTTCATATTATCTTCATGAATATAATTATTATTGGATTTATTATCCAATACAGATGTATTTACATGTAAATTAGCATTATTATTATTATTAATTTCCTGTTCAGTGATTATTTGTGCAGCTTCTGGCAGCGGTGTTTCAGTTATTTTTGGATCCTCTACAACAGTTTCAATATCATATGTAAATGAATTTATTATGACAGCTTTCGGCGACAAATTTCTATCAGTTATTTCAGTGTTACAATCATTTAAAATTTTATCACTATTGAAAAAATTATCAGTGCTAATCATTTTACTTATAATTATTTGTGCCTTTTTCGGTTTCGTTGATGATAAACTACAAATTGTTGTTGTTATACTTTCGTTATCAGTATTATTATTATTATTTATATTTATATTATTTTCATTGGACGTCACATAACACATATTTAAATAATTATTATTATTATTATCATTATCATTATTCGTTATTTTTACTTCACTACTACTACTACTACTATTGTTACCCATTTCGTTGGCACAACTTTCAGCCAAATTCGTTTTATAACTGACACAATTGTTAATTTTAATTTTTTCGCAGTCCTGCTGTTTGTGTTGTACATCATTTCTATTTTCCTCTGGTTTATAAAAATCATCTTGATCTATGTGACGATTTTCTGTATCCAATACATAATCAGTTTCACTATGTTTTCTTTCATTTACTTCATCTTCTGATTGCATACAATTATTTCTTTCACTTTTTTCTATGACGTGCGCTGTAAATGTTTGTGTTTTTGAATTCTCATTAATCTCATCGTGATTAAAATCTTCAGTTTTTTCCTCTGTCGAGGTTAAATCTATAAAAACAAATGAATTTATTTGATTATCTTCAGTTTTGACATCATTCTCTATCATATGATCATCAATAATTTTATTCAGATCTTTCTCGTCGAAATTTTCTATTTTCTCATCGGTATCCAGATTATCTACCGCAGCACTACTCTCAATTTCAAACACATTTTGTTCAACCAATAATTCTTCATTATCATCATTTTCTATTGTTAAATCTTCATTAGTTATTTCATCATCAATACTATCAAAACTATTTGGATCCTCGCCAGATAGTACGTTTATTTTTTTATCTTGATTTTGACTGGCCTCTTTGTGACTTTGGTGCTGCTGCGACTGTTTAGACTTTCGTCTGTGACTTTTATTTTTTTTCTTATTATTTCGAGGCATTTCGTCACTGTACTTTTTCCCTTTAAAAACGGTTTTTTTTTTTTTCTACAGTTGTTACAAATTTAATTACAAATTGTAATTCAGTATTTTTAATATAAAAACTTAACAACAGCACACGAATGTCATTTTATAAAATTTCAGAGATTAATTCAATTAATTAATTCATAATTCACCAAGATAATTTGTATTATCATCAATACTTAATATGTGTGTTATACAAAATAAAAACGCAAAATAATTATGTTTTTCTTTTCTACTTTTTTACTTTTCACTTGAATTAATTGTGTAAATAATTATCAAAAAAAAAAAAAAAAATATATATATTGATTTTGGTTTTTGATTTGACTAAGAAACTTATCAAAATGTGCTATCAACAAAATGATTTACTGTATTCAATCACAATCACAATTTTTCTGTTGTAAATATTTATTTTATTTATTAAACATTTTTTTTTGAGAAATAATTAAATATTACCTCTTGTATATTAGTATACACATATATTAAATAATACTAATAATAATAATAATAATTCCGTACCGTTCAGTTTTACGTCGACGCACCGATAAAACTTTATTCTTTTTTTCAACAAAAAAAAAAAAAATAATAAATAAAAAATGCGCAACCGGCTAATAAAACGTTTAATGTATATAGCTTAAACCATACTTAAACATATACATTCCTATAAAAACGCTTTTTTTTTTTTTTTCAATATTTTAGTCAAATTATATTTAATTTTTTCGTATTTCTGTATTTCTGTATTTTTTTTGTTCTCTCATTTGAAAATGTATGTGCGCTCGCAGCTTAGTTTTTATTCATTCATTATATATACATTTTAATTAATTTTGTTTTTAAGTAAGCAGCACATGCGCATTATTAACAATACGTCAGCAGCATGTAGCCAGCTTATTTTCTTTTTTTTTTTTATTCGTACAAAAAAAAAAAAAAAATTCTTTCTTTTTATTAAAATTAAAATGAAAAATTTCCGACTTTTTATTGTATCATCGTTTGTTCATCGTGTGTTTTTTTTTTTTTTATTAAATATTTATTTTTAACTATTCAATAAATGTTTATTTTCTCAAACACACAAATAATGATTGTGAAGAAATGTTGGAATAATAATTATAAAAAAAAAATCAAAATGCATTTCGTTGGCTTTTGGTAAATAAAGCGAAAATGGTAAATGAATATCAATGGCTAGAGTTAGCCAGTGTCGGTGTTAATTATTTATCAAAGAAATTGTGTCGCCTGATTTGTGATTCTTGAAAAATACATTTTTTGCTTAATTAACTAGGACAACAACAAATAAATAAATAAATAATTTCTTATTTATACTTTATGATATAATAATAATAATAATAATAATCTCTTGGCAAATTAATAAAAAAAAAAAAAAATATAACAAAATTTCTGTTGTAGCCTACATTTAGGTGATTGGATTAAAAAAAAATAAAAAAATAATAATACTAATAATTTTCACTTTACTGCCCTGCATGACAATTATTTTTACTAAATAACACAAAAAATTCCAAATAAAATTCCTAATCACTATTTATAACCATTAATTAATTAATTTATTTCTTTATTATAATACATACATGGAATAATGTATTTTAAGATAGAAATATTTTTTTTTTTTTTTTTAATTTCTCTTGCCTTTACTAAATTACAAAGGAATTTCGATAATATAAAATGAAATGAAAAATTTCTCCATCCAGAAAATACAATAAATGATTTTTTTTTTATTGTATCATTAAAATTATTTTATAACGATTTAAAAATTGTTTAAAACGATGATAAACGATGCAAAGTGTTAGGGTAATGAGCATAGAAATGAATTAATTTCCAACAACAAAATTACATGTTTTTTTTTTTTTTTTTTTGTCTTTTACGTAATTTTAAAAACATTTACATACCGAGAGTGTTTCATTATTTTTTATTTTGCATGCATATTACAAATAATTCAATTTATTTAATACATGTGAATATAATGGGGTATATACAAGAAGAATAAGAAGTAGAAGAAGAGCAGTGGAACAATATGTTAAAATAGGTGAATCTAATAATAAACATTATAATGATAAATATATTTATATATTTGTATATAGATAAATTGTTAATGAAATGTGCTTTGGTTATTTAATTTGTTTGTAATTAATTAAATAAATAAATAATAATAATAATATTACCTATTTTGTCAGGAATCTTTTCTACCACTGGATAAATAACTGATCTTAATTTCTCTTTGGTATCCTTTTTATTATCATCTATACTGTTACTGTTGCTGTGTCCACCTAAAACACAAACAACAATTTAATTTACACAACAGAAATATTTTATCATAAAAATTATTTATTTATTTATTTTTTATAGATCTTCTTCTTTAATAATATTGGAATATTTGTATAAAAAAAAAAAAAAAAAAATCTATAATAACACGATAATAAAACTTGACATTTTAATTATTAAAAACCAAAAAAAAAACCAAAAAAACGATAATATTTATCTGATACAGATACAAAAAAAAAAAGAAGAAAATTAACAATTTTTTACTGACAAATTAATTTCAAGTTAAATTTTAATTAATTAATAAATATTAATATTTACGTTTATTAAATAGAAACAAATAAAACTTAAATTAAATAACCGAACAGAAAAACAAAACACTACTTAAATAATTTAACTAAACCAAAGCGCAACAACAATAACATAGAAATAAAAAAATTCAAAAAAATTAAAAAAAATTTAAAAATTTAACAAACATGTACTACACTCGTTTATAATCGCGACAAAACTAAACAAAAAAGAAAAAAACAAAAAAAAAAAACACAGAAAAGCTCAGAAAAAAAAGTAAATTATGTTTTATAAATTTTTATTTATTGTATTTATATAAGTATAATACTATAAACAATTATTTAAGCCTTTTTTTTTTTTGTATTATTTTGTATTATTTGTTTGAAAAGTAAGTAAATAAAAAAATAATTCTGTGTAATTTGAGAGCACATACGAGAAGAAGAAGAAGAATTAAAAAAAAAAAAAAAAAAGAAAAAAAACTATCATCTATTCATTATTGAAAAAAAAAATAAAAAAAAAAAAAAAAAAAATTTATCCAGCGTAAAAATAATAAATTCATAACAACCGATCAGTGATCAGTGTATGTGAAAATTCACTTTATTCACTTTATTCAATGTATGCAAATTTAATTCACATGTGTTGTATTTGTTATCTCTTTTCTGTATAAATTTTTGTTATTGACGGATTGCATTTAATTAACTAATTTTGGTAAATGACTAAAGCTCTTAATACACTGTGTGCACTAAAGCTTTTAAAAAGAAAAAAAAAAAAAAACGGTTTAACTTGTAAACGAAGAATTTAAATTTAAAGTGTGATGTCACTGGTCTCTCTCTCTCTCTCTACTATTTATTACTATTTATTGCTCATTATTACTTTTTATTACTTATTTTCAAGTACATATATTAACTAATACTAACTAATATATTCTCTCCCCCCCACACCTATAAATATTATAAATTTTACTAAATAAAACAAAACAAAAATTAAGCTTGAACATAGTTTTACTGCTGCTTTTTAATGAATACAGAAATAATACATAAATATATGTAATTATCTATGCAGTTGTAAAACCGTGTGTCCGTTTTTTTGTTGGTAAGCAGATAGCAGAATATTATTGGAAGTACAGGTAATTTTTTTTTTTCTTTTTATCCATTTTCACTTCCTATACAACCGATTTTTTTTTTCGTGTATTGTAGAAACACTCAAATACACGACTAGGTGTGTTTTTGTGACCAATCAATACAAAAAAAAAAAAAGTAAGTAGTGGTAAACGAAAGAAGCGAACACTGTGAATTAAATAAGGCTAATTAAACGATAATTAAAAAAGGCAAAAGAAAATAATCCACGTTAAATTGTTAACTACTGTTTTATAATTAATTTGTAAATACCGAAAATAAGACAACAAATCGCTTTGTTGAATATTAAAATTCATTCATAAATTATAAAATATAAATTATATGTTAAGAAGGTCAACATAAAAACGTTTTTTTTTTTTTTTTTCATTTGATTTGTGTTTGTATTGTGATAGCAAATACCGAACCACATCACACGACACCACACCACACATTTCAAGGGTTTTCAAGTCAATACGACAAGTGAATTATTATGTGAAAACCTTAAAATGTTATTTATTAATTAATTAATTAATTAATTATTTAAATATTTTTTTATTTATTTATATGTATAATAAAACAAAACAAACAAGAGAAACAATTATTAACTATCGATAGATTTTCTAAAGCGATGACCGTACCTAATAATAATTTTATAATATCGGTTGACTGAAAATCAAATATAATAAATAAATGCAAAAAAAAAAACTACAATTTAATTGAAGTTTGGTTGAATTATTATAAAGGATGGGCTTGGCTTTATATTAATAATAAAAGAATTCAGTTTAGATTACCCAGTTTCACAGGAAATATGAAATTTTTTTTATTTATTTTCCTGTAACGCTTGATTACCCCTTTTTAATGATTTAAACTAAATAATTGCATAACAGTTAGAATTAGTTTTAATTAAATTAAATTAAATTATTTGTGTGTGTGTGTACTAAATACCTATCCCTTTAATTATAACAATCGGTTGCCCTCTAACTAAATCACGTTTCTTCACTTTATGTTTACGTTCTAATTGACATTTTTTAGAAAATTGTTTATTATTATTATTATTATTATTATTATTATTATTATTGTTTAGGGTTATATCATCCCCAAACTCATTATTATTATTATTATTATTTAATTTAATTTTTGTTTTTAATTTTAATTTTTTACGTGTTTTATGTAAACTTTTAACATTTTGCGATGTTGACGATGTGGATGTGGACACTGTTTTACCAAAAATGGTTTTTGAAAATTTTCTTAGATTCTTTTGTGCATATTTGACAAATTTCTGCGATGTATTCTTGTTATTATCACTTAAATATGTCTCATCGGAGGATGATGAGAAACAATTTGGACAATCAACTAATTTCATTATGCCAATATCACTGTTTCAACATAAAACATTTTCTTTTTTTTTTTTTTAACTTGTTTTGTCCTTTTTTGATTCCTTTATTTAATTATTTTTTTAATTAATTAATAAAAATTCACTAATATTGCATTTGCGTCATCGCACTACACAATAAAATTAAGACTATTTTGTCTTTTAATTTTTTGTTTACTGTTTTATGCCTTAAACTTCTTGATGACTGAATAATTTATTGCTTAAGCGGTTTCTTCTTCTCTTCCATTTGTTCAGTAACGGTTCAATGATAATCATAATTCAAGGAATATTAACTTTAAATTTTCTAATTGACTTGATAGAAGAACCATTAAATATCTTGAGCTTATTGCTTGAGCTCTTTTATGATTAGATTCGGCACAACTATCGCTATATCTAATCTATCTGACTGCATATTAGCATAACACTTACTTTCGCCCGCATACAAGTCTTCGTTATTCTTCCTCCCATTAAGCATTAATGCCTCTGGATTATTCCTAAAACATATATAAAAAAAGAAAACAATTATTTATTAAGAGTTTATTTATTCAGACTCTAATTTTATAATAAAAAAAAAAAAAAAAAAACGTTTTGACATTAAATAATAAAAATTTGTTTAACGAAATACCAGAATTTATTTATTTATCTCTTCATGGTTGATTGCTAAATAATTATTTGCTGAATTTTACATTTTATTGTTGCAATTATTATTATTATTATTATTATTAATCAAATTAAATATTAAATTAAATAAAAACTTACCCGTACAAGCCGATTTCTAATGTATTTGCGACGTCTTTAAACAAATCGTGAACCTCGACATTTGTTAAATTGTTTGTTGATTTATTATTGATTGACGTTATAATATCACCTTCCTTTATTTTTGATAATGCTGCTTTACTACCTGGATTTACCTGTTAAATAAAAAAAAAAAAAAAATATTTTTTATCCCTTATCCACTATTAATTTGTGGACGCTACCACTTTATTCGCTTTCTTTATAACTGGACAAAACTTTAACATTCTTGCCAATTAATTATTATAACAATCAACCAACATTTAAAACACTTATTATTATAATTAAGGGTAATTGAAATGTATTTCTATGTTAATAATTTTATTTACTCTGCTAAAAATGTTTTTCGTTTTTCGTATTTTTTTTTTTTTTTTTTTTGATATATAAACGCCCACAACTTTTTCTTTTTTTATTGCTGTCGTTTCGATGATTTTAATTTTTTTTTTTTATTAAAATTAATTGATAATAAATTACATAAGATAAATTATAATTATTTTATTTAGTGTTGAATTAAAAGTGGGTGTTTTATGTTTATTCATGCTTATTTTCTGTTTTTTTTTTTTTTCAATTTTTTTTTAATTTTTAATAATTAGAGATGAATCTATGGAAAAAAAAAATTAATTTCGTATCATGCTAATACACTAAGGGCTAAGTGAGTTATTAATTCGTTACAAAAAAAAAAAAAAAAAATCAAACCAAAATACAACGAATAATTTAAATTCAGGTGACATGTTAAGCGGGAGAAATAAAACAAGAATTTTTGTTATTCATAAATAAATGAGATTTATTGTCAAAAATTTGTTTATCATACCATTAAAATAATTTTTTTCTTTCTTTTTTTTTGTAAATTATAAATTTATTTTGAATGTAACGTAAATGAACTAATAATATCCGTGGATTTTGTAAAGGAATAAATAAATATTTGTGTTGTTGTGTAATGATTTTGGTTGATCATCGTTTATTCGATACGACCCAGTGTTGTTGCGTCTAGTTTTTGTTTTTATTAAAATTATTATTTAATTATATATTATGTCATTTTATTCTAGCTATATTTTTCGATGTATATTTTAAATAAATAATGAAATGAATTAATTGATGTAATGCCATCGTACTACACACATATAGCCGTATAATAATAATAATAATAAATTTTAAAATGAATTTAAAAACATTTATGTTTTATTTTCAGATGTTGTTTATACAAAATTCGGACCTCATTATATTAAGTTGCGAATATATAAAGTACATAATCAATTTTGCTTTATTTAATCAAAAAAAAAAAAAAAATTGGACAATACCCAAAACCATGTACATACAGAATTGAACGGTGCAAAGTAGATTGTTGTACGTTTGTCTTTGCAATAAAAAATCATAAATATATATATATATATATAGAGAGAGGAAGAGAGAGAGAGATTGGGATTTTAAATTTATAATTCAACAGTGAAAATATAATTTAATTAACAGCAAAAAAAAAAAAAAAAAAAAATCTAGAGTATTGTGTTATTGGCATTGATCGTCAAGAAATCTATTTAGCTTGTTTTGCAAACAGATGAGCAAACATTATCGCTTTTTCTGATGATGATGATGTTTTATTCTATTAAAAAATTAAAAAATTATTTAACTACACATGCACATCGGTTATGTATTGATTAAATTTTTAATTTTTTTTTTTTTTTCTTAGATTTTTCTACCTAGATGACACAGACTTTGTTTTTCAATTTCTAATAATTATTTTTTCGTAACATAATCAAGGTTGAATTAGTTTAATAAAAATACAAAATTACTTAATCTATAAAAATAGTACTGGTTGCTACCTTAATTAATTGACTGAAGAGAATAATTTTGTACACTTAAATTTACCTTAGTGATACGAATAGGTGAATTAAAATCAGTTCCACCAATAAAACGGAAACCCCATGGTATGCCACCATCCAATATAATAATTTTTGTACACATTTTTAACAACGTTTATGCTTATGACTGCTGTTCATCCTCACTAAAAACATGTAAAATCAGTTTTTTTTCATTTTCACAGAAATATTATTTTATTATTTTATTATTTTATTATTTCAGCTGGATTAAAGGTGTCACAATAACAAAAAAAAAAAAAAAAAATGGAACAACAACTTTTCGGTTGTTAGTACAATTAATTAATTTTTCATTTGAATAGAAAAACACAGAACAATATTACACAACAGCTAGTGGTGGCTATAGCAAACGTTTACACCACGAAAACTTTCGTCGAATGAAAGCGTAATTTTAGTTTTTCTTAACTTTTACTTAATTTATCGAAAGAATCTAATGTAACGAAATCATCATCATCATCATCATTATTATTATTATTATTATTATTAAAAAAGTATTTTATACAAATTCTCTATATGTGAATAAGAATGTAGGTGTCTTTTTAATTAATTATGTGAAATTATAACAAAGCACGTGATATTTTTTTTCAGTATTATTTTCTTTTTTACAAAAACATCGTTAAAACTCTAAAGAACTTATAGGCAGAAGTAAGAACGAAAAAAAAGATTAAAAAGAAACGAAATTAAAATGAAATGAAATGAAATGAAAAATAAAAATGAATAAAATGAAACAGATGGCTATAAAACAGAGAATTAATTTATTTATTTGGGTCGCTTTAAAAAATTAAAGAAAAAAACAATTTAGTTTATAAATTTGCTTATGTACATAAAGTTTGTTTAACTTAATTTAAAAATGAATGACTCTTTAAATATATATATACATATATATTTATTAACATTATCACTATCTAGGTAATATTACTGTCACATTCGATTACTTATTTATTAACTAGAAGTTAACTAAATGACACAAGATAAGAATTTTTGTATGGACAAACATTGAAATTTAATCACGTATATATGGGCACTAAATGATGTGGTATAAAGAAATGTATTGATCGGAAAATACGTATGTATTGTCATTAAGGTAGATGGAGGAATGACTACGTAAGGGCAATAAATAAATTACCTTGAGCTAATGTAAATTTTATATTTATTCGATTTTGTTTTAAATAACACTTTAAATAATTTAATTAAAACACAAAAACAGAACTCATAGTTTTTATAGTTTTTATTTTTAATTATATTAGTTAATCAGTTTATACACAAAGTGTAAAAAAAAAAATTCTTTATTATATTTTCGACAAATGAATTTTTGTGTATTACAGAGCAAGACATTAAAGGCGACTGTGCTGTGTAAAATCAATAAATATTTAATATTAATAAATAAATAGCACAGTTATAATTCTACAGGTATGATGTCGTCAATGCTTATCACTATCGAAATTTGTTACACGAAAAATTCTTTATCAATTTCTCCCTTATTTATTTATTTATTTGTTGTGTTTGCAAAATCGTTTTTGTTGCGTCTGAACTGTAATAAAAAACCTTCTTGACCATATTGTGAAAGTCATGAAGAAAAATGTCAAGTGTTGGTCGATAACATGTGATAGACGCGCAGAATCTGTGCAAAAATTTATGTGTGCAAAGGTAAACAAAGAGACATTTCATGTTTCATTGTATTGTGACTGTGATTCAGGAATGACGATGAATGGGTTTTTATTTTTTTTTTTTTTTTACTATTTACTTTTTGTAATAGAGGAAGTGGAGGAATAAGGGGATTTTCTTTACAAACCAATACTACTGTTCCAACCAGTAAGAAAACTATTTTTAGATTGTGTCAGGAACCCTTCACACCTTCACCATAACAAAACATGTTTCATTAGAAGGAAATTGTTTATTGCTATACACGAATTAACAAAGATTAATGACGACAATGATTTTTTGTTGTATATTTAATAATAAATTTATTTTCTTTTTTTTTATTTACAAATTTTTGTACAGACTTATATTAAAATAAAAATCTAAACATTTATCCATTGTTAATGAACCACAGTATGTACATGATTGGTAACATTCATTGTTGTCATCGAAATTCGTTAATAAGCTTTCCAAATTGATGGGGTACTGGATCTCCTTCTATTTTAATCTGATTTTATTATAATATTTTTTATATACATACATTTTATCTTATCTCAAACAAAAACTTAAACATTAACAATAGCAATAACAGTTAATAAAAATAATTAAAAACATAACAAGAAACTGAATAATAACAATAAAAATAAAAACTTTGTACAAAACATTTATGGTTTATGACAGTACGGATTAACAAATATTCATAACAATAACAAAATAGAAATTTAACGACAAAAAAATTTAACAATAAATCTATAAATATTTTTATTTCATTTTTTTTTTTTTTTTATTAATAAAATTGAATGGATATTAAAAATATAAATAAATTAACTAACAAGAAGAATAACAATAATAACAACAAAAACAGTAACAGTAACAGTAACAGTAACAGTAACAATAAAAAAATAACAAGAGTGAAGTAATAACAATAACAAGAATAATAACAATAACAATAACAAGAATAATAACAAGAACAAGAACAATAGCAATAACAATAACAATAAACAAATTAATTAACGAATGTTGTGGAATCAGATTAACAGAGAACTTATTAACGATTAAGTAACAATGAAAGATTTTCCCAAAAATCCTTATTTTGCATGAGTTTTTCTACTCCTTTTTTTTTTTTTTTCATAGCAAAATATAAAAAAAATTCGGTGATTTATTGTTCCAACTGAAATTATGAAAAAAAAAAAAAATTTGATTTAGATTTTTTGTTTCAAATTATATTCAAATTCCGAGGAGAAGAGAATTGTTAAAGAGATTTTATTTTACCTTTTTATGTGGGAATCCATTCCTAATGATGTATACGATCATTAAATGATTAATGAATTAATTAATTAAACAATTTATATTAATTAGGTACTAAACAGTGAACAGTAAACACTTTTTCAAACTTATATCAATTAATTAATTTAATTAAAAAGAAAAGAATTTTTAATTCACAACAGTAAGCAATTTGGTGCAGTAAACAAAGCTGAACAATTTCTGTTACAGCGTTTGTGGATGCCCAACGCTTCTGTGACAGCGGATTGACTTCAATCCGGTAGTGACGTTTATGAAACTATGACTTATTTTTGAAAAATGTATCGGAATTTATACTAAAAACCACCCCACCAAAATTTCGTATTTTACAAATTTTCTCATCGATTGTAACTGCTAAGTAACTTTCCCTCCCTATATTTCCTACCTTTCCTACCTTTCCTGTTTTACTACATTTTTTTCCCAGCATTATTATACCTTGCACCCCTTTTTCTACCATACATAATTATAATAAACGTTATGAATTCTTTTTTTTGTTTTCTTACTTTTAAAGACGTTTGATATTAAGGGAGACTGCATCGTAGTAAGCTAAAAACCATTGTTTCCTATTCAATAGTTGTCTATTGTTCGCTCTATTGCGTTATGTTTGCTGCAAATCACAATTGTCGTTTGAATATATTTATTTACCCGTAAGATAGGGTCAGGAAGGTGAATAGAAATAAATAAATCTTTAACAACTATTGTTATATTCCTTGAATTGTTTCTAGATTTCTTATTGTTTCAGCTCCTTGTTTATACACTTCTGGTCGTTGATTATAATTAAAGAATAAGGGGGATTTTCTGCACTCTTACACACAGGCTTTGATTTAATCACAAAATTTCATATTCACACGTGAGAAAATATTTAAATGTGTGTGCGTGTATTTTTGAAACCAGGTGTGTGCATCTAAAACACATTTTACACATGTGAACAAATACGTTTTATGTAAGGGTACGGAATGTAATTACGCGCAATAAAAGATTTTTTAAACTTTTATAAGAAGCTATAGCAACTAAGAGACTTAACAATGAGAAATTATTTTCTTTGTTATTTCCTAAAGAAAACATTAGGTTAGGGTAGAACTGTTAGGATTTGTTATAAAATAAGAAAGCAAATAATACCTCAGCTGAAATATTATTATCGTAATTTATTTAAAAAATGAAAAAAAAAAAAATAAGTAAATAAAAAATTACCAACGGACAAATATGGTTTTGGATTAAATAAAATTATTCTAAACAAATAAATTTGTAGATAAGAATGAATGTTTTTGATAAATTTATTAAAAAATTATCGTTCGATATTTTTTTCCGTGTTTGAAAATTTATTTTTTAAAAACTTTGTTCCAAACCACTACTTTTTTTATTGCGTCCTGATAGTTTATTTATTCATGAATACAAACCACCAAAAATATTAGATCTAGCGCCTATTTTGGCTGAGATACAGCTACAAATCGAAGAATACTACATTCAAGGTTGTCAAGATTGGCCATCTGGAACTGAACTACTGATAATTTTTGAAAAAAAATTTTTACAGCGGAAATCTTTGTACAGCATACATTGGGAACCAATACGAGTTCCTAGACCAAGTTTGAGGAAAATTAAAAAATATTTAATTTTTCACGAAAAATGCATACAAAGTATCAGGAAAAATTTCAATTTTTGGGGTGAAAATTAAAAAAATCGTAGCGAGCTGAAACTTTGCACAAATGTTCATTATGGGGTGCTGAATCGAGTTAGTTCTTGGGGTTTTCCGATTAAAAATTTATTTCTCGAGATATGGGCATTGGAAGTTTAGAAAATAATAAAAAAAATCACATTTTTCCGAGTTTGAAATTTTTTTTCTCAAAAACTTTGTTCCAAGCCCATACTTTTCTTATTTTTTCCTGATAGTTTATTTATTCATGAATACAAAGCACCAAAAATATTAGATCTAGGGCCTATTTTGGCCGAGATACAGCTATAAACCGAAGAATACTACATTCAAGATTGGCAAGATTGGCCATCTGGAACTGAACTACTGATAACTTTTTATTAAAATTTTTTAACGCGGATATATTTGCACAGTATACATTCGGAACCTATACGAGTTCCTAGACCAAGTTTGAGCCAAATTAAAAAATATTTAATTTTTCACGAAAAATGCATACAAAGTATCAGGAAAAATTTCAATTTTTGGGGTGAAAATTAAAAAAATCGTAGCGAGCTGAAACTTTGCACAAATGTTCATTATGGGGTGCTGAATCGAGTTAGTTCTTGGGGTTTTCCGATTAAAAATTTATTTCTCGAGATATGGGCATTGGAAGTTTAGAAAATAATAAAAAAAATCACATTTTTCCGAGTTTGAAATTTTTTTTCTCAAAAACTTTGTTCCAAGCCCATACTTTTCTTATTTTTTCCTGATAGTTTATTTATTCATGAATACAAAGCACTAAAAATATTAGATCTAGGGCCTATTTTGGCCGAGATACAGCTATAAACCGAAGAATACTACATTCAAGATTGGCAAGATTGGCCATCTGGAACTCAACTACTGATAACTTTTTATTAAAATTTTTTAGCGCGGATATATTTGCACAGCATACATTCGGAACCAATACGAGTTCCTAGACCAAGTTTGAGGAAAATTAAAAAATATTTAATTTTTCACGAAAAATGCATACAAAGTATCAGGAAAAATTTCAATTTTGAGGGTGAAAATTAAAAAAAATCGTAGCGAGCTGAAACTTTGCACAAATGTTCATTATGAGGTGCTGAATCGAGTTAGTTCTTGGGGTTTTCCGATTAAAAATTTATTTCTCGAGATATGGGCATTGGAAGTTCAGAAAATAATAAAAAAATCACATTTTTCTGTGTTTGAAATTTTTTTTCTCAAAAACTTTGTTCCAAGCCCATACTTTTTTTATTGCGTCCTGATAGCTTATTTATTCATGAATACAAAGCACCAAAAATATTAGATCTAGGGCCTATTTTGGCCGAGATACAGCTACAAATCGAAGAATACTACATTCAAGATTGGCAAGATTGGCCATCTGGAACTGAACTACTGATAACTTTTTATTAAAATTTTTTAGCGCGGATATATTTGCACAGCATACATTCGGAACCAATACGAGTTCCTAGACCAAGTTTGAGGAAAATTAAAAAATATTTAATTTTTCACGAAAAATGCATACAAAGTATCAGGAAAAATTTCAATTTTGAGGGTGAAAATAAAAAAAAATCGTAGCGAGCTGAAACTTTGCACAAATGTTCATTATGAGGTGCTGAATCGAGTTAGTTCTTGGGGTTTTCCGATTAAAAATTTATTTCTCGAGTTATAGCCAAAAAACACAAAGTTATTTCTAAAATAATTCGCCCAATGTTATACTATAAATTTTCTATATTAAAATCTTATTAGAATGGTTTGAAAACGTGATATATCATTATCATTAAATGCTTAAAAGAAACTGAAAAATTATTTAAATACTTGCCAACCAAGTACACCGACCAAATACATAAAGAAAAGAAATAACGAAATGATAAAAACCTAAAAAAAAACCATTTTATCTATAAATACTATTTACTTCTAGTTCAGGTATATTATAATGACGACATAATTTTCGGTAATGTGATTACAGGAAAATAATAAAAAACTAAAAAAAAAAAAAAATTTCTCTCCATAAAGATAATTTTTGGCTTTTTTTTTTTTTTTTTTTGTTATATTTTATTGATTAGTTGATATCAGCTTTATCAAAAAAATAATAAAATAAAATAGTAAAAAAAAAAAAATAAATAAATAAAAAATTTATTAAATGATAAAAGTAGAGTAAGCAGGTCTCTGGTGTTATTACTGGCGTTATTAAGCAATGAAGCAATTCATTTAAATAAAGTTTTTCTGTAAATTATAAAAATCGGTTAAATTATTTATTATAAAAAAAAAAAAATAATAAATAAATATATTTTAAACACATTAGTCACCTAAAGAGCAATGGAATACGCACAACTCGAAAATAAATCTAAGAATAAAATGTTAAAAAAATGTTTCTGGCATTGTAAAGTGAAATTAAAACGAATAATCAAAACGAAAACATTTTTTTTATTATTATTTGTAAAATTGTTTCTCATTTTTTACTTTTATTTGAATGTTATCAATGTAAGTATGCTGGGTGTAATAAAATGAATCATTTGTTGGAATCCATTGGTGACAAAGTTTTTTAATTATTGCAGGACCAAAAGCGACTAGATTATTTGGAGAGGTTCCAACAATCATTGCACTTTAAATATCCAACACAAGATAGTACAAATTGGACAATGGACGAGTGGAAATTTTTAGGTGCTCCGGAGTTGCGGTATCAACTGTATTCAGCATACTTTGATACGCGGGTAGAAGTGTTTTGTGATGCCAATGAAGGAACTGATTGTTTTCCATTTGGAGTGATACGCATCATAAGTGTATTACCACTCGAAATGAATAAGCAGAAAATGTCGTGTCATTACAAGTGAGTATTACCACTTGTAACTATCATTTTTATCTCTAATTTTCTGTTACTTGTTCATTGTTTATTAGATATACAAATAAAGTAGAAATAGTTTCGAGCAGTTCTGTTCAGGCAATACGGGAAAATTTTGGATTCGTTTTTTCCGCATTTTTTATTATTTGTCCGTTATCAGCCAGCATAAATACAACTTCTGTCGAATTACCTGAGGCTGTTGCTGTGACTTATGAAAAAGAGAAAACTATGCGTGAAGTTCACACATTTATAAAAATTAGGTGAAATCAAGTTCTCAAATATTTTTTATTACTAAGTTAACTAACTACCTCACATAGATATCCCACCAATAATGAGACATTGGATTCTGAAGACAAACTTTTAGCAATTTGTGTGCCGCCCGCTCATCACAATTATTCAGAAGCATTACGCATTGTTGAATTTGTAGAAATCTACAAAATTCTAGGTGCTAATAAGTTTTACTTTTACAATAGATCGATCTCAACAGGCGTCAATGACGTTATGGATTATTATGAATCAATAAATGAAGCCACAATTCTACAATGGAATTTAAATGGTTATTAGTATTTAGAGTGTACGATTTATATTCCTATTTATACGTATCGTTACTAGGTTACGCATTTGAAAAAGAATTACGATACGAAGGTATTTTTGCTGCGTTAAATGATTGCCTTTATCGTGCTAGCTTCGTTGATGGTTACAAGTATGTAGCAGTTGTTGATTTCGACGAAATATTAATTCCAATGAATCAACTAACGTTAACCGATTTTTTGAACGATTATTACGATGACGATGTATACATGTATAACTTCAGAAGCGTATTATTGTACAACGATACCCAGAATGGTGATGAAATAGTGCCGGCTGGCGTGTGTATGTATTTATCAATCATTACTGTCACAGCATACGTATCTCTTATGTATCTCTCTTATCTATTAAAGCAAATAAATATCTTTATTCGCAAATGGAAATAAAACGAACTGAACCATTACCATATTCTCAAAGAACAAAATACATTGCACGTGGTGCAAATTGCATTGAACTTGGTAATCATTTTGTATGGGATGCACTGAGTGGTACGTAACGCAGTTTTTGTCATTACGCACACCCTATACACCCTATATGTAATTAAAATTTCTTTTTTAATTAGATACAAAACAATACAAAGTAACGCCATTAAACGGGCTTGTGTATCATTATCGAGACGAAATGATACGAGATGTACCATCTAGCAGAATAATTGTTGATAGGTCAGTTCAAATATATGGGGAGTCCCTGTGGCCTGCCGTGGATACAACATGCTTGAAAATATTCCTAAATGGTGTTTGCCCAATTAAATAAATTTATTTATTTGTTAAATAATTTTATTAATTAAAATATTAGAAAAAAGTACAAAATTTAAAAATTCATTTAATGTGGATTCTGGGAAAGTTTTTAAGATTTATTTTTCATGTCCGTTGATTTCACTTCAATTGTAACACCGCTGGTTATTTTTTCCTTGTGATCACTGTTTAATACATTATTATTCAATTGTTGGGCCATTGTTTGTGGTCCAGGTGTTGGCAATGGGGTGTCTCTATCGTGCAAATAGCTCATGTTGCCTAGTGTTGGACGTGCCGGTCGGGACCCATAGTTACTAAAAGTAAAATTGGAAACAAAAGATGAGATGAAGAGACGAATAAATTTATTTTGATTTCCAAAGGATTTTAGACCGTCATTTGTTATTTACAAAATGATTGATAAAAATTTTAAATAAAAAAAAATATTCGTAATCGAACTTACCCATGCTCCTCATTATTTCTGTCTCTATCTACATTTTGATTATTATTATTATTAGTATTGGCATTATTACTAGAATGCATATTGTAATCTCTATCTTTATTGCGATCCCATTCTTTATCTCTGTTTGGTGTATGCTTATCGTTGCTATTTACATATCCCCAGGTACCTGCGTAACCTAAATTACTTGACTGTTGTGGACTTCCACTTACATGATTACCATTATCATTACCATTAATATTTTCATCACGATTTTGGTAACCATCAGGTATTAAAGAGGATGATGCATGTGACGGTGTAAATGGTATTGGTCTATGTGGTTTTTGATAATACTGTGATGATGGAGAAGGTGGTGATTGTGATGAAGAGTATGGTGGCAATGGTGATAACGGTCTTAATGGTATTGATGATTGGCTTGCAAAATAATGACCGCGACCAGTGTCATCAAAGCCAGACACTCCTCTGCTTTACATTTATGTTTACCGTGTAATTTGTATTTAATTATTTAATTAATGTGTTGAGTTGTTTAGTTAAGTCATGTGCACCAAAGGTAAATATATATGTATATACATTACAATGTTATATATAGGTTGTTGTGTATAAAAATAAACAAAAAAAATATACAAATTAAGTAATTAGTAATCAGTAATTGGTAATTTTTTTTCTACATTGACTAGATTTATGGTTAAATGGTTACATGGAAATGAGAAGAAAGTATTGAATTTGAATGAAAATAATAATATAAATATGTATAAAGATGTATTAAAAAAAAATTGATTTATTCTCATTAGCTAATTTTTATTAAATTAAATATTGACTCGTATATCTTGTATAAATATTAAAATTAATATTAATAATCATTAATAATAATTAATAGATGGATAGAAGCATTTATTTGTAGTAACCATAATTGTACCTGTAGGTTTCATCCAATGGATGGAATGTTCTGTAGTCATAAGAACCGCGACCGCTTTGTGAATTATATCGGTCGTTGTAATATCCAGAATAGTCTCGTTCCGATGGATAATATCCAGTCGTTGGGTAATATCCTGTAGTTCTATCAGAGTACCGATCTGTAACGAAAGTTTTTTAAACAATTTTTTTGTAAAAATGTTATTAATGCATCGCTTGTGATCTTCTCCACACCTCTTGTATTATCGTTATAATATGAATTACGATTATCGTAACCATTACCACGAGTATCGTAACCACTATATCTGGATTCCAAATTTCCTCGATTATTGTATCGATCATAATAAGAATTTGGTCGATAGTCGTAACGGGTGTCATACCGATTTAAATATCGATCTCGTTCATCCCCATATCTAGACCTAAATAAGGAATGTTGTTGAGTATTTATTGGTATAATAATTTATATAATCCGGCTTACATGTAACCTCCTGAATATCGATCATCTGCTTTAGTGCGATCATCATAATTATATCTATCTGGCTGGTAATACCAATTCCTATCATCATAACCGGTACGTGCGGGTTCACGTTTCAAATAGTCATCAAAAAACCTTTAATCATATTTAATTGGTCATGTTACGAAAGAATTATATTTAATTAAAAAAATTTTAAACAACCGTCCGTCTCTGCTATCATCGTAACCGCAACGTACGCAGCTTGTTTCACCTAATCGGCTTGAACGAAAACCATCTCTGGCTGATCTATATAAACCGCCTAATGCCGAAGCACTTGATGTTGATTTTGATGCACCCACATTTGACCCGATTTGAGAATTATCCGCTGATGACACCCATGATATTTGTATCATTAATAAAATAATGCAAACAGGCTACCAAAGCAAAACAAACAAAATTTTTGAATTCTTCTTAAAAATCCCTTTTGGCTTTTAAAATCCCATGAAATTTTATTAATTTTGTTTTTATTATTTATTTTATAAATTATTTATAGCATGGAACTTGTAAAATTTAATACGCATTATCAGTCATGCAAAGTTCCCTTTTATATTCAGACAATTTTTCTGTTTAATTGTCGCTTTTTACACACATGGAAATATTTTTCTGTTTTTTTTTTTTTTTTTTTTTATCCTCTAATTTTGTCATATTTAATAGATTTATAATTTTTATCACCAAATCTAGTTCACTCAACTTAAATAAAACATTTTTTTCTTTTTCTGTATTCATTGTTTAAACGTGTTACAAATAATGCTTATGGATTTTTAATAAATATCGGCTATAGGCATGCTACAGAAAAATTTATGTAATCATCATGGGAAAAGGAAATTGTAATTTGAATTTTATGCGTAAAAAAAAATTAAATTAAAATTATTATTTCGTGGACAGGTTTTTAAACATTTTGTCACGGTTTGTTGAAATTCGCTTGTTCAAACATTTTTTATTACAAATTAAAACAAAAATTTTTAATTAATTAATTAATTAACAACACATGAAGGTTATTAATCAAAAATAATTCAAAATAATTGAAAATGATAAAAATGGACTTAAAAAAAAAGGAAAAATAGAAAAAAACGTACCTTCATCAATATACTACTGTGCTTCATGATTTGTTTGTTCTGTATGTTTTCTGTCTTCACTTTCCTTTACAAAATAATAACACCAATAACCACCAATAACAATAAATACAACAAAAATCCTTAATTAATTTCACACAGCACATAAAACGTATTAACCGTATTACTTTCTGTTTTTCTTTAAATCACCAATAAACAATAATTTTCAAAATGTGAATTAGACACAGTGTCCAACCGTTGAGTGTCCAAAATATAATGAAATTTTTCTAATTAATGCACATTTATATATAGACGGTGTACATTGTGATTTAAATGGCATTTTATGAACGATTTTATATAAACTATTAAAAAAAATTAAAAACATATTCCAAATGAGTGATCAACATAACAATTATGATGTTCCGGTTATATGATTTTATGAATTTTTTTATTCATACTTAATGTGTGTGTGCGTTGCAAAACTGTTGGAATACCATGGTCCTGCTCACATTAAAATTACATGAATAAATCTAGCAGCTAATTAATTAAAAGTAAAACTGAAGAATTAGGTGTTGAGAATCAGTAGATCAATTCTTAACGTTGCATAAGTAATGTTTTGTAATGATGGTCAATAACCTTTTTGTAATGGTAAGACCATTTACAAAACCCATTCGAAAATCTTTTTTCATTTTTTTTACTTCCCTTTTGTTTTATGTCAAGGTTGTGTCGTTTGTTTGTTTACATTCGTTTATATTTGAGGACTAGTCATAGAGTTTAATTCTCTTTCAACTTATACGGGATATACGGATGATGTTATTATTTTATTATAGAAATAAAATTAATTATAAATGATCCATTAATGAATTTTTTTTTTTTTTTTTTTTTGATTTTTTGTGTTTCGACATAAATAATTCAATAATTCATTAATTTAAAATTAATTATTACAAAATATGCTATTTGAACTTTAATTAATTAATTTCTTTCTTTTGAAATAGGAAACATAAGAAGCATATTACACAAGATAATGACAAATATTTAGTTAGACTACAAAAAGAGGAAAACAAAAAAAAAATTAAATACAACAACCGAGACAAAGGAACTATTAAAGCAATCACAATACCATAACCATAAGTTCAAGATCATTGTTTTGTTTCGTATCTGATTTTCTTAAGCTCGCTTCTATCGTGAAATGAACTTTTATATTCACTTAAAACAAAGACATGTTTTCACCCCTCCTCGACACGACAAATAATAATAATAATAATAATAATAAGGAGATAAAAACAGAAAAAATTATAACAAAGTGTTTATGGATAATGTTGTCGTTCGGAAGCAAAGAAATTAATAAAAAAAAAATTATATAGATGTGGATAGATAATAGACAATGAAGAAAAGCACCAATGTCTTTTTAAACTTTAATAAATAATCTTTAGAGCTAATTTTATTTATAATAATATGATTTTTCAACATCTTACAAAAATAACTAATTAATTAATTATTCACTAGTTTAGTACTTTAACGTATTTACATTTATTTAATAAAAAGGATTTTTGCTCTTTTTTTTTTTATTTATATATATATATATATATAATGTATATAATGTATATAACGACATTTCTTTTAGTATTTTTATTATATAAAAAGTGACTTTTTACATAAAAAGAAATTTCTTCTTTTCTTTTCTCTCTCTCTCTCTCTCTCTCTGTATATATATTTCATAATAAATATTTTTCATAGAATTGCAACGGAACTGAAACATTCTTTGACAACAATTTTTTTTTTTATTAATTAATTTTACTTTTAATTTTTTTATTATTAACGATTTTTATAAATTCAATTCAATTTAATTATTTGAATTCAATTTTCCAATAACTCTCCTGATGTATTGCAAACGATCAAGTAGCTTTTCTACCTGTTTCTAATTTTCGCTGTTCACTTTTATTATTTTGACTAGCGCGTAGTGATAAATTTTTATTATAAAAACTTTTATTATTATTATTATTACTATTGTAGTTTGTATTAAAAGACGTTGCGTGATGCTGTACTTTGTGGTGGTCATCTTGTGATGAATGGGCAACAATATCATCGCGAAATGCCAAAAAACCTAATTGAGCATGGGAGGCTTCGTTTAGTGCTCGTGATCTAATACAAGCACGATATTGATCTGTTGTCAGTCGTTGACCATCAGATACACCTGTACACACCTGGTAAAATTAAACAAATCAGTAATCAGTAATTGGGGAAACAGAGATGCGAATAAAATAATTAACCTTTGGATGCCAAATATGAAAAATACCAGGATCCGTCGCTCGTACAACTTTAATATTTGAACGAACATATTTTCGGTAAAGCATTACATCTTCACCACCCCAACCAACGATTTCTTCATCAAATCCTCGAACTTTTAAGAAATCAGATCTGTAATAATTTTTTAATAATTATTCTCTCAATTCAAACACTGATTATTCATCATATACTCACCGGTATTGACAAGTCATTCCATAACCAAAATCTCTCCAAAACCCAGTGTCGCGTGATATTAATAATTGATCCGTTTCTGGAGGTAATTCTTTACCCTGGAGAATATACACTACATGGGGATTATATAAACTAAAAACAACTGGATAATAAACCTGGAATAAAATAATAATCTATGTAAATTCTGACATATGTACATATCTCCAATCCCTGTAATTCTAACTTTTTTCCCCGACTTTGCATTCCACCGACATCTATCTAAAAATTTAGCACTAAATACAATATCTACATCACACATAAATAAAAGGACATCTTTATTTTTATCGCTTCCATCCCATACCCGTTCTGCCCCAACACGTAATCCTTTGGCTACCAAAAGATACAAACAAAAAAATATTATCTATTTACATCATTTGGAATATGAAATGTACCTCGGGAAAATGTTTCATTCAAAGCTAGCAGTTTTAAATTGGAGGAGTTACCGCCACTGTTTTTAGTTCCGACAACTCTGCTCATTATTGTCCTTGCCTCAGATAAACCATCTTCGCCAAAATACACCACTGTTAAATGCACTCGTCGATCATTTTTCAAAGCGATTTTAACAAATTTATCCATAAAATTCTGAAACGTTGAGGTACGCCCGGACAATGGAAGAATTATATGAATTAATTCTTTCTCATTGGCCCGCAAATATAGCTCAGTACGTATTGTTTGCAATGGTGCAAACGGTCGCATTACAATCACTTTCGTAACGCCATGATTATTGAAATGTTCATGATGAGACATCGATACAGAAGCAGATGATGTTTTATTTTTATCTTTTGTACGAAAATATAATTCATATTGTGTTCCAGTTGTCTGCTCATTTCGGTAAATACCTTCTGTGAAATCATCTAACGTATATTTGTTTGAGCTCGTTAAATTTTTATTAAGACTCTCAATTGCTTTATTGAGCGCATCTAACAAATCCTTTCTTTTGTAACCGATTGGTTTTTCAACAACGCGTTTACCTAACCCCAACTCAATTGGGTAAACTCTACTAAATGTAAAGTGGTTGAATGGGATAAGCTCGTATTCATTATTTAATGGAAGACCATGAAATATTTCTGCAGATCCAACTTGTTTGCGTATGAAACCTGAACAATCAAAATTACCACCAGTATTACTGGTTGCTGGTGGTACGGTGATGTGAAAAGAGTTATTTGTAGTAGCTGATGTTGTTACTTGTTGAGTCAGAGGAAGTTGCAGATTTTGTGGTGGCTGATTTCCATCTGAAGATTATATTTGTAAGATTATTCATCAAAAACTATTTATATTTTATAACTATATTACTTTTTAACTGAAATAGCTGAAGTTTCAGCAATCGGATTTCCGTTGTTAGTTTTGCCACTTCGTGCCGGTTTTCCTCATCTCTTTGCTGTAATAATTGCAAATAGCCAATTTGCTGTTCACTGTCGCTATTAATTTGTTGTTGCAGAGCAGCTGATATACCTGGCTGTTTGCTTGATTCTATAAATTAATTCAAGAAATATTATTTAATTAACTGAATTTAGTGCGTAATTACCATCTTCCGTTATTAATATGCTGTTATCAGCAACTAGACCACCGAGACCACATCTTGTTAGAGCAAGTAACGAAATTAATGTTACAGATGATATCAACAATAGTAATCGTGCTAGAAGTTTTGAGCCAACCATTCGAACCATGTTACGACATTGGTTAATTAATTAAACCAATTTCTTTAACTAGAAATAAATTAAAAGAGAAAACAAAATTCTTAATTAGCTAATCGGTTCATATTCATATATCAGAATCTCTGATTGTATTATTAGAAAAGTCGAGCACTGCATTTAAAATAAAATGACGTCACTTTGAACTGGTGTTCGTTTGACTATTTTTTTTTTTACAAATGGCGGTTTTATAATATTTACTTACAAGTGAAACGTCAAACAGTTAAACATTTCGGCTTTGATTTCCAATAAGAGTGCCTTAATTAATATTATTTAATAAATAAATAATTAATAACATAATCGTGAGTATAGATTGATTAGCATCTACCTAAAATCTCCTGTATTAATTGGTGTGCCTTGTGTTGTTTATTTTTTTAAAATTTGATATCAGAAATGCAACAAGTTTTTTCCACATAAAATGATGATTCAATCAAATGTAGAAGAAAAAAAAATGTTTATTTTAATTAAAAAAGAGTATACACTTACTTCTAATGTGAATATATCAACTTTAAACATATTTATAGTTGATTAAGTAATTTAGGAATATTGTTTTGGACACCACCCACCCACACTATTTGATTTTCTTTTTCTATAACATAATTATCAAATGATTATGCTTTGATTATCTATGATCTGACTAATATATCGTTATCAGTGAAATTTCTCTTTTTTTTTTTATTATTATTTTGCTAATAATCTACATGCATATGTGTGGAAATTTTGTAAATCATTACACTTGAGTGATAATTCCCGATGCTAATTATTTATAATTCACATGCATTCATTTGTATTCCGCTTTGTATATTGTGCCATGACAGACCTCAATTAGATTCTACTTTTAAATTAATAATTCACTCATACTATTGAAAGTACTATAATTTTTGGTTTCATTTGCAGATACATACTGTTCTAACAACTATTTTTGATTGATATATATAATAAACAACAGATAGGATGTCAAGTCAAGATGCTCCAACAACGTCTAAGTAAGTAGATGTTAAAAGATTAACAAAAAACCTGTAGTTCACAGATTTGCAGAAGATGCAATATCTATGTTTAATTGTTAATTAATAAAATAGTATTCCAATATTACCACCACCCCCTAGTCCATCAAATGCAGGTGGGCCACAATCATCGCAAACAAATGCAGCCGCTAAACGTTTACAACAAACACAACAACAAGTCGACGAAGTTGTTGGTATAATGCGTGTTAATGTTGAAAAAGTATTGGAACGTGACCAAAAACTATCAGAACTAGATCAACGTGCTGATCAACTACAGCATGGGGCATCGCAATTTGAACAACAAGCTGGCAAACTAAAAAGGAAACACTGGTGGGCCAATATAAAAATGATGATCATTATGGGTGTTATTGGTGTTGTCATTTTGATTATAATTATTGGTAAGCATTTACAAAACAAATCACATTTATTTCATTATTTCATTCTGACCCACAAAAATTAACTAGAAAATAATTTCCCTTTACCACATACTACACATGGGGGTTTAATATACGCTTTTGTTAAAATTGTTTAACTGAATTTTAATTAATTATAAAAATAAATGTATTGTATTGTAACGTTATGCCATGGTTGGAAGTGCTTTTTAGAAATATTCCATACAAAATTATTTCTCTTTATTTACATTTATTGTTTTCTTTTCTTTTCTTTATTTATTTTCAGTATTAGTCACAATGAACTAGAGTTTATTGCATAAATAATAATCATTTAAAATGCTTTAAGAAAAACAGAAAAAAAAAAACACACACACACAGTTTAGACGTTAATATGTATAAAATAATGTTCTAGAACTGAATAATTAATTAATTTTATTTATTTATTGTTAATTACATGCAAAAACACTATAATAATAAATAATCGAATTTTTTTTTCCTTTATATAAGTTTTGTTTTACAATCCTACCATTTAAATTAAGGAAATAATAATATAAAAAACCACCACCACCACCATAACCAACCATTCATACAGACATTCCCTGATTTACATCCCTAATTATTAAATAATAATTTAATTTTTATTTTCAGTATCGTTTTTACCAAGTTCATCGAGTTCACCAGCTGTTGAAAATAAACCAACTACAGCACCTTAATTTTTATTTATATCTATCTATCTATCTATTTATGTATTATCAATATTACTGAATGTAATTTAACAAAAATTATGGAAAAACATACGCAGTTTTATTATTTACTTTGCCTATATATATTTTTTTTTTTTTTCTCTTTAAAAAAGGTGGCTTAAGCAACATTAGATAATATTTAAAATAACAAATAAGTGCCTTTGTTGTTAAAACTATTAAATATATTTTCTGTTTACATATTTTCACTGTATTATCGGTGTTTCAAAAAAATAATAAATAAATAAAAAATTGTATTTTACTTGAAATTTATTTAATAAAAATAAAAACATTTATATTATTAAAAATTTTGCTAATTTTTGATTTGTGTTTGTTTGTTTGTTTTTTCTTTTTTTTTATTAATTAATTAATTAATTGGGTTAAATGAAAATAATCTGCAGAATATTTCGTAAGCACTTTAAAGATAAAATCAATAATGGAATGTAATGATGTAACGACGTATTGTTATTTACAGGGAGAAAATAAAATCGAAAAATCTTAAATCTCTTTCATTTTTTGACATAAAGATTAATTAAAATATTAAAAATCAGATAATTTATTTATGAGAATGATTTTATTCTTCCTATATTCATGTATTTAATTATTCTATGGATAATTATATAGAAAATTCAACTTACATGCTTCTAAGACATTCTATCGCCATTATTTCTTATATTGATTTTTGATTAGTAAGTATTACTCGCTCTCTTTCTCTCTCTCTATATCCCTTTGCTAATTATATTTAATAAAATAAATAAATATCCTTTGTAAGTATCCCTTGTAATTAAATTTTAGAATATCCGGTCAACACCTCACTTAAATCACTATACCAAAAAAAAAAAAAACACACACATTTTTTATCCTTCATACACAATCACCAATCTCTAATTTTTATTACAAAAAATTAAATTAATTCAAATCACTTTAGATAATTCTAAAGAATAAATACGTATGTAAATTTATTTTTTATTATTATTATTATTACATAAATATCAAGAAGCAAACCACAATAAATCTGTTGTAATACGCTGAGCAACGAATATTTACATAATATTCGCTTAGGAAATATAAATTAAAATACAAATTAGGTCATTCCATTATAATTAATATATTTAACATTAATATTTCTAAGTACAAACTGTGTCTTTTAACTGCACAATCTACAAATAAATTAGATAATTAATTAATTGCACATTTCGTCATCACATATTTATTTAATTCATTCTTATAAAAAACAATTAAAATTTAAATTAATTTTTCTTCCATTTTTGCTATAAACAGTTTTCTTATCGATTTATAATTGTATTTTCACCCAAAAAAAAAATAAAACCACAAAGATTTTTTTTTTTTTAGGCAAATTCGTTCATGTGTTCATAACTTAAGTCCATGTTTGAGTGGTTGAAACAAATTTTTCTTTCTTTATTTTTTGTTTAAATAAATTATTTGCTAAAACGAAAAAACCTCCAAAATGGTCGCGTGAATTTTATGTTTTTTCCAAGTATTCTCAATTAATTTCTTTATCACTGTTTTTAACATTAATATCCGTAGCTTTCATTTAATTAAATTAATTTAAAGTAAATATGGACACGACACTATTTATTGTTTTCTTTTTTGTCTCCAAATAAAACTTTCAACTATATAGATTCTGGTAACAGACTAATAGAACTTATTATCTATTTCCAAAGTGAAACATTAAATAAATCCCTTTCAGCAATCACATTATAATAATAATAAAGATAGGAAAAAAAAAAATTTCCATTTTAAATGTAGTTTTTGATCGATACGGGAAATACGACGTACAATTTGTTCAAAGCTCTGCTGATTACTGCTGTTTCGTTACTCCTTTCGCTGCACGGTATAATGTTAGGGGAGCTTTTCTACTAGAATGGTAGCACAATATTCTATGGAAATTATCAATTATAAAACAGTTTATGCGGAATTTTTACTTTAATATTTAATTATGGGGATGCTTTCATTTATTACTCGACTCGTGTTTATTCTGCACAAAATAATAAATTTATTACATTTTGTACTGCAAATTCTCCTTCAATACGATAGATATTCTGGTACTTGGAGTAAATATTACAGGGGTAATGCGCACGCATAAATTTATTTATTTACTTCCCTAATTTCCACCAAAACATAAATACAGACACGGATTTTTGATATATATATATGAAAAAAGGGACACAGAATTAATCCTTTAACTCAAATAATTAATTTTCACAAAATTATTTCTCTTCTATGAACGAACAAAAACGAACCTGATGCAACCTGAAAAAAGTCCTTGAAACATTTGAAAGGTTTTTATTTAAATAAGTAATAAAAGAAAAAAAAACGCAGCAAATAATTTAATAAATAATATACATATTTGTTAATAATTATTGCTTATTTATTTTATATACAAAAATATACCTTAAAAATTATTTATTTAATTATTAAAAATTGTTTATTTCGTAATTGGATATCCTAGTATAAAAGTTTTAAATAAATTTATAATTTTCTTTTTTTTTTTTTTTTTTTTTTTTTAGATAAAATAATGCACAGAATTTACACGTTTTTAGTTTTAAATTATTTAATTTTTTTTTTATTTATTTATTTTAGTAAAACAAGGAAAACGAATTTGTTTTTTTTTATTTTTATTATTATTATTGTTACGTAAGTATAAATACGGATAAGGCTATAAGTTATTTTTCCTATTCAAATTTCTTTACTTGTTGCTTTACCCAACTCGATGTATTTCTGGGTGATTTAAATTCTTTCTGTATTGATTGCGGCGATGATGATATCACATCTTTTACAGATTGATCTGCATTCAGCTCTTTACAGTATCGCTTTTGTTCGGATACGTTTAAGAAGCTCGGCTTTACCGGTAATGGGGGTGGTGAACGTAATGGTTTTTTAACTGGTTTTGGGGGTGGTGTTAATGGGCTCTGAATATGTGTTGGGAAACTCCCGTCCCCGTATGGTGATGATGAATTGTATTTTTGACATCTCAAAGTACCGTCTTCATCATAATACTCATATTTTCGTTCATTATCGTCGCTATAAATTGCCGAGTCTCGAAAGAATCCTTCATTCTCTAAACATTCTTCAACATTTTTTTCATAATAATTGTTCTCGTCACTAAATATGATTGATGAATTATTCCGATCATCTAATAAATTGTTATTAGACTTTGGATCACAAACACTATCACTTGAGGATGTCAACGAAAACACGGAATCACGTTGCGGTAATAATACTGCCTTATTGATAAGAATATTGCTTTGTTCACGTCCCTGGAATAATACTCTTGGATCTGCGTAATCTAGATGTGCTATTCGCGAACCCAAGTGCTCGCTTCCCTGCTTATATATAACACTTTGGCGACACATTTCTGAAACATCGGAAACGGAACGTTCCGAAATTTTACTTATCTTCGAACTAATACTTATACTATCATTGCTTTGGCGTTCTTTGCTTGTCGGTGTTCTACTGGCATCGTCCGTTTCTTTAACACTTTTTGCACTTCCTTCTAATTCGGTATCATTCCCTTTGGAGAAATCAGATAGATTTGAAGCCGTATGACCAAGTTTATTGTAGTTAATATTTGAATCACTGTTTCTGAAAATAGAAGTTTCATCCTTCACTGCTACTAGCATATGATCTCCAATAAATCTTAAACCGTCTGTGGAATAGGCTAAAGTTACATAATCAGATTCAGGACTGTCTGCTTTTTCTTTTTTAATTTTTTGCATTAACAATGGGGATTTACATTGTTGTGACATGGAACGATTTAATGGCGGAGCATATTTATATGGCACATGGACATTCCTCAATAACGTTTCATAGATGGGCTCCGGTTTAGTCAAATCATTTTGAATGTCATCAAGACGTGATAAAATATTTGAAGGCTCAGTCAGATCATTATTTTTCAATGCAACCGAATTATCTGACGACTCCAACACACTCTCAGCACTATTTTTAATATTTTGATTCGATTCGAAATTCATATATTTTTCGTTATCAAGGGATTTCTTTTTACTGGGTTTCTTCAATATTCTGTTAAAATCTCTATTCTCCATTATCAATTCTGATATTATTTCTGCATCTTTCTTATTATCCTTATCGCTACTATTGTCATTCTCCTCAATTTTCAAATTATTATCTCTCTCAAAACTACCGTCAATTGCATCGACTTTTATATGCTCGGTTTCACTTGAAGGGAATTTGATTGATTCCGATAAATTATCTGTTGACTCGGTTATCCTTAGTTCTTTATTATCCGTTAAAGTACAGTAGAATGTTGAAGTTTCTTTAAGAGTTTTTCCGCGATTCTTCTTTATATTTGCTATTCGCTTTGGCAGAGTTTTTGTATTATACATCTTGACTTCCAGATTTTTTGATTTCGGACGCCCAAGTGTTGAAAATTTATACAAATTCTCATTTGCAAATGCTTCTTTGCTGTTTTCTTTGGTTAAATTTTTATGCCGATTTAATACCGGCGTTACATTAAATGAATCGGGAAGACGGGGCTCCGATTTACTGCGCCCTGTACTCGACTTCAATTTTCCATATTCGTCTGCACTATCAATCGTTTTCGATTGCTTGTACTCTGCCCTTTTTCGCGATAATGTCGTATTCAGCTCACTTTTTACTTCAGCACATGAACATTTTTCATTTCTATGGTCACATATAATTTTATTTGGTTTTTTAATATCTTCGTTAGCTGCTTCTTTACTTATGTTTAAAAAGTTTTGCTCTTCTAAAGCGTTTGATTTTAAATTATTGTTTTTACTGTCAGAGCTGTCCAATGATAAACTTTCCGATAAGTTTTTCCTCGTTTTCTTCGGGCGATACCGCATTTCACTACGGCGAGTCTGTATACGACGTTCTAGGTAATCTGGTGTAGCGGAATGTGTATTGCTTCCCCACTTCCAACTATTTTTATCAGGAGTACGTTCTTGAAAATTTGAAGAAAAAGCTATTAAATGTGTGAACATGTAAACCAATTGATTAATATTTAATTCAATTAACTACCTTCTTCGTAGCTTAGATTAAGTACAAGCTCACGGGCACGATTCGGTATATTCAAAGTATCAATCATCACATATTTGATTTGTTTAACCCAGCGTAATTTTAAGTCTCGATTTTTGGCAGTTAATTTTATTTGATCCTTCGGATTATTGAATGGTATCACTTGAAAACTGGTGGGCTCACCTCGTAAATGCTCTACTAGCATCAAATTTTTGCACTAAAATAAAAATAAAAATTTTATAAACATAACCCAAAATATGAAAAAAAAAAATAAAAAATTAATTAGTTTACGCACGTGAATGTATGTTTTAAATTGTAGGCGCGTGTCCTCCTTTGGTTTGGTAATGATTAACATTGTTTGGAAGAGAAATACAAATCTTGGTTTATTATTTTCCATCAAACTGCCCTCCAAGCGTAAATCACCAAGGACTGTCAACTCTGGACCTAACCAACCATCTAAAATTCCTGCTAATTGTTTCACACGACGCTCATGTTCCAAATTTTTTTTCACTTGATCTATATTCCTAGCTACTTTTGTCATTAAATCGTGGGCCTGTGCTACTTCCTCATACTCGCAATGCTTACGTAAATTCTAAAATGAAAATAAAAAAAATTAAATATTGAAATAAGTCATTAGATAATAGGACTCACATCCAGAAGTAAATGATACTTCAATATGCGTTGCACTGGTTTTAATAAATACGATCCCAGTGGAAGGTTATGCTTTAGAAATTTTTGTGTCGATGTCAACAGTGCATTTGTATACGATGCTTGCAGTAATGACGTCAAAAGTGAAATTGATTCCGGATAACTAGTGCTGGATAATTGATAATAAAATGTTAAGAAAGAAAATAATTATTACATACCACAAAATAATTTACCAGTAAACTGTGTATACATCAAATCCCTCTTTTAGTTCAATAAAGCATTTGGCTATTTGGATGGGATCATTCGAGGCATTTATCAAACGCTTCAAAAGGATCGAATTGAAATTGTATATTTCTTGAATATTACTAAATAATATTTTCAACTCATCAACTTTCAAACAAGCGCGCTCCTGCCAATCTTCTAAATACCCTTTAATGACTTGTCCTAAATCGTCCACATAGCTACGCTCCGAGTCAATTATTTCTAATGCAGCACGTTTGCTGACTGGCAAATTATTATTCACTAGCTCCGCTTCACTATGATCAGCCAAACTCTCAACACTCGCTAAATACGAAACTCCAAATTTTCCAGTTAAGTGTTCCGAACCGGAACTTGAACTCGATGATGTTGAGCATATTGATGATGCTGATAAAGGTCGATGTTGCAGGTGAGCTATTTCGGATTTTTTTGAAATTGTTTTAACAGTAGTTTCAGGTACTGTCATAGATAATTGTGGTGAAAAATTATTATTCGTAGTATTTTCGATGGTTTCATCAGTAGGCACTTCGGAAGTTATTTTAGAATCTATGCTTGTATTATCTACAGCGGATTTATCACACGTTTCTTCAAAATTAATACTCAAAATTTGCTCGGTTGTTGGTTTATTAGTTAATGATTTACTCCTTAAATAGGATAATTGTGACGTTGGCAGTAATCCCTCTTCTTTCAGGCTACAGGTGGTTTGTGGATTTCGTACTAATTTATTTGACTGAAATGAAAATTCGTATAAAGGATTTTTCGCTTCGTTTATTGTTTCTGTTTCGAAATTATCAGGTAATGAATCCTCTGGAGAATTCTTAACAGGGTCTGGTTCATTAGTTTTCATTGTGAAAAAACTTTTTCCATTTCCAGTGAAAATACTTGATGAATTACTAGTCGTCGCAGATTGATACCGTTTTACCAAATTCTTTATGTGAGAATTAGTCGCTGTTTTTATGAAAATTTCTTTTTCATAATTATAATTGATCGTGTCTAAAGGTGTATCACAATTTATTAGTACGCTTTTATAATTATTACCAACATTCTTCTCATTTGCATTACCGGAGGAAAACACAAAATTATTGATTGGCCTGCTTTTATCGTTGCTACAATCTATTGATGATTCGGTTTTATCAGAATGCGTGGTTGGACACTTTGTGGGTGTTTTTAAATCGTCCAATAATTCAAATCTATCAACTACAAGATCATGACCAGATTGTGATAATTTACATGTATTTCTAGACAACGGTATTTGTGTATGCTGCACAATTTGACGATTAAAACTTGATAACTTGTTATCAACGAGACTAATTTTCTTCGTTAAAATTTTCTGCTGCTGATTAAATACCGTTAATTCCGAATTTTTTATAACATTTCTTGTGTCTTCAGAAAATTCCTCATCATTCGAATGTGAAGCGATTCGCTGTACGTTCGGTGATAAAATTTTTAATATACGATTTTTTGTCGTTCCTGTTACCGTTATAGGCTTCTGACTTATATTATTCTGATTAGATACTGGCTGGGTTTTTATTTCATCCTGCACTATCAAATTGGTATTGCTGTTGCTTGTTTCTGCATTTAATTTGTTATCATGCTCTATGACTGTATCTATTGCTTTAAAACTATTTGTACTGCTATTTGTAGACAAACGATCATAGTAACCAATGAGTGTTGGACTTAAATCAGTAGTACTACCTGCCAAGTGAAGAACAAAAGAAAAAATTTATATAAGCATCGTTTTGTTTTCTCGCATTCTTATTTACGCAATAAAATTGTTTTTATTGGAATTCAATTATTTTCCATTTTATATGTATTTTGTTTACAAGCATGCATAAATAAAATATGCAGAAGAAGAAAAAAGCATTACAAAAGGAAAAAGTGTCGCCAAGAGTGTAGGCGCCCGCCATATGTGAGTGATAAAAAAAAAATGCACTGTAGATACTTAATAACTTTCAGGTTTCAAGATAAACTTTTATTTTTTCTTTTCTCTGATTTTTTTTGATTTTTTTTTAATAACATGTATAAACCGTATGTATGGATGTATGTATGTACGTACGTACTAACATACAA
Organism: Ptychoptera albimana; assembly: GCA_961205885.1. NCBI lineage: Eukaryota > Metazoa > Arthropoda > Insecta > Diptera > Ptychopteridae > Ptychoptera > Ptychoptera albimana. The sequence continues at coordinate 31,731,870 of OY540804.1, read as the reverse complement.
AGAAGTAATTATACTTGTGAAAATAAAAAAAAAAAAAAATAATAATAAAATTGCGATGGTGATTCTCCTCGCAAAACACATCAATATTCATATCATGTTTTTCGCTATTATTTATTATAGAAAATAATATCGCTTTATTATTAATGAATCAACAATCATTAATGATTTTAAAAAATAAAATAAACGAGACGAAAAAGAAAAAATATTTTACCAAAAGCCAAAAGAAGATGAAAATTACCATTCAGTAATCACGCGTCGCTAAGTTATTTTTCAAAATAGAAAAAATCAAATTTGATTTTGGAAAGTTCTCTGCTTATTTTTCTTTTATTTTAATTTAATTTTAAGATAGAAATATTTATGTCGCATAGGAAGAACGCAGTCATTAAAATAATAAAGACAGAAAGACAGAAATAAATAAAACAACTAAATCACCAACCACACACTCGCAGAGAATAATATATATATATATTCAAAAAACAATATTAATAAAATAATGATTGACAAATGCATTAAATGAATAAAAAAAAAAAAATTAATTAATTAATTATATATGTATATACAATAAAAAAGAAAAATAAATCTTTTATTTACTTTAACATTTCTATATACTGTTTAATAAAGAAAAATTACTCATGAATAAATATATTTGTTTGACTTATTTAACGAAAGCAAAAAAACAGCAAAAAAACAGCAAAAAAAAGGAAAGAATTTGTTATCAGTTGTTGAGTCGAGGAAGGGTATTTAAAGAAAAAATTGATAAGATTATTATCATTTGTTGATTGTTTAAACAAAAGTTACAAAAGTTAAGTAAAATATCTACACTACGCGAAAATTATTTCACATTTACATTTGAATGTTTTTTGCAAATCAATAATAAAAAAAATAAAATAAAAACGTTGCATCTAATTTAAACATTTATGCATATAATTAAGAAAAGAATTTCTATGGAAATTTATGTGTATCGTGGATATGGCCTAGTATTTCTTCACACAAACACAGATATTAATCAGTTGACAGCCATGCAGGCAGGCAGGCACGAGAACAATATCATTTACACACGATAAACATCCTTAATCCCCAATTATAAATAAACACGGAAAATAAGGTGGAAGCGAACACATACCTTTTAAGTAAAAAAAAAAATTAATTAATTAAATAAACAAACAAAGAAACGAAAAAAAAAAAGAAAAAACGTTTTATTTTTCTGTTAACACAAATTTAATTAAACTAAAATCATGTTTTATAAATAATTAAGCAAAACTTTTTTTTTTTTTATCAAAATACAAATAGATAAAATTCAGTTATCAAGGTATGAGCCAACCATAAAAATAAAAAAAATAAAAAATAAATAAAGAAAAAAAATGTTTACACATCAAAAAAGTCGCTGTGTGACTGACTCATCCCATTACATAGGAAAAAAGGATTAGTGAAGCTTTTTTTTTTTAAATAGGAATCAAAATTGAATTAATTGGACAGCGAAAAGATATAATCATCTGCTTAAATTACTGTGGAATTTCTTGTTGTTTCTTCTAAGGTCTTCTTACCTTTGCGGTTGAGACATACATACATATTTTCAATGCGTAAAACTTTCAAATTTGTCTAGACTTTGTAATTAAATTATAAATGAAAGAAAAACGATTGATAAAGTGCATACAGTGAATAAATTAAATTAAATGAATAAAAAATTAATTAAAAGATTATTAGATTCATAGGCAGAGAAAGAAAGAGAGATCATAGAAAATGTCACACAGGGAATTCAGTATTCCGCCAGTGATACAACAAATGCAATTATAAAAGATAAAAATAAAATTCAGGTTTGTAATCAGCTAACAAATAAATAAAATAAAATAAAATTGCACAATAGATAGATAGATAAATAAATAAATAAATAGATAAAACTTCCTTTAACGTATAAATCTGTTTTTTTTTTTATTTATTTATTTATTTATATTTACCAACAAAGCTGCTTATTAACTATTTTCAAGAAAAAACAAAACAAAACAAAAAAAAAAGGCAGAAGAAGCAGAAAATCTATTTTTAAACATGATTTTGGATAAAAAAAAAAAAACTCGTGTTAACCAGAATACAACGCACTTCTGTAACATTTAGAGAGAAATTAAAAACAAAAAAAAAAAAAAAAACACACAAAAATCTCCCATAAATAAATATAAAAATTTTTTTTTATAAATTTTAATTAATTATAAAAACATATTTCTTATAAATATTCTCATATTTCCTTTATTAAAAAAAAAAAAAAAAAAACCGTCAAGGTTTTCGGTTGCTCATACAAAATCTGTGTACAAATTCGCATTAAGACTTAAAACTGACTATTTGTGCTTTGGCTTAGAATATCTACTTGACGTGTACATGTATAGTTACGTAAAGTAAACGCAAATTATTGAAACAGCTTAACGTAAATCGATGATAAAAAATAGAGTCTTGAAAAACAATTTTTCGATTTTTTTTTTCTTTAATTATAATTTTTTTTTGGTTGTTCATACTATAAAATAATGTAATTAAGCAAAACAAATAAAAAAAGAAGTTAAGCGTTAAAGCAGAGGAATGATAATAAAAAAAAAAAATAGAAATAAACAGTTAGTTACTTGCCTTTTAAACAAACTTGTTAAATAGTTATCATATAAAAATAAAAATATGGATTGGTCTTAAAAATTATTACATTAAGATAAATAACAGAATCCAGAAATCTTGTTGTTTAAGCTAAGTAAATAGTGAAAGAATAAAGACAACAAACAGACAATACATAGTTACTTATTATATGAGTATATAGGAGCGATACCAATATTGTTGTTAATATTTATTGCATAAACTATTATCTGATTAGTAAATCGTTATGTTTGATTAGTAGGAAAGAAAATCACCTTGGGAATTCATTTTCTTCTTTTTTTTTTTTTTTGTTAAATATGTTAGATGATATAGAAAGAAATAGAGAAAAGAAAAAAAAAAAAAACATACCAAAAAAATCTTCCCATCTTTCTGATTCATCTGATTCAATATCCATATCACCACTTTGTACATTATCCATTGCTAATTATTGCTCAACACAATTTGTAAATTAATTTTCCATAACTTTGTGACAAAAACAAAACAAAAAAAAAATAAACATATAGAGATACGATGTTAGTAAGGCGCACATAATACGTAATCTAATAGCACAAATGATATTTTTGCTGATCTGATTATTTTCGGGAATAAACAGTTAATCAAAAAAAAATAAATAAATAAAAAATGAAACTGAACTATTTGTACATTTGTAAACACTCTGAAATGCACTCTGACTAATTAAACATCATAAACACAATTATAAACGTCATCGTTATAACTGTTCAGTTCGTCTCTGGTATTTTTTATTATTATTATTATTATTTTACTTGACTTTACTTTGCTTTTACTCTCTGATTGATGTTTCTTTCAGCGCCATTTTGTTTCATTTCTTAGTTCCATGTTTCATTTTTCCACATATTAAATGTAGTGTTCGAAACGAGTCAATGACCGCTTTTCATTTATTTACTTATTTTTTTTTAAATTGTTTAAGAAGGAAAAACTAGATAAAACTCCTTAACATTTAATCCACCCAACTTTTTTTTTAGAATAATTCTTTCACAATACTCGCGACACACGCGAGGAACAAGATACCTTTGTGACACAGTAAAAACTTGCACATTTCAAAAGACAATCATCTGAATCAAATTAAAATAGATTTTCCAAATAAAAAACAGCAAAAATCACACAAATTCTTTAATTCATTACATTTTTGTTAAGGTTTTTGTTTAAAAATCAACGCCTTGAGCAAAAAAAAAAAGTATTTATTTTTCTTTTTCTTTTAAAGTACCCTGTTAATGCTTTGCATGGTCGTCTGATACTATATTTCATTCAAGAAATTATTATTAATACATAAAATCTGATTCAACATCTACAAATTAAAAGTTTTGTTTAGATTTTCTTCGGTATGGTACGGTATGGTATGGTTATGATATACAAAAACCCCACATAGCGATATAAACTATATTAGGTAGGCAGTAAATTGTATATACCTCCCCACTTACTCTGTATATATTTATCGTGAAATTAATAATAAAGACATAAACCAAAATATATTAATGCTGCTGCACTCTATTAACAAGTAGCAATAAAAACGAAATTCTTTTTTTTTATCGTTTTTTTTTTTATTAATTTCTGTTAAAATAATTAAGAATGACTAAAAAAAAATAAAATAAAAGAATTTATTTAATTATTCATAATTAAGTTAATAAGAAATATGAATAATTAGTTATTTATATAGGAAACACATACGTTCATATCTGTTGACTTGTAAACGGTTGCAAACAATAATAATCATATGTAAATCGGTTTTTTCCTATAAAAAAATATTTAGTTCAATTTTGTGAAGAAAAGAAAATTTTATCGAAAGGAAGTTGATAAAATATTATTTATTTATTCATAATTAACTATTTAATTATTTAATTATTTAATCAAATTAACTAAAAATAAAAACAAATTAAAATCGTTGTGTTTCCATCAATTGTTTACACAATTTCTAAACTTTTTCTTTAAAATATGGAATCAGATATTACGTTTCGTTTCGTTTCATATTATTTGTTGCATTTATACAGAATAATATATAACGTAATAGGATATTTATATTTATATAGTAATAATAATAATAATAATAATAAATATTATAAATAAATAATTAAATAAAGGCAACAACAAAAACTAAGGCAAAGTAAAGTATCATGAAATTTTGTATTCAAAAGAGTAAAAAAAAAAAGAAAAAAAAGAAAAAAGAGCTTTAGTCTAATTTTTTCGTTTTTTCTCTTATCAATTGATATTTGTTTTTATTGTTATCATTATTTTTATACATTTTTAATATCATATTACTTAATTTCATAACGAGAAATATATGTATAGAAGGCAAAATAGAAGGCAAAATAATTAATAAATAAAACGTTTTTATTGGTGACTCTGTAAAATTTAATAAAATTTTATTTTTCTTTTTTTTAAATATTCTTCCTTATATGGTTACTGTTTCTTAAATTAACATGACTTAAACTTAACTTAGATTTAATCTAAATCTTTTGCGTTTTTTTTTTTCTTTTTGAAGGTAAATTGCATGTAAATTGGATGCATTTCCCTGTTACAGAATGCACAATTAACTAATGTACGAAACACTTGTGTTTCAAATTAATTGTAATCATGATAAAAAAGAATTAAATTGAAAAGCATCAGCAGCAGCAATAGCAGCAACTGTAGCAGTAACAAAATAACCAAAAGTAAAAGAACAACAAGATGAAAAAAATATTTTTCAAGAACAAAACAGCAACATTCAAGTCGCGAATAGCCATAGCCATAGCCATAGCCATAGCCATCAACACCAACACCAAAACACGCCAACATTTAGCAAAGTTAAAAAAAAAAAAAATCTTTTCTTTTTATTTTTTATTTTACATACAAAGAGTTGAATAAAAAAAAAAAAACCGCGAATTTATTTTCGGATATTCGTATATTAAAATAAAAATTATAGACGAGCGCAGTTATTTTATTATTTTGTTTTGTTTAAACAACCAAACTGTGTTACAAAAATATGAAAAATAAATTTAGTATTTTGTGTGACTTCAAAGTAAAAACACCTTAAAATTAGAGACAAAGAATTAAAAAAGAAAAAGTATTTTTAATAATAATTATTATAATAATAATAGAGTAGAGAGTGTGAGGTACGATTTTTTTTTTTTTAAGTGTTTGCATTAATTAATCTATTGCTGAACGTAGGTTTTTTTTTTTTTTTTAATTCATATTTTATTTTGGATATTTAACACTTCCTGTCTTTAAGAATTAATTAAATTTGTTTTTCTATCAATTAAATTAAATAATAAAATCATTGATGCATTTGTTTAATAAAAATAATAATATTAATTATAATTAAGCGTAAGTGTGTGCTTAATAATACTGCAAACTAATCTAAAAAAAAAAAAAAAAAAAAAAACAAAAAACAAAATAAAGACAAAAAATTTTTTTTTTTTTTTGTTTTCGCATTATTTTCGCGAGATTAAAAACGGTCACTAACTAATTAGACGGAGCGTTTTTAAAAAATGAAATCAAAGTTTGATTAATTTTAATTATTTATTTATTTTTGTTTTTTTTTTTCTTAAATATAAATAGAAATGATTCTGTTTTGTTTGTTTGTTTGTTTGTTTGTTTGTTTGAAATTATTAATTTGCAAGCAAAAAAAAAAAAAAATTTTTTTTTTCTTGTTTTAATTAAGTCGATTGCCTCGTATTAATTTATTTTTTGGTTAGTAAAACTTTTAATTCATTGCCATGGCAAGTGGATTTTTCAATGTGAGAATAAAGAAATGAAAGAAAAAAAATGCTAAATAGTGTTATAGAAACAAAAAATAAATTTAATTTAATTTAATTTAATTACTTTGCCGTTGCAAATTCACATGATTTTCATTTTGTTTTGTGTTTGTTTGAAATTTTTTTTACTGCAGTTGATGCGTTTTCAACGACCAATTAGATCAGTTAAACAATTGTTTATTTAGTGTTAATTGTTGCAGTTTTTTTTTACCTTGTAATTAAATTTATTAATCAAAAACAACAAAAAAAAAAAAAAACTCAAATCATTAGAAATTACTTTTCCTTATCGTATTATAATTTCTGTGATAAAAAAGATTTTTTTTTTTTTGATTTTTCGCTATAAATAAATTTATTTTCATTTTGTTTCTTCTTCTATTACCTACCAACACATATTAACATGGTTAATTAGGCGTAGATAACCTAAATTTATTGTATTTTATTTTTCTAATCTATTTATTTATTTTAATATGTTTTTAACGCGTTTATAACATATTTATGCGCTTGTTACATGTTAAAATACGTTTTTTGTTTGGTTAATAAGAACTTAGTTAAGTTAATAGTTGTTAAGCCGCAAGCCTTGTTTTAATTAAATGTTAATAAAAGTTTATTTGTTTATGTTTTTTTTTTTGTAAAGTTAAAATTAATAATAATAATAATAATAATAATAATTTTTTTTTTTTATTATCGCTACTGACTTAAATAAATAAATAAAATGTCTCACACATGTTATTCAAAATAACTTCATCAGAATAAAGCGTCTTAATTTAAACTGAAAAATTATTATTTATTTGCAACCAAATACAAAACAAACAGCTAAACAACCAAATTATTAACGAACATTTTTTTTTCTTTTCTTTTCTTTTCTTTTACAACATCTGCTCTTTGCTTCGCGATTAATACAAAAAAAAAAATTATTTTATTCCACTGATGAAGACACATTTTTTTTTAACATGTAAATCCAACATAAAAGTTTGTTTATTTATTTAAACGGCCAAATAAACAGCGAAATAAATAAATAAATAAACAATTTTTTTTTTTTATTATTGGTAATTTCTGGTTGAATGGTATTATCACTTCTAACAAAGTAATAATCGAGTGCTGAAAACATTAATTAATTTGTGTTTGATTAAAGATTTCTTAATAGTTAGGGTTTCCAGTATCGGTTTCCAGTATCAGTATCGGTGCCTGATACTATCGCCCAAAATCCAGTATCGAGAAATACCGATACTTTCGATACTTTAATATAATCATGTAAATACATTCACTTTGGGCTTTTTTTTTCTAAGGAATCTTTTATGAGAAAGACAAAACACTATTCCTAGTATTCCCAGTATTAAAATTAGTAGGAATAAGTGTTTTCTTAAAGCAAGAAGGAGTCAAAACACAGTATCGAGAGTATCGGTATTCTTATGAGAAAGTATCGAAGTATCGATACTAGAAAAATGCTTCGATACTGGTGTGTGTGTGTGTGTGTGTGTAATAAAAGCTCCAATAAATATTTGAAAAAAAAAAAAAAATCAGCTGATTTCTATATATATATTTTTTTTTTTATTAACACCACAATATATTGAAATTAATAAATAAATAAATAAATAAATAAAAATACAAAAATAAATTTTCTATAATACTTTATTCGTATTACGTGACAAAATACAAAATCAATTTATAGTTTTTTAATTAAATTTTATTTGATTAATCAAAGCCTACTAGAAGAAACTAAGAATTTTTTTTTTTTTTTTTAACGTTTGTCGCTTAATGAATAATAATAAATTCAAATCACCACCATTAACACAAAAATAAATAAATAAAATCACGAATGAATGAAATGAAATTAAAATCAATAAAATATTCAAAATATTTTCAAATAATAATAATAATAATAATTAAAATTAAAATTAAAATTAAAATTAAAATTAAATATATATATAAAATGTCATTAAATTTGTTTTACAAAGAAAATATTTGTTCCTGATGTCATCACATTCAAAAGTGGTCGAGCCTGAATTTTGTTTTTTTTTATTAAAACTTTTTTTTGTGACTTTGGCTGTTAGCTTTATTTATTTATTTATTTTTTATTTATTACAAAATAAGTATTGAAATACAAAGTGACTTGTTGGATTATTTTATTTGTAAATAAACCGATTTTAAGCCGTTTGCGACTTGAATTTTAAATTAAAAAGAGAAGAGAAGAAGAAAAAAAAAATTATTTTATCTTCAATGCATGTTTCCTCGTTAAACATAGAAAATTAATTGTTTTTGATTTTGAAAAAAAGATCACTTTTAACACGTATTGCGAAAATTTTATTTAATTTAATTTAATTTTATTTTATTTAACTGCTTTGGAATTATCTAATAGAATTTAAATGACGTAAATTTGTTGTTATGTCATCAGATTTAAAATTCTGTCTTTTTTTATATACAAAAAATTCATTAATTAGTTTTTCATTAACGTTTTTTTTTTTATTTAATTTTTAATTAAAACTTAATTTATAATAAAATTAATGAATCTATTGTATAAATAATTAAATAATTAAATAAATAAAGAAGAAGGTAGCAGTGAATTATGGTTAATAAAATTTATTTACGATTGCCAGACTTATTTTTATTTTATTTTGGTTGATAAAAGTGTTTATAGTGATCAAAAGTAATAATTAAGCTTAATGCTAAATACATTAAAAACTGCAAAAGAAAAAAAAACAAAGTGTCAACGAACCAATAATTAAAATTTCTAATCAATTTTTTCTATTTTACAGATAAAAATTATCAATTTTAATGTTTAATTAATCATTTTCTACTTACCATATTTTCGTTTATTATTATTTTTCATTTTATTCAATTAACAACACTATTACCCATAATTAAACTTGATTAAACTTTATTTTAAATTAAAAAAAAAAAAAAAAAAAACCTTTAGAATTTTAATTTGTTTATTAAATTTTATTTTCTGCGAATTCTTTAACATTTAAATAGAAGAAACAAAATATATATATTATTTGTTTATATTAATCTAAATATAAAATCACAAGGGCAAACCTATTTTATAACTTGTGCTTATAGTTTAATTACCTACTTAAAAACTTAAGCAAAATATATATATAAAGCACATCATTAAACTAAACAACAAATTAAACCTATAAATTAATTTAAATTAAATTAAATTAAATGAAAACGTTTCTATTTCACGAACATTATTTACTTTGATTTTAATCTTTTAACCGAAAAATTATTTATAAACATTTTACGTGTTTTACGTTTAAAACAAACAAACAAACAAGCAAGGTATTTTTAGGGTTAAATTTTTTTTTTAATAAAATCCATTCGTCTAATTCAAAATTAAAATTAAAATTAAATAATAAAAAAAAATTCCTCGTGTATAAAATAGTCATAACATCCGGGGTAACAAGTTGATTAAATTATTTTGACATTTAAAATTAATTATTTATATATTTATATATATATAGAGAGAGAGGAAAATCGTTTTATTTTATCGCTTAATAAATCATTAAAAACCGAATCATAATCACCGATCAATGATAAATTATTTATGAAACCAATAAAAAAAAAAAAAAAAAAAAAAGACAGAAATTCTTTCGATTAAAATTGGATTAAAAAATGATAAACAAGCAAAAAAAATCTTGAATGAATTATATTTTATAATTAAATACATTATTTTTTCTTCTTTATTAATTAATTAATTAATTAATTAATTAAAAACAATTAGGAACAGTTAATGTAGCTTCGTGTTTGTTTTTTTAAAATTTTTTTTTTTTTGCATTATGTTTTCCTGAAATCAAATAAAATTAAATTAAAATTGTTTCTTATTTTCAATGACAAGAAATTAAAGAATTTATTTCATAAATTAATATGTACGGTTAAGGTAGACAATTAATTAAAATTAATTGAAACAACGACAAAAAATTAAAGAATTAAAAAATGTCTAAATTTATTTATTAATTTATTAATTTTTTTTTTCTTTAAAATTAAAATGAATAAACAATGACCATGACTTCGAAGCGCTTATTTCAATTTATCTAATTGACGATTATTTAATTTTTTTTTTTTTTTTTTTGTGTATAAAGTAGTAAAGTGTCTGAGAATGAAATAGCACGCGCGACTTAATTGTCAGCCAAAATTATAATAATAAAGTTTTTAACAAATTTTTTTTCGTTATAAAACATTTTCTAAAACCGTATCTAGATAGATAGATAGATAGATAGATCTAACCATCAAAATATTTGTTTATTACGAAAGATTGTATCTTTGACATTATAGTTTTATTAATATATCAATTAATTATGGTTAGAGACTAAATGAACTGGGGAGAGTTGTTGTAGTAACTCAATTTTAAACAGTTATTGTCATTGATAACATTGTTTTACATTATTTATTACAATTATTATTCATCATCAACAACATCTTCTTCTTATTTATTCTCCAATTTAAATGTAATAACTAATAAAAAAATAAAAAAAAATGAATAATAAAGAATTAAGGCGAATTTAATTTCATAAAACAAAAAACATTTATTGCAAAAATAAATTTTAAAAACAGAAAGAAAATTAAATTAAATTTTTTAATTTAAATGTTTGTCATGTTGGTAAAATAAATAAATAAATAAATAAATAAATAATTAAATAAAGCCGCCTTAAAGTCACTTTTGATGTTTTTGAAAAGGAAAAAAAAAAAAAAAAAAACGAAAAGAAATTCAATACACAAATATTTAATTTTCTTGTTATTTCTACTTCTTATTCTTATTCTTATTCTTCGTCATCGTCATCGTCTACATCTTTAGCGGATTTTAATCAACATTTGAAGTGAATTTTTTTTTATTATTTAAAATTTTTAATAAATTTATCTGTAGTATTTATTTTTATTTTTAATATTACATATATTGTTAATTTGTTTCTATATCATAAATTATTTATATGATACATAACTATTTTTATATTATGACTTAATAATATTACAAATAAATAAATAAATAAATAAAATACCTAAGGTGTGCACTTAAGTATTTTATTGATAGAATAATTTTTTTTTTATTATTATTATTATTATTATTATTAATGGACAACAATTCGCATTTTATGTTAATAATAATAATAATAATAAAAAAAAAGATGAAGAAGTTATTTAATAATCATAACATGTATGTCGTATATATATATGATCGTAATTTTTCTGTTTATTTACTTATTAATTCTCAATCATATTGTGTTAATTAAATTACTTTGCTGTTATAATGTTATGTTAATGCAAAAAAAAAAAAGAAGAAATAATTAAGATACATTGTAATAATAAGGAATCAATAAATACTAATTGCATCATTAGTAATATAAACGTATTATTCAGTTAAAAATAAATAACAAGAAAAAAAGTTTTGGCTACATTTGACTAACAGAATTACGTTTTATGTAAATTTTGAAAAAAAAACAATTTTTTTATAATTTTATTCATGTTGTTGAATCATATTTAAATTTAATCCTGATTACTAGATACAAATCGTTTTGTTTATTATACAAAGTAATAATAATAATAATAATAATAATACTAAGAATTTTATACAAAAAAAAAAAAATAGCAAGTAATTAATTAATTAATTAATTAATTAGCGATAAGCCACACTAAGATCGTTTAAACGTTGTATGAATAAATTAAAAAATATAAACAACAAGAATAAAGAATAATAATAACGGTTTGTTAAGGAAACAAATGATTAGCATTATTGCTTAATTAATTAAAAATCTCTTTCTCCCATTATTGCTTAGTGGAATTTTTTCTTTATTATCAAATATTTTCTATAATCCACGACATAAAAATTAAAATAAAAAACAAGAAGAAGAAGAAAATTAATGAATTCCAATTTAAAATAAGAAAATAAGAAAAAAAAATGATCAATTATAATTTAAACAAAGCATTTAACGATGTGTCGCGAGACAAATAACTCAAAATAAAGCATAAATTCTTCTCGTTGACAATAATAATAAAAATAATAATAATAATTTAATTTAATTTTTTTTTTTTTTGAGTATCTCATATTTACACTGAATAATAAATAAATAAAATATATTTAGAACAAATAAAAACAGATGTTTAATAGGAATTTCAATTATTTCAAGTTTATTATGTGATCTTTATGTGATGATCATTGATCGATAGAAATAGTTTCTACTGACTGAATAAACATTATAAAATATAAACATTTTATTTATACATTTAATTAATGTAAAATAATAATAAAAAAGGAAAATACTAATAACAATAATAAATTTGTAAATAAGCGCAGATTATTTTGCCAAAAAAAAAAAAAGTTCTCAGATAATTAAAATGTTGCTGGTGTTGCTGCTGAGTAATGACAGATTGTTTTGTGAAGAGCAACTAATGCAATAAAATTAAAAAAAAAAAAATGTTTGTGATATTTAGGTTAAATTACCATAATATAAAAATAAATAATTATAATAATAAAAACGAATTACAAATCCACATTACCACAAATGTTATTCATGTAAAAAATAATTATTATTATTATTATTATTACGAATAATATTTAAATACGTTGTGACCTAAATCATTGCACACACAAAATGTATTTGTCATATTATCAGCTGATATTTAGAAGAATAATAATAATAATAATAATAATAAATAAATTAATTAATTAATTAAAATCAATAATAGTAATCATAATAAATAAAATATTTTCTGTTTATTGTATATTTATGCAATTTTTTTTTAATTTTTACAGATTGTTTATTCATTTAACGTTCTTCGATTTTTATTCATAAATTTTTTTTTTTTTTTATTACTTTTTTTATATAGGCACCAATGAAAACTTGGTCATCATTTTAAATTAATATTATTATTTGTTTAATTAATGATTAATGGTTTATATTTATTCCCATTTATATATAAATTTGTATAACGCGAATAAATATTTGCATTTAAAATATTTAAACTAAATTTTTTTATACACAAAAAAAAAAAAAAAGAAAAATGTTGGTAAAAATTTGGTAAAAAGCGAATATTATCAATGTTGTTGCAATAATAATAATAATAATAATAATAATAATAATATTTATTTATTCATTCACTATTTATCTATGGAATGAATATTTCGGCAAAAGCTAAAATGATAAAAAAAAAAAAAAAAAAAATATTTAAGATAAGATTAAAAATTATTTTATTATGAATTAAAATTCTTTTTTATTAATTTTTTTTTTTTTTTTTTTGCGGTTATTTTAAATAGAAAACCATTTTGTGTTTTTATACAATTAAATAATATATATTACATACAATGTGATTCATAATTAAAATATAGAAAACTACTTAAAATTATTATTTTTTTTTAAATAAAATATCGTCAGCCGTTATATTTATTTATTTTTAGTGAAAACAGAAAATACTTGACGTGTTTATCGATAATATGAATTAATTACTCAATGAATTATCATCCTACGTCTGTTGATGCATCTTAAACGCGTTAAGGTTAAACTGTAGTAATATTTATTTATAAAAATTCAATCAGTTAATGCAATTAATACAAAAATAAAACATATTTAAAGCGAAACACTAACTAACGATTAACATTTTCTGTTTATATTACTAAAGCACCTACCGTACATTAAACAAGGAGGAATTTGTTTATTTAAATAACAGACAGAACGCGGGCGTACCCATAATTAAATTTTATTTATTTATTCGCAAATTATTATCATATAAACATATTATTACCACTGCAGCTTTAGATGATATTTTTATCATAATGAATCAACAGATATTATTTCTAACTTACGAATGGAAAACATTTACGCGTACAAATTATTATTTTTTTTTTTCGACGTTTACACCAAAGTAAAAAAAATGTAAACAAACAAACAAATGTTAAATATGTTAGAATTAATTTAAAAATATATTATTTTGCTAATAAACACTTTTCGGCGTATTTGTTTATTCGGTTTTTTATGTTTTTTTTTTTTTTTGTTTTCTAAGTTTTCTTTTGATTTTTTTCTCTTATTCCAGATTATTAAATATTCAACGAAACTTCATCGAAATAAATTTAAGAGAATTTTAACAGAAACAGATAAAATGTTTAAAATGTTTAAATTAAGTGCATTGAATGCACTTTTTCTTATAACTATAGGACTATCAATAGATTACTCAACGGCATTACATTATAATGAGGATTTTACCGATTTCCCCGGTCCATATTGTGGGAGAAGTAAAGATGGCTGTTGCAATAATCGAAAAGATGTTTGCGCAATGCCAATATCAAGTAAGTTTATTTAATTAATTCATAATAATACGGTGTATGGGGATTTAATTAAGATCATTTTTTTTTTTTATTTATTTATTTATCTTTTATTTCACTGAATGTTGCATGTTATCTGTGTATTATTTGTTTAATTAAAAAATAAACTAATTGAGACGAATTTCCAGCAACTTTATGCTATTGTGATCAATTCTGTGATCGTAGTGTAAACGGGGATTGTTGCCCTGACTATTTTACATTCTGTTTAAATGAGGCCCCACCAAATATCACATCATGTGTTCATAAAAAGATTTATTTCCCACAAGGACATACAATCAAAGATAATTGCAATTTATGGTAAATAAAAAAAAAAATAAAATTTAATAAAAAATAAAAACAAATTAATTAATTAATTCGCTGATTAAATGATAAAGCAAATGTAATGCAAATGGAGTGACTACCTGCTCCCAGGAAACCTGCCTTATTGATGATGATTTAATTAATAATATAAATATGATATCCGATGATCTAGGATGGACTGCTTCGAATTATTCCGATTTCTGGGGGAAAAAATATGGCGATGGCTTAGTTTATCGTTTAGGTAATTTTTTTATTTATTTTTTTTTTATTTATTTTGCAACGGGATAAGAATATAAGAGATTTTTTTTTGAATGGCCCAGGAACTTTTGAACCAAGACATCGTGTTAAGGGAATGACAAAACTTACAAGCAAAAATAAATCAATTCCTAGCCGTTTTAATGCATTAGACCATTGGCCAAATTTAATTGGAGAGATCCGTGATCAAGGATGGTGTGGCTCATCGTGGGCTATATCAACCGCATCGGTTGCTTCTGATCGTTTCGCTATTCAATCAAAAGGCAAAGAGTTTGTTAATTTAGCTCCTCAACAATTGATATCTTGCGTACGAAAACAACAAGGATGCAATGGTGGACATTTAGATCAGGCTTGGAATTATTTTAGAGGAACTGGGTAATTGAGAACATTTTTTGAAAAACAATCTCGGACAGAATAATTCTTTTATTTTATTTTATTTTCTTTTAATAGTCTTGTGGAGGAGAATTGTTATCGTTACAATGCATCGAGAACACAGTGCAAGGTTAAGAAACATTCCGACACACTATTGACATTGGGATGCAAATCAACGACCAAAGTTAAGAATCGCGTTCACTTATACAAAGTTGGTCCAGCATATTCAATGAATAATGAAACCGATATAATGATTGATATTATGAATTCTGGCCCAGTTCAAGGTAACCCAATTTACCTTCCTTTTTTTTTTGTTAAAATTTTTTGCATTCAATGCTAAGAATATTTTTTATTATTTTTGGTAAACAGCATATATGAGAGTCTATCGTGATTTATTCGCATATAAAGAGGGAATTTATCAACATTCTAAGGTCGATAGAGGTGAAAGAAGTGGCACTCATTCCGTTAGATTAATTGGATGGGGTGAAGAAAGATCTGGATATGAAACAAAGAAATATTGGGTAATTCGAAATGCATAAAATTTTTCATTAATTTTTATTGAATAATAATAATTATTAATTTTTTTTTTCAATAAAAGATTGCTGCAAATTCATGGGGTAAGAATTGGGGTGAAGATGGTTATTTCCGTATAATACGCGGACAGAACGAGTGCGAAATCGAAAGTTATGTGCTAGCTACATGGGCTTCGTTATCACCATTTGAGGATGACAACAGTCCAAATACACAAGATAAACAATATTAATCGTAATCCATAATTTTAAACTAAACTTGCATTAATTGCATTAAATATTTTATATATTTTTACCATTAGTCTCAATTAATTATTATTATTATTTTATTTCTTATATAAAAATTAGTATTTGATACTCAAAAGTGAAGAGTGAACTTCTACTTCTAACTATATTTCTCGTGTTTATTTCTTCTTCTTCTTCTTTTTTTTTTTTTTTTTTTAATAATTTAATAATTTTTATATAATTTTCCTTTGCAATTTTACTGCCATTTTATATAATGATAATGATAATTTTTATTTAATTAACAACAAGATTTTTTTTTTCATATCTTTTCTTTATTATTTATATAATATGTATCCAATCAATCAATCAATCAATCAATCAATTATAAAACACAAAAAAAAAAACACAAAAAAAAAAATCACTTCAAATATATGTCACATATGTTATTTTAAGCTTGTAAAAAGTATTTTATTCAAATGTTATTTAAATATATTATGTTAAAAAAAGCATAAAATAAACAATTATTATTCATTTTAATAAACAAAAAATAAAAAAAACGAAATTAACTCTGCGTTTCTTAATTTATTTGCATCGCATACATTTGAACAGGAATTAAGCATGATGTTAAATAAAAAATTTTCGCAACAAATTAAATAAAAATTCTATAAATAATATTAGATAGATAACTGAGATTTAAGCAACGGGTGGGGAAATATTTATGTTAAACGTTTAACCAACAGGTAAATACCGAAAAATTTAATTTTAATGACTTTAATTGTTAATTAGGTGAGAGAATCCGATTTTTGTTTTAAACAGATATAACAAACACGCTTTTAACATGATGATCTAATAACAACACTCAATTACCCAAATAGATATAGATATATACATAGATGAAAGTGAAAGTTAGATAATATAAACGAAGAAAAAAAAAAAAAACATTTCAACACAATAATTTTGATAATAATAATCAGAGTATTTATTAACTAAATGAAAAAAACGAAAGAATTTATTCCTCTAATGAATTACAATGTTTATTTATTTATTTATTTATTATTATTATTATCTTAATTTTTATATATAAATGTTTTTAGTTAAAAAATACAATTATTACAAAAAGCAAAAGAAAAGAAAAATTAATACTTTCTTTCTTTAGTTATTTTATTTAAATAGTACTTTTGAAATTTACGTTTAATTAAATTAAATTAAATGAAAACAATTTTCAACTGTAGATTAATTAATTAACAAACAAAAAAAAAAAAAAAAAAAAAAAAATTCTTTTCTTCCCTAATAAATATTGCATTTTGAATTTTATTATTAAAATTTTTTTTAATTTTCCTTTTCTTCACAATTGTTACACACGCACATTTTTAAATAATTTTTTTTCTTTTGTGTGGAAATACTTCATCTTTTTTTTCTTTATTTATTTTGTTTCAAAAACGTTTTTATGTTATGTTTCTGTTTTACTAAAGTACCTGTAACATTTTTAATTAATTAATTTATATTTTCCTCTTTTTCTTTTCGTTATATTTCTTCTTTTTTTTTAATAAATTACATAAACAAATTGTTTTATTTTCTCTCTATTTTAAATAATACAGAAAAGAAAAGAAAAGAAAAGAAATAAAAAAATTTAAATTATTTTTTTTTTTCATTTTCTGTATTTTATCCTTCATTTTATTTTCTCATTAATTTAATGTTATTCCAGCAAATGATATCTCCACTCCGGTTGTATCTGTTGATTCTATACGACTTTTAATGTGGGTCAACGTGTTGTTATAATGCATTTCAATTTGTTTTGTTTCCTCCGATTGCTCCAAATTTGGCAATTCCTCATTTATCTTTGCAATTAACTATGGAACCGAATTAAAAGATTATGTTTCTCATTGTACCAAAAATAAAATTAATTTTTTTTTTTTTTATAAATAAACCGAACCTGATTCAGCATGCTCGTAGTTATCAATGTGTTTCCTTTTTCAAAATAAAATAAATAATTATTTAATAATTCGACGTACAGTTGGACTTGCACACCAGAATCTAAACATTGCGATGCTATACGTGCACCTTTCTTTAAACATTCCAATGTACGTTTCTCATCACGCATTTCTTCACCATTTTTTCTAATTTTGAAAATTTGCATATGGAATTTTATTTAAAATATTTTTTTAATAATTAATAATGCACCAATGAAAATTAAATAAACTTACTTTCCACTCCAGAATAAACTGGCACATAGCACTACACCACGACACTGATCCGGTTTCTTTAATAATTTCGATGCGGCTAACGCACAATTTGTTCGTAATGGTTCAGCGTTCTCTTCACAAAAGCATGTCATCTGTTCAAATGTTGACAATATTAATGTGATTGCAGCTAATTGTGATTTTGAATCCGATATTTCATCTTCATACAGTGAAAATGCCTGCAAATAAAATAATTTTTTTTATGCATTTTAATTGTGCTAAATGGAATTATGAAATTAATTAGTTAAATTTACTTGTGTCATAAAATCATAGGCAACAGTTTCATGATTAGAATAACCTATTTGTCCTATACATAAAGCACCCTGTAAATATAACCGTAAAGATAGTTCTGGCAAATCAGCGCGCGCTAATACAGATATCGTACTATGACAATACTGTAATATTTTTTGACATTTTTTATCCCACATATCATCCTTGAATAAACATAAATAATGGTAAAGGTGGTAATCAAAAATTAATTTTATATTTTACCTCATTTGCTATGCTTTTAAATTTGAATGCAAGTTGATATGCTTGGAAAATAAGTGGTGGCAATATATATTTTATTCTTTGTGCTCCACCTAAGCCAAAATGTTTCCTAGCAGCTTGTAATATTTTATATTGCATATCTGGGTCATCTGATTTTAATAAATGAACAAATCTGAAAGAATAAAAATAAAAGATTAAACAAATAATAGGTAAAACTAATTTACATGATTTTTACCTTGCCACCATTCCTTGTTCTTCGGCAAAATCTTCAGGATCCGGTGTATCGGTAGGCTGATCTTCTGCATCCTTTATCAGTGGTTCTATCATAAGTAATACTTTATCAACATTCTCCGATGTTGTTATAATTGTCTCATTTTCCAATATATTTAAAACTATGTACAATGACAGTGATTTACGTGAAACAAAATCAAACTTATTTAATAATTGATTAAAAAATTTCAATTCCAAAAGTGTTAATATATTATTATAAAAATCAATGCATAATCGTAATAAACGCGACAGCTCTTGGTTCACTGTTAATGTATTTGATATATTTTGCATATTTAGGCGTTCCAAAATTTGTATTGTCGTTTCAAGTACCTTGTCAACATAATCAACACGATCTGGGTATACTTTTTGTGCCAAACTAATCAATGCTACTTGCAATGAAATCGTGTCTTCAAGAGCCATATCCTTACGGATCTAGAATAACAAATAACATTAGTTATTCATAAATTCTTTGCACAATAAATTAAATAATATTACCTGCACAATGTAGGCTATTTGAATACTAAACACATCAAACAGTTGAACATTAATTGGTATAGCAGACGTTGTTTCCTCAGTTGATGTTGAAAGAGTGGTTTTAACGTTGCGTTGATTATACGCAGCAAGGCGTTCAATCAACGAGATTATTATGTTTTTCACATTAACGCCAGGCTGTAACTGGGCGCAAGATTTCAAAAATGCATCTAATGTTTGCAAATGAAAGTCATCAGGAAACACTTGGATAATACATTCCATTAAATATTCTTGTGCAATTGCATCACGGCAACTCACAACTTGCTCCAATATACCGGGTAATATTAATTTTTGATAGGTGTCTAATGTTGCTGATTCTAATTGTGATAATCGTACCAAATTGGTCCCGACTAATATTTTCAATTCTTCACGTTCCTTTTCACGCCGTGTACGTTCACTTGAGTGACCTTGATGTTGCATTCTAACCCACAATTTATTCATTTCCGCGAAATTCATTAATACAAATTCAATTGAATCATAAACAGTTCCTTCGTTTTCGTCGGGCGCTATTGTTACGTCAGGTAATATATTTCTTGTACATTGTAATAAATAGTTACGTAAAAATAGACCTCTTAAAGGATGCTGAACACCGCGGCACATTTCAACTAAATCTTTTAATATACTTCGTTTTAATGAATTATTTGTTTTTATATATACTAATCCCACTGTAATTAACAGATATAAACGTGGTACTATATTTCCAGCATATTGTACCAATTCATATAAATCAGCGACTTTCCGGTCTTTTTGAAATTCATCTAGTAAGTATAATTCTAAATGACGAAGTTCATCAGTTATTGCCATATCTGGAATAAAGAATGTTAAACAGGAAGCACCATTAATATTATCAGTAAAGTATTTGAATAAACAATTAAAAACTAACACAGCTCATAATAACTTTTTGGAGATAACAATGACGTTCTTAGTTCTCCTAACATTGTGCTAGCACATTTCAGGGCATCCATTAGTCTGTTTTTATCCAAGAACCTTTTCATTTGAAAAGCTTGTGTTCTAACTATACCAACAGCATCTCCCAGAAGATTTTCCTGTTCATCCGACGGATTAACAGGTGTCTGTGGCTACAACAAATAATATGTATTCAATACATTATTAGAACACTAAATATGCATTCATTTAAAAAGGATATTTTAAATTTTAATTCAAACATATTTTTTTATATGAATATTATTATTTAATTGGCAAACAATTCAAAACTTAATTAAAAATAATTGTCAAAAAATTTGCACAATTAGATAAATAACTTGTTTCAATAACATTGGGAATTAACAGTAACTGAGTCATTCGGCTTGTTTTTATGAATGTCCTAAATACATTAATATTAAGTAAGATACTTACCATTTTATCAATTTTTATTTATAAATAATAATATAATATTGCTTTGCTGATCAATCGAAGTGAAACCGATTTGACAGCTGAATTTTTGACAACTTTTTTCTTTTTTTTTTTTTTTTTGTATAATTTTGAATTTCGAAAAAGGTGGTTCGTTATCGATAAAAAACTTGCCACATAAATTTACGAAAACTAACAACAAAAAAATGTTTGTTCTTACAAAGAGCGCCACCTTATCTTACTGAAACATAATTCAAATTTATATCAAAGTTTATTTATTTTTTTTTCTTTCTCTCTTTTTGTTCTCTTATCAAATGTAATGTAAAGCACGACTTTTACGCTATTTACGATTTACGATAAATATTATGAAAATAAAATAACATATTATTGTAAATAAATATTTGAATCTATAATTTATTTAATATATATGAAAAGATATAATAAATTTTACAATATGTAATATTATATATAAATTTTTATCTTTTTTTTTTTTTTTTTTTTCATATTATAAAAAAAATTTAAAATTATTAAATAATTAAATAAATAAATTAATTAATATTAATAATAAAATATATATGTATACATACACATACACACACACATATATATATAATGGCTTTTATTAAATTTAATTCCGATGTGCATCATGTCGAAAATATTGCATCCAAATTTCATAAAAAAAATTTATTTGAATTTAATTATTGTTATCATAAAAACAGAAAAGGAATATTTTTTTCCCTTTTTTTTTTTTTTTTCGTTTATTTCTCATTTTATTATAAAATTTTTTACATAAAAAAAAAAACGATTTGCATTAAATGTTATTAAATATAAAATAAATAATAAAAAACATTAATAATTTAGAAATATTATAGTTATTTATGTACATATATTTTAATTAGAATAAACATAGAGAAAAGACGAATAAAACGAATAGTTTTATAATTAGAAATATTAATTAAAAAAGATTATTTTTTTTTTTTTCATTTTTTTTTTTTTAATTTTTTGTTACATAAAAAACATTTATGATGATTGATTACATTGATAAATACTAAAAAAAAAAAAAAAAAAACTTGTCGATAAAAAGGACAAAAAATTTTATTGCTGCATTTACTTAATTAATTAATTAATTTATTTATTAAAAAATTATGAAAAATGTTTTTTTTTTTTTTTTTTAATGCTTGTTTTCTTTGTTATTTATTGAAAATTTGCTACTTTACCCGACATTTCCGAACAAATATTTTTCTTTAATGATTGCATTTCAGCGTTTTGATTAGTTGATTAAAATTATTTTATCTGATTTAGTTGTAAATTGTTTTTGCGAGATAAAAGCTGTTTCAAAAAAAAAAAAAAGAAAGAAAGAAAGGAAGAAATTAATAGAAATAGGGGAAATAATTTTGTGCCACATTAGTAAGCAGAAGTAAGAAAGAAAAAATAGAAAATTTCATCGGAATTCGGACGTTCTTTTGGCACTAGGATATAACGTTTTAGTTGGTAAATATTTAATATTTGCTTTAAATAAAGAAATAAAAAAAAAAAAAACTGAATGGATATTTTGAGAAAATAATAAAGGCACCTTTTGTCGATAATTTAAATTTTAATTATTTTTATTTAAAGTTATTTGGTCAATATTATTACTGATAATATAAATAATTATTTAACTTATTATTAATTATTAAACGTTTAATTATAATTCTAAGGGGCGGATTTTATATATATTCATATATATATATATTAATTATGATTTAATAATATTAATTTTATAATAAATATTTTTTTTTTTGAATACTTTTTTCATCTCATCTACTTATTAATTATTAATAATTGTATTGAATAAAATTTATAACAACAACACAAAAAATAAACTAATAATGAATTCGAAAGATAAATAAATATTTTATTTATTTATTATTATTTTTTGTTGACTAATTATTTAATAAAATGTTTTAGAAAATCTACGGTTTAATTATTAATTATTAATTTATTAATTATATAAAAAAAAAAACAAAAAAAATATTCTTCTCGGTTAAATTTAATAAATATGTGAGCTTTTAAGATTTAAGTTGAAACATTTTTTCCTTTCACCATTTTTATCATCTAATCACATTTTTCTTTTCTATTCTTTTCTTTTTTTTTTATAATGAATTAATTAAGCTTTCCATACACGGGGATATTCTATTTATTTTTTATTATGTATGCTTTTGAAGTTTATATTTATGTTTCTGAGATTCTTCTATTTATTGCTTTTAGCCTCTGGCTTATTGATTTAATAATTTCTACGAAGAATATTTTCTACACATGTTCTGTCGTCATTAACAATCAAATGATTACTTTTCCTTGAAATATGCTAATCATCATGCAGGGATTTTTTTATTTTTTTTTTCTTTCTTTCTTTCTTTAATTAATTAATTAATTAATGAACTACATTAATCATTATGGAAAATTGCTCAAATATACAACGAAAAAAAAAAAAAATAATTAAAAAAAAATTAAAAATTTATAACAAATCCAAACGTAACAGGGTTATCATCAAAATTTTAAACTTATTCACTAAAAATATTTTTTATTTAATTATTATTGCCTTCAAATTTTTTTTTTTTTTATTAATTAATTAATTAAATTTATTTATTTTTTTTTTCTTGTTAAATATTTTGATTAATTATTTGTTTCACAAAATTTTATTGATAAAAAAATTTCATTTTTCATAAGAGTAATTTTCTTGATAATAGCAATGTGTATTTTACTTTGTTTCATTACTCAAAAATATAAGGCATTCTACATATTATTCCATGAAAACTATCTCAAAAAGATAAAATGAAAATTAAATAATTAAGATAAAATTAAATAATCAAATGGAAAAATAAAAACAATTAACAATTAACATACAAAAACACTTGTGTATATGGGAATTACAATGATTTTTTTTTTTTTTTTTTAGTAGGATTAGTAGTAGTAGTAGGAGTAGTAGTATCAATAACACATTTACTCTGGTATCTCTTACGTTCTATCTTTATTCAAAATTTATTTATTTAATTAACTAAAAAAAAACTATGATTTTCTTTATCTTTATCTTCTTAACAACGATAACGACAAAAATGATTTAAATTTCACTATAGATATATAATGTAAACATTAATAATGTAAAGGAATCAATAATGAATGTCTTGAAAAATATTCAAATCTCTCAAATTACGTATACAAAAACATTAATACACACATTATTCTTAATTAATATGAAGATGATGGGTCCTCAAGTATATTGCTATTCAGGTAAAATACTATTATATTGATTGTGCTCATTATATTCTTAAAGCACGTGTAAGTTTTCACAGCTTTTTGATTTAGAATCACGTGCCCATACACGACCCAAAAGTCCTTTAACCTTTAAACTAGCTGATGTTCTTGAACCCCGATATTTTCGTGGGCTGATTTTTAAAAAGAGAAAGGTATAAACAATATTTGTATATATGTAAATGTAAATTAGTGGTAGTAACCTGCTATGTAAACTTCCTGGAGGAGTATTAAATTCAGTTGAGCCAATATTCGTAGTTATTGCTGCTGGTGGTGCTGTTACTGGTGTACTAGGATTTGTACCGGCACCAGTTAAGCATGCGGTTGCTGCTCCTCCCAATGGTGAGCAAGCACGTCTTTTGGATTTTCTTGATGAACGTTTCCTAAATAAATCCCTTAATTAAATAAAATATTGCGTCATTAAATTAATCAACAATAGGTAATGTTTTAATGAAAATACCTTGACTTTTCTGGATTTTCTAATTTCAAACGGATTTGCGATAAAAGCCCAACTAATAACTCATCGACATTGTGATTAATACCAACAGAAGTTTCAATGAATTTACAATCATAAGCTATTGCCATTCCTTTTCCCTCTGTTTTTTTTTATAGAAATAATTCAAAATTATTATTATTTAATTAATAAAAAAAAATTAAGATATAATTCACCTTCAGACGAAACCGCTCTGCTTCTAGCTAAATCTGCTTTATTTGCTACTAGTATAACAGCTTTCTGAGCTATATTTTCGGATTGCCACAACACTTGAAGTACACGTTCCGCTATAACAAAACTACTACGGTCAGATGATGAGTAAATTACACAATAACCGTGTGGTTCGTATGAGGAAAGACAATTTTCTGGCTGTAAAATTATTATAAAAAATAAAAATAAATATTTCAACATAACGAAAATAAGTAGATAAAATTGTCGAAGAGGTAAACTCACCGACATCTCTGTAAATGAATGATCAATAAATACTAATTCTGATTCTTCACCACTTAATAATACTGAAACGGCTTTTTCTCCACTCTCATCATCTGAAAAACATTTCATTTTAATTGCAGGTATTCATTTTACAAAGAAACAATTAATATTTTATAATATTCTTTCAATCTTTTTCAAATGATAATATTTTAAAGGATTCTTCAAACCCTTTTAATTTTCTATTCTTTTCTAAAAGGGTCTTTTGTGTATTTTATAATTTTTTGTTTTCTCTCTTTTTTCTTTTTTTTTATTATTTTACAATTTGTATACACGACCCATAAATGCCAAACATTTATACGATTTTACGGTAAGCATTAATTATTATAAAAGACATTAAAGTAAAGAAGCAATTCTTACCTATACTTGTATCGTAGGCATGCAAATACTCCGATGTCATAAATTGTGATACCAACGAACTTTTACCAACCGCTGCTCCACCCAACATTAAAACTCTATTTAAAAAATAATTATGATAATGTAGAATTTATAGTATGAATAGAATTACGAGAGTAAGTTTAATTAAAAATTACCTGTATGGCCCGTTACCAGGATTGGACGTGCTACTTTCACGGCTCGATGCTAAACTACATGTGGCTGATGTTTTTGCTGATACACATGGTATAGCCGTTAAATGTTCATTACTACATACAAATAATTATTTTTTATATAAGTAATCAAATTAAAATTTTGTATAAAATGCCGCATTTTGTGTACCTTGAATTAGAACTTGCCACACTGTTGTTTGATCGACTGCGTCTGCTTTTTAATGAATCACCTCGATTAACAATACCTTTTCCTGTGATAGAAAAGTGTCTCAATCTGTAATACTCTTCTTCGACTCCGGTATTTGGCATTGAGGCAACTCTTGATCTCTGTGATGGCAGTGTCAACTGATTTGGACGTCCAGATGAACGACTGCCAGGTGTTTTAACAGATTGTGAACGGCTATGATGTGGAGATCCATATCTGTAATTGTGGTAATGTGGTTCATGAATTTAATGCCAGTTTATTTATATTCCAATCATTGAACTTTTATCAATAAAATAATCCATGAAACAACAATTAAAATGAAATACGTGTATTTTAAAATTGTAATTTATATTTAAACATTTATTTTATTTCATTTATTTATTTATATAAATAAAAGATTACTTGCGATAAAATAAATTTAGAAAATAAATTAAAATATACAGCATGAATGCTATATTAAATTCGATTTAAGGCAAATTTGTTTGATTAAACTCCAGTCATTTTATTTTATACATTTACATAGATGACATTTTAATCTAATCAATATTTAAATGATTCATATAAAATTAGAAGACGATTAATTTGATTCAAAAGCATTCGGGTGGCCTTTATCCAGGAATTACATATATACATTTATATATGTTTTATATTTATTTATAAACTTAAATTCATTTCCTGAGTTCAATTTAAAAATGAACAAAGTCCTTTAAATAATTATTTTTAATTTCAGGACAAATATACAACAAATAAGCTTACCTATTTTCAAAATCTCGCAACTCTTCGGAAGTAAATGTATTTGTTACATCTAGTAACTGTTGCATATTCTCTTCTCGTTGCTTCTTCTTTTTAGATCCCTTTCCTTGTTCGACACTTATGAAATCACCATCATTTTTTAATAAATATGTTTCAACTGTATTATCAAGACTCAGAGAAGCCTATATATTAAACAAACAAAATTTATTTCATGAATATTAAATTTTAATCATTTTACAATGTTTTAAAATTATTAAATACTGAGTTTATTTTATTTATATCTCGAGTTATATGACTTGAAATTATTGGAAAGCAACAAAAACTGTGCTTTTGATCTTTTTTCCGCACTCAGTAGCATTTGCTGTCTAAAGTTTGCACTAGTCCCCATAATATTATTTACAGTTTTGATAGGTAATTCAATTTTGAATTCAGAAACATAAAAATATCACCTGTGCGGTTAGATTTGAATAAATGCCAGCAAAAATACCACGCCTACTACACTAAAGCAATGCTTTTGGGCGCCCTAAGTTCTTGAAAATTCACAACTCGAGAAATAATTTTTTTAGAGGCCTACTTCCATGGAAAGAACTGCTCAGTAACTCAAAACGAATACCCCTACAAATTTTCAGCATGATCCGAATTAATTTTTTTTTCACTAAAATTGAAGAAAAAAACCTGATGCCTAGCATGCATTTTTTTTTGAAATTTTGATGAAAAATCAAACATTTTTAAATGAGCTGAAACTTTGCAGGGATACTCTTTGGGATGTTCCGAAACGCTTTAGTTCTACGGGTTCAGCCGTAAAAATTTTATTTTCCGAGTTATGTCCAAAAAATGTGAATTTTACCCTTTTTTCCGCACTCAGTAGCATTTGCTGTCTAAGGTTTGCACTAGTCCCCATAATATTATTTACAGCTTTGATAGGTAATTCAATTTTGAATTCAGAAACATAAAAATATCACCTGTGCGGTTAGATTTGAATAAATGCCAGCAAAAATACCACGCCTACTACACTAAAGCAATGCTTTTGGGCGCCCTAAGTTCTTGAAAATTCACAACTCGAGAAATAATTTTTTTAGAGGCCTAGTTCCATGGAAAGATATGTTCAGTAACTCAAAACGAATACCCCTACAAATTTTCAGCATGATCCGAATTAATTTTTTTTTCACTAAAATTGAAGAAAAAAACCTGATGCCTAGCATGCATTTTTTTTTGAAATTTTGATGAAAAATCAAACATTTTTAAATGAGCTGAAACTTTGCAGGGATACTCTTTGGGATGTTCCGAAACGCTTTAGTTCTACGGGTTCAGCCGTAAAAATTTTATTTTCCGAGTTATGTCCAAAAAATGTGAATTTTACCCTTTTTTCCGCACTCAGTAGCATTTGCTGTCTAAAGATTGCACTAGTCCCCATAATATTATTTACAGCTTTGATAGGTAATTCAATTCTGAATTCAGAAACATAAAAATATCACCTGTGCGGTTAGATTTGAATAAATGCCAGCAAAAATACCACGCCTACTACACTAAAGCAATGCTTTTGGGCGCCCTAAGTTCTTGAAAATTCACAACTCGAGAAATAATCTTTTTAGAGGCCTAGTTCCATGGAAAGATATGTTCAGTAACTCAAAACGAATACCCCTACAAATTTTCAGCATGATCCGAATTAATTTTTTTTTCACTAAAATTGAAGAAAAAAACCTGATGCCTAGCATGCATTTTTTTTTGAAATTTTGATGAAAAATCAAACATTTTTAAATGAGCTGAAACTTTGCATGGATACTCTTTGGGATGTTCCGAAACGCTTTAGTTCTACGGGTTCAGCCGTAAAAATTTTATTTTCCGAGTTATGTCCAAAAAATGTGAATTTTACCCTTTTTTCCGCACTCAGTAGCATTTGCTGTCTAAGGTTTGCACTAGTCCCCATAATATTATTTACAGCTTTGATAGGTAATTCAATTTTGAATTCAGAAACATAAAAATATCACCTGTGCGGTTAGATTTGAATAAATGCCAGCAAAAATACCACGCCTACTACACTAAAGCAATGCTTTTGGGCGCCCTAAGTTCTTGAAAATTCACAACTCGAGAAATAATTTTTTTAGAGGCCTAGTTCCATGGAAAGATATGTTCAGTAACTCAAAACGAATACCCCTACAAATTTTCAGCATGATCCGAATTAATTTTTTTTTCACTAAAATTGAAGAAAAAAACCTGATGCCTAGCATGCATTTTTTTTTGAAATTTTGATGAAAAATCAAACATTTTTAAATGAGCTGAAACTTTGCAGGGATACTCTTTGGGATGTTCCGAAACGCTTTAGTTCTACGGGTTCAGCCGTAAAAATTTTATTTTCCGAGTTATGTCCAAAAAATGTGAATTTTACCCTTTTTTCCGCACTCAGTAGCATTTGCTGTCTAAAGATTGCACTAGTCCCCATAATATTATTTACAGCTTTGATAGGTAATTCAATTCTGAATTCAGAAACATAAAAATATCACCTGTGCGGTTAGATTTGAATAAATGCCAGCAAAAATACCACGCCTACTACACTAAAGCAATGCTTTTGGGCGCCCTAAGTTCTTGAAAATTCACAACTCGAGAAATAATCTTTTTAGAGGCCTAGTTCCATGGAAAGATATGTTCAGTAACTCAAAACGAATACCCCTACAAATTTTCAGCATGATCCGAATTAATTTTTTTTTCACTAAAATTGAAGAAAAAAACCTGATGCCTAGCATGCATTTTTTTTTGAAATTTTGATGAAAAATCAAACATTTTTAAATGAGCTGAAACTTTGCATGGATACTCTTTGGGATGTTCCGAAACGCTTTAGTTCTACGGGTTCAGCCGTAAAAATTTTATTTTCCGAGTTATGTCCAAAAAATGTGAATTTTACCCTTTTTTCCGCACTCAGTAGCATTTGCTGTCTAAAGATTGCACTAGTCCCCATAATATTATTTACAGCTTTGAAAGATAATTCATTTCTGAATTCAGAAACATAAAAATATCGTCTGTGCGGTTAGATTTGAATAAATGCGAGCAAAAAAACCACGAATACAACTACCGTCTACATGATAATTTTTTTCGCTAAAGATTGTCCATGTACCGAATTTTTATTTTTTTTATTTTCATGAGTTTTAATAACAAACCTTAATATTTTGTTTATATTTTTTAAACATTATTTTGAAATAAACGTTGATTTCCATTAAAACAATTAAAATGAATTCACAAAATAACTAAACAATTTTTCACAAGAATAATTTAATTCTAACAAAATATTTTGTTAATTATATCAATTAACACCCTTAACTACAAATATTATAATTTAATAAACTTCACATAAATTATATTTTCATTAAAAACAACATAAGTACTTGTTGAACTACGAATATAATTTTTTTTAATCATGCAAACTAAAATGCAATGACACGTAATTTTGATTTTAATTTTAATTTAACAAATTGAAAAACATACTTGTTGTACGACAATTGTAGCTCGCGGTTGCGTGCAAACTGCCGTATCCATTGGATTTGGTGTTACATTTATAGATCCTACAGAGTGTGTTATTTTTTGGCTGCTGTCCAATTGGTTATCTACAGCTGAGCTAGATGAAGTTGCGCATAATTTATTAGTCACTGAAGTCGTATTGCTATTTGTTGTCGATGTCATTATGGGTTCTGAGAAAAAATCAATTCTTAAATTTGGAAGCTGTGTTGCATTAGGTACTGTGGACGATGTATTGTTTGTGGGCAGTTCAGTTTCTTGATAGAAGGATTGATCATAAAATTTTGGTGGAATTTGATCAAATTTTGAAACAATTTGATCAAATTTTGATACAGATTGTTGCAATGATGTATGAATATTTTGGTATTGGAGTTGTTTTTCGGTAGGCTTAGGTGAAAATGCAGCATCAATTTTGGATATGCGATGCACGGGCTTATTTTGCATATCCGGCGATCTATTGCGTTTGATTGGACCTCGTTGGTTATAATTTTGTTCCTGTTGTGCAAGGAGTTTATATTGATAAAAAATATCATTTTTTGAATCATAGTTTTCTGCATTTGATCCTTTAGATGGTGAATCAAATTCTTCTGGGTGGTCTAGTGTTGGACTTTCTGGATCATATGTAACAAGATCCGGATCATAATCAAACTTTAACCTAGTGTCGTCTTCTACAGTAAAACATTCACGTTGTATTAATTCGTAATCTATAGCCTCCCTATCAAAAGGAAACAAGGTTGAATTCCGGAACTCATTATTTTTCATATTTTTTTGCTTATAATAATATTTATCTTCAGTGCTTGAAGAAACTGAATTGTTGGTATCATATTTCTCTTTATTGCTATTATAATCATCAATATTTGACGTTTTGTTGCAATTTTTACTTCCCGGTCTATTCGATGGACTTCTTTTTGGTTTTTTATCTTCACTTGTATCACTTCTTTCTCCACCATGCCTATCAAAGACAATGTTATTCTTGTGTAAATAATTATCTTTTTCAATATATCTAAAACGGTCGTCTTTCCGTTTTTTATTCTCTTTCAACTCAATGTCTCGGTCATTATGATGATATTGGTATTCTAAATTTAACAATTTATCATTAAATTGTGAATGCAAACAATTTGAAGCATCTTCAAAAGTAAACTTTGCTTTATTTTTCCCATAAATTTGAACACTTTTCGGGGATGATGGCAGATCAAATATAAAATATGTAGAAGATGCAATAGGGGCTGTATTTGGTGATTTGCGTTCAGAAGAAATCTTTCCGTTATCCTTGAATTAAAGATAAATGTATGTGTTAAATATCTTAAGACGGGTATTGTGATGAATAATTAAGTTTTTGGATAAACGAACATAATCCTATGGTACTTACGTCATAATTAATTAATATAGGAGGGTCAATTTCAACAAATGAATTACTCTCTTCTGATATCCCAACGTTACTATTGCTTTGTACTGAATTTAATATTTCTGAATTTGATGATTCATCTAATGAGCTTAACAGAAGCGGCTCATTCTGTCCAGACAATTCTGCTAAAAATTTATTATTGTTTTTACTTTGTCACTTGACGTAATATAAATATAAATGAAAAAAAAAAAACCTAAATCCAATGAGTCACACGTTTCCGTATCGGTCGCTGTTATATTTGTTAACATTGTTGAAGCTGACTCTGTTGACGTATTTATGGTTGTTTCAGGTGGTACATTAGCAGTTGATCCCTTAAGAGCAACCTTTTTAAGTAAATATTCGTATTTATTGAAATTAGATTCTATCAAAATGTACACAAGTTAATTATAGCTAAAACAAGAGTTACCTTCGATACATTTGTTTGAGGTAAGGAATTTAGTGGAGTTGATGTTATAACAGCAGCATTAGAATTCTTCGTTTTAGCATTGCGACCTGATTTAAAATACAGGCGACGTAGTGCTGTTGTGGATGATGATGTAGCTATCGGATCGGTATCCGAACCACTAGAATTTGGACTCGATGGACGATCAAGGGATACATCTCTATTCGTTGAAGGGTTTGTTTGTGTGGTCAATGCTCCTGTATGATTATGATGTTGTTGAAAGGATTGATGTACACTAATTGAAGCTGATGATGAGGATGATAAAGATGTTGTCGATGCCGACGATAAAGATGTTGTAATTGTCATTTGTTGGGCATGATTTACGGACACTGTCATTGCAGTTTGGGATAAACCTATACAAACATTTTCGTATAATAATTATTATTTAGTAGATAAACGATAGTTTTTAATTTTATAGTTCTCTAATAATAAAAATAATTAAATAATCTAAATAATTTTTTATATACATAATATTGCGAATGGTAGCGAATATAAATTTTCAAGAATATTCATTAAAAAATTGTTTGAAATATCATGCTGACCATAATATTCCAAAGTGACAAGGCTCTAATAATTATTTTTCTTGACTTATTTAAAGAAACGTTTTGAGGTTACCTCATATCGTCGGTTTTTCTTATTTTTTTTTTCTTTGCATATATTATATATTATCTTTTATAAAATCACCATACCAGGCTAAAATTTAATTCAATTCTTTTCATATCAATCAAACAAGAAAAAGAAATGAAAAGAAAAGAAAAGAAAAGTTAAAAAGAAAAAAAAAAATCGTTTTTAGCACATTATTGCCTCTTGCTGAATAAAACTTTTTTTTTTTATTATTTCATGAGCATATTGTTCTGTATATATTTTTAAAGAATATATTTTATATAACAGACTGAATATTAATTGACAGTTGACACAGTTTTATTATTATTATTTTATAATAATAATAATGTAAAAAGATTTTTTCTTTTTATTCCAACCAATTGTATTTATTTATATTAAATGTATAACACAAAAGTGTGTCAATTTAAATAAGCAAAAGAAATATAGAAAAAGTAAAAAGTAAAAAAAAAAAATAATAATAATAAAATAAAAGGAAGTTATTTATTACAGCTTACCTTTAGTTTTTCTAGGCGTTGTTGGGGTTAACGTTGGACTAGGAGGATTCGAATAAATGTCTTCACGTATATTAAAGGGACGAGTATTTCCAGTCTGAAACACAATAAAAGTATTTTACATAAATAAATTAAATATTAGCCGTGAGCTATTAGCTGTTTGCTGTTTATTATAGATAGGGTGGTGGATAGGCATAAATTTATCTAATAATATTAAATTTCTTTGTCATTATTGTTTCATAGAATTTACAAACCTATTAGGTAATTAAAATTATTATTATTATTATTATTATTATAAAAAAAAAAAAAAAATGTTATCTTATCAGAAGAATGTCTTATCTTGTCAATAAATTTAAAATTAATAATTCAATTATAGAAAATTACATTAGCAAAGAAATTGAAAAAAATTATTAATAACAAGTTATAATGTGAATGTCAATTACAAACAGTGTTATTTTAAACAATAATTAAAATATAAAATCCATCTTGAACATAGATTAATTTCCATTATGAAAAATTCACAATTTAATTTATCAATCATTTTTGCTATAATCTTATTTACTCTGCAAATAAATTTCGTAACTGGTAAATATAAATTTAAATATTTGTTTTCTATGGATTTTTATAAATATATTTATTTTATTTTATAATATTGTTAGCATTACGATGTTACACTTGTACATATACTGGTACAAGTGGTGATCCAAAATGTATTGATAATCCAAGAGATCTTGATGGTCAGAATATTGTTACATGCTCGAAGAAATACTGTACAATATTACGGCAAGAAACAGTGGTAAGTGTTTGTGCAAATAAATAATATTATCCCTGCTAAACATCTATATTGATTTTTTATTAACAATTAAATAGAATCCACCACGAGTAAATACATTTTTAAGAGGATGTGACGAGAGTCCAGTGGTAAGTTAGAATCATTTCAATACAATTCAATACAATAATTAAGAAATTTTATCTACTTTAACGCAGTTTTTAAATGATGTAATTGAAGATCCTACATTTAAAACGTTTTACAGATCATGCACCACGGATCTTTGTAACGACGGTATGTAGATTAAAGTACAAAAAAGAAAAAATTAAAAAAAACATAGAAAAAAATTATATACAATATTTATTAAGGTGACGGAGTTAAATCGGGTGGTCCATCTATATCAGCTGATGGCGAAACAAAAACAAATCTTGAACTACCTGGCTTAGTATCAGGAGCAAATAAACAATTTTATTCATTTTCCCTAATAACACTCTGTGCTATAATTCTATATAATAAATAAAATATTTTTATAAAGAAATAAACAGTAATAAAAATTCATTATAAATTATAAATTTGTTTAAAATAAAGAATTAAAAATTATAATAATAACAAAACTATAAAGAATAAATGATATTAATTAGATTTCCTCATAATAATAAAATAGTAAAGAAAAACGAAGGAAATCACTTAACCCAAATCTTTTTTTTTTTTTTTTTTTTTCATTTCTTTTCATTTATATAGAAAATTTTATCAACATCTTATTTGTTTTTATTGTATATTATTATTATTATTATTATTATTATTATTAAAAAAAAAAATACTGCGAATTTAGTTGAAAATAAGAAAATAAATAAGAAAAACCGATTTGAGTTTATTTAAAGAAAATTACAAATAAATTTTTACGCACAAATGATTTTATTTTGTCGTTATTCAAATTATAAAACATTTTCACATACACAATACACATGTACAGATCATTCTTTCTCTTTAAATTTAATATATTTATTTATTAGTAATACGGCCCCTTGTGAATCCCTTATATAATAATTTGGATTGATTTTTCAAGTAAATACAAAAAGTTTAATTGAATTGAATTTTGTTTACGTTCAATTTTTTACTTTTATCGTCTTATAAATGCTTTAATTAATACAAAATTTAAGTAAAACAATTAATATCTCGCTATAAATCTTTCTCATAATAATAATAATTTTTTTTTTTTTTTGTTAACATTTACATCAGAGTTCTACGGATATTGTTCATCTAAAAATAAAAAAAAAAATATTCTCACGAAAGACAAAATTTCTAGTAAATTTATATTATTTATTATTTATTATTGCTGTCTAGTCACACTTTATATACATATATTTATGTATGTATGTATATATAAATTTTATTTCAATGTATTATGTATTTGATTTCTTTCTTTACATTTTCAGTAATTCTGTTGAAAAAAACGAAATTAATTTCTGTAAAATTACGCATTTATATTTGATTTAAAAGCATTTTAATAATAATAATAATAATAAAAAAATAAATTATTTAATTTAATTTTGATGGTAAATGTCATATGTGATCAATTAACGCTAGAGAGAAAAGAAATGTATTTGTAAAAGCACGTTATTGATTGATATTTACTTTTTATACACATTTATGGTTTATTACATGCTTTTATGGAACTAATGCAAAAATGTAATTAATAATAATAATAACACTTTTACACAATATTTCACTACCAACATTTAAAAAAGTTTCCCCAAAACACATAAATCTACTATGCATTTATGGTGAAATATTTTTTTTTTTCACTCTCGCTCTCTCCAACTATTTTATTAGTAGGCCATGGAAAAATCACCTTCATATGAAAAATAATTTAAATTTAAATTAAAACATAAATAAAAAATAAAAAAAAAAAAAAAATAAAAATTAAAAAAAAAAAACAAAAACCAAAACCCAATAATATCTCATCATCATTATTTTTTGTTCAGATTTTGCCCACATAAGACGTGGTAAAATATGTAAAATAAAAAAATTTCACATAGGAATATAATTCATTGTTTTATTATATATATATAAAAAAAATTCATAACGTAAAAATTTCCAGGATCTAATTGATTAGCAGACGACGTATTAATTGTGTTTTAAAGGATAATTCAAGATTAAAAAAAAAAAAAATAAATAAATAAATAAAAAAAAAAAAGAGAGAAAAACGAAAGTATGCAGCAAGTTGAAAATAATTTTATAGCTGAAGAACAAAACGATGAGCAAAAGAATAAAGATAAATCAATAATTGGTAATAAGTCGCCACATCAGCCAATTGTGCGACAAAGATGTCTTTTTACGGCAAATCCAGTACCAAAGGTTTGTTATTTTAATTTAGTTATTTTTACTAAAATGAACATTTTTGACATCTTGAAAAACAGTTCTTTTGTTTTCTTTTGTTTAAATTGTCATTTTCTATAAAAGACTAAGTTCAATGTGGCTGCATCGCCATTTGTATCAATTCAGCGAACTACAACACCTAAGGAATCTGAGAACAGTCCAAGAATTACAAGAATGGCTGCACCGGTGCCACATATTCCACCAATTCCTCATATGGGCCATAATCAAGTTGCACCACTTGACGGTAGAATTTGGCGTAGTCTTTCAGCTCGTCATCATGCTACACCATATCCGTATGAGGATGATGTATGTAGAGTTGTAAGTCAATTTATTCGTTTAAAATTATCATAAATCCATTTAAGAATGACATGAAGCGATGAACAATTTTTTTTTTTTTTTATATTTTAGCCTACTATGCCTCCACCATTTCCTATCACATATTCTTCTAGACGCAGCAATAGAGAATTTGATTCAACTAGATCATGTGGCCCAATTGCTTTACCGAACGGCACAATTCAAATTCTTTTGCGTGAAGGAATCCGGTATTTACTTAATACAAAATCAATATTTATTCAAATAGAAATAAAATAAATATAAAATTATTTAAAAAAAAAAAATAATAAAATTTCATTTTAGAATTGATATAACATTAGATAAAGCGGTTCATGTCGTTAATTATCGAAGCAATGTATCAATATCACTATCAAGCAGTGCTAGTTCCGCAGCCTTAATCCATCCAAATGGCAGAGTTTATCAATATGGATCACGTGTGGAGATTGTTGCATACGATGGCATGAAAAATAATAACTATGTGTGAGTAAACTCTTTAAATGAATAAAAAAAAATTGCTATTCAATTATTAAATTAAATTTCATTTAAAGGCGTTATGCGAAAATGTGGTATAAAGGTGTGAGTTTTACAAGTGAAAATTGTGCTCTCGTATATTTAGTCGATACCGCTGGTACCAGAACCACAACTGATACGTTCACTGATATGTCCAAAGATTATACAATTGCAGTATTTTACAAGTTTGTTTTTAATTACATAAGTTTTATAAGAAAATTTTCAAACCACTTTAATAATAATTATATAATTTATATTGTTTGCACCTAATAAAGTGATTCACGTCATGGTTTTGCATACGGCGACGAAGCTATATCAGTATTACAGAATTCAAATTTCTGGTGCAATGACGATGGCACTGAAGTTTTTGATATTAATGGATTTCGTATATCGCAAACAGCTGATGGTTTAGTCAAGTATATTTTTCATGGTATTCATAGATATTAAAAATTTGCTATAATAATTATTATTTAATTAAGGATCACTCGCGCAAATAATAAATGCTTGATACGTACTAGCCCAGGAAATGGATCAGCGACATTAACGACACCTTTTATGCATTGCACTGCTTCGTTGGGACAAACTTCTCATCTTTTTGTTCGGTAAAATTATTTTCATTTTTATTTGTCTATTAAAAAAAAAAAAACCCCCCGGTTTTATATAATACTTTTTTTTTTATTTCTTTAAACAATAATCTTCAGACGTGGAGAACGTCGTATGCATTTTGATGGAACATCATTTGTTGTACGTAATGCAGGCCACTCTGCTGGTTTTGATGAAAATAATCTACTAAAGGTCTATTAAAAAAATATTTATTAATAAGAAAATAATATATAAAAACTGTTAAGAGGAGTAATAGCAGCAGCAGCAGCAGCAGAAGCTACAACAATAACAACAACAACAGCAGCAGCAGCGAGCAGCATCTCAGGATATTAAATTAAAAATTAAAAAAAAAAAAATTCTCTAGGCAGCCTAACAAACTAACAGTTTTTAGTTTAAATGTCATTAATTAAATAATTTTATTTTATATTAACGATAAATCAAAAAATATTGTTTTTGGTTTTTCATTTATATTTGTTTAATATGTTGTTCAAATGTTGACCACCCATATAACCATCACCATCACCATAATTACCACCCCCTACGACTACGATGTCTGCTTCCCATTATTCCTGTATTATTATTTATTTATTTCTTTTCTTTTCTTTTTTATTTAATTTATTATCTGGTCTCTATTTTCCTTTCTTTTTCTTTTTTTTTTTCTTTTTTTTTTCTTTTTTATTATCTGTAATATTATTGGAATTGGAACGGAATAACGTTCTAAGAGAGTAATAATCTTTATTATTATTTTATAGAAAATAAAATAACATTTAATCATCCATCCGCAAAGAGCAGATTATCCTCTATCTGCTTGTATATGCGGTATATTCGTAGCAAAAATTATCCTTTTTGCTTTTTTTCTTTTTCATTATATATTTAACGCGAATTTTAAAAATTTTTATATGTCTATCATGGATGCCTAATTGAATATTAAAATTAAGGAATCTCTTGAGATTTGTTTGTTTGTTTTTTTTTTACTTTACTTTAACGAAATTTTAACGAGTTTAAGTGTGTGTAGAGAAAATTTCCGTTTTTCCTTTTTAATAATGAAAATTTTTCGATAATAATTATATCCATAGAAAAAATAATAAAAAATAGTACAAAAGAAATAGAGAGAGAAAGAGATTTTTTTTTTCTTATTTAAATGAGTAAAAGAAAGTAAAAGAAAATAAAAAAAAAAAATAAATAAATAAATAATAATAAAAATATGTAATATGTGTGTAAAAAAGAATAAAATAATAAATAAAAATATGATCATGTATGTACTACTACTACTACTACTACTACTACTACTACTACTACTACTACTACTACTACTACTACTACTACTACTACTACTACTACTACTACTACTACTACTACTACTACTACTACTACAAAAGGAATAATATGAATGAATAATTAGTTTTACCCAACTAATAATATTATTTAATATTAAAATCACTTAGCAAGAAAATTAATTAATTATTTTTTATTTGGTTGCTTGTAACAGTGGAGTAATGGCAACAAAATGGAAAGAAAACAACAACGCATCATATATTTGCATTATTAAAATAAATAAATATTTCACTATAAAATAAACTAATTATAAAATAACAATAAAAAACATTTTTTTTTTTTTTTTTTTGTATTTTAATGTAAAACAATTAATTAATTACATAATAAAAATTCTAAGTTTTATTTTTCATATAAAATTTATTAATATTTATGGTGTTTCCACCCAACACCAACACCGTCACCATCGCCACCCTCTCATAATCATCATCAAATAAAATTTCTCTTCATATATTTTATATTGCTTTTCCCTATTCCCATATTCTTTACACTTATGATACGAGAGAAAAGATGAATTAAATTTGCAAAAACATAATAATAATAATAATAATAATAATAATAAGAATAAAAAGTCATCGTCTGCAGAGAGTAGACAAAAGAATTTTTAATTATTTTATTTTTTATTCTTTATTATTAAATAAAATTCAATTAAAAAATTTTTTTTTTTCTGTTTCAATAAAAAATTGATAAATAAATTTCTAATACAATATTTTGTGTACAACAAAGAAAGCTTTTTGTTTGTGCTTTTTTGGGTTATATAGAAATAAAAAAAAAAAAATGTTTTTGTTTTACTTACATTCTGGAGATTACCCACGATGGAAGGATTAATGTTGTGGTTGGTGGTGGTGGTGGTGTTGTTGTTGTTGGGAAGTGAGGGGCCCGTTCTGTGCCTTAGACGGGCCAAAGCACTCCGAAGACCCTCCGTAGTGCTTTTATCCGGCCCCTTTTGCGAACTAAATTCACCCACAAAACACACTTTTTGTTCCTTTTTTTGTTAATTTTTTTTTTATTAATTTATTTATTCAAAAATTCACTTAAAAAACATTTTTTTTTTCACATTTTTTTTTTTTTTAACGGTTATCGGTCATGTTTGCATTTATATCGTAATACCGCTAAAGTTGTTTTAATTTTTTTTTCTTTGTTTTTGTTTTTGTTCGCTTCTATCCCTCTCTATTATTTAATTTAATTTTTATCTAATTTATAATTAATTAAAGCAAGTAAATAATCAATAAATAATATAGTTGATTCATAGATTAATTAATAAAGAATAATAATAATAATACTACGACAGGTAATAAATAAATAAAATAAAATAGAAAGAAAAAAAGAAAAATCATTAAACCACGATTTAGAAAAAGAATTTTAAACGAATTTTAATCGCATAAATTCACATAGTAGGCTTTATTTTGTTTCTTACACACATAGAAGTATATATTTATTTAAAGTATTAATTATTTATGATAATAAATATACACAAAATGTAAATAAATATTAAAATACAAAAAAAAAAAAAAAAAAAACGAGGAACAAGAAGAAAGAAAGAAAGTAAAGAGAGAGAGAGAGAGAAAAAAAAAAGAAAACAAAAAAACGATCAATAAAATATATAAATGCGCAAATATAAATATCTAATCAAAATGAAAATGAAAATGAAAATAAAAAAGGAAAATGAGTAGTTAGTCGTTGGAAAGGCACCACAAAAACATATAATATATGGTTAATGACTGAAAAAGACAAAAATCCACATGAATTTTATATTAATTATATATATATATATATTGCGTATTATTATGTATATACGGTTAAACACATGGTTAAATTAAATAAAATCGCGTTTTTTCATTTTCCGTGTAACGAGAATATGTTTTCAAAGTTGTGTCTCCGACAAAAGCACAACATTTAACATCACACAAACATATCAACACAGAAAGATATTTATTAAATTTAATTTAATTTCTCTTTTCATCATCAAACATACTACGATGAAAATTTCTTCTCAACTTTTCAATCATCGTCTTACATTTCTATTTACTTAACATTGCTTTTTTCTTCTTTTTTTTCGTTATTTACATAAATAATAAAAATGTAAATTTATTGAAAAAGCTAAAAGTATATAAGGACTCGTATAAAAGGAGAGAAATTATTATTTTATTTTCTTGTTTTCTTGTTTTTATTTCATTTTTGATTTAAACTAGAAAATTATTTTTTATTGCGTTTTGCAGTATTTATTATGTGTATGAGTGTGTGTGTGTGAGTACGATAAAAAGCACAAAATTAGCACAGGCACACCACAACTTATTTCACGATTTCTTCTTTTCTTTTTTTTTTTTTATTAAAATAGTCAAAATAGCCAAAATAATAACAACACATAAAAAGTAAAGCAAAGTAGGGCAAAATAAAATAAAATAAAATAAAAGCATTTAATCGATTTAATAAATCTATGTTTCATTGAAAACGTATAGGAAAGTAATGGATGAAATGATTCTTTTTTTTTTTTTTTTGTTGTAACAAATAAAGCACACCACGGATATCACTTTAATTCACGATAACAAAAAATTCTTTGCTTTTATCTTAAATTAATTTCCATTTACATTTGTTTTTTTGTTTTTTTCGTAAACATTTTTTTATTTATTTATTTATTTATTTTTTCTTTTTTGAGAAGATAACGAAAACAACGAAAATTCAAAATATATAAAATATTTTTTTAACATAAGTAGTACAAAGTTGTATTCTAGATTTAATGATTAAACGAATCGAATAGAGAACACGAAAAAAAAAAAAAAAAGACTTAAAAAATAAAAAACAATAAAATTTTGTCTTTAAACTAAAAAAAAAATAAAAAATAAAAACTCCAGACCGTCCTTTTACAGGTTTAACGGTCTACTGGCGTAATGGATGATATCCTACTTTTGCTAGAAATTGTATTTTTTTTTTTTTTTCTGTGGAGACATGCGCCTGATGAACATCACATTAAGGATGGAAAAAAAAACAAAAAGTGCTGAAACGCTACGATACTCAGTGGCTGACTTATTTGACTTTTGTATCAAATTTTTTATTTTTTTTTCAATAAATACAAATAACTGATAAGTAAAACGAAAATATCTGATATAATTATTTGGCGACAAACTAATCGTTATCAATTAAAAATGTTTTTTTCTCTTTTTTTTTTTTGATGATATTTATCTCTTAATATCGATTCTGCCATAATGTTTTTTTCCGTTTAGCAAACAACTAGCAAGCGGTAATTCAGGTAAGCAAGCGATAAAACATTTAAATTAAAAAAAAAAAAAACAGAAATGTTTTCTTTCCACCTGAATTTAATTTAATTATTTAAATAACAATAATTGTAATTAACGAAATGATTATAATGCGATACTTTTATGCTGAGTTTTTATTGGAATTGGAATAAATAAATAAATAAATAAAAACTTTAATCTCTAACCACGCTTATCGTGGTTTTTATTTTAATTGGCTGCTTACACAATTCAACTTTATTTTACAATTAATCATCATAAAGTTTTATCAACACAAAAAAAAATTTTTTTTTTTTCTACACATATTTAAGATTATTAGGCATAAAATTTCGACATTCAAGATTAAATATTTATTTACTTTTAATCGACAAGTAAGACTCGAAGTGGTTTTTGAATTAATAATTTATAATGAAATTTTGGAGATGTTTTAAAAGTGGGTTAGTTTCATATACGGTTCGATATTTTGCTGAAATAAATTGCTTTCGGATGTGAATCATTTTAAATTGAATTTGTTTTAACTATTGTGCAGGTGTCGTAAATGTTGGACTATAGATAAAGATGACAATCCGCATAGCATATCATCTTGGTGGGCACCAATTGGTGTTTGCTCTTCGCTATTAATATTTTATTTTATTTACTTGAATTACTCCGCAACGCCAACGGGAATATTGTTAAGTGAAGAGGTTGTATTTGGATAATGAGGCTAATCAAAGTGTTTTTCTTTAAAAACTGTATGTAATGTTTCAGTCAAGTAATCCAAACTCGTTTATTGGCGAAAGAGCACATTTATGGTTACAAAATCTAGAAGCACTTGGCTCTCGGGTGACTGGTAGCGAAAACAATGAAATTAAAACTGTGAAGTACCTAGTGGACACGATAGAAGAAATTATTAGAATAAAACATCCGTCTAACAAAATTGAATATAATGTACAAAGGGCTTCAAGTGGGTATGATTATCAAGCGCAACTTTATTCGGCAATGGGCCTTATCAATTTTTTCTTATCACTTTGAATTACGTATACAGATTTCATTTACGAGACACAACATCAGTGTATCAAGGTTTACAAAATGTTGTTGTAAGATGTAGTCCTGCTAATGGATCTGATCCAGAATACGCAATTATGTTAAATGTTCACTTTGATAATGTACCTAATAGTCCTGGGGGTGGTGATAATGGAAGTATGACTGCTGTCATAATGGAAATA
Organism: Ptychoptera albimana; assembly: GCA_961205885.1. NCBI lineage: Eukaryota > Metazoa > Arthropoda > Insecta > Diptera > Ptychopteridae > Ptychoptera > Ptychoptera albimana. The sequence goes on along the minus strand of OY540804.1, from coordinate 31,687,999 downwards.
TTGCGTGCAATTGCAAAATCAGAAAATGTTTTTCGTCATGCCATTGTGTTCTTATTTAACGGAAGCGAAGAGAACACATTACAGGGTGCCCACGCTTTTATAACGCAACACATGTGGGCCAAAAATATTCGAACATTTATTAACTTGGATTCGGCAGGACGCGGAAAGGAAGTTATGTTTCAAGCGGGTCCAAAGCATCCTTGGCTAATGAGTGTAAGCATACACATTAAACAAAATATAATATTAAAAATATTTTAAAACTGATTGAATTGAAAATTTTCTTATTATCAAAAGTATTATCAAAAAGCCGCTATTCATCCATATGCCACAGCTATGGGTGAGGAATTATTCCAGTCTGGACTAATACCATCGGATACTGATTTCAGAATATTCCGTGATTATGGGAATATTCCAGGGTATGATTTTGCATTTGCTACTGGTGGATATACTTATCACACAAAATACGATTCGGTTAAAACAATAGAAGTTGGAGAACTTCAACATACTGGGGATAACATTTTGGAGCTCACAAGACAATTAGCTAATGCGGAAGAGTTGACAAATCTAGATGTAAGTATTGAAGAATAATTCCATTGATTTTAATTGAAGAAGAAAAACTCTCTCATGCCGCGAATTAGGAAAACGTTGAGGGACGTATTGTGTTCTACGATTTCTTGGGACTATTTTTAGTATTTTATACCGAAACGGTCGGTATTATTTTGAACGTAATTTTCGCTTTACTCACCTTAGTCATAATTGCGTTTTCCGTGTTCAGAATGGCACAACATGATGGTAATTTTTTATTTTTTTAATTCCAGGTGTAGATAATGAACGGTAATAAGTTTTGCGATTTTTTTTTTTATAGATATAAAAGTAGCTGATGGATTCAAAGAGTATGGCATAATTTTGATAATTCATGCATTGTCATTAGGTGTTGCAATAGGCATGATATTTCTGCTAGCCGTTATTTATGAGGCAGCCGGCAGATCAATGAGCTGGTTTGCATCGCCATGGCTTACATTTGGACTTTACTTCTGTCCCTTTTATTTAATATATGGCCTGGGACCCATACTGTATTATCAATTCAGGAGAAACGTATTTATATTTATAGAAAACAATTTTTATTGATTTTTATTCCTTTTATCACATTTTTCGTTCTTTTTTTTATAGCCACCAATCAACTTGTCACATTCAACTCAATTATTTTTACACGCACAAGCCTTCTTCTACATATTATTATTAATAGTTCTGACTTCCTTTAATATTCGATCAGCTTTTCTCTTAATGATTGTCGTTTTCTTTTATATGATAACCACCTTTATAAATGCAATTAGTCGCCTACAAGATAAAGGTATCAAAATAATACAAAATCGAAATATAAATAATGTAAATGGGAAAATAATTTAATTTAGCTGGATATTGGGTGATAATACATGTGCTTGGGCAAATAATTCCATTTATTTTCTACTCATCGTTAACACTAACTGCTTTTGGAACATTGATACCAATTTCTGGGCGTAGTAGTCCTTTGGCAAATCCAGAAATGACTATCGGACCATTCAGCTTCCTAATGGCCTTGTTTTTGGGAGGACTATTAGTAACTATTTACAGCTCCTTTAGTTTAAAGAAAAAGAAAATTTTAATCGCAACAATTTCAGGTACCACTGGTTGGATTATGTCGCAGTAGGAAAATATCCTTAAGTCTGTTTGGCGTTTTAGCTATTATATCATTTATTATAATGGCCACCCCGGTTGGGTTTCCATTCCGTGAAGAAACTGAACCACAGAGAATTATGGCTTTCGTGAGTTATTTTTTCGTTTTTTGTTTTAAATCCATTTTTCATATTTTATTTATTCAAATTTAATTTTGACAGCACGTCGAAAGAACGCTACGTGATAATAACAACTTTATGAGGAAAATGGATGCTGGGTATTTATTGAGACCAATTGATCACAATCATTTTGACTGGTACGGACAAGACTCTGAATATGTTCCTGCCTTAAGAAATTCTACTACGCTCGAGGAAGAATGTACGAAAGAAATGTTTTGTGCAATGCCGTTCTTCTTCGGAAATTATTATAACACAGCGTAAATTTCGAAATGCGGAATTCCTTAGTAAATAATTCGGTAATAATTTTGATTGTTTTTAGAAAATATTATCAATGGGTAGAAGCAGACGGAGTGGATATTAATTTTGAAGATAGACCCCTGTTGACTTTGCAATACAAGGAATCGCATACGCCAAACATAACACGCTATGGATTTACAATTAAAGGGCCGGATCATATGGGCTTGTATATATCACCCTTCCAACATTCAAAATTAGTTGGATGGAGTTTCGTAAATCAAATTTATCCTGGACCGACCACATGGAATAATCGCATCTTATATTTCGTGAACTTTATTTATGGAATTGATAGCTCGGAATATTTCTTTTTCTTAGACGTAGAAGTATGCAACGCTGTAATCTGGGTTTTTCAGTTTCTTTTTTTAAACTAATTTAATTTTTTTATTTATTTAAAAGACTCCCATCGACCAAGAATTTAATATTGAAATTGGTGTCGCTGGCCAATACTTACATGAAAATCAAAAACGAACAGCCGCCTATCAAAATTTCATGAATAGTTTCCCAAAATGGACCGTATTTTATGCTTGGGTTAGTACATACGAAAATTGGATATTTTAAAATGTTTACTTAGGATTAAGGAAAGTACGAGAGTGAAAGTAAAGTTGAAAAAAAAAAAAAAAACAAAAATGTAAATAAAGTAAAATACAAAAAAAAAATATTTTTTATTTATAAAAAAAAAATAAAAATTTATTGATTTTCCAAACTATCATAGGCCGGCTGCATAATGAAGTAACCCCATGGTGCATAGTTTTCATCTTCGTTTATTGGACCACGGTACACCTTTAAGTACACTCTGCCTAAATGCGGATAAGAACATGGGGTATAAATTTATGACCAAGATTAATAGTTTGCATTACTTACCACCATAATCTTCGTTGTTTAATTTATTTGTAGGAAATATTGTTTTCGCATTGCTTCCGGATTTACTAACATACACGGCAAAACATATTAATAAATTCTAATTGGAATACATAATTTTTATTGATCTTTTACGGTTTTTTTTTTTTTTGTAACAAGCACACACGCACATATACTTACAAAAAAGAACCAAAAACATAATCCCTGCATATTCAACGTAAAAACTTTTTTCCCGTTTTTATCACAACATAAAAGGTAAAGACTGAGAATAAAGAGAATTATGTTTTGCAGCATAAATAGAAAATACCACACTGTTTTATACTGAAATTAACAAAAGTTTAAAATAACTCGAAGCTTATTTTAAATCGATATTCTCACACCAGTCACTTCTGTTTCTGTTTCGGTTTCTATTTATTATTATTTATTTTATTTTTTTAACATTACACACCAATGACTTTATAAATATTAAGATAATAGAATATATCTATAAAATAATTATTTTTTCTGGTTGATTAATTGTGAAAGCGAATCAATATGGATCAAAAAAAATACATATTTTTTTTTTTATTTAAATATTAAATTAAGTTGAAACTTTCATTACGTTTCTCCTCTTCTTTATTTTAATTAATTTTCAATACAGTACATTTCCTTTACATTGTTGTAATGATTTTTACAAATAACTATAATTGATGTCATTAACATGTTATAATAATAATAAAAATTAATTAACTTCCAGTCTATTAAACGTACAATTCAATTGCCGCTCATAATGTTTCGAACATTTTTATCAAAATTCCTAAAAATAAAATTCATTTATTACACATCAATTCCGATTTGTGATTATGATTTAAATTTATTTGACTTACTGGGAATTTAAGGTATCTCCGGGAATGTAAAATGGATTGCATACAACATCGGTGTAAAGAGAGTGAAGATTCCTAAACATCTACAAGTGTACATAATTCTATAATGTTTATAACAATTATTTTTTATAAATAATATGTACTTACTGTTCGGACATCATTCTCTCGTAATAATGTGTTACTGGAATCCAAAACTAATATAAATTTAATTTTAGTGTTTGTCACATATCCGTAACTGTAATAAAAATTCGATTAGACTTAGAATAACCAGAATAAAGATTGCTTCTTTGTACATTTTATGTGTTTCCGTTGAGTATAACATGCCAAGGTATAAATCCCTTGAATCTTGTGTTTGTTTTGGACCCGCTGTACATTTTTCCTCAACAACATCTAATGCTGCATGGACACGATATTGTAATTCTAATTCCTTATCTAAATCAGTTGTCGCTATGTATTGTGGGGAATTCTGTTTAATTAAAATAAAATAAACGAACTAACTGGATAAAGTGGAGAAATATCACGCAACAACAACAAAAACAAAGTATAGCAATGTTATAACCGAAACGTCAAAAAAAATTATTTATTTGTTTGAGGCGATAATATAACTTCGTCAACAAAAAGTGATTTTTATAATAAAAACATTTAAAATAATAACTAAATAATAAAATGTGATTTTTTAATAAATAACTTTAACAAAAGTTCAATTAATATATTAAAAATAATAAATGTTTATTAATTACTTTACTTATTATTAAATCTTACATCTTTTCCAATAATAGAGATACATACAGCCATTTTACAGTAAATTAAATTCTAAACTCCTAATATTGTGTAATAGAATGTTTAATTTCCTTTTACTTATTAATATGGACATCTATGGATGTTTCTGTGAACTATTTTTGTTTGAATACTGAATGAAAAATTTATTCTGCTTTTAGATAATTAAAATCTTTCGCTACCACAATGGTAGATCAGGAGATAAACGTTAATTTAAAATCAAAAGAGTCAAAGCATCGTTCGTTTGTGATATTTGTAAATAAAAGCGAACGTATTGTGGACATTTATTGGGTTAATTTTCATGCATCTTTTGTGCACTATATAACATTAAAGCCAGAAGAACAAGGAATGGTAAACACTTATAAAAGTCATCCGTGGATATTTAAGGATTCCGATACAGGAGAAGGTCTGCATGTAAATAATAGTAGTATATTCTGGCCAATACCATGGTATTTAACAAATGTAAATCTAAGTGAAATGAGAATTAAAAGACAAATTGTAAACATACATCTTCCGTTGAGGAGTTTACGGGAAAAGGCACTGTTCAAAGTTTTAGAATTCATTAAAAACGAAAGTGACATTGAGACATTAGAAATTCCAAAAATACTAACACGAGATTTAATTATTTTGCACAACCAATTGAGGAAAGTCAAACGAAGTTAATTATTAAATAAATAAATTATTTTATGTAATCTCTATTTTTATATATTCTAACCCAAAAAGTCGTTCCTTATCATTTATGTTAATTAAAATTATATTCTATTTGTAATATTATTAATACTCTACTATAAATTACTTTATTACTCTTACTATTATCATTATAATTATTGTATTGTATGTTTCGAAAAATAAAAACTATATTTTTTATTAAAGAGGTGGTTCGCGGTTTTCTTTAATTTATTTATTTATTCCTTCCTTTTTGTGTGTGCAATAACCAACCCAACCAATCAATCCAACGACATAACCAAAATTCGCAAAATCAAAATTTTTTTTATATTTTATATTTTAACATATAATTTATTTTTTCTTTTCGCATTTTTTAAAATAATTTTTCTTTATTTTTTCCTTCCTTATAATTTCCGTTTTTCTTTTTCTCATTTTTATATTTTTTAAATATTGTTTGATATAAATCTTTAACTAAAATTTGATTTTGTTTTATAATGTAATGTTAAATCGGCGGAAAGTTTCCAAATAAAATGTTTAATCGTTCGTAAATCCATGTTTGGGTCAAGCACCTACAATAATTAAGAGGAATTAAAACGATAAATAAATAAACGTTTAGGCGGAGATGACATTTAATATTTACCACGTCATTACACGATAACTCAATACGATCTTCTGCTGGTATTTGAGATCCTTCTGAATTAGCATCACTTTGACTATTTTGTGATGAATTGTTACCGCCGGCACTACCCGCACCCGGTGTTACTTCAGCACCAAATACTTTATCTAATACATGCTCACATATCTTTCGACATTGTATAAATTCATTTGCTATTAAACGATCCTGAAAAAGACAAAGCATGCATAAGAGATTCGGCACCAAACTACAAACGTCAATCAAACCTTTTTCATGCGGTCTTGCTTGACCATCAGCGGATGAGGTGATAAAAGGAATGGTATTCTATTAAACTTAGGTGTGGTACGTTCAATAACAACGTCAATCACCCAGGAAGGTACAGTATCATGTAACAGCGTACTTTCTGTCTCTCCAGCAGCATCGCGCACTAATAACCGACACACGGTCCTTCCGCCGACTTCGCTAAATATAACCGGTGTGTGTTTAGGTACTTTAAAATATCCATTCCCCTTGATATCATTTTCAATATTATCAGGAGGCAAACTATGCGGCGGGGTCCAATATTCTAATAAAGCTTGCAGAAGTAAATTTCCGTAATTTATTTTGTCTGATCCAGATTCTATGTGTTCTGGCAGACCAGTTTCTAATGACACCCATGCGGCAAAACAGTCCACTTCATCTTGCCCTAATACTACAGTTGGCATCTTAAATATTATCAAGAAATTAATAGTAGTGATTAATTAAAAATAGAGAGAATAAAATAGGAAAACATTTTTCAACATACGCCAGTTTTTAAATCAACCGTAAACCAATTTGGAATGTACACCATTTTGTTCCTCTTTTTTATTTCTTCATCGAAATCGACTTGTCCCAAGTCTTCAACTTTAACTATTTTCAGCACGTCATAAATAGCCACATTTCGATCTGTGTCCCGCGTTATGATGTGCCGTTTATCGTTTAATAACGCGTATTTTTTTATAGCTGCACCTCCCCTTATATATGCTAATTCATTGCTTTTATTCATGTTCGTAATATTTGGCCCTTCAGCGGTATTACTCAGTGTTGTCAGTTTATCTGTTCTCGGTAATTTCCAACAACGAATGTTTGAATTCCATGTTGTTGCCTATGCGATAAATACCATAATTAGCATAACCACAAATTTCCGAATTAAATAGAAAAGAATTTTTACCCATATTCCAGTTTGGTCAACGTTATAACATAAACTTAATACTGGCTCCTTTTCTTCGCACACTAATACACTATTACTAGGATTTCGTAATTCTGTCATAAATATTTTCTTATCTCGACTACCCGATATTACGTGTGAGAAATTTTCTGTCAACAGTAAAGCCCACACACCTGCAATGGAAATCATTTAAAAATACTGAAAGCATAATATTTCGCAATTCTAAAATAACCTTCTGAATGTACATGTAATGTTTGTATACATCGTTGCTGTCCTAAACTCCATAATTTAATTAAACCATCTGAACTACCAGACACAACTTGTGTACCATCTGCTGACACCACTAATGCTTTTACATTTTCAGAGTGACCTTTTAATTTCATCATACGGTTACAGGTACGTGGATCCCAAATTCGTAATGTATTCTCTGTAGATCCACTTACTATAACGGTTCCAGAAGGATTCATTGCTAAACTATAAATTGAGTCTTTTGACCCAGACAGACTAGAAGCTATTTTGCATATGATTATTAATTAACTGGAACTCGAGAATTATTTTAAGAATACATACTTGTAACAGTATTATTACTAGCAGTTAATGCTGTCAATGTGTTGACGTCCCAAAGAAATATTGCTTTGTCCAAACCGGCACTAGCCACTTGTTCGCGATCCTTTGCATACGCTAGTGCTTGAACATAGTCCCGATGTGTTCTCAATGTGGACATGCAAAAACCCTTATGTGCATTCCATACTTTAACAGTAGTATCACAGCTAGCACTTATTACTAAAAAAAATAATAATTGGAATAAAATTTCTGAATACATGGTATGACACAAAATCGATTATACAATTTCTACCGCCACAGCATAATACGATATCATTGACCCAATCGTTGTGATGTTCCATACTTTGTATATAAGGTTCTTGGGAATTTGTTTGAGTAGAGTTCCATACTCTTATAATTGCATCACGTCCTAAAATAATAATTTGATAGTACCTAAAATATGTTTAAATAAAAGAAGACAAATTTGAATACCAGCAGAATATAGCCTGCCATTTATAGGATCTAGTTGTAAAGCATTAACACCATTTCTGTGACGTTTCTCTTCAGCGTCACGAATTACAAATGATACCTAATAATGATTAACATTTTATTTATTTATTAAATCGTACAACAGGAAGGGAAAAATTAATTTTGATTTTAATTTTTTTTCTTCATTCATTTAAAAGCCACTATTTAGGTTATTCATCCACTAAAACTATACGTATAATACCTGCATTTTTTTTCTTCCGGCCTGATTATTTTTGTGCGTTAACATGTTCTATTAACACGAATCAACCAATATATATATTATAGATTTATTTTACTTTTCCTCTCAAAATAAAAATAAGTTAAATCTATCTTTAGTTAATTTTTCTTTTATTTATTTTATTTTATTCAAACATATAACTTCAGAATTTACAAACCTGAACTTATAAACAGTTGCATAATTTTTTAATAACAATTTATACATTAGAGTCACCTATAAATAAATAGAAAAGTAAAAATATTTGTTTACAGTAATATATTTAAAACTGTTAATATAAAATTAAGAATTAAAAACATTTTTTCTCTCTCTTTATTATGTTAAATCATTATTTTAATTAATTAAACATATCAATTAAAAATATTACCTTTTTAATTAAAAAAAAGAAGGGAATTATTTAAATTAAAAAAAAAATTACATAAATTTTATTTTATAAATTTCCTGATAGAGGCGCTTTACCTATCGTGAGAATATTTCCTTAGTGCAAACTTCCACCAATAATGAATAAAAAACAAATTTATTTAAAATTTTAATTTCAATTTTTTCTTTATTATTTATTATTTCGTTAATTATAAATTTGCCTAATTACATAAAAAATTACAAAATACAAATTTATTCGTTTCAATTCTAGATATAAACACAATAATAATAATAATAATATTTATAAATTTCCTCTTTTTTTTTTACTGTATACTTTTCATTCGCATTACATAAATAAATCAATACAAGTAAAGTTAAATTTAAATGTAGAAATGTCAATTCTGGACGGAATTATTTTCTATCATAATTTATAATGAGTTTAATATCTGAAAAATATCGTTAATTCTAAATAAAAGAGATTCTGCTGCTACCATTTATATATCATACTGCTAGCTAATTAATAATAATGAATCATTTGTACCACGATGATTAACGTTAAAGATTACTTTCAACATAAAACAATAATTTGAATATTCCAAATAATTTAATTCTAATTGTGTTAAATATAAGACACATGTGAGTCGTTTTTTATTGGAAGGCATCGTTATAACGTAATCGTAATTTAGTCCTTTTTTATTTTCTTCTTGTTTTAATTATAAACATTTTTGTATAAAAAATAAAATAAAAATAAAAACTTTGAGTGATGTAGAAAAATATTTTCTCCTCTTAAATATTAAAATTTAGCGTAAACTAAGGCGATTATTGATAGAATGACAACGAACATTGAGGCAGAGGCAGTTTGTACATCACCACCATATGTTGCTTGTCCGCACGCTGGTGGACAAACGGGAATTACGGTTTCGAATAAGTGTACCTTTTCGGATGCCTCCCCTAATTTATTTGTTGCTTTACACATATAATCACCATACTGTCGTTTCTCAATTGTTTTGATACGTATTGTCGAATCTGTGAATTCATCGGCTGTGGCAAAGTCTGATATGGCATAATCACGATTGTTCAATAATTGAATTTCATCCTTAACCCAAATAATTGCTGGCGGTGGATAAGCTTCAATGTGACACTCTAAATCCATATCATATTGAAGCGCCTGTCCTAAACGTGGTCGGGGCACTGTTATAACCGGTGCAAATTCAACTTCTAAATTTATATTTCTTCGGTCACCACGGCTGACACTGTTATCAGCGACACAATAATATGTGCCACGATCTTCCTTACGCACGCTATTTATTTGCAAAATATTTCCAGTGTATGTACTGCCACCTAAAAGCGAAATGAACACAATTAAAGCATATTAATTAGGTTTAATTAACACCATTGGCTGTCATACATAAATAATATAAACAAAAAATAATTTATTTAATAAACAATTATTTTTGATGATTCATAATAAAAAAAAATTCTTTTTTTTTTTACGTAATTGATTTTATTTATTTAATTTAATACGACGCACGCTCTTATTACTTAACGTTTAAAGGGAAAAATATCTTTTTTACACATAATTTATGAATAAATTCTCGGAAATTTTAATTCGTTGATAAATTATGCCGCAGCTAATTTCTATGACAAATAATGTTTCATCGATAATTAATAGTCATAGCAAACACTCATGTAGTATTTTGTATATTTAAATTAGAAATAAAATTGCAATTATTTAAATTCCAGCGAAATTCTTTGTGTTCGTCTCTTTATGATTTTCTTCTGAATTTCTTCTTTTGCAGTGTACACTTAGTGCACCTTTAAAATCATAAATAAATAAATAAAAATGCTTTCTTGGAAACGTATTAAACTCTAGATAAAGGATTCAGTGGTTTAGCAAAAGCTAGGTAAAAATATGAATAGTCTAGCAGGTAAATGAAAATACTTGGAAGGACCTTTTTGATTTAAAATTTTTTTTTTTTTTTAAATATAATAATAGAATTGTCCGTACGGTTATATGACAGGTGGGTATTTTATTTAAGGTGAAAAAAAAATTCATGTGAATTTACCTGTTGGTAGAATGGCATTATTTTCACGACGCCATAATATTGTTGGTCGTGGAAATCCATCAGCATAGCATAACATTTCCACAGCCTCACCTTCGGATGCAATTACGGACTGTGTTGAGTTATCAGAAATAATTGGCGGACGTCTGACAATCAATTCAACGTCAGCCGTACTCTTACTTGTGAGCGACATAACTAATTGACATTGATAAACTCCAGCATCAGTTTCTTGAATGTCTTTTATTTGCAGTGTAAATGTTGATGACGAAAGATCGTATCGCAATGAAAATCGCGAATCTTTGATCACTAATGAACTTCCCGTTGATAAGAATATTAAATCACCTCTCACTATTTTCACCCATTGTATACCGTAATCCTTTGCGTATTGCACGGAACAATGCAGCTCAACTGTACCACCAATATCTTTTATTTGTTCCTGTGATATGTATGAAATCGAGGGTGCGCGCTGGGACAGGCAGCCCAATGGTAAAATCACGCCACAGATTATTATTGATAAATAATTCATTATAACTAATTATTATTATTAATTAACTAAACTTTAAAAATATATATATATATTATAAGACACTTGTTTACTCTTTTAATTTTAAATTACCAATAATCACCACACCCAACGAGAATGCCTGACTTAATTTATTTGTGTTGTGTGCGGTTGCGATGTTGCTTTAAACTGGTACTGCCAGCATTAAATATTGTTAGTTATTATTTGAATTAAAGTGTTTACACATGCCTTTATACCTGTTATTAAAATAAATAATTACAGGTAGAATACAGCGAATATGAAGTTTGCAACGTGTTTCCCTTCCCATTATTTAAATAAACGATAAGTTTATTTAGATATTTTATATTTAATTAAATTAAATAATTACGAAAAATATTTATAATGACAAATCAAAATTATAATTTCATTCAGTTCAATTTAATGATAATTTCTTTGTTATCATTTGTTCCAAGCCTATGAAAACAAACGATAAGATTTTTGTTATTATTATTGTTGTTTTGGGTGATTCACACAATCACAAAAAACGTCTGTCAATTTGACACTCAGTTTTTTCAACACAAACATCAGCTGTAACAAAGCATTTGAGTATATGAATGAATAACAGCTAGAGAAAATAAAGAATACAAATGAAGTGAACAAAGTTTGATTACGTTTAATTAATTAAAAAAAGTATTAATAATAAGTTTTATATTTGTTTTTAAGCTAAGTTTTAAATGAGCTATAATGGCAGAAGCTAATAGTGATAAAGAGCTTCTCATAAGCATTGATAAAACGCACGACTTAAATAATGAATTGCTTACACATGTAATAATAAAATATTTCAGTTAAATTAAAATTAATTAATGGAATTATCTATTAATCTTAGGAGCATGCTTCGATAAATGCAACAACAGAGGATGAGATATCGATACCAGTATTTAGACAATCCGATTCAATTAAATTCAAATCACAGTTCGAAGTAATTATTTATTTAATTAATTAATCGTATTGGGAAGTTAAATATATTTATTTTTAAAATAGAGTTTAGATTATGACGTATGCGAAAATTTACTATGGGACGAAGAACAGGAAAAGCGAGAACACAATTTTATTTTTAAGAAAGATTTAGCAAGATGGTTTTTATTTTTATTAATCGGTTTGTAAAAACATCGTGGATCACACGTAATATTCTCTTATCATTTAATTTTGTTTCGTCTAGGGATTTGTACAGCGTTGGTGGCTTGCTTCTTAGATATAGTTATTGAGATATTTTCAAATATAAAATATAATTTGTTAAAGAAGTGTAAGTATACGGCTTGCTGTATGGCAAATAAATGTTTTCTATAAATTTAATTAATTTTCAGCTGTTGACAATAATATTATTGTGGGAGATTTATACATCCCGTATTTATATTGGATATTAAGTAATATTATTCCGGTATTTATTGGTGCTACTCTGGTTACATATATTGAGGTATACGGAATTAATAATATTTAGAGATATTTTATACCAAAAAAATTTATAATTTTAGCCAATAGCAGCAGGCAGTGGAATACCACAAGTAAAATGCTATCTGAATGGTATTAAAATACCGCGTATTGTTCGAATAAAAACATTAGCTGTGAAAGTGATAGGTGTTGCAACTTCCGTTGTAGGAGGTTTAGCTGGCGGAAAGGTTCAATAGTGCTTTAAGGATGTAATGAAATAAAGAATTTATTTATTTATTTATTATTTTATTCAAGGAAGGTCCAATGATTCACTCGGGCGCAGTTATAGCGGCGGGCTTATCACAAGGAAAAAGTACGACATTTGGTTGGGATTTTCACGTTTTTAAATATTTCCGTGATGATCATGAAAAGCGTGATTTTGTTGTTGGCGGTGCAGCAGCAGGTGTAGCTGCTGCTTTTGGGGCTCCTATCGGTACTTTCTCTCATTTCATCTAAATTAAATTTTTTTTATTTATTTATTAATTCTTTGACAGGTGGAGTATTGTTTTCGTTAGAAGAAGCGGCAAGTTTCTGGAACCAAAATTTAATTTGGCGCACCATGATAGCATCTGTGGTTAGTTCATTCACATTAAATGTTGTTTTATCAAATTATCACGGTTTAAAGGGGCTAACATATCCAGGTAAAATGATTTAATTCAAATAGATTTAGATAAAAAAATTGCATCTACCTTTTCAGGCTTATTTAATTTGGGTGAATTCGAGCCATTGCCTTATAAATATTATGAATTACCGATATTTGTTTTGATGGGTATGATTGGCGGTTTATTCGGTGCCTTCTGGAATGCATGTAATACAAAATTAAATTTACTTCGGAAAAGATTTTTAAAACCAAAAAAAATAAAAATTGTAGAAGCACTATTAGTTGCAGCATTGACAGCCACACTAGCGTGTGCGTTAACATTTTCCATAAACGATTGCCGCCCACTTGGAAATGATCCTACAGAATATCCAGTTCAAGTACGTAGTTCTAATAAATTTTATGATCTCGTTTTATAAATTTCTAATTTATTTAAAAGCTATTTTGTGAGGATAACGAATACAATGCGATGGCAGCATTATGGTTTCAAACACCAGAAGCAAGTGTGAAGTCTTTATTCCATGATCCTCCAAGTAATTCTTAAATTTGATTATTAATAATTCTTTGCTTTAAACCGATTTTAATTTTTTATTTTTTAGATTCGCATCGTATTGTCACTTTAGCTCTATTTTTAGTAGTTTATTACCCATTATCATGCATGACATTTGGATTGAATGTGTCATTAGGAATTTTTATACCAACATTATTAGTAGGGGCTGCATGGGGCCGTTTAACAGCAATGACGGCATCACATTATTTTCCCATGGCTGCCGAATTTTTACACCCTGGGAAATACGCTCTTATTGGAGCTGCGGCACAACTCGGCGGTGTTCTACGTATGACAATTAGTTTAAGCGTTATTTTAATAGAATCGACTGGCAATGTTACATTTGCCTTGCCTCTAATAATAACATTAATTTCGGCTAAATATATGGGGGATATTTTTAACGAGGTATTATAGTTCATAATCAGTTTTATAGAATGGTTATAATATAAATGCATTATGGATGCCTTTTAGGGAATTTATGATACTCAAATAAAAGTTTCAAATGTACCGATGCTAAATTGGAGTGTACCGAAAGAATATGTTGGATTAAAAGCTTGTAAAATAATGAGCAATCCTGTTGTTTGTATACAGTTAGTGGAGAAGGCTAGCACAGTCATTGATATTTTAAAAAATTACACTTACAATGGGTTTCCAGTTATTGACGAATCGTGTGATGTAAAACATTTTATTCCATATTTTAGGTTATGGAAATATCGATAATTATAGAATTATTTTATTATTTTAGATAAACGATCCATATGGTGGGCGTATTAAAGGTTTTATATTACGTTCACAATTGATTGTGATAATAAAAAAACATTTGTTTGTGGAGAAGAGACAATTTTGGAAGAATGAATTGTCAATTGAAACATTCCGCAATGAATATCCTCGTTTTTCAAAAATAGATGTAGGTCCAGTCCGTTATTATGTTTAACGCATTTTTTTAAATTAATTTTGTTTGTTTTTTAGAGCATAAAGTTGAATCCAAATCTCCTGAAGTTTCATATAGATCTAGAAATATTTATGAATCCTTCGCCATATACTGTGTTTGAAGTAAGTTTATAATCCAAATAATGTTCATGATGATTTAAATTTTTTATATTTATTTTAACAAACACCCATTTAGAATGCTTCAGTTCCACGAATATTCCAGTTATTCCGGGCACTTGGACTTAGACATTTGACTGTTGTAAATAATGATAATAGAGTCGTTGGAATAATTACACGGAAAGATTTAATCCACCATTCATAAGAAGTTAACTCATTTTATTCTATAGATAATATATTTTTAAATTAAACTAATTGACAATAAAGTAAATAAATAAACGAAACCAAAAAATTAATAAAAATTATTTTAAAATATTTTGTTCAAAACTATTTCACAAATAAATATTATGCTGGTTAGAAATACACCCCAGGCTAGCATTAACATAGCGGGATGAATATCAACTAAACTAACCGTTACGAAATGGGCATTATTTCCGCTACATTTCGGTCGTTTTGTGTACAATCGTGAATTCTCACGATCCTGTATACCATGTTCTCGCATTCGCAGCATTCTACAAAATTAATATAAAAAAACTTGAATTCAGCGGATTTAGATTATTGTAGAGTGATTACCCAATTTTAAATATTTCCTTATAAGATGATCTCTTTTTAATTGCATACCAAGGATCAATTACTTGTAAATATTGTATTTCCTGTAGTCCACACTTTTCATCCTCATAGAATGTTTCACTGATCAATTTATATCCTACTCCTAGTTCCATATGAAAGGCAAATAAACCCTTAAAAAACAAATTTTTCATAATGAATATACGGAAAATGATTCTTTCTCAGTAGAGAATTACTTTTCTTAATTTCTCAACACCGTCTTCGATCTCCATAAAGTTCGCATTCCCATTTTTTTGCAATATTTTTTGCTCATAAATTAATTTTCTTATTTTGTCCTTTTCGTGCTATATAAAAAAAAAAAATGGAGATTTTATTGGGACGCTTAGAATAAAACTTAATTAAATATTTACTGAAAAATAATAATTATTAAAAATCGTATTATGGACGCCTAATTTTAATCGGGAATTTAATAAATCTTCCAGTGTTCGAATCTTTGTTGATGGCGCTTGCAACAAAGCGACTATATTGGCTGAATAACTGAATGAAATAATTATTAGCATGATAATATTAATGCTAAACATAAAACAACCTTGTGTAGAGGAACATTAATACGATGAAGCAAACAATGGTGATAATTCGTGAGGAAAAATTACGTGGCAACACAGATGATCCTTGTTGGCACACCGCACAAAACACAATAAATAAAATGTCACCAACCGATGAACATTCAATCGTTGAATCATCTGTATTCTAATAAAAAAAAAATTATTACGTAGAATAATATCTAATTAATTACTTTTCTAGTATTAAAAAACCTGGATTTTCGTAAAACGCCATTCGATGATAATCGTTATTAACAGAAAACATGATACGATTATTATTAAAATGACCAGACAAAACCAAACAAGCTAAAATTTTAATAACAAAAATAATAAAAATAAAAAATCCTCAATAATATTCAATTAAATTTAGGGTTCGCAAATTTTGTTGTTAAAAGGACACTTTGAAAATATTCCACACAAAAATTCTAGATATTTTTTTAATTTTCACCCCAAAAATTGAAATTTTTCCTGATACTTTGTATGCATTTTTCGTGAAAAATTAAATATTTTTTAATTTGCCTCAAACTTGGTCTAGAGACTCGTATAGGTTCCGAATGTATACTGTGCAAATATATCCGCGTTAAAAAATTTTAATAAAAAGTTATGGGTAGTTGAGTTCCAGATGGCCAATCTTGCCAATCTTGAATGTAGTATTCTTCGGTTTATAGCTGTATCTCGGCCAAAATAGGCCCTAGATCTAATATTTTTGGTGCTTTGTATTCATGAATAAATAAACTATCAGGAAAAAATAAGAAAAGTATGGGCTTGGAACAAAGTTTTTGAGAAAAAAAATTTCAAACTCGGAAAAATGTGATTTTTTTATTATTTTCGGAACTTCCAATGCTCATATCTCGAGAAATAAATTTTTAATCGGAAAACCCCAAGAACTAACTCGATTCAGCACCCCACAATGAACATTTGTGCAAAGTTTCAGCTCGCTACGATTTTTTTAATTTTCACCCCAAAAAATGAAATTTTTCCTGATACTTTGTATGCATTTTTCGTGAAAAATTAAATATTTTTTAATTTGGCTCAAACTTGGTCTAGGAACTCGTATAGGTTCCGAATGTATACTGTGCAAATATATCCGCGTTAAAAAATTTTAATAAAAAGTTATCAGTAGTTCAGTTCCAGATGGCCAATCTTGCCAATCTTGAATGTAGTATTCTTCGGTTTATAGCTGTATCTCGGCCAAAATAGGCCCTAGATCTAATATTTTTGGTGCTTTGTATTCATGAATAAATAAACTATCAGGAAAAAATAAGAAAAGTATGGGCTTGGAACAAAGTTTTGAGAAAAAAAATTTCAAACTCGGAAAAATGTGATTTTTTTTATTATTTTCTAAACTTCCAATGCCCATATCTCGAGAAATAAATTTTTAATCGGAAAACCCCAAGAACTAACTCGATTCAGCACCCCATAATGAACATTTGTGCAAAGTTTCAGCTCGCTACGATTTTTTTAATTTTCACCCCAAAAATTGAAATTTTTCCTGATACTTTGTATGCATTTTTCGTGAAAAATTAAATATTTTTTAATTTGGCTCAAACTTGGTCTAGGAACTCGTATTGGTTCCGAATGTATGCTGTGCAAATATATCCGCGCTAAAAAATTTTAATAAAAAGTTATCAGTAGTTGAGTTCCAGATGGCCAATCTTGCCAATCTTGAATGTAGTATTCTTCGGTTTATAGCTGTATCTCGGCCAAAATAGGCCCTAGATCTAATATTTTTGGTGCTTTGTATTCATGAATAAATAAACTATCAGGAAAAAATAAGAAAAGTATGGGCTTGGAACAAAGTTTTTGAGAAAAAAAATTTCAAACTCAGAAAAATGAGATTTTTTGATTATTTTCGGAACTTCCAATGCCCATATCTCGAGAAATAAATTTTTAATCGGAAAACCCCAAGAACTAACTCGATTCAGCACCTCATAATGAACATTTGTGCAAAGTTTCAGCTTGCTACGATTTTTTTAATTTTCACCCCAAAAATTGAAATTTTTCCTGATACTTTGTATGCATTTTTCATGAAATATTAAATAATTTTTTATTTTCCTCAAACTTGGTCTAGAGACTCGTATTGGTTCCGAATGTATGCTGTGCAAATATATCCGCGTTAAAAAATTTTATTAAAAAGTTATCGGGAGTTTTGTGTTATTATTTACGAACTCTAATTAAATTCAAATCTTAGATAATTCACCTGATTAAATGGCAAGAGAAATACGTTATCTGTGTACGATAGCTTTGGAGAACGGAACACAAATTTTGATCGTGTCGGTGTCGGCATTGAAATGTATTCAATTATCTCAAGGCGATCATTCGTAAAAAATAAAGCCGTTGCTATAAAAATATAATTTTTATAAATGAAATGAAAAATAAAAATTTATAACTGTAATTAACAAACCTCCAATTTCTGCCTCACTTCTAACCAATTCACCAATCATACCATTCCAGACACCAGTTTCCTTATCCAAATAACCCCACGTATCAACAATTGAATAATTAACAGTCGCGTTCATGTAATCAATCAAATAGTTTGTAAGCAAATATGTGACTTTTGTGATTGTATCGATATGTTTGTTTCTGTTAAACAAAACAAAAATCTCATTAATATTTCAGAACGGAATAAATAGTTCGCACAATATCCTCACTCATAATCACTTAAATGCTGTAAGGTGTCATTGTCTGTAATAACCAAGGACGCTTTAATCATTGATTTGTTTAAATTCAGGCGACGCCTTGATGTTACCTTGGTTGGTCGAAAATCGTATAACGTGTCGTTTGACCATATCCCATAGAACTCGTGTATTAAATCTTTATCAGCCACTGTAGTCCTGTACACTGAAAAATAAACTTTCGCTATTAACTTTCACTTACCACACATGAATACCCTACTTTGTTTTATCTGATAGTCTGTCGAGTTATTTGCATATAAATAAAAAATTTCACTAGATGGTAATATCGGTAGCTCCTGAAACAAATTCTCGACTTTCTCAATAATCGTTTCCTTTCAATAAAGCAAAATAAATAATTAAATAAATAAAACACGAAAACTAAACCCAAAGTAATTACATTATTGCCATTGGAATCAATGATTATCCATTTATATTGCCAATATAATTCATTTGTTGTCTGAAAAATAATTAAACATTTTTTAACAACTCTCATGGGAATAGACAAAGATTTACATTGAATAACAAATCTTCAGTGTCATCACAAAACAAATCAATTAAAATAATCTCCTGATGTTGATTATCATTCTTGGGAATATCGTTTACATTGACTTCCTTTCGATTGATTTGAAATAAATTATTTTTCTGTATTAACATAAACGCTGCAATAAAATTGTACGCGATCGCTGTTAAAGATTTTTTATAAATTGAAGGCAAAACCTTTTATGCACAATCGTAAGAATAAAAAAAATAAAATTCTAACCCTGATCCCAACAGATCATTGTTGTTAATTTTAGTGGATACTTGAGTGATGCAAGTAAACTATTAATAACAATGCCCAGCTCTGTAACATTAACCTCGTTAAATAAAACACCAACGGCCACCACATTACTAACAAAACAAATTAATAATAGAAATGAAAACAGACTTTTAAACATATTTAACATTTTTATTAGAAATACAAAAAAAAGAAAAGGAAAAGAAAATTTATTTGTGTAACTGAGCCCTATTACCATAATGATTCTCCTTTTATACATATGAGCTCTGTTTGGTTAAGTAATTATAGTCAAATCAGAAATAATTCTCTGCAAATAGTTAGACTAATGGAAATTATGTGTACTTAGGAATTATTTCCTGATTTCATAATTTATTTATTTATTGTAATCGACAATTGTTATTATGCCGCATGCAATAATATTGCCAACTAATTCTTCTTCGGATTGATATTGGGGTATTTGCTGGTGCGGATTAATAAATGTTGCATGATAAATATCGGGGAAACGATTATAAACAATTGGTTTTTCGTGGATAACAATTGATCGTCCAACTATGCCGTGCGGTCCAAACAGTTGTACGTATGAACTGGAGAACTTCAGGGATAGTATACCATCTTCTTTAACTTCCACATTGCCAATCTAAAATCATTTTATTCAAATTATTATTAATCTAGGGATATGGGAATACGAGAATTTGCCAAATTTTTGTGAAAATGTGAGCCAGTTGATTTGCAACCAGCTTGAAGATCTCCATATGCATGAATGTGCACAGCATGCTTTCCCATTGGTAATCCAGTAACATTCATTGTAACAACGACAGGCTCAAATGGTAAAACTGATTGACAAAAATCAATAATTCCTTTAACTTCTGACCCTTCAACATCACCCACAATTTTTGATGACGCACGATATATATTCTGCAACAACAACCAATAAGTATTAATAAACCCATGGAATCAATAGTATCATAATTACAGTAATTGGTATATAAAAATGAGGATTCATATTTGATTGTTCCATTCCATTTTGATTCATAACAACACCACCGCCACCGCCACCACCAGCACCACCATTAGAATTTATTAGCTCCACATCGTCGGCAATTTCTTCTTGTAATTTCGAAACGAGTTTATTACTTTTCTTATCAATACTAATGGCAAATGATAATTGTGTAAATAGGAATAGATAAAATATTTGCTTCATTTTAACAAGCAGTTAACCAGGTAACAACTTACTATCGTAACAAACAAAAAGTAACTGATTTATAGAAAAAAAAAACTTTTAAAACATTAATTAAGAAAAAATTATTAATAATTCTGCACACCGTGAAATTACCTAAATACTTTCAGATTCGTATTGGCATAGCACAGCAATGTTGAACTTTGATGCAACATTGATAACCATGTCGATGTCAATGTTATAATAATTAATTAAACAAATAGCAGTAAACGTATAATTAAAACAATAGAAGTAGTAATGTAGTAATGTGCATGCTCATATAATTGCACCATATCCTGAGAATTTATATTCACTTAAATATGCGTTCAATCAAACAATAAACACAAATAAATAATTAATTATAGTTAATTGCTAATGTTTCTCTTTATAAACTGTGTATAAAATATTGAAATATCCATATGATGATGTTAAAATCTGTTGGGAAATATGATTTCATAATTAATTGATGCTAAGGTTAAACGAATTTAAGTTGCTTACATTCAGAAATCGCTCCAAAGATGGTCTAAATCCAAAAAAGTCAATTGCCTTAAAACAAACAATTTTTTTACTTAATTAAATAATAACAAAATAATTAAAAAAAAAAAAAAAAAGTAATTAAAATGGTGAAACCTCATTCAATTGGGCCCTCTTGATAATAAAAATTAATTTTTTCTTTACAATAATTGTTTCGTTCGTCCAATCGTTAAAATAGGCAGCGTTTGATATCTCTGAGTTCTAAAGTCGTCAAAAAAAATTGCATTAGCTAACTCATCTTTATTGTTTTCGAGTTTAAATACTTAACTGCCTCTAAAATTCTCTCGGAAAACCAATTAACAATTAATAATTGTGATAATCCACTCAATAGGAATGTTAACTCTTGGATAATGTTGTGAATATCGACGTTTAACTGGATTCAATAAATTTTGTTTAATGAAAATTATGAGTAGACATTTTTTTTTAAATTTTTTATTTACATACAGCAATAGCAAAGAGAACGAAGCAAACATTTAATGTGCTGAGAAAACAGTCGAGGAAAATAAAGGGACCGAAAAGTGTTCTTGCCCGCTTTGTAACTCTGGAAGTATAAAATTCCCAGTTATAATTAGATTGACTATTATTTAGAAATAGAATTTACTCTAGTAAATAGTTGTGTCGCTCGATACAACGATTTAAGTAATTGACGTCACGCTCGTTGGTGAATGGGGCTTGACTATTAATTAAGCTGTCACGTAATCCATTTAATTGTGACTCCAGGTACAAGCAGATCACTATAAATATTATCAAGCAGCAAAACAATTGCACAATGATAATACTTCGGAAATATGTTTCAAATAAAAATCGTATCGGTTGCACAACAAAATACGGCGTCACCATTGACTCAGGCAATGAAAATTCATTTAAGCTTTTATCCGAAATTTTAAGGATAACTAACTGTAACAGTGGCTCACATATTTTACCAACAATCGTTATTGTTATAACACTTGAACCGATTTTTATGTATTTATACAAATCGTTGCCGCATTTAAGTGTCGTCGCTTTCTCAATCGAACTATAATCTTTCCGACTTAAGTCATCATTGATTTCCTTCATCAGGATCGTAAAAGAATCATTTTTACCGAATATTAACCAAAGCAAGTAAAACAAAGCCAAAATTGTGCCATTGCAATGGGTGAATGCATCCGATGCCGCTTCATTACCCGGATACACAATATTTTTATAAATCGCCAAAATAATGAATAAAAAATTATTAAATAAAAATAAAAAACTTCCTAGGGAATGTTTGTTCTCGATTGCCCAGAATCCGAATGGTTTTAGAATTTTTTCTATTCGCTTAAACGTTTTCAGAAATATCAAATAATCTTGGTTCTTAGCCATTCTTCTGGACTTAATGTAGATTTAAAAAACACTCACAGTCTGTTGCTATTGCTGGTAATGCTTCTACTCTTTATATAATACTTGAGCTTTTTAAATTTTTAATAACTTTATAAAACTTTGATTTAAACTTGTTTAAACTTTAATAAATTTCACTAAATAATTCAGTTTTACCTGCAGTGGTTTTTGTGTCGATAAATGGTTACACGCAATCAAAACAAAGAATTTATTTTTATTTATTTTATTTGAAGCCATAATACAAATTTTATTGAATATTTATTAGGAAATCGCTTCACTGATCCCTTCTATATAATTATAAAGACAAAAATTAGGAGATTTGCATACGTGCTGTTATGAATGCAGCTTTCGAATATTTTGTTCATTTCATTGTCTCTCATTAAACATCCTGTACAAAATATTAAAGTATCCATAAGCGGATGATACAATCTAAGAAGTAAAGAAAAATTTCGCAATGAGAATTAATTATTTTTCTATAACCCAATGACAGTATCGACAAATACATTTAGAAAACTCTTTAACGATGGTGTGAATCCCATAAATTTCATTGTCTATAGTAAAAATTAAAAAATTATTTATTGGGCAGGTAAATAACTTGTATTCTGTGGTCATTTACTTCCATTTTTTGTGATCGTCGTATTATAAAGTTAATCTTCTTCTGGTAAAGCACCTTTTTACCAATCCAATTTGAATAAAACGCAGCATTTGCGATGTCATGATTCTGTTAAAGAATAAAATCGTGAATAAATCTTTCTGGAGATTTTTTTTTTTAAATAAAATTTATTCAAAACGCACTGCTTCTAGAATGCGATCAGAAAACCAATGCAAAACTAATAATTGTGAGATTCCTGCTGTTAGAAATGATAATTCCGATACAACAACGTCAATACTGAAATGAAGCTTTAATTTTTTTTTTTCATAATTAATAAATGAGTGAATATTGAGAAGAAAAAATAATTTTTTATGATATCACCGCTGTAGCAAATAAAACGAAGCAGATATTCACGGTGCTGATTAAATTATTGAGGAAGATATAAGATGCGAATATGGTTTTTGCGAGTTGTGTGATTCTGGATAAAATAAAATGAAAATTCTATATTATTGTTGCGTGACTGATAATCCTGATTACTTACTCTAATAAAAATGTATGCCGAGCAATACAGAAATCTAATGATTTCGAATCGGAGACATCGTGAAAAGGGGTCTTGTTGTGTAAAATAGTGTTGTACAAGCCTCGCAATTGTGATTCGAGGTACAAGCAGACTAGCATGTACTCAAAAATAATGCAATACAGCGGTCCCATGACAAGTAATCGAAAAAATATCTCAATAATATGCCGTAACGGTCCATAAATAAAGTCTGGTGTCGCCATAGCCGGCGGTAATTCAAATCGAACATCACTTTTAGTCAGTTTAAGGTAGCTGAACTGAAATAAAGGCTCCAATAATTTACCGACTGTTGATAAGGACACAATTGCAGCACCAATTTTTATATCTTTACGTAATTCCAGCCCGTAAAGAAAAGTTTGCAATTTCTCCTCCCGGTTGAAGTGTTTACGCTTCAAGTCGGCATTTATCTCATTCATTAATTTTAGAAAATCTTCCTTGTGATACAAAATCCAGATTAAGTAAAAAATGGTTAGAGTACTCGCGTTCACATGCGTAAAAGCATCTGCCGCTGCTTTATTCTTTGGATTCCTGGTGTTCTTAATAATCGCCATAATTAAAAAGACAAAATTGATGCACAGCATTACGATAGAGATTACTGATACACTTCGCGATGGCCATATTCCCACTTTTGATAATATTCCCTTCATTTTCATGAAGAAATTCACAAATATTAAATGCTGCTCATCGCTTATTTTAATTAATTGATTATCTTTTTCCATTACACAAAATTATTGTCACGCTTTGGGCCGACTTCTTATTAAAACGGAACTAAACGAATTGACCAATAATTCGATTGTTTTATAGGGAATTGAAGAAGATTGAGGAGAATCTGCTTCTAAAATTTTTAATTATTACCTACCTTAGATATTATCCATTGAAAACATTTTTCTGGTTTAATTACATGTTTATGTCGATAACCAGCCTTTATACCTATTACGTAAGCTAAGTATGTAATTAATTTTTTTTTTTATTTTGTCTTGTAGTTTTCTATTCATAAGCAATAGATCCGATTGATTTGATTCTTTAAATTTAATTGCTAATCCCATCCACGCCTTACTTTAATAAATATTTCTGAGTGCAACAAAATACAACGAATTTTCATTGTATGAACGAATAAATGAATAAAAGTGGAGACAACGCCAGATGGTAATCACTTATTAAAATTCATTAAAAATTCAACTCTGCTTAAGAAAGTTTATTTACAGTAAATACAATCGGAGCGGTAGGAAAACAAAATAAATAATTAATTTCTTAGAACTTAGATTTTATTTGAAAAAAGTTTTCGGTTTATATAAATTTAGTAATTGTAATTCTCATTGTTGAAGTTTCCTTGGAAGTTGCCGGGAGGTGGTGGTGGAATCCCTCTGGGTGGAAATGGTGGGCGTTGAAAACTTGGTAGTGGTGGTCTCCAGTTGGGCGGTGGTGGTCTTTGTCCTTGATTTTGGCCAGGAGGTCCTGGTGGTGGAGGTGCTGGCGGATAACTGCCTGTTTGATAATTTGGTGGAGGTGGAGGAAATCCACCTTGAGGTTGCGGTGGTGCACCTTGTCCGCTCTGTTGTGCCCATGGAGGTGGAGGCGGCATCATTCTTGGTGGTGGTGGCATACCGATTGGAGGCGGTAATGGTGGTTGTGGAGGTACTGGAGGTTGCATTGGAGGCAATGGTGGAGGAGGTACTGACGATGCAAAAGGTGTAGAATTTGGTGGAGGCACAGGCGGCGGTGGAGGCATCATTCCGGGAGTAGATGGTGGTGGTGGCGGTGCCATTAACGGCGGTGGCATCATTTGCATGCCACCAATCATCATTTGTGGTACTGGAGCATCAGCAAACAATTGATGCGGTCTGTCAGCATGTGATAATGGATTTTGAGCCGCCAATAATCTATAAAAATAAAAAAATGTTATTCTCGAATACTTGATGCCGTTTTTTATAAAAATTTCTTTACCTTTCAGCTGCAGAACCATGTCGTTCACCTTTCGAGTCTTTTTTGAATGCATAAGATACAGAGATAGGTCTATTGCACAAATATTGTCCATTCATAGCATCCATTGCAGCATCTGATGCATCAAAACTGGCAAAATTAATAAATGCAAATCCTTTAGAGTTACCGGTTTCTGGATCTCGCATAATCTAAAATAGAGATAAATCCGTGTAAATTAAAGAAAAAGGAAATTTTAATTAAGCAGTTACCTTGGGAGTCTGAAGTATAACACCGAATGCTGAAAACGTATCGTATAATAACTTTTCATCAACTTCAGGATCCAAATTTCCTATAAATATATTTGCGCCAACATCTAAATTTTTTTGATGTGCTGATGCTTTGTTAACTCGTATCGGTTTTCCGTACAACTTTATCATGTTCATTATTTTTATAGCGTAATCAGCATCTTCTTCGCCTAGAAACTCAACGAAACCATATCCTTGGTGCATTTGTGTTACTCTATCCTTTGGCATATGAACATTCACTGAAATAAAACGATTATAGATTAGATTTTGTTTAATTCGTTTCTTACAGGCCAAAACTCACCAACTGGTCCCGCTTGGACGAATAATTCCCATAATAAGGATTCTGTAACTTTGTCATCAAGTCCACCAACGTATATAGTGGCATCTAGAAATAATAATAAAATATAAACAAAGTTTAAAATGAAATTGTTTTTAGCATTATTTACAATGTGAGGTTAAGTTTATAATTTTTTCAGAAATGCCATCGAATTGACTTATAATTTGAAAACAAAATAATACATTTCAAAAGCTCTTTCAATCGCTTAAAAATAATAATAATTAAATTAAGTAAATTGTTATATTCATATGTGAATAAATAATAAAAACCTTGATTTCTTTCGGCAATTGGTCCCGCTGCCATTTTTTGAATTTCGCTATTACATAGGTATGACTACATAAGCATCGGCTGTTAAGTATCTGTCATTTGTATGCGGTTTGTTATATAAATTTGGAACACATAACATAGAACAAGATAATTTTTTTTAGTACTCATAATTATTTAAAAAGTTTTGAAATGATCAAAGAAAATAATAATTAAACCAAACAATAACAATTGTTTCAAGTTTAATTTAAAAAAAAAACAAAAATTCATTTAAATTAGGCATAAAATTAGTTTTCTTTATTAGAATTAAAATTTACATGATACGGTACTTTTATGACTAAATAGATGGGGAAATATTTGTTTTAATTAAAATAAACAAAAGAGGTTTTAGTAATAGGTGGTGGTAAAACAGTTCAATATACTTGCATCATTCTGGCCTATGAGAAATGAATTTTATTTTGACATGCAAGTGGGTGGTAGTGAACGAGAAAAGCATATATACGTGATGCGCGTTGAATAAAACAAAAAATAATAAGAAGGAACAACAAAATAGAAAAACTGATAAAAAGTTGGTTAAGTTCATCCAAAGCAATACACAAAGTCACAAAGTTCTTTTCGGTGAGTGAATACGTGGAGGTTTTTAGTTAGTGACTAGATATTTCAAAATTTCGGTTCATAATTATAATAATTAAAAGTTATTTCCCTTGGATTACAGATAAAATTAAAACTTAGCAGGATTACACTTTCTTGGTTATAAAATTTGTGACCAAAAATGAACAAATTGTTTTGCTTGACAATTTTGGCCGTGTTGGCTGTATGCTTGGCAGACGACTCCAAAGGGCCCAAAGTCACAGATAAGGTAATTTGTTATTATGTTAAATCTATGTTCTAGTTACTAATTTTCTTTAATTAAATTTAATTCAATCAAAGCAAATCTAGCTAATCTATGTTGACGTTTGCGTTATGTAAAAAAAAAAAAATAATAAAAATAAAAATGACCGGATACCGGTATTTTGAGTTTTTATTAAATAAATTGAATTGAATCTACATGATTATCACGTTAATGATTTTATTTATGAAATAATTTAATAAATTTTATTTAGGTTTTCTTTGATATATCAATCGGTGGTGTGCCAGAGGGACGTATTGAAGTCGGTTTGTTTGGTGCCACTGTACCAAAAACTGCTAGAAATTTTAAGGAATTAGCTGAAAAAGGTGTTGGCGACGGGTAAGATTTTGTTGATATTATTATTTTCCAAGCACAACTGAATAAAATTTAATTTTTTTTCTTCCATATAGTTACAAAGGTAGCAAATTCCATCGCGTTATTAAAGACTTTATGATTCAAGGTGGTGACTTTACTCGTGGCGATGGAACTGGAGGTTTGTAATAATTTTTTTTTTTTAAACTAATCACGAGTATTGAAGGCTCAATGATCTTTTCATCATCTGTTTTGCCGTGTTACAAAGTCTTTGATTTTTACAACAACAAAACCAGTCTTTGTGTTTGATGAAACAACAACAGAAAATAAATAATTAATAAATAAAAAAATAAAAAAAAGTTGAAAACACAAATAGACAACGCGAAAAGAAAGAAAAGAACAAAAATAAATGAATAAATAAACTGGTTTATATGCCAAACACGCCATTATTACGCCAATTAAAAAAAAAAATTTTTTTCTTTATTTACTCGCGAAAAAAAATCTTTTCTTTGTTTTATTTCATTAATTATTTAATTGAATTCAAAATTTCGGTATTGTTTGCAGGACGCTCAATCTATGGCGAACGTTTCGAGGATGAGAACTTTAAACTAAAGCATTATGGTGCCGGATGGTTGAGTATGGCAAATGCTGGCAAAGACACAAACGGATCACAATTCTTTATCACTGTTAAACAGACTAGCTGGCTCGATGGACGTCATGTTGTCTTTGGTAAAATTGTATCCGGTATGGATGTTGTCCGGAAAATCGAAAGCACTGCCACCGATGGTCGTGATAAACCATTAAAGGATGTTGTTATCACAGATTCTGGTTCGATACCAGTCAGTGAACCATTCTCCGTGGAAAAAGCTGATGCTTGAGAATAGCCGTTAATGATTAAATTTTATTTTTTTTTTTTTCATTATTATTTCTGTAGTAGAAATTTTATATTATTTTTTCCCCCTTTTGTTTTCCCTTCATTTTGTTAATAAAGATAAAAAGAAAAATTCTTTTTTTTTTTTGTTTAATTAAATTTCTTTCTATTTTTCCGTTTGTAAATTAAAACAAATCTATTTTGTGTCACAACCCGATTTTGCATTTATTATAGAAATAATTTTAATTACTTAAATTTATTTATTTCTATTACAAATAATTTTTCATTGTCATGTTGTCATGTATTAATATAGTAAATATAAATGATTAATTAATTAATTAAAAGAAATAAAAAAAAAAACATTTTTACCATAATATTCTGTTGTTTTAATTATTATTTGTTTTGTTGTCTCCTGTATCACTGTGCGCTGTGTTGTAATTAAATTTCAAAAATTTTATTTGTAACGGAAATGAGAATAAAAGAATTTTCTGTTCTGTCATCTAATATTCAGATGGATGCTGCCTTATTCAAAATTCACTGTGACAAAATAATTTTTTTTTTTTTGTATTCAGTTTTTTAATTAATTTATATTCAACTTGTGACATAATTTTTTATACAATAAACGACAGATCGGATCAAAACTATATTTTCTACCGTAGCATAAACAGCGTTGTAACCTCATTAATTTTTTTTTTTTTTTTTTGCAATTCAATTTTCATTACTTTTTACCTACAGCTTTCTGTTTTATTTTTCTTTGTAAAGTTCAAGTAATTCCCATTTGTTTTCATTACTTTTTTTTTTAATATCCGATAGAAATAATTGTTCTACTTTTGTTCAGATTAAATCTCTCGACACGATATTCCTCGTCAGTTTTTCGTATTAAATATTATAATTGGAGAATTGATGCCTAGCATGCATTTTTTTTTTTTGAAATTACGGTGAAAAATCAAACATTTTTAAATGAGCTAAAACTTTGCAGGGATACTCTTTGGGATGTCCCGAATCGCTTTAGTTCTACGGGTTTGGCCAAAAAAAAATTTATTTTCCGAGTTATGGCCAAAAAATATGAATTTTACCCTTTTTTCCGCACTCAGCAGCATTTGCTGTCTAAAGTTTGCACTAGTCCCCATAATATTATTTAATGCTTTGAAAGATAATACATTTCTGAATTCAGAAACATAAAAATATCACCTATGCGATTAGATTTGAATAAATGCCAGCAAAAATACCGCGCCTACTACACTAAAGCAATGCTATTGGGCGCCCTAAGATCTTAGAAAATTCACAACTCGAGAAATAAATTTTTTAGAGGCCTGGTTCCATGGAAAGATATGTTCAGAATCACAAAACGAATGTTCCTACCAATTTTCAGAATGATCCGAATTAATTTTTTTTTTTGCCAAAAATTAATAAAAAACCTGATGCCTAGCATGCATTTTTTTTTTTTTGAAATTTCGGTGAAAAATCAAGCATTTTTAAATGAGCTAAAACTTTGCAGGGATACTCTTTGGGATGTCCCGAATCGCTTTAGTTCTACGGGTTTGGCCGAAAAAAATTTATTTTCCGAGTTATGGCCAAAAAATATGAATTTTACCCTTTTTTCCGCACTCAGCAGCATTTGCTGTCTAAAGTTTGCACAAGTCCCCATAATATTATTTAATGCTTTGAAAGATAATACATTTCTGAATTCAGAAACATAAAAATATCACCTATGCGATTAGATTTGAATAAATGCCAGCAAAAATACCGCGCCTACTACACTAAAGCAATGCTATTGGGCGCCCTAAGATCTTAGAAAATTCACAACTCGAGAAATAAATTTTTTAGAGGCCTGGTTCCATGGAAAGATATGTTCAGAATCACAAAACGAATGTTCCTACCAATTTTCAGAATGATCCGAATTAATTTTTTTTTTTGCCAAAAATTAATAAAAAACCTGATGCCTAGCATGCATTTTTTTTTTTTTGAAATTTCGGTGAAAAATCAAACATTTTTAAATGAGCTAAAACTTTGCAGGGATACTCTTTGGGATGTCCCGAATCGCTTTAGTTCTACGGGTTTGGCCGAAAAAAATTTATTTTCCGAGTTATGGCCAAAAAATATGAATTTTACCCTTTTTTCCGCACTCAGCAGCATTTGCTGTCTAAAGTTTGCACTAGTCCCCATAATATTATTTAATGCTTTGAAAGATAATACATTTCTGAATTCAGAAACATAAAAATATCACCTATGCGATTAGATTTGAATAAATGCCAGCAAAAATACCGCGCCTACTACACTAAAGCAATGCTATTGGGCGCCCTAAGATCTTAGAAAATTCACAACTCGAGAAATAAATTTTTTAGAGGCCTGGTTCCATGGAAAGATATGTTCAGAATCACAAAACGAATGTTCCTACCAATTTTCAGAATGATCCGAATTAATTTTTTTTTTGCCAAAAATTAATAAAAAACCTGATGCCTAGCATGCATTTTTTTTTTTTGAAATTTCGGTGAAAAATCAAACATTTTTAAATGAGCTAAAACTTTGCAGGGATACTCTTTGGGATGTCCCGAATCGCTTTAGTTCTACGGGTTTGGCCAAAAAAAATTTATTTTCCGAGTTATGGCCAAAAAATATGAATTTTACCCTTTTTTCCGCACTCAGCAGCATTTGCTGTCTAAAGTTTGCACTAGTCCCCATAATATTATTTAATGCTTTGAAAGATAATACATTTCTGAATTCAGAAACATAAAAATATCACCTGTGCCACAGTAACTACCTTCGAACAGTAAACTTAATCAAATATTCAAATAATTTATTTATTAATTCAATTATAAAACAAAAGGACTACGTTGCTAATAATGATAAGAAATGTTATCGCCAACATACATATGATATAATAAGTATATCGATAATCAATCAAAACAAATATTTAAACTTTTTTTTTTATTCTTCTTTCTTTTTATTATTTATATATATATATATATATATATATAGTATATATATAATTGAACGATTCATTTTTCTTTTTTTTCATTAATTCATTATAATAATTAATAATAATAATAATGTTTTAAATTTATATATATATGTATATATAATAATAATTATAATATTCGATGAATACAAATTAAATATTGCTATTTTTGTTATATAATTTTATCTTCTTTTAATTAATTAATTATTTAATTTTAATTATTTTTTCCTTTTTTATTTCTTCAATAATATTTACAAAATTTATTGGTTTTTGTCTTTAAACTAATTATATTTTATTAATTTTTTAAGCACTTTCTTTAATAAAATAATTAATAATTAATTTATTATAACGCCTATTATATAAATAATTAATTAATTTACCAACCTATTGACTAGAAAGTTATTTTTTATATAAATTATTTTTGTTCTTTAATCGAATTAATTCATCTAGAAAAAGTTTTTATTAGTTATTTTAAAAGAACGAAAAAAAAAAAAATTGAATTAATTAAATAATAAATAAATTTGTAAATGGGAAAAACTGGTAAATTATTTTTAACTATGCATAAATTTTTGTAATTTCAGTGTCACTCATATAATTAGGTTTACTCTGTAATTATATTAACAAAAAATTTATTTAATTTATGATTTATTTCATTTGAATAATAATTATTTAATTAATTAATTAATTAACAATATATGTGGATGATAATTAATTTTAATTTAATTATAAATAAGCTTTTAATAGTTTATTTATTATAATTATTATTTTTTCATTTTTTAATTTAAGGTTAAACAAGTTTGCTGATTGTTAACTTCAGACAAAAAATTTAAATTAAATTAAATTAAATTAATTAGTAATCAGATAGGTAGAAATTTGCTGCAACTCGAAGCACAACCAGCTGCAAAGTAGTAAAATAAAAATAAAATTTTTATAGCAAGCTAGCTAATATCCAAACCAATAATCTCTGCATCGACTGTTTGCTCACAAATTTTTGTTTTGTTGTTGTCTTTTCGTTGTTTTAATTTAATTTAATTAATAATAATATCTAATCACCAAAAATCAAATGTTTAATTAAAGAAATAATTATTAAATTATTAAACAAAAATAGTAATTTAAACTGCGTTAAATAATTCTTCATTCACTCATATTATCATCACACACTAGAAATGTTTCTCACATCTGTCAAAACATTTTAATTAATTATTAAATTAACAAGAAAAACTTAATTAAATATAATTTTATATTAATAAATTGAAAATACTAACTAATTCATTAATATAATTTACTTTACTTTACTTTACTTTACTAATATTATGTTTTATTCATAGATTTTGAGAAAATTGTTTGAGAATAAATGTTTTTTTTTTTAATTATTTATACAAAATTTAATTCTATTTTAACAAAGTTTTTTTTTTTTTTAATTTCTAATTTAATATATATAATAATAAAAAAAAGGGAAAAAAATGAGAAAAAAGATTTGGGATTTTCTTTATAATAATAATTCTTAGATTATATTCTTTACTGGAAGATGATCGTAACTAAACTGAAAATTAAAAAATTAAAAACAATAAACAAAAAAATGTTTTCTTAAGTGAGATTGAAAGCATTAATTAAGTAATTACTTATTATTATTATTGCATTAAAGGGTTTATTATTGTATTAGGCCTACAGTTAACTTTTATTCGATCTGAACCATTGTCAGGATCATTTTGGTATTTTTTAGTTTATTAATTTAAACAAAAAAAAAAAAAAAAAAATTAAAAACAATTAAATCCCAAAGAGAGAAGAGAGAGATATAGACATAAAACAATTATTATTATTATTTTAATTAAATATGAAAAACACATAATACAACAACAATAAAATTCTTAATTTCTAATAATTAATAAATAAAATAAATAACAGAATTAAATTAATTAATTGTTAATTCTGTTAAAATATTTTTTTCTAAATTATTTATTTACTTTTTGATGTTTTATCTCTTTTGTGATTTTTATTTTAATTATTTTTTGATTTTAATTAAACTTTAATTATTTATACAAATTTTTATTATTAATTAGTTATTTATAAATATTTTCCTCTTAACAATTATATTGTCACAAGTTTTTTTTTTATTAATTTCTATTAAATTTTTCCATTTTTTTTTTTTTTTTTTTCAACTCGTTTTAATTAACATTTTTAATTATAATATATTTATTAATTATTATTATTTATTTACATAACACACAACCTTTTCAAATATTTTATTTATTTATTTATTTAATAAAATTCTAATTTTTACTTCTAATTTCGAAATTATATTGAATACAAAAAAAAAAAAAAATTAAAAAAATTAAAAATAAAATTTAATTTTAATTTTAATTTTAATTATATATCAAGCGCAAATGTGGGGTTTTTGTTTGTTGTTGTTGTTGTTGTAAGAATTTAATTAAATAATAAAAACGTTTGTATTTTATATGACGTTAATTAAATAAAGCTGAGTACAGATAAGAAAGCGATCAGATATTAATTATTAAGGAAGGAATTTTAATTAATGTTTAATTAATATTTTTGTTTACGAATTAAGTAAAAGCAAACAAAAAAAAAAAAAATAATAAATATTTTAAACATTTTATATACGAATTAGTTAAATTAATTTTTGCAGAAAAATTTCTATTTCTTCTTTTGTTAATTATATGCCAACGATAAAATAAAAAATAATTTAATAATCTTATTTATTTCTATTAATATTATATTATTATATAATTTCTAAAATGACTAATTTTTTTTTTTTTTTTTATATAAACTTTATTAATTATTTAACCATGTTTTACTTATTTAATTGTATAAAATATTAAATTTTTACTAATCTAATTAATAATTAATTTTTATTCAAAAACTTATAAACTAACAAAAAATAATAAATTAATTAATTAATTAAATTTATATTTGGTTTTACATTTTTTTTATAACCTTTACATTTTTTTATTTAATTAATTTTTTATACAAATAATTAGAATTTACACTTTACCATTTTCTTTTCTTATTTATTTATATAATTTTCTTCAATTATAATTAATTAATGTTAAATTTTTAATTAGCTTTATTTACAAAGAGTATATTTATTTTCAATTAAATAAAGAATAAAGAAAATTACCCGAAAGGGAAATGAAAATATTTTGTTGGAGAATTTTAATAAAATCATTTTCGTTTATCTGGCACTACTAATTTTTAAATTACATCGCAAAAACGTTAAAAATGGCGTTTTTAATTTTAATACCAAAAAAAAAAAAAAAAAAAAACATACAAATTTATTTACAAACAAAAAATTAATAATTAAAACGAAAAACTAAACTTTAATATGTTGAGCTTTTTCTTTTTTCTTTTTTTTTGTATTTTTCTTTAATTTAAGCTAAACAGTTTTTTTTTTTTTTTTGGTTTTCTCGCACATTTTATAAATATAATTAATAAATTTAATTGTAATAATCAAAACTTAATTAAATCACACGACAAAACTATCTACTATGAGCAAATAAATAAAATTATTAATAATTTTTTTTTAACAATAGAAATTATTTACATTTATTTTTTGTTAATTAAGAAAATTATGACTTAAATAAATTATTTTTGTTAATTATAATTATACAAAAATCGGAGAGTTTAAATATATTTTTAATTATAATTAAAATTAAAATTGTTTAGTATAATTAATTAATTAATAAAGAGGAAGAGTTTTTTTTTTTAATAAATTAATTTTTTAATTTAACGATTTTTTCTTTTAATTATTATAAAATTAATTAATGTGTTTTTTTTGGCGTTTTCTTGTTTTTTTTTTTTTTTTTTTTTTTGCTTCTTATTAATTAATTAAAAAAGATTTTTCGTATTTGGTGTAACAGTGGTTGAATTAATTATTTGATTAATAATTTAAAAGTGTTTCGGTGAGCTATGGAAGTTTTCTTTTCTTTTTCATTAATTAATTAATTAATTTATTCGTTTGTTAAGCTGCTTTATTGTGTTTTAAATAATTAAATGAAATGATTATGAAAGTTTAAGTTTAGTAAAACATTTCTCATCACACATTAACGTAGCTTGTTCTACTTACTTACTTACTTAAGTTACTCTTACTTACTTAACTAACCGATATGACTTTAACTACGCTTATTTTTAAAAATAAAATTTTATAAAATTACTACAAATTGTCAGTAGGTAAAAAGGCAATAAATTAATTAAAAAATTTAAAAGTGTGAAGTAAGAAAATAATTTTTTTTTTTTTTTTTATTTAATTAAGTAGAAATCCTAATTAGCACTAAACTAATTTATTTATTTAATTAATTTTAATTATTAATAATAATAATAATAATAATAGTAATAAAAAATAAAAAATTATTCTTTTGATTTTGGTATTGAAATTATTATTAGTAAAAGAGCAGAGTAGATAAATTAGTTTCTTGTTATTATTTATATTTAATTAATTATTTATTGTGTTTAGTCATAAGGATTTATTAATTATTTTATTTGAAATTTTATTTTGTTTATGCTTTTATCTTTTATTTAAATTAAATTTTTAATTAATTTTTAGCATTTATTTACTTTAAAAAATTAAAATTGGTTGATTGGTTAAATCGATTTAGTTTCTTCTGTTTTTTTTTTCCTTTTAACCAATCAAACTATCGTTAATTTACTATGAAAAACAATTGCAGAATAAGAAACTATAGCTTAAAAAAAGTGTTTTCTGTTTCTATTAACTTGGAATCTAATTAAGAAAATTCACTACAAAAAAAAAAAAACTGAATTTCTATACTTAATTGCGTTTCGATTAAAATTACTTTTAGAAAAAACAAATATAAAACAATGGGTGAGGGGGGAAAAAACAAAAGAATAAAAATAAAAAAATGAATAAATTTAAGAAGATTGTCAGCTATCATTTGTTTTTTTAACATTATCATTATTATCATCGTTATTATTATCATTATTATTATTATTATTATTACTAATTGTAGCATTTTTATTTAATTTTTTATTTTCATTATCGTTTAGTCAGCTAATTTCTTTATTAACAATATTTTGTGTTTGTTCTGTTTGTGATGTGGATTGTTGACTGTTTTGTAATTGTGGCATTGTTGTTACTGGTGCTGTTATAATTGCCGCTGTACCAGATGTTGTAAATGTATTTGTTGTTGTTATTGTATTTGTTGACTGTGTCAACTGATTATTATCGTTATTCATATCATAATCATAAAATATGTTTGTGGTGTCGCGCGGCAAATTAACATCAATCGGCTCATTTATATCGATCATAATTGAATGTTCAGGCATACTACATGTGATTGTGGATGCTAATTCAGTTGATATTATTGTATCATTATGTATTGGTGTTATATTATATAGAGTCGCTGTTGTTGGTGTTTCTTTAGGACTATCAACACGTATTGTTACATACGGATGCTTTAATTCAAGATTATATTCATTATTGATACCTGATGTTTTGTTTAGTTTTATATCGGGCGGTTTATTCACTTTAACCTCACCTAATTTTGAATTTTTAAACAATAAACAATTAATTTAAAATAAAATGGAAAATAAATTAGAAAACATACTTAGATTGCCACTAGCTATGCTTCCACCATCATCCAAATCCGTTTGATATTCTTCGCTTTCTCTATGCACCAGCACATGCACCAGAGTCGATTCCGAATGTAATCGATTAACTGGCGGACCAATTGGTGCCTCTGGTGATGGCTGTGTTACCAAAATACTAACATCAGCACCTGACGTTGTTGGGGCGTCAGCTTAAAAAATTGTTTTTTTTTTTTTAATTATTATTATTATTATTAAATTAGATTAATACAGAACTAAGTAAAATAATATGGAGAATGGCTAATTTAATTAATTTAAGGACAAAAGATCAATTCAAACTTACAAACAAATGCATTCTTATTTAATCGTAATGCACTTTGTGCAGATAATCCACGTTCTAATGGTGGTTTCTTTTTAATAAAACTAGTTGCACGTTTTGATTTGGGTGTTGTTGGTGGTGGTTTTGGTTTTGGTTCAACTTCACTAGCTAATGATAAAATTGTACCACTTGGTGATATTACTGACAATGATTTACCTCGTTTTTGCACAGATGGTGACGTTAATGCATCATCAACCGCATCTTGATGACGTAAAAAGAAATTATAAAAACTACGTCTTCTAATTGGTTTTATTTGTTGATGCTCACCGGCTAGTAGATTGGAGTCCCTTTAATTATTTTTCGTTATTTAGTTTATTTTCATTTATTAAAAAAAAAAAAATTATTTAATTTCATTATAGCGTGCAGAAAAGAATGGGAAAAAATCGTTTACCTCTTGAAAT
Organism: Ptychoptera albimana; assembly: GCA_961205885.1. Taxonomy (NCBI): domain Eukaryota; kingdom Metazoa; phylum Arthropoda; class Insecta; order Diptera; family Ptychopteridae; genus Ptychoptera; species Ptychoptera albimana. The sequence goes on along the minus strand of OY540804.1, from coordinate 31,649,888 downwards.
CAAAATCACCGTTTTTGACGACATTAAGGTCGTTGGTGCCACCGACTAACATTAACGGAAGATTCAACCATGGACCAGCAAGCTCACTCAAATCAGACGCGTCTGATGCTCGAGATGACTTTCTGGATGACGCTCGGCTGGAGGTTGCTGTGCCACGTCGATGCACTTGCAAATGCAAGAAATTTAATGCAGACAACTTACTTTGCCAGCCGCCAGGACTTGATGTTTGAGTGTTTTCATCCTCTAAGGACATTGGTGATCTTTCGCGTTCACGTTTTAATCTTAAAAAAAAATTCACATGCAAAAAAAAACTTTAATTAAACAGATTTTAGGTCAAAAAAATATTACCTTAAATATTCCTTCCAGGCATTTTGTATTAGTTTCGCCGCCTTATCTTGGCGCTTCCAGATTCTTGTCGATGATACAATTTCTAACTCCTTACGCGTTGGGAATTGTTTCTTGAACTTAATATCCATCTGTTCTTGCAATTGCTTAAAGTTGTCGGTCTCCTCGACATGACCCAACACATGTTTCACCAATGCATGCAAAATGTCCAAACAGTGGATTTTATTACCCTTTGATATTGGCAAATTGAAAGACACCAATGCAACGGTGTTTGGTTTTTGTATGCCCAGCGGTGGATCTAACGATGCAATGAAATCGGAAAGCTGTGAAAATGGTATAAACTGCGTAGCATGCGGATCATATTTTGACCAGCGAATATAAAACATTTCTAGATCGTCTTCGACAATGCCGATTTCCTCCTCCTGATGTGCTTGGTTGAAATTCTCCAAAATTATTGCAATGTACATATTTATAACAATCATGTAACTAATAATAATAAAACTAGTAAAATATGTGATTGCTAATAATGGATGGCCACAATCACCATTTTGCTGATGGTTAAATTCAATATTGCAATCCGGTGGTTGTATCATTAATGATTCCAAAACATCATTCCAACCGGCTGAAGTCATTAATCTACAAGGCAATAATTTTATATTTTTGGGAGTCTTGAAGAATAAATTATAAAAATTACCTGAATAATAACTGCATACTTCGGCCAAATGTTTGAAAATTGACCATATCATCGAGTGCACCTTGCAACCTGACATGTCCAAAGATGGACATGCCGAGAATAGCATAGATAAAGGTAATCAATGCTAGTAGAGCGCCAATATTGAATAATGCTGGCAGAGATACTACCAATGCAAATAGCAATTTTCGAATTCCTTTTGCCGCCTTAATTAAACGCAAAATACGACCAATTCGAAACACACGGACAACGCGTAGCAAAGTTGGTGACACTGGCAAATCTATCATTATGTCTTCCATCAAAATTCCAAGTATTGAAGCTAAGACCAATAAAAAATCGAAAACATTCCATGGCACAGTGAAGTAATGATAACGCAATCCAACAATTTTAACGCATGCCTCTGTTACATGAAAATAATTTAATTTAGTAATTAGGAATTAATCATGAAAACGGTATAGCTTACCTAAGCCAAAGACGGTGGTGAAAAATGCATTGCTCACTTCCAGTATGAAGAAAACTGCATGCGGTTGATTGTAGTGTTCAATGCCCATTGTGAGCATATTTAAAAAAATTAATACAAAGATGGCAATTTCAAATCGCCTTGAATTCGATAAATCGTAGAACATGGCTAAAAAATGGTTGATCGGACGCTTAATGACCTTCTGCGGTTTTTTTCTGCCCAGTTTTTTCATCGCCGTGTAGTAATGCTTTTGGGATTCTGTTAAAAACATTTCAAGAACGCCGCCCTCGTATTTCTTCTTCAACATATTAAAATTATCAATGATTACTCCGATAAACAGATTCAAGGTAAAAAAAGAGCCGCACACTATAAATATTACAAAATATATATAGGCGTAGAGGTTTGCTTCTCGCTGCGGTTGCAAATCTACGCCGCGAGCATCCACAGCGTCGGCCATCACTTCCATCCAACCTTCAAATGTTGCCTGTTTAAATTCAAACAAGTGTCAACAGTAATCTCAATAAATTGATTTCTGTATTAATACTTACCACTTGCAATAACGCTAGATAACCCATGCCTACATGATCGAAGGTTATCTTTGAATTAATCCAAGAATAATTCAAAGCCATGCACTGCCAACGATCATTAACAATTGTTGTCTCTAATAATTCACCGTTCTCATCCACACATTTAAAGAATTTTCCTCCAAAAAATTGGACTCCCATTATGGAGAAGATTAACCAAAACACCAAACAAACTAATAAGACATTGAAGATAGATGGTATCGCATACATTAATGCATTAACAACAATACGCATTCCTTGCCATCGAGATATTGCCCGTAACGGTCGAAGTGCTCGCAGCGTTCGCAATGAACGCAAAACCCGTAAATTTTCATTTTCTTCGATTAACAATGAAAATACAGATACCTAAAATCAATAAAAGAAATTAGGGAATAATCCATAAATTGTGCTAAAGTGAACTCGGTGGAACTTACAAAAACAATTATAAAATCCAGAATTGTCCAGAAACTTGAGAAATATTTTGTGAATCCAAGTGCCAACCATTTCAAAATCATTTCGACAATAAATATAACACAAAATCCAAAATTCGTCCAATACAATATTCGTTTTAGAGCAATATTATTATCCAGGTGAATATCCTCGAAGCATAATGTTATGCTGGAGGCAAATATCAGTACGAGAACGAACCATTCAAATGCTGGTGTATCTACAACCGATAATACTGCTCGTCGTACACCCGTCCATCGTACTCCGAACTTCGTTTCAATGCATTTATTCCAGCAAGGGCATCTGGGAATTTGAAAAATAAAATAATTACATGCACCAGTGGGTTTAGTAGATTTTACTTACTCTGTGTAACATCTTTGTGGAAAGCAGTCTTGTGGTATTTTTGCTGGTTTGGCATTACCAAAACTAGGGAATGATGTCGGATCTTCATATTCGCCATGTGAATTCCTACGTCCTCCCACTGTTAAATCGTCTACGTATGAAACTAGAGCATGCCATGGTCTTTGTGTTACTCCTTCCTTCTTTTGACCTGCAAGTTCAATATCAAAATGAATAAAACGTAGGTTCGGTGAAAATTTATCTGATAATCTTACTTGATTTCAGAGGACTCTTTAAAACGTCGGTGAAACTTCGCTTCGTTTTCAATGGTTTACTAGGTAAAATTTCTACACCCTTTAAAGTAACCGTTTTTTTCGGCGGTGGAGCTGGTACGACCGATTCTTCTGGATTAACATCAATTTGATTTGTACTTTTTCGTTTTTTGTCCTCTTCTTTGCGCCATGCGTCGTTACCCAATCGTTGGTCACTGCCACTACTCTTCAGAGACGCTGTCTCAAAACATTGATGTAAATTAAGAAGCTTTCGGGGCAATTTTTCACTTTCAATGGTTAATGGTGGCTGACCGGTTGCTGAATGATGATGGTCACCAGTTTCGGCCACCTCTTCAACACGTTCTATTAAACTCGTCCGTTTAATACGATCGAAACTACTATGGAAGTCAGTCCGATGCCTTAATTTAGGCGAAGACAAACTAAAGTCACTCATTGAATCTGTAGCCGGTGTTTGCATTTGATCGCAAATTTTTCGTATTTCCGTTTGCAAACTGTATTCATCGTCCGATATTGGTTTTTGTTTCTCCAGACTGCGTCTCTTGAACTTAGAGGACGATCGTCTTGGTCTACCATTGGCATCTACTTTAGGCCGCATTACAACACCATCATAACCTGGTATTAGTGTTTGACTGGAAGCGCTTTCTGATAACTTTGTCACTGGATCTGACATACTTGATTTAATGGACTGGTCGTTGTCATAATTGTCTTTAGCTGTCTGATTCTTTATCTCCGTCATTTCTTTATCAAAATTTTGTATTATATCTTCAAATTCCGAGTGCTTGACAAGTGGTTCCTTATCATCATCACAGTTGAACGATGAACGATAATCACTGTGCCGCTTTGTTAGTTTATCAATTGATCCGCTTATACTTCCTCCACGTTTCATTTCCAATGTTTGAAATATGGAATTTGATATGTTGCTCAAATTGGATTTTAAACTTCCGCTTGAGATTTTTCTTAACGGTGAGAATCGTGATGTTTCATCTTTTTTATCATTATTCTCATAAATAAGACTGTCAGTCTCAGGATCAATAATAGCGTTGCTGTAGCCGACCGTTTCGCTAAAATAGTTGTTGCTATTGTCAAAATCCTCGTTTAAAAATTGGAAGAGTTCCTTTTGTTCACAGTTGAGCAATTCGTCGCGTAAATTTGATTGATCTAGAAGTTCATCTTGGTCGATCGACAATGTGTTGATACTTAAATCGCTTGGCAAACGATTCATTGATTTGTGATAGCTGGGAGATCGTCGTACAATACGGGATATTGATGGCATGTTAATGCTACAACTTCGTTTAACCTCCGGTGACTGGAGGTGTTGATTCTGTGTTTTGATGAAGTCAATATTCGGGAGCTGCCCGATACCTTGGAGTATGTCAGCTGATTTAATACTTGCTCGTCGGTTTAAGGTGCCATAATATTGCAAATTCTCATTTGTTAAACGTTGGTAACTGCCAAGTTGTGGTGTCTTTTGTGTATTTTCCAACAGTGGCTGATTCTGTCCGAACTCCTCGTCATCATCAATATCTTTATTAATCGTTCCCGAACTGATGCCTGGCAATACCGTAATTGTTTGCAATTCAATTGATTCCGTTAATGTGGGCTCATCTTTGCTGTCGTTTTGTTGCGTACCAAACCCGGAAGACATTTGCTGTAATAATACTTTTGTTCTTTCTTTTCCCTCTGGTATTTTTTCACCGCTAATTCAATCGATATTAAAGAAGAAAAAACAATTTTTTTTTTTAATTATAATTCAAACAAATTTTGGTAAAAGACAAAAATTACTTTATCTGCTGATCTTCTTGTAACTGTCTATCATCCATTTCTCTAACAGTTTCTTGACTGCCAGACATCAAAAAATTTGTCACATTAAAACCATTTTTATCTTTCAATGGAATTTCACGACCGAAGTCGGAACATGAAACTGGTCGATTCATTGACTCCTGAAGATAATTTTCAATCTCAAACTACATTCAACATTCAACATTTTTTTTTTTTTTTTTCAAGTTTTAATTATGGTTAGAATGGCAAAGGATAGAGTAGATAAATATAAGAGATTTATAAAAAAAAAAAAAAAGATCAAAAATGATTTTTGATTTCATTCACAGAGAGATAGATCGAGAGATAGAAAAAGAAAATGAAAAGTTAAGAAACAGATTAAAAATGAAGATAAATTTGAATAAAGGTAAGAAGAGTTTGTGAGCTTTTGTACTAAGGTGCAAAACAATTTTTTATTTTTTTCTTAAATTATTATTGGCCATACCTGATAACTGTGACGATAGATATTTGTTTGCTGTGGAAACAATGTCGCACCGTACTCCTTACTCACTTCCACCAATTTTTGTTTCTCATTACGACGCCTTATTATCACCTCGTTTACTAATTTCTCTAACTTTGTATTCGCCTCATTTTCCGTTTTTTCTTTATTCGCCATACGCTTCTTACGGACAAGATCACGTATCCGTTCAAAGCTTCTCGCCAATTTTGAATCCTCACCAACTTCCTACAATCATTCATTACTCGTTTTAGTTTTAAAATATTTTTATTTTTTTTTTTCTAATCTTTTGATTCAAAACTAAATTATTTGTGCCAATTAAATTTTAATATATATATTTTTTTTATTTTTTTTTGGTTGTATTTAATAATAACAAACTCTAATAATAACGAAAAAAAAAACAAAAATCATTTTGCATAAACTAAATAAATAAAAAAAAAGAAAAGAAAACACAAAAGACAATGAAACATTTTACCTGTTTGAAACTCTGTTATGGTGGTGCCAAAATGCAATTTAATTATTTTTTTATTTGCGTGCCACACACATTTATTTATTTATTTATTTATTTCAATAATTATATTCAGTTTAAATGCAAGACAACATTTAATTAAAATAAAATTAAATAATAAACAATTATTATTAAAGTTGAGGGAGGTGTGATGGTTTGGAGGATTTTTTTTTTATTTTTTTTTTTTTGGACATAGACATGCGACATTAATCACAAGAAAAACAGAAAGAAAGAGAGAAAGAATTATATTATATATAATTTAAAAAAAAAAAATAATTAAAATTAATTTCATTGATTTATGTAAATTTATTAGTAGGTATTTGTATATTCTGGGTATTAATCTGCCTGGTATGTGCGGTGTTTTGTATTTGGTACATAAACAAAAATTAAAAAAAAAAAATATTAAGAAACTGTTGTGTGTGATTAAATGTGATTATTATTATGTGATTGAATTATTTATGAATTAATTGTATTTATATATGTATATTGATTGTGAATTTGTTTTTAGTGTTCATGTTACACACAGATATGTTCAGCTGCAATAGCATAAAACATGTCAATATAGTCCGATGTAACACTGGAATTACTCGTACATGTATAAAGCATTGTAAATGTGTTATTTTTTTATTATTATTATTATGTATTTATATATTAATTAAAATTCACACACAAAAAACACAAAACATGAAAAACAACATTTAAATGCATAAATAATAAATAATTAAAAAAAAAATTTCTTAATGCCAGATAAATCATAATCAGAATATTAATGTAACAAATGCACAGCACATTAAACAATCATTAGCTTATATCAAACATTTCAGTATATTAACTTCTTAATTCAGCTCAAACGTTCGTTTTTTAATTTAATTAAAAAAATTAAATTTTTCATTTCTCATCGTCTCCATCTGATTAATTATTTATTAACGGTAATTTTGAATGATTAATTTTTACCTCTTTCTTTGACTTAAGTTCTTCTGAATTAAAACTATTGAGCAACAACGCCAAGAACAAATTTAACACCATAAAATTTCCCATTACAAGTGTCGGTAGAAATATTGCAAAGCACGTTGATGCGCCTTCCTATTTTTTTTTTTTTTTGATTAATTAAGATTTGATTAGAATTTTTCTTTATCTTTTAAATTAACAATTTTTTTTTACCTTTTCTTCAGCACGCATACAATCCCATAGTGGTTCAATCCATTCACCGCATAATATACGAAAGATCATCATGAATGAATGAAAAAAATCATTAAAGTTCCATCTGGAAAGGATAAATGGATAAAATAAGTTAACAGAAAAATCATGACAATTTATTAAATATTCACCTGGGAACCGGATCTGGATAGAATTTATCTGGTGTATAGTCTTTTGAAAATAATTGCATACCGATAACAGCAAATATGTAAATAACAATAACTAAGACAAGTGTTAGGTTACCGAGAGCACCGATTGTCGAGATAATAATACTTAAAAGCACTTTCATCGTTGTCCATGACTGTGCCAATTTTAATACACGTAACTAGGGTAACAATTAAAAAAAAAAAACGTTGAAAACGACTGAAAAATAAATAATTGATAAGGTTTACCAATCTTAAGCCACGTAGCACACTTAGGCCATCTACGAGCTCGAAAATAATATCAAGGAGACTGGCTGAGACGATAATCAAGTCAAATATATTCCATCCGCATAAAAAAAAATCCTTTGACAACGCCATCAGCTTTAGAATGCATTCAAAAGTGAACACCGACGTGAATACCTAGAACAAAAAAAAAAAAAAATGAAATTAAAATAGAGAGGAAAAGCAGACAGAAAGATTTCTTACTTTATTGCCAATATCAAGCGATTGTCGAACCGTTTCGCTCATTCCGTGATGTTCAATTGCTAAAAACATTGTATTTAAAACAATACACAGGGTTATCGCTAATTCAAAAATTGGATCTTTAACCATCTGAAACGAAATGCCAATCAAAATTAGAGATGAATGAAATTTCTCAACCTAAATTTAACATTGAAACATTTATTATTACTTTGTATAAACTATTTTGAAACTGTAACCATCCCTCATAGTCTACACAGCATTGAACGCATTTATCACAATTTCTGTCTGGAAGATCATCTAAAATAAATAAAGTTGAATTAGAATTTAGCTCGCCACTGTCTCACGAAGAATAATAAGAAAATTAACATAGGAACAAAAAGTATGAAAAATAATTAATTAAATACCGAGCACAACAATTTGCGATAAATATTCATGATGCAAAGTATAAACTTCGTGTTCTTTTAAGCAAGCAATGTTTCCATTGCATTTAATTATTCTAACTTCGCCGGGTGACAATGCTAATGTTACTGGTGTTATGTCGCCTTGTAATTCAACTGTTGTTGCATGAACAAGCTCGGTACCTGTTGATCCAACTCCACCACCACCGTCAACACCGCTGCTGACTATATTGCCACCAGCACCGCTACCTCCGCCGCCAGCTGTAAGATCTTGTTCGTAATGATCATCGACTACCCCTGAATCGTCTAGCGATGATTCACGATTAACACCGCCTTCGCTAGCATTTGAACTTGCCTGGCGGCTACTTGGCAATAGTTGTCCCCTGTAATTAACTCCTGAAAGGACATCTACTTTGAGAAAAATATATTTCATACCGATTTTGTTAAAAGTAAACCAAAAGTTCTCATGGCTCGTTGGTCTAGGGGTATGATTCTCGCTTCGGGTGCGAGAGGTCCCGGGTTCAATTCCCGGACGAGCCCAGATTAATTTTAATTTTAGGATTATGCAAAGTTTTTAAAACCTTTCTACCACTTACCTAACGGATGGAGTGTGTTTGTATTTTGTGCATTTGTACCATTGACTCCATTATTGTCTACAGCAGGAGTCGCTCCCGACATAACCGGCGCTGTTGTTATATATCCTCGTGTTCGCTGCAATGCTAAAGCTTGTGGTCTTACACAACTGTGTCTAGGGCTAGGACTCGGACTCGGCGTTAATGAAGCATTCTGTGACTAAGAATAAAAGTTTTAATTATGCAATCGATTAATAAAAAACTTAATTCAAAACGAACTTGATTGCCATTAATGCTGTTGGCGCTACCAATAAGGCTTCCGCAGTTACTTTCATTTCCACCAATAACATTACTAATACCTGGCTCCCTAACCTTTTTTCTTCGTCGGGTCTTCTTACGCGAATATGATGCCAATAAAACACCCTTTCGTGCGTCAATTTTCTTACGTTGATGCTTGTTTAATTTTTTTACATTTAAATTGGACGGGTCAAAGCTAAATGTTGAATCGTCACGATGATCTAATAAATCTTTTTTACGTTCCTTAAAATGGTAAATGAGAATTATTAAAATCTATTACTGAAAATAAGACAAAATATGTTACTTCGAGTGTTATTTGTGATTCCTCTTCGTAACTAAGTGCTACAACGGCTAACATTAAGTTAATTAAATAAAACGAACCGAAAAATACAACGACGGTAAAAAAAGAAACACTCATTGGGCCAGATGTTGCTAAAATCTTTATTAATAAAGACACAGATAGTATTATTCTGAAACTAATCATTTGATTTATTTGCATTATTCTTACCATGTTATATACATTCTCCCAGTAATCTAATGTTATCAATTGAAACGTGGTCAGCATGGACCACATAAAATTATCAAAATTTGTATAACCATGATTTGGATTCTCTCCGATACGCAGACAAACAAAACCTTCAAATATAATTGGTATTAAAAATGATTTTTATTTATAAATGCAATTAAATTGGATAAACCTTTGGGACAGTGCCGTGCACCAGTCAAATTTCCGCATAGCACAGGCACACCATCCTCATCGTATATCCAATTTTCTGTATCGTTTATCCAGCTTCGCCATTCCGAGTACGTTACATTCCAACCTTCAGGAACAACTTTAACACATTTATTACGTAGTTCACCCATATATACCTATAAACAGAAAATCAATCATCGATATACGAGGATTTGACAAGAAAAAAAGAACAGGAAACGGTGTCTTTCTTACCTGAAGTGCAAATAGAGCAAACACCATAAGGCAAAAAATAGTTAACGTCATTACTTCCGCTAATTGTTTAAATGAATGTAAAAGTGCATTGATAATGGTTTTAAGTCCTGGCATTATCGATATTGTTTTCAACGCCCTTAATACACGAAATGTTCTTAATCCAGCCAAATTACCAACTTCCATGCCGATTGTCGCATAGCCACTTGTTATAACCACAAAATCCAGCCAATTCCAGGGATTACGTAAATATGTGTATTTATTCAAAACAAAACCCTTTGCTATTATTTTTATAACCATTTCGCATGTATAAATTATCAAAAATATGTATCTGAAATGAAATTTAATTGCAAAGTTTGAGAAAAAAAAAATTAAAATAAAAACTCAAGAGAGAATTTAGAATAGGGATATTTCAAGTATTATCAAATTTTTAGTTGAACTAATTTATGTTTATATTTTTATTAATTATGTTTTAATGAGTGACAACTAATGGTACAACGCTAGCAATTACCCTGACTTCACATCATTATTTTTTACATGGTTCAAGTGGTTTTTTCGCTTTCATAACACCTTTTATAATTACTTTCTATGAGACTTTTGTAAACAAAAAGAGTAATTTATGGTGCTTTATCTTCATTTCATTAAATCTTATATTTTGAATCAATAAAATTCAATTAATATTTTATAACTTTTATAATTTATGCAGGTGATTCGAAAAATTAATTGTTTAGATTTAATTTCACTAAAAATTGAAAAAAAACCTGATGCCTAGCATGCATTTTTTTTCTGAAATTTCGGTGAAAAATCAAACATTTTTAAATGAGCTGAAACTTTGCAGGGATACTCTTTGGGATGTCCCGAATCGCTTTAGTTCTACGGATTTGCCCATAAAAATTTTATTTTCCGAGTTATGGCCAAAAAATGTGAATTTTACCCTATTTTCCGCACTCAGCAGCACTTGCTGCCTAAAGTTTGTTTTAGACCCCACAATATTACTTAATACTTTGATAGATAATTCATTTCTGAATACAGAAACATAAAAATATCGGCTGTGAGGTTAGATTTGAATAAATCCCAGCTAAAATACCATAACTACTACATTCAAAAGCTGTCCATATCTTAGAAAATTCTTAACTCGAGAAAAATATTTTTTAGAGGCCTACTTCCATGGAAAGAACTGCTCAGTAACTAAAAACGAATATTCCTACCAATTTTCAGCAAGATCTGAATTTTTTTTTTTTTTCGAGAAAATTGAAGAAAAGAAACTTGATGCCTAGCATGCATTTTTTTTTTGAAATTTCGGTGAAAAATCAAACATTTTTAAATGAGCTGAAACTTTGCCGGGATACTCTTTGGGATGTCCCGAATCGACTTTGTTCTACGAATTTGCCCATAAAAAAAATATTTTCCGAGTTATGGCCAAAAAATGTGAATTATACCCTATTTTCCGCACTCAGTAGCACTTCCTGCCTAAAGTTTGTTTTAGACCCCATAATATTACTTAATACTTTGATAGATAATTCATTTCTGAATACAGAAACATAAAAATATCGGCTGTGAGGTTAGATTTGAATAAATCCCAGCTAAAATACCATAACTACTACATTCAAAAGCTGTCCATATCTTAGAAAATTCTTAACTCGAGAAAAATATTTTTTAGAGGCCTACTTCCATGGAAAGAACTGCTCAGTAACTAAAAACGAATATTCCTACCAATTTTCAGCAAGATCTGAATTTTTTTTTTTTTTCGAGAAAATTGAAGAAAAGAAACTTGATGCCTAGCATGCATTTTTTTTTTGAAATTTCGGTGAAAAATCAAACATTTTTAAATGAGCTGAAACTTTGCCGGGATACTCTTTGGGATGTCCCGAATCGACTTTGTTCTACGAATTTGCCCATAAAAAAAATATTTTCCGAGTTATGGCCAAAAAATGTGGATTTTACCCTATTTTCCGCACTCAGCAGCACTTGCTGCCTAAAGTTTGTTTTAGACTCCACAATATTACTTAATACTTTGATAGATAATTCATTTCTGAATTCTGAAACATAAAAATATCGGCTGTGAGGTTAGATTTGAATAAATCCCAGCTAAAATACCATAACTACTACATTCAAATGCTGTTCATATCTTAGAAAATTCTTAACTCGAGAAAAATATTTTTTAGAGGCCTACTTCCATGGAAAGAACTGCTCAGTAACTAAAAACGAATATTCCTACCAATTTTCAGCAAGATCTGAATTTTTTTTTTTTTTCGAGAAAATTGAAGAAAAAAAACCTGATGCCTAGCATGCATTTTTTTTCTGAAATTCCGATGAAAATTTAAACATTTTTAAATGAGCTGAAACTTTGCAGGGATACTCTTTGGGATGTCCCGAATCGCTTTAGTTCTACGGATTTGCCCATAAAAATTTTATTTTCCGAGTTATGGCCAAAAAATGTGAATTTTACCCTTTTTTCCGCACTCAATAGCACTTGCTGCCTAAAGTTTGTTTTAGACTCCACAATATTACTTAATACTTTGATAGATAATTCATTTCTGAATTCTGAAACATAAAAATATCGGCTGTGAGGTTAGATTTGAATAAATCCCAGCTAAAATACCATAACTACTACATTCAAAAGCTGTCCATATCTTAGAAAATTCTTAACTCGAGAAAAATATTTTTTAGAGGCCTACTTCCATGGAAAGAACTGCTCAGTAACTAAAAACGAATATTCCTACCAATTTTCAGCAAGATCTGAATTTTTTTTTTTTTTCGAGAAAATTGAAGAAAAAAAACCTGATGCCTAGCATGCATTTTTTTTCTGAAATTCCGATGAAAATTTAAACATTTTTAAATGAGCTGAAACTTTGCAGGGATACTCTTTGGGATGTCCCGAATCGCTTTAGTTCTACGGATTTGCCCATAAAAATTTTATTTTCCGAGTTATGGCCAAAAAATGTGAATTTTACCCTTTTTTCCGCACTCAGTAGCACTTCCTGCCTAAAGTTTGTTTTAGACCCCATAATATTACTTAATACTTTGATAGATAATTCATTTCTGAATACAGAAACATAAAAATATCGGCTGTGAGGTTAGATTTGAATAAATCCCAGCTAAAATACCATAACTACTACATTCAAAAGCTGTCCATATCTTAGAAAATTCTTAACTCGAGAAAAATATTTTTTAGAGGCCTACTTCCATGGAAAGAACTGCTCAGTAACTAAAAACGAATATTCCTACCAATTTTCAGCAAGATCTGAATTTTTTTTTTTTTTCGAGAAAATTGAAGAAAAGAAACTTGATGCCTAGCATGCATTTTTTTTTTGAAATTTCGGTGAAAAATCAAACATTTTTAAATGAGCTGAAACTTTGCCGGGATACTCTTTGGGATGTCCCGAATCGACTTTGTTCTACGAATTTGCCCATAAAAAAAATATTTTCCGAGTTATGGCCAAAAAATGTGGATTTTACCCTATTTTCCGCACTCAGCAGCACTTGCTGCCTAAAGTTTGTTTTAGACTCCACAATATTACTTAATACTTTGATAGATAATTCATTTCTGAATTCTGAAACATAAAAATATCGGCTGTGAGGTTAGATTTGAATAAATCCCAGCTAAAATACCATAACTACTACATTCAAATGCTGTTCATATCTTAGAAAATTCTTAACTCGAGAAAAATATTTTTTAGAGGCCTACTTCCATGGAAAGAACTGCTCAGTAACTAAAAACGAATATTCCTACCAATTTTCAGCAAGATCTGAATTTTTTTTTTTTTTCGAGAAAATTGAAGAAAAAAAACCTGATGCCTAGCATGCATTTTTTTTCTGAAATTCCGATGAAAATTTAAACATTTTTAAATGAGCTGAAACTTTGCAGGGATACTCTTTGGGATGTCCCGAATCGCTTTAGTTCTACGGATTTGCCCATAAAAATTTTATTTTCCGAGTTATGGCCAAAAAATGTGAATTTTACCCTTTTTTCCGCACTCAATAGCACTTGCTGCCTAAAGTTTGTTTTAGACTCCACAATATTACTTAATACTTTGATAGATAATTCATTTCTGAATTCTGAAACATAAAAATATCGGCTGTGAGGTTAGATTTGAATAAATCCCAGCTAAAATACCATAACTACTACATTCAAAAGCTGTCCATATCTTAGAAAATTCTTAACTCGAGAAAAATATTTTTTAGAGGCCTACTTCCATGGAAAGAACTGCTCAGTAACTAAAAACGAATATTCCTACCAATTTTCAGCAAGATCTGAATTTTTTTTTTTTTTCGAGAAAATTGAAGAAAAGAAACTTGATGCCTAGCATGCATTTTTTTTTTGAAATTTCGGTGAAAAATCAAACATTTTTAAATGAGCTGAAACTTTGCCGGGATACTCTTTGGGATGTCCCGAATCGACTTTGTTCTACGAATTTGCCCATAAAAAAAATATTTTCCGAGTAATGGCCAAAAAATGTGAATTATACCCTATTTTCCGCACTCAGTAGCACTTCCTGCCTAAAGTTTGTTTTACACCCCATAATATTACTTTATACTTTGATAGATAATTCATTTCTGAATACAGAAACATAAAAATATCGGCTGTGAGGTTAGATTTGAATAAATCCCAGCTAAAATACCATAACTACTACATTCAAAAGATGTCCATATCTTAGAAAATTCGCAACTCGAGAAATAAATTTTTTAGAGGCCTAGTTCCATAGAAAGATATGTTCAGAACCGCAAAACAAATATTCCTACAAATTTTCAGCATGATCCGAATTTTTTCACCAAGTAAGAAAAAATGTGCTTTTATTCTTCTGTTTTTAATAGCCAACAGACAACAGTTTTCCATTTTCTCATTTATTATAAATCCAAAAATAAGTAAGAAGCAAGTACGTAAGTAAAAGCTGGCAGTAGCAATAGCACCATTAAATAAACGACACGATATCATCATTATTATATCGTCATCACAACACCATAATAACCAAACATCATTTTTATTATCATTACGTTTTTTTTTTTTTTTGCATTTTGTTTATCCTAAAAATAAAAATAAAAACAGAGATGCTGACGACAACCACAATGATTACAGCTGAAACGTGGTTCGGCTCGAACATTGATAAAGTAAAAAGCCTCTAAAGCAGGTTATTAATTTTATCACTTAATTTTTTTCATTGGATGGTGTGAGATTTAAAAACTTATAAAATGTAAAATAACTAAGGGAAGATTAACAGAATAGATCGACTTTTATTAATCAATAAAATTCTTTCATTATCGAATTATTATTTTTTTCTTCGTAACATTTGTCTTTATAACTTTGCTATCTTGTTGATTTTATCTTTATTTTAGTTAAATAATGATAATACGAATAAAAAAGGTAAGAAGAAGCAGAAAATCTATAAAATGCCCTGAAAACATATAATGAAAGTAAATTAATTCATTTCAAAAATGGTTCTTCGTTGTATAAGACTTTGGGA
Organism: Ptychoptera albimana; assembly: GCA_961205885.1. Lineage (NCBI taxonomy): Eukaryota > Metazoa > Arthropoda > Insecta > Diptera > Ptychopteridae > Ptychoptera > Ptychoptera albimana. The sequence goes on along the minus strand of OY540804.1, from coordinate 31,634,475 downwards.
ACTGGGAATGCACAAGAAAGGAAAATGGGAAAAGAAGAAACTCATTAATTCAAATACTTACTCAGCTTCCTCAACCGTTTCTGTCATTGCTAGAAACACACAATTGAATAATATTGTGGCCATCACTAAATAATCAAAAAACTGATTTGTTGCTAAATAAACGCATGCACGTCGTGTTGCACTCCACGGGGTAAACCAAAATAAACTCTTTGTGCCAGTAAAACGATGTATATAATTTTTACGAAATCTCTTTGACACAACACAGAATGTCTGCAATGAAATAAAAAAAAAAAAACAAAATAAATATTAGAAAAACCATTTGATAAATTATTTGCATAAATGTAGTAAAGCAGCAACGATAATAACGATTACGTACTACTGCTGTTACTATAGTTAATAAGTGCTTAACTCTCTAGTGTATAATTTATGGTTTTAGTTTTCAAGTTTTCTTGTTAATTTCTAATTTTAACAAGTCAGAAACAATTATTTTACTGCATTAATAAATAATAAAAAAAAAACAATGATTAATTTTCTTTAAATGCAACAAAATATTATACCACTTTGAAAATTAAATTACCCACGGTTCGTGTATTTACTAAATGATAAAGTACAAAAGGCGAAACAAAAAAAAAAAAAAAAAAATATGAAAATTAATTTCACAATCGTATATTTATTTATATTATTTTCTAAACTTTTTATCATGTTACAATAAGCATTATATTACGGGAAAAGTTTTTGATAACGAATTAGGATAATTTTTCCTTTTATAAAAAAAAAATTGTATGTTGAAAAGTTTTAAAACTTTATCTTTAATCAAGTTTAAATAAGTTTAGAGGCGTTATGTTACTTTGATGAGAACACTTTTTGCTAAAGTTTTAGATAGATAATAAAATGTTTGTTTAGTTACTTGAAAATAGCTTTGTGGATAAAAATTCAATTACCGCGTATATATATGAAAATTATATAAAAGTGAAAATTATTACTAATGCAACCAAACAGTGCCATCTATTTTTAAGAAAAATTAATAACATTTATTAACTGTTATGACAAAAAACCAAGTATTGCCTGCTGCGACTGCGCTAGTTCAATGACGCATTATAAAATTTTACCAAGTAAAAATTTTGTTGGGCGATATCCGTCGAATATTCGTAACGCCATGTTCTTTTTGATTTCGTATTGAAAGAAGACAGTCGAACTGAAGATTAGCTTTTCAGTTTAACCCAAACTTTAATCAAAATGAGAGCAAAGGTAATAATAAAATAATAAGTCTTAGTAAAATTTTAAATATAATAATAAAATTAGTGTTTAAATAGTGATTAGAAAGTGTTATTTTTGTTTAATTAAATATAATTATAATTTAATTAATGTTTCTAATAAAATTCTTTTAATACATTTACACGTGTTCAAAATTGAGCTACTTTTCTTTATTCTTAATTTTCTAATTATAATTAAAACTTAATCTCAAAGCACATTATGTCCAAATAGAAAAATAAACACAATTAATTTATAAATATAGTAGAATCAAATCAATTCATAGTAAAATATAAAATTTTATTTATCGAGAACGTGCTCTTGTATAACCTCATTTAGTTGAAATTTTCGTAATGGCGTGTTGGCGTCACATCGATTAAATAAAATGCCGGATTATTTTCCGAAACACATGTAAAACTTTAAAATTCGATAAAATTGTTAATTTTGTGTTGTATTATTAATTTTTTAGTGGAGGAAGAAGCGTATGCGAAGGCTAAAGCGTAAGCGCAGGAAGATGCGTGCGAGGTCTAAATAAATCGATTGCCTGTAAGTATATTAAGTCTAGATTTTGACTAAATATTTCATATTAACTTAAAATGCTAATAATTTTTTTTTCTTTTGTTTGAAATAGGGTAACCGACCAATTCTTCAAGAGTCTGGCCAAAGAAAATCAGTTTTAAAACGCTAATTTTTAATGGATAAAAATTCCAATTTCCAATACTTGTATTGAAAAAGAAAAGAAAATCTTTGAATAACAAAGACCTTGAAAACCTCCAATAAATAAAAAAAAAAATAAAAAATATATATTTTTGCATTTTTATTTAATTTAATTTTTGTGATTTTCTTGTTTGAATTTGTTTTTGGGGTTAATAGTCGCTGCGAGCTCATGGTATGAAAAAATGTCTGCAGAAATCAATGTGCTAATTGAAAACGCGGATTTGCATAAAGTGAGGTTAAATAATTTTTGTTTGGAATTTATTTATTGAAAAACTGGTTTTTTCCGTTGCCCCAAAATTGTACAAAGATATTCCCTAAATACCATGCCATGCGGTTTAACCATTGTTTAAAAAGCGCAAGATAAAAATACAAAGCAAACTAACTACTAGACGACAGGTGAACAAACAAGAAGACAAGTGAGACTCGGTTTGGGACGTGAAGGTTTTTCGTCCCAATTCATCCGGTTCGTGCACCAGCAGCAATAAACATAAAAACTGTCATTACCTCGTGTATTACTGTTAATAATTTTCTTCTATACACAATGGGTGCGATGACATGTGAATGATGAAAATCTAAACTCAAATTACCATGCACAGCACATTCTTGTCAGTAATTCTTACTAATATTAAACATTTTTTGCTCTTTGCCTTTTAAAATTTAATTCACCATGAACATTGAAATTTCGATGTCATTATCCGTGTTTAGGTTTCTGCCGTACAGAGCGAAACTTAAATGCCAAGAAATGCATTTCCCTATCCTGTTGTCATATCAGATGCTGATACGAATCACAACAGGAAAACAAAGCAACAAGGAAAGAAAAAACGATTATGTCGTCCCCAAAGCGTAAACCGAAAATTACACAATCTACAAAGAAACAAGAGGATGATTCCCTTCTATTTTTTTTATGTGAAAATTATCCCTTATTGTGTGAAGCTTTTCTATAATGTTTAATACGGAGAGTAGTAGCTAATGGAATTTTAAGCTGAACTCAGCGCATAACATAATTGGATTATTCAATTTTACAAATTATTTGGATTTTTTCGTTTTTTTTGGTGTAGAGCGGTGAGATGGAGTGATAACGACAACAAAAATGAATAATTAATTTCCCTCCAATAATTGTTTACTCGAAAAATATTCACGATACGAATAAGCGAATTTAACCAGAGCGACGCCTATTCTAAAATATTCACCAAATCGTCAAAACCAGACAAATTAAATTCGTTTTTTAAATTTTATATTTATATTAAATGTATAATTAAATTGTTTTTTTTAACCCTGTGCACTTCCTGTTACCGGAAAATATGAATTTTAAAAAATACCAGAAAAAAATTGTTTTTGTGGTGAAATTTAAAGCGCAATGAAATGCTTGAAAACCAAGTAAATAAATTAACGAATTAAGCAAGTAAGTAATTTTATTTCGTTATATTACAATGCTTTCTGACCGGATACTGTCCGGATGTGAAAATAAAAGTTAAACAGTGAAGAAAAAACCGAAAGTATATTCAACAACAATGGTTTGTTGCTTTGATAGTGTATCGCCCACTGTTGAGCTTTTCTTTGAGTCACATAAATTTTCCATTTTATGCTTATTTTTCTTTTATTATTTACGATGGATAAACTTTTACTGGAACTTCAAACAAATAGAATAAATAATTGAAGTCTTAGGAAAATTAATAAACAGGCGTCATACCGAATTTATGTTGTGCGAACATCGCAAATAAATTGGTAATTTTTGTATGACTTAGTTGCCACCCAATAAGCAATAAATTCACAGAGCAAGTTAGGTAATCAGTATAGGAATAGGACTTTATCAAAATTGAATATCAAAACAGCAATAATTCAATTAATGATAACGTGGCATCAAATAGAAAAATCGAAAAAAAGTTTATTAACAAAACCAGAGAATGTTATTTTGTTTGTTTTTATCACCATTACCATTACGATAAGAAAGTTTATTTGTAAACGTTAAAAAAGAATTTTTTTTTTTATTTAATTTTCCCTCATTTTCTCTCTTAAAAAAAAAAGAAAAATTATTATTTTATCGCCAATGTTTGTGTAAAAAATTATTTTATATTTTTTATTTCAATTTATTCAAAGTGTTTTCAATATTTTTGTGCTGTAGAAAAAATGAAACGCTGATAAAAACAATTTACAACTTAAAAGCTTTATTTTATGTTTAACAATATTTTATTTATGCTTTTTTTGGTGCAGATATTGCTTTTATTGCTTTAGAAAAAAAAAAAAACATAATGCAAAACATCCTGAACACACGGAAATCAATATGCAAAATTTAAAAGAAAATCAATTTAATTAGTTTCGATGGAGCTGCCTGGTTAATGGTTTGTAACATGGCTAGAATAGAGACGTACCATAGACAGGCAACACCGATAAAATGGAGATTTATAGATTTTCCCATTTATTTCTTTTAATTTTATTTTAACTTTAACATTTATCCTATCTAAAAAAAAAGAGAACAAAATTATTTTGTTATCAATAAATATTCTATTAAAAACGAACAAAAATATATTCAAAAATTTCTTATGAACGCCATAAACGGTGTTATTACGCGCAGCGTATTCATTTTATATTTTCCATAAACAAATTTAACGAATTTAAAACTTTAGAGCAATATTAATGTTATAATAATCATAATAACGTGCATAAAAAAGCATGAATTATAAAACATTTTTCTTTTTATTATTATGTGTTGGTTGGTGTTTTTTTTTTTCTGTTTTGCTACACATTATTGGAAAATTAACATATTTTAACGCAATTACGCTTTAAAAACCATAATTATATTAAATAAAAATTTATTATTATAATAATATGTTAATGAAATACATAACAATAAGTAACCAAGTGTTAATAATTAGTATATACAAATATATTTTATTTTATTTTATTCCATTTAATTAAGACAAACAACCCTCGGCTGTGTTATTATTGTGACGAAGAATTTAAAAGCGTCACACATTTTATTTATACTTTGTTAATGTTTTACTTTACGTAAAAAATATCAATTTTTTTTTTCCTTTATTTTCTTTCTGTATCTGACTAATTCTTTAATGAAAATAATTAATTAAAAATAATTCTGTTTTGTATATTATTGAAATATTGATAAGGGGGTAAGGCAATATGGTACGGAATATTAATGAATTTTTCTTGCCGTTAGATAACAAATTACTTTTCATTATCATTTTAAAAATTTTGGATAGGGAAACGTTTTTGTTATTAAAAATTATGTTAAGCAAAAATTATTTACATAATTAGGTCGTTTACATTTGAAAAAGTAAAAAGGAAAAACTTGTTTTACTTCTTTGTAATAAATTGCTGTAAGTTTAAATTTAATTTTATTTTTTTTGATTAAAGATCAACAATTTGTTGTATTTTGAATTAATTAAAAGATGAATTTTACAAATAATAATAATAATAATAATAATTTTTCTTTGCTTCTTATTATTGCAGAGACATGTTTCGGTTGTTAGAATTAATTGGATTCGATGTAGAGTTGTCTCAGCTAACTTATAATAATCATTAAAACTTTATTTGTATTTCATAAAATCATGATAATTTAAATGTTGATGTGTCTTCGTATTATCATTATTTTTCACTTTAAACGTACTTAAAGGTAAGCAATGACCATGACCAACAATGATCCACCTTTGCTTTGATTATGCTATTATAAGGGCCCATTTTGAATATTCTGTTTATAACGAAAACTTTTAAAGAAAATATTAAAATTTTTATACAACCAGGGATTTATCATTATCCAAACTAATTACCATGTTTCAAGCCCACTCGTGAATTAATCTACCAAGAATTTTAATTTTTTTTAATGAAAATAAAAACTCTCTTTGCCAGACAGTGCTGCTTTTTAATCGTGCGGTTAGTAGTCAAAATAATAATATAATCCGTTCATATTGTCGGCGTTGTTAATTTCCAAGAAAGCATTATGCTAATTTGATAATTTTACAGCAGAAATTAAGTATTAAAAAAGAGAAACCAATTTTAATTTGTTAATCAAACAGCACAAAACCATGATGTTGGATTAAAGGGGGGGAAAATAAAAAACTCATTTAATTGTTTAGTAGAATAAGGTGGAAAATAAAACATCGTTATTGTCATTTGGTCGTCTTAAGTTGTTAAATAGAAATCTGGTTAATACGAGAAAGTACAATTAAAACATGTCAACAGAATAGAATCAGCCTTGAAGGTATTACATTTATTAAAAATTCGTTTATTTAATTGTTTCGCTGATCTACCCCCCATTCACGCATTACCACACGAAGCACATCTTTGTCTTAAATTTTGCATTGCATAAGCATAAGATAACATTTACTCTACTGATTTTGTTTGGCTTTATTTTAATATTAAACCTTTTTTTTTTTTGTTACAAAAGAAAACTAAAAGCAAATTCAAACACAAAAAAGAAAAAAAGAACTCGGTAAAGATAAATAAAAACCAAGCGAGTGTAAAGAAAATTCACTTTTATCGCGATTAGCGTCTACCATCACCACCAATTCCAATGTTTTTCTTTTTTTTATTTCGTTTTAAAACTTTTATTTACTTTAGCATTAGTTTAATGAGGCTTTTTATTTGTCTCAAAACATTTTTACACGTGTTTTCTGATGTAACCGCACTGAAATTCGCTTTGCGATTCAATGACCTTTCAATAATCTTTGTGCTTTTTAAATAAGTTTACACCCGTTGGTATTAATTGATTAAATTTTCTATTAAGAGAAAAAACAAAAACAAAAACCCCAGTTTTTTTCCCTAAATAAATTTATTTAAATTAATTAAAACATTTGTGAAACCTGCTTTACAGCTTATGAAATATTTTAAATTCAAGTAAATAAAACAGAATTTGTTTATTGTTAACTCGTTAAATCGAGCCTTACACCACCTAATTAATCACCCTTGAGCTTTTTTACGCGTCTTTAGAAATGATCGCATTTTATTATTCCACCATTCTGCTATGTAATCAAAGACGTTTTTGTCGCAACAACAATAAATATTAAAATTGAGACAATCACTTAAATTTTAAATGAAATTACTGAACGAACGTGTTGTGCTGTGTTGTGTTGTGCTGTGTTGGTGCGGCAACCAACTCACCCCATAACCCCATTATATTAAAATAATAATTCAAATCTATAATTAAATTGTTCAAAAATTGAATCTGATTAATTAAATTGTTGTCATTTCCTTCTTTTGTTTTTCTACGGTTTTTTTTTTTAAAGAAAACAAACAAAGAAAATCGTTTTTTTTTTCTTTAGGAAACTTCAACAAATCATTTCGTTTGCTTGTGTAGTTAAGGTTCAGTCAGCAAAGAAAAAGTTTTCCATTTCTTCCGTTTTATTTATTTAATATTATTACACTTCTCTGCTATCTGTGTCCCCTATTTGTTGTTTTTTTTCTTTTTCTTTTATCATTCATCGATGTCTTGTGTTTTTCGGTTTGTCTTTGCAATTTTTTTTTTATCAAAAGATGTTTTTTAAGCTTTATTTAACGATTAAGATTGAAAAATGCTTTCTTTTAATATAAAACAACAGCGAAAAATACAAAAAAAAAATGAAGAAAGAAAGAAAGAACAACAACGAAAATAAATGCGAATTAAAGTTCAAAGAATTAATTCGACTAAACTAAAAATTAATAATAAGGTGGGGGCGACAAAAATGCGATGATAAATGAGAATTTTATTAATTTCAATTTGAAATTCTGATGAAAGAACATCAGAAAGAACCATGAATTGATAATAATTGCGTTGCGATGCGTTGCGACAAAGGACCAACTAAAAGCGAAATCAATAAAAACAAACAGAGATGCCCTTCATAAACTGTTTTTTGTTTTTGTTTTTGTTTTTAATAATTCGATCACGTTTATTTTGCTTTAATTTTTAATAAATTTTATAAATAAAAATAAAAAATCATCTGAATTAAGTTTAAAGTAGGTTAATAGCATTCAGTATTTAACTGTTTTCACTGTGTAATACGAGTACGAGAATGCGAAAGGAATTACAGATGAGCTTTTTATTACACGCATTTTAATTTTCTTTTTCTGTTTCTTTGTCTGCTTGAGGACATTTTTGAATAGTGAATGTTGCGGTTTTACATTGGAATAGATAATGTTAGGCATGCTAATAACATAAACAGAATAAACAGCAATGGTATGTTTCAATTTAGATTAATGATTAGATAAGTGCAGTTTTAATTAGTCACATATTAAAGCTTCACTTTAAATTCACTGTTCTCATATACACAATACATTTGTTATTTTTAGTAAGTAGATGTTTATATAGAATTGACACCCCTAAGAGAAAGTCTTTTATTTCTACCATTCATTACAAACTGTGAACATTGATTAAAGCAATATAAATTGGATTTATGTGGCTCTCTAATGAAAATGGTGTCTCGGTATGTTACATGGTGCTTTCTTCTCATCTTTTGTTGTCAAATGTTAAACAGATAGAAATTTGCCATAAAAGGATAATGTTCCAACTACTGGACACCACACTATTTTATTGGGTTATTATAGTGCAAGACACGTATTAAATTCTCCCATTCAATTCTTAAATGTTAATAAAATTCTTGAAAATAATTCGTTTTTATCGGCTTTTAGAGTAATATCTGTATCTGTATATGTGTTGTGTTGTGTTGTGTTGTGACATCTCCTGGTCGCTTTATTATGTGTATAAACAAAGAAGCAAGTAAGTAACAGTATGAAACTTTTTTATTTAGTTATTTGTTATGCTCATCTTAAAAATGCAGAGGCGTTTGCTATATTTATGTACAGAATTTTAAGTGTATTTCCTATTTTTATTATGGCAAAAGAATTTATTAATTTATTACAATTAAAATGGAGTGGTGTGAAAATGGAAATGGAGACGCTTCAATGAATATAAAAAAAAATATATTTTGTTTTTTTATTTATTAAATAAATTCCCCTATGCTATAAGCGCTTATTATTTAATGCAGTATGTGACCAGTAAAGCGTACTGCAGCAGCGCGGATGGTTGCACCCATAGATGCATGCTACGATCAGCATTAAATATTTATTGTCGGTTTAATTATCACAAAATATGCCAATGTGAAAATCTACTATGCATTAGTGTTCATTTCGTTTATTAACACCAAAATGATAATTATGACGAACAAATTATTAATATTCAATGGAATTAATTGTTATTGAATAAGCTACAATGATTATCTTTAAAAGGATTCGGATAACCTTTTTTTTCCCTATAAATTTATTATTGAATTTGTTTGCTATTTATTCGAGAAAATGCTAAAATAGAAAAAAAAATAAATCGTTAACCGTTGGTAGAAAATCTAACAAGATAATTACAATAATTGGTTAATAAAATCACATTTCAATTTACTATTAAAGAAATAAGGAAAAAACGGTTAGCATAATCACCAGCCAACCGTCACACCCACTTCCTTATTTATGTGCTAAAGTTAAAAACGATACCACTTTAAATATATAAAAAAAAAAAAAAAATATTAAATTATCTTTTTTATACTTTATTTATTTATTTATAAATATAAAAAAAAAATTTATTCTATTTCCGATTTGTAGATGAAATAAAATAAAAATAAAAAGAAAGTGGAAAAATGTTTAAAAAAAAATAAACGCGTGAATAGAGTAGAAGAAAGTCTACACACTGTAAGTAGAATTTCTACAAAATGTCAAATCATTACAAGAAGAAAAAAAATTATTAACCGTTTTAATGGAAAGCATATAAAAAAAGCACGATACCTATGACGTTTATAGTTTTACTACTGTATTACACACACAGAGAGAGAGAAAAAAATAACGTTTCGTTTTGCGTATTACGCCTATTGCGGCGACATAAACGTTCTTACTAAATCAGCGGCCTCACTATAATTTTCTCATTGCTGCTAGCACATTTATAATACGCATTGAGCTTTTTTTTTTCCTTTCTTTTCTCATAGTTTTTCAATTTTACAATTGACGTCATATTAACGTGTTTTCGATTTATTCTTTTTCATCACTATTGTGCTTTGTTTACAAATTCAAAATCAACTACATATTTCTATCTACTTTTAATGAAAATAAATTATTAACAAAAAAAAAAAAAAAACAGAAACAGAAACAAAACGCTGTATTTTGATATCAAAAAGTTTTTGCTTACCCTATTTTACCATAAAATAAATAACAAAATGTGGGACCACTTCAGGGGTGGAAAAAATGTAATATAGAAAATTTTTATAAATAAAAAAGTAAAAAAATAAACACCCAGCCAATAATAAACGTTTAAAGAAGAAAAAAAAAAAAAATAAAATAAAGCTCATACACAGCAAGGTAACCAACCAACCACCCGTTGTGAAAATTTATGTTGGTTAGAGATGAATTTGTTTTTTTATTTTTTTACTTTTCTGTTAGTATATGCATGGTGGGTGGTGGTGGCCGCTTTCTTCAACACACAATTTTTTTTTTTATTTACTGTAACATCATATTCGTGTGTGCTTTCAACGTGCGTGTCATAATATAATTTTATCAAATAATCATAACCTAACCCCACATACATGGACATGTCGGTATGCAAAAGCAACAAAAGATTTCAGTGTTAGTAGGCGGCTGGTTGTTTTGGCTTTTGTTTTCCTTTTTTTCCTTTTTTTCCTTTTTATTTTTTAATACTTGTGTGCGTTGTTTTCAGCTCTTTTCTGTTTTTAAATTTATTTTTTTATTTTTCTGTGTGATATGACACGACTTAAATACAAATGCAAAATCCCTAATGTATACTATTTAGTTTAGTTATTTCATTTCTTTTTCCATATTTATTTCCGTTTTTATTAAGCTTTTTTCCACCAGTTTTATATTATTCTCATTTGTATGTCGCGTTGCGCACTTTTTTTTCACATATATATATATATGTTTCTTGCTCTATACTTTGCTCCTTAGTCATTTACTAATAATAATAATAATTCAACTACAACTTTATTTAAATAAAACAAAACGAAAAGAATAATGGTAAAATGGTTTTAAAAAAAAGTAGAAGAAGATAAATTTGTTTGAAACATGTGAAAATTTGTTTTAAATACTGCTAATAAAAAAAGCTTCTCATATCTATTTTTGTGTTTGATTGAAATTATTAAATTATAAACACCTGGAGCATTGTTTTTTTTTTTACACATTTTGTTTTATTATTATTATTATTAATTATAACGAAAATTTTAATAATAAAATTTTATTATTATACGATTAATTACTGGAATTAGTAAAGAAATTTTTATTTCTACTATATTTTATAAATGTATATGGTTAGAGTTATGGAGATAATTTGTGATATATGCAGTAAGCTTCATATTGTTGGAATCTCGGTCAAACATTCTTAGGATTATTAAAGCCAATCAAATTGAATAACATCTAAAAAAGCAACGAATATCAAAAAACGGTCGATTTGTAATTATTTTCATGAATATTTTAAAATTCCTATGCGATATCTCAGATATTTTATTCTAGATTATAAAAAATCATAACATGAATTTAACATAAAATGAAAGTTTATTCAATGTTCTATTTCTATATGTTATATGCTGAGTGACTTTTCCGTTGTTAATTTTTGTACGTTATTAATAGGAAATTTCAATTGACTTACAAAAAAGCGACAATTTGAGTTATTTATTATATTATGTAAAGAGAAGAAAATAAATAAACAAATAAGCACAGTGTATGACAGGTGAAAAAATTACATTTTCAATGCGCATAAAACATATACAAGTACATTGTTGTTATTAAGATATTATTTGTATTTATTATTTCTTTTTTTTTTCTTTTTAACATTTATTATAAACTGCTAATGAGCTTTTAAGTATATATATATATATATATATATATACATTTTATCATGAACACACATTTTCTGATTTATTTAGTTTAGTTTATGATTATCTGATGTTGTTCTAGATAGGACATGAATTTGCTGCTGCTATTTTTCAGTTTCGATATCATTTTCAGTTACGGTGGGTATTTTCAGTAAGTATTATTAAAAAAAAAAAAGAAAAAAGGGTGTTGTAAAATAGAACAGTAACCGCTTTACAGGTAGTAATTTAGATTCATCAATCAACAAACTGTCAGGGATGTAGTTAGGTTCGGTTAGATTAGATTAGATCTGGTTAAAACGATTAATGACTGTCTACTCATTTAATACTAATTTATATATAAAATAATTTTATTTTTCTTCTACTATAATACGAAAGCATAATCCTGTGCGTTGTCGAGGAATTAATTAATGCAAACTGTTCAGGAATAATTGAAATTGACAAATAAATAGGAAAACAAAACATTACATCACATCACTTAATTCGATTAGTGTGAAAATCTGTGCTCGTACACCAATAACACTAAAATCAATAAAAAAAAACTTGTTCAACGGTATTTGCATACATATTTTGTGAAGGACCCTCTATTAATTATTATTTTAATTTTTTTTTTTTTTACATTTTATTCAAATATTTACACAAAACGACAGTACATACTTAAAACGGAAACAAATACAACATGACTCGCTTTTATTAAAAAAAAAAAAAGAATAAAAAAATTATCGAAATATACATTTGCTAATGCAAATATTTAATACGCAACGAAATAAAAATTTTTGAATCTTAATTTGAGCAGTAAATACAAGAATATTTGATGATAAATTTTATTAAATTCAGTCATTTTATTTGCTAGAAGTGGAAAAAATTAAATTTGTTGTTCTTTAAGCATTTCGTATGCTTTAACTTGTTTAAGCAATCCAATAGTGTGCTAACAACATTTCAATTTAATCAATACAAAAAAAAGTTATCATTAGCAAAATTTGAAAATTTTGATGAAAAAAGTAAATAAATACGGATCACGCTGAAAACTTGTAGGGGTATTAGTTTTGAGTTACTGAACATATCTTTCCATGGAACTAGGCCTCTAAAAAATTTATTTCTCGAGTTGTGAATTTTCTAAGATCTTAGGGCGCCCAAAACCATTGCTTTAGTGTAGTAGGCGTCGTATTTTAGCTGGCATTTATTTAATTCTAACCGCACAGGTGATATTTTTATGTTTCTAAATGCAGAATTGAATTATCTATCAAAGCTGTAACTAAAACTATGGGGTCTAGTGAAAACTTTAGACAGCAAATGCTGGTGAGTGCGGAAAAAAGGGTAAAATTCATATTTTTTGGCCATAACATGAAAAATAAATTTTTTATAGGCAAACCCGTAGAACTAAAAGGATTCGGGACATCCCAAAGAGTATCCCTGCAAAGTTTCAGCTCATTTAAAAATGTTTGATTTTTCACCGAAATTTCAAAAAAAAAATGCATGCTAGGCATCAGGTTTTTTATCAATTTTTGGCAAAAAAAAAAATTAATTCGGATCATTCTGAAAATTTGTAGGAACATTCGTTTTGTGATTCTGAACATATCTTTCCATGGAACCAGGCCTCTAAAAAATTTATTTTTCGAGTTGTGAATTTTCTAAGATCTTAAGGCGCCCAAAACCATTGCTTTAGTGTAGTAGGCGTGGTATTTTAGCTGGCATTTATTCAAATCTAATCGCACAGGTGATATTTTTATGTTTTTAAATGCAGAATTGAATTACCTATCAAAGTTGTAACTAAAACTATGGGGTCTAGTGAAAACTTTAGACAGCAAATGCTGGTGAGTGCGGAAAAAAGGGTAAAATTCATATTTTTTGGCCATAACATGAAAAATAAATTTTTTATAGGCAAACCCGTAGAACTAAAGCGATTCGGGACATCCCAAAGAGTATCCCTGCAAAGTTTCAGCTCATTTAAAAATGTTTGATTTTTCACCGAAATTTCAAAAAAAAAATGCATGCTAGGCATCAGGTTTTTTATCAATTTTTGGCAAAAAAAAAAATTAATTCGGATCATTCTGAAAATTTGTAGGAACATTCGTTTTGTGATTCTGAACATATCTTTCCATGGAACCAGGCCTCTAAAAAATTTATTTTTCGAGTTGTGAATTTTCTAAGATCTTAAGGCGCCCAAAACCATTGCTTTAGTGTAGTAGGCGTGGTATTTTAGCTGGCATTTATTCAAATCTAATCGCACAGGTGATATTTTTATGTTTTTAAATGCAGAATTGAATTACCTATCAAAGTTGTAACTAAAACTATGGGGTCTAGTGAAAACTTTAGACAGCAAATGCTGGTGAGTGCGGAAAAAAGGGTAAAATTCATATTTTTTGGCCATAACATGAAAAATAAATTTTTTATAGGCAAACCCGTAGAACTAAAGCGATTCGGGACATCCCAAAGAGTATCCCTGCAAAGTTTCAGCTCATTTAAAAATGTTTGATTTTTCACCGAAATTTCAAAAAAAAAATGCATGCTAGGCATCAGGCTTTTTTTCTTCAATTTTCTCGAAAACAAAAATTAATTCAGATCTTGCTGAAAATTTGTAGGAACATTCGTTTTGTGATTCTGAACATATCTTTCCATGGAACCAGGCCTCTAAAAAATTTATTTTTCGAGTTGTGAATTTTCTAAGATCTTAAGGCGCCCAAAACCATTGCTTTAGTGTAGTAGGCGTGGTATTTTAGCTGGCATTTATTAAAATCTAATCGCACAGGTGATATTTTTATGTTTCTAAATGCAGAATTGAATTACCTATCAAAGTTGTAACTAAAACTATGGGGTCTAGTGAAAACTTTAGACAGCAAATGCTGGTGAGTGCGGAAAAAAGGGTAAAATTCATATTTTTTGGCCATAACATGAAAAATAAATTTTTTATAGGCAAACCCGTAGAACTAAAAGGATTCGGGACATCCCAAAGAGTATCCCTGCAAAGTTTCAGCTCATTTAAAAATGTTTGATTTTTCACCGAAATTTCAAAAAAAAAATGCATGCTAGGCATCAGGTTTTTTATCAATTTTTGGCAAAAAAAAAAATTAATTCGGATCATTCTGAAAATTTGTAGGAACATTCGTTTTGTGATTCTGAACATATCTTTCCATGGAACCAGGCCTCTAAAAAATTTATTTTTCGAGTTGTGAATTTTCTAAGATCTTAAGGCGCCCAAAACCATTGCTTTAGTGTAGTAGGCGTGGTATTTTAGCTGGCATTTATTCAAATCTAATCGCACAGGTGATATTTTTATGTTTTTAAATGCAGAATTGAATTACCTATCAAAGCTGTAACTAAAACTATGGGGTCTAGTGAAAACTTTAGACAGCAAATGCTGCAGAGTGCGGAAAATAGGGTAAAATTCACATTTTTTGGCCATAACTCGGAAAATAAATTTTTTTCGGCCAAACCCGTAGAACTAAAGCGACTCAGGACATCCCAAAGAGTATCCCTGCAAAGTTTGAGCTCATTTAAAAATGTTTGATTTTTCACCGAAATTAAAAAAAAAAAATGCATGCTAGGCATCAGGTTTTTTTTCTTCAATTTTCTCGAAAAAAAAAAAAATCAGATCTTGCTGAAAATTGGTAGGAATATTCGTTTTTAGTTACTGAGCAGTTCTTTCCATGGAAGTAGGCCTCTAAAAAATATTTTTCTCGAGTTAAGAATTTTCTAATATCTGGACAGCTTTTGAATGTAGTAGTTATGGTATTTTAGCTGGGATTTATTTAAATCTAACCTCACAGGCGATATTTTTATGTTTCTGTATTCAGAAATGAATTATCTATCAAAGTATTAAGTAATATTGTGGGGTCTAAAACAAACTTTAGGCAGCAAGTGCTATTGAGTGCGGAAAAAAGGGTATAATTCACATTTTTTTCCCATAACTCGGAAAATAAAATTTTTATGGGCAAATCCGTAGAACTAAAGCGATTCGGGACATCCCAAAGAGTATCCCTGCAAAGTTTCAGCTCATTTAAAAATGTTTGATTTTTCACCGAAATTTCAAAAAAAAAATGCATGCTAGGCATCAGGCTTTTTTTCTTCAATTTTCTCGAAAACAAAAATTAATTCAGATCTTGCTGAAAATTTGTAGGAACATTCGTTTTGTGATTCTGAACATATCTTTCCATGGAACCAGGCCTCTAAAAAATTTATTTTTCGAGTTGTGAATTTTCTAAGATCTTAAGGCGCCCAAAACCATTGCTTTAGTGTAGTAGGCGTGGTATTTTAGCTGGCATTTATTCAAATCTAATCGCACAGGTGATATTTTTATGTTTTTAAATGCAGAATTGAATTACCTATCAAAGTTGTAACTAAAACTATGGGGTCTAGTGAAAACTTTAGACAGCAAATGCTGCTGAGTGCGGAAAATAGGGTAAAATTCACATTTTTTGGCCATAACTCGGAAAATAAATTTTTTTCGGCCAAACCCGTAGAACTAAAGCGATTCAGGACATCCCAAAGAGTATCCCTGCAAAGTTTCAGCTCATTTAAAAATGTTTGATTTTTCACCGAATTTTCAAAAAAAAAATGCATGCTAGGCATCAGGTTTTTTTTCTTCAATTTTTTCGAAAACAAAAATTAATTCAGATCTTGCTGAAAACTTGTAGGAGTATTTGTTTTGAGTTACTGAACATATCTTTCCATGGAACTAGGCCTCTAAAAAATTTGTTTATCGAGTTGTGAATTTTCTAATATCTTAGGGCGCTCAAAACCATTCCTTTAGTGTAGTAGGCGTGGTATTTTAGCTGGCATTTATTCAAATCTAATCGCACAGGTGATATTTTTATGTTTTTAAATGCAGAATTGAATTACCTATCAAAGCTGTAACTAATACTATGGGGTCTAGTGAAAACTTTAGACAGCAAATGCTGCTGAGTGCGGAAAAAAGAATAAAATTCACATTTTTTGGCCATAACTCGGAAAATAAATTTTTTTCGGCCAAACCCGTAGAACTAAAGCGACTCAGGACATCCCAAAGAGTATCCCTGCAAAGATTCAGCTCATTTAAAAATGTTTGATTTTTCACCGAAATTTCAAAAAAAAAATGCATGCTAGGCATCAGGTTTTTTTTATCAATTTTTGGCAAAAAAAAAATTAATTCAGATCATTCTGAAAATTTGTAGGAACATTCGTTTTATGATTCTGAGCAGTTCTTTCCATGGAACTTGACCTCTAAAAAATTTGTTTCTCGCAATAAATAAATTCATCAATATTTCTAAGTAGCAAGTAGCGAGTAGTAGTCTTTTCATATATTTGATTCGGTTTGAGCTGTTTTAATAAATTTCTTTGGTTGTTGTGCACAATATGTAATCATTATAATCTTTTAATTTAATTACATGTTGTTGTTTGTTTTGTTTCACTTCGTTAAGCTTTTCCTCTTGTGCAATGGTAAAATTCTGCAGACTTGGAATTTTCCCTTTTTTTTTCTTTTTGCTATTTGGTTACCTTTTTAGCCATGTCTGTTGCTTTTACCTTTTGGAAAAGGTGCACATTATTTACTTTTAATAAAGTTACCAAAATAAAGCTCCTGCCGTAATTTATTAAAAAAAAAGAAAAAAAATCAAATATTTATTATCATGATCAGCTCGTTGCTATTTTTATAATATTCTAACCAGACTTTTTGTTTTTATCCATTTCGTCAAAACATTCGAAACTTTTAAAGTGGGAAAAAGAAAACTTTTTAAAAGCTTTATAAGCATTTATGACTTTGCAAAATTGATTTTACTGTTTCTTTAATTTTTATTTTACTTAGTGATATTTGGTGTACTGCTGTGACGCAACTGGTTATTTTGATGGGCAGCTTTTACAACTGTGCTGTAGCTTTTTATTATTTTGATTAGAAATGGAAAAAATAATTTTTTTCTCCCCAAAAAACAATTGAAAATGAAAATTTTTGAAGATGAATGAAAGAATGACTGAATGAATAAATGGAAGGGAGCAACAAACCGATGTAACAGAAGTAATTCAATACTTTTGGGGATACGAACATATTTTCTGGTTTTATGTTTTATATGAATTTTTCATTTTGTGTTATTTAAAACAGAAATATATTTCTACTTGATTGTATTTTATTGTTATTCCCCTTGTTATTCCGCCTGCATTTTTTATAAAGGATGTACCAGAAATATTTTTCCTTTAATTATTCTAAGAAATAATTTTTTTTTTAAATTTATTTTTGGTGGCATGAATTATTTAAGACGAGTTTAAAGCAAGGTAAAGTTTAAATTGTTATCGGTTTCGCAAGAATGCGAATTCAACGGAAGATAAACGAAGAATTGTTTAATTAAAGCATTAAACCCTTACTCATGATTTGTTTATGTAAACAAATTTGTTTTAACAAAGCATAATAAGTTTGTCATCAACATGATCATCACTTAAGGACACTTTACAATCAACCTGTCCTTTGTTGATGCGGTTGCTGCATGTTTATATCATTGAACACTCAACGAAACAACTATTTCTTAGATAAAGTAAAACGGAAACAATGACTAAAGATTTTTATGCTTTACCCATCAAACAGAATGTAACAAAACTAGAGAAACTACCCTGTTATTGTTATTTTTTCATTTTTCTATGCTTCCCTGTTGTACTTTTGCTTTGTAACCACATTGTGCTTGGAGTTTAGCTGGAAGCACTGGTTTATTTCTGTTCTGTTCGCTGTTGTCGTCGCTTGTACTAGTTTTTAGTGTTTTTAACAAATTGCATGTGTAGGATTTTTTTTTTATTTTGCTTTTTTGTTTCTCCTTTAATTTTAAACAATAGGAATAATAATAAAAGGAAACTATCCCTATTGTCTTCAAATTTTGTTTCAATTCTTATGCTTTTCATTCCTAGTGATTTTAGTTATTGGTCTAAATTGGCTTCTTTCTTGACCCATCTTTGCTTTAAATTTTATCGCAGATTATAATTTGAATTAAATAGAAAAATATTCTCAAACTAAACAAGCTTTAAGCGTTTTAAAATATAAAATATTTCCATTAACTTTCAGAATTTATTGATTCTCTAAGAGCAATAAAAGAAAATAAAAAAAAACAGAATGGAATTTTTGTATAACCAATAACGTTAAAAAGAGCTCAAAAATTTTATTACCAATAAAATCGATGTAACAACATCCGTTTTTAGATAAAAAGAAAAAAAAAATCCTGAATGAACGGACAGAACAAAATTATCAAAAAATTATACAACATTGGATGCTTTCAGATTTCAGATTTCTAATTTTTTATTTCGATTTCAAATCATAATAGGAAAATCTAATAAACGCTTATTGAAATTTAATAATAAAAAATTGTCAATAAATTAAATTATTAAACGAAGTGCAGTTAAACAACAAAACGTCAAAACCAGGTGACATATTGGCTAGACAGTTGGCTTTTTATATTAAAATATAAACAAAAATACAAAAATCAAAAACGTCGACAACAAAATGTACAAAATTTTACTATTTGTATATGAAATAATAATTAAAATAAATTATTATTTAGTTTATGTAAGAAAAGTTTTAAAAACTTTGCTCAGTGTTTCTAGATGTTCAAAAACTGTGACAACAAGTAGTAACTAGTCCATTGTATTTCCGTGTTATAAAATTAAATTTGAACATAAATATTTGCATTTTATTTGTACATAAAATATCACCGAAGTGTTATTAACAATGTATGCGGCAGCATTTTTAAACAATTTGGTTTGTTCAAAAAAAAGTGAATAATAAATTTTTGAAAACCAAAGAAAATTAATAAATAAACAAATTAGTTTTTTTTAATAAAAAACAAATAAAGATCCAATGCAAACACTATTATCATGTTAATGAATGAATAAAGCTTTTTAAAGTGTGCATGTGTGTGTTGTTTATGTTTAAATTTATATCTGAAAACAGAACACCAAAGCGCAAACAAAATTAGCAACAGTGGAGAATTTCAATACAAAACTTTTCATATAAATTAAAAATAATTCACAAAACGAAGAAGCATTAGCTAATTAATTAATTAATTAAAAATATAAATAGAATCTTTAAAAATAAATAAATAAGTCAAAGTTCGAAGAATGTCAGAGTTACGACGAAAATTCAGTCTTCAGCGTAAAACAAATAAATACATATAAGAAAAAAAAAAAAAAAAAACAGAAGCTTTTAATCAATAGAAAAAGTTGCAATGATTCTCCTCAGGTTTTTATTTAAATATAAAAACAAAAAAATAAAAAATTATTTATTGATGTCAATGTTTTATTTTATTTTTTTTTTTTTTTGTATTAATAAATGTTTGAAAGTTTTTCGATTTTTTTTTTATTCCTTTTATTAAACAGCAACAATAACTTGCAACATAACATGGACAAGGACATTAATGGATCGATTTTTGAATGTCATTTCTCTTTATATATAGTTTAATATTTAATTTTTTTTATATTCGTGCTTGAATTTTTGCTGCTTTATGCTTTATAATTGTGTTGCTGTTGCCTGCTGATTTTATTTTACTAGACACCAGGCGTCTACACTTGCATTGAATTTCTCAGCTTAACTGTTTTCCATTTGTTTGCTTTTTAAAGCTATTAAAGCAAACTATACAAGTTAAGTGTAATAAAAATAGAAAAATATATTTTATAAAGCTCTGCTAATAAAATTTGTGGGTGCCAGCATTTATTTATCATTTATTATTACCTAATTCCTAGACTTTTTGTTTTTGTTTTATTTATTTATTTATTTATTAAAATTCCCCAATGCAACAGGCGTATTCATTTTTATTTAATTAATTTTTTGCATTTATTAAGTTAATTTTTTTTTTTTTTTATTGAAGCTTAAATTGACATTTTTTTTTTAAACGAAACTTTGCTGCATCATAATATTTTATTTATTTTTAACATAAAAAAAATTAAATAAAAAATCAACGATCGAAAGCTATCCGCACGTAGTATAATGAAATTTTATTGATTTTGTATATTTTAAAGCATTTTACTGCGACTTTATCCTAATAGTTTTGCGTTTTTTCGTCTTCTTTTTCTTTATTTATTGACAACTTTTCTATTTTAACAGCTGGTTTATTTATACATTTATTTATATGATGCTCAAGTGTGATAAGTTTTTTTTTTTAAGTGTAGAAAACTAAGAAACTTTTCGAAAATCGATTGAAAATCATAATTGCTTTCAAATAAAATAAAAAACTTTGTGTTTCTTGATTGCGTGACACTGAGGTGTCAATATTTCTTTTTTGTCCTACAGCAGAAGTAATTTCGGTTACTTGATAGAACTTATTAAAGAAAATTCTAATAAAAGCTCTACAACATTTAATTATAGTTTCTATGTCAATACAATTTGACATGCAATTGAGGAAATTAATAATAAAAATTATTATTAAAATGGTTAGAATAAGGAAATGCAGCAGTTTTAAGGTTGTTAGCTGTAGGGCGTCAACATTTTCATTATTTTTTATTTGCTGAATTTCTCTTGATTTTCTTTTCTTTTCTTTGAAACTTAATTTTTGTTTATTCTATTCTGAGTGCTGTCTAATTTGTGCTTTACTTTTAAAGTTCTTATGTTGGAAATTGAAGATAATTTGCAAGTTTATTGGTTTATTTATCTGTTTGGGTAATATGAAACCTCTTAATAGTTTTTCTACTTTTTTTTTTCTGCTGTGTTTTTAAATTCAATTTTGTTTGCCTTTTTCTACTTTTTCTGCTTTTTTTTTTTAGGAGAGGATTAAATAACAAATTTTACAATTTTTGTTTTTTATTTCTACGAAACATCCATTGAAATTTAAATCAAATTAAATCTGAATCGTCCTTAAACTCTATTAAACATTTATTTTTGATTTTATTCAAAATCGTAAAGCTATAAGAAAATGCAAAATAAAATTCACTTTGCTATTTAATAACAAAATAAAAACGATCGAGAAAATGTCAAACAGTGTGTGAAATTAATTGAATGTCAAATTCGTTATTATTTATTATAAATATAAATAAACAGTATATTAATATTAATAATAAAAATAAAGAAAAAAAACCCCAAGCGAAAGCAAAAACATATAAAAAAACATCGACAGCAGCAACAACAATAATAATAACGATAGTACGTCGCACCACATAACACAATTGATTGTCATTCAATAAAATAAAATGGAAAACATAAGTAAGCGAAACATATCAATCAAACAGTAATTAAAAATAATTGATAATTTTATTACAACTTTACATTAATATTTATTTAATAGAATTAAATTATTTTCAATTTATTTTCTGGTTACCAAAACATAAATTCTTTTTTTTTTTTGTTTCTGTTTTATAATTTTTAATCAAGAAATCGTTTTTCGAATTGAACAGGGAATTTTCTTATTGAAATACCTGCAGACTAATTATTTTTGATTAATAAGCATGTTTTTCTCTTGATTGACAAGATTTTATTTATTTTTATTTTTTGTTTATCATTTAATTAAATGTCGTAATACAATCAAATTTACAATTAGGTGTTATCTTTAGTAAAACACAGACGAAAAGATGGAGAAAAAAAAAACTAAGTGCAATGAACGGGTGGTTTTTGGTTTTTTTAATTTATTTATTTATTTATTTATTTATTTATTTATTTATTCTATCAATGCTAAAATAGATGAACTGTAAAAGAGAAAAGGAATGTGATAGACATTCAGTGGGGGAAAAAATATACCGAAAAAAAAAAAAAAATTAATGTTTTTATGCGAGAGACCCCAACAATGACAACAGCAGAAACGTGTCTAGATTATTATTATTATTATTTCTGTTTCTGTTTAAATGTTTATATTCATTACATTGTGCTTTAACTACTTTTAAAGAAAATTATATTACACAATACGTATATGTCGAAATGCAGCCACCTCCACCATCAGCGACAGCATGTCTACCACACTCTACAACTCAGCAGAATAGTTATAAACTGATAAACTAACAAACGAACAATAAAAACACCTTAAATAAAAGTGTTAAAGAAAAACATGAACAAGTTGAACAAGTATAAAACAAAGAAACACAGAAAATATTAATAAATAAATAAACAACCAATCAGCCATAAGTTTAGTTCAAGTGGGAAAACAGCAACATCAGTCTCACCCAGTCACCACACTAACAAACAACATAATGGGTAAATTCAATCGATTTTTTTTTTCGCCTTGCATTTTATTTTTTCCATTCATTCATTCATTGTAAGCTTTATCGTGTGAATTTTAATTTTTTTCAATTGCATTTTGTATTTTTCATGCAAATTTTAGTCACTTGACAATTTTTTCTGTCAGCTGTGCTTGTTTGCGTTTTTCTTACTCCATCCAGTTAATGTTTCATTTGGATTTTCTCTATCATTTTTGCTTAACAGGCTTTAAACTGTAATATTGTCAAGTTGGTTCAATGTTGCCAAGACAAACTTTTGCAGCTGTACACTTTTTTATTGCATTTTATTCCAAAAAACATCTTTAATAAGGATCAACCTTAAAGCTTTTGCTGATGAAACTCATTTTTAACTGTGTGACATCATTGTTTTGATCTATATTTTATTATTTATAGTAATAATAATCATAATAATATATATTTGATGATGGTTATGAGATAAATAAAATAGGAAAGCTTGATTAAGTTATCCCATTAACCGCATCAAATATAATCAGTTTGTGATTCACTTTTTTTTTCTTTTTCCAATAGTAATAAATAATCGACGAAAAACTCCTCAAAACTTTGTAATAAATGTTTTTTTTTTATTTCGGTACAAGAATAATGTGATTCTTATCATAATGTCAATTTGTTCAGGTCAAAGATTATCAAGTTGCTACTACTTCGGCTCACAGTTTTTAAACAACATTTGACACAACATTGTCATTTTTGGTCATGCTTAAATCTTGTTATTTTGTCTTCTATTTTCTACTTGTGGCTATGAAATGAGAATTTATCGTTGAGAAATAAAATTATATTACTTTGGTACACAAACAGGAAAGGTGAAAATAAAATTTTCTCTTCAAAAAAAAAAATCGAACACACTGATAGTGGGCAAAGTGAGACAACCTTTTTGTATAAGAATTTTTCGGTTTTTGATTGACTAGGCTTTTGACGTTACCTTTAAGGTACACAAAAAAAAAAAGAGAAAAAGAAAATGTAAGAAAAGCCATGAACGTGCCATAAATATTTTATAATATTGTTCACAAAATTTATGCAACAAAGAAAGATGAAGAAGAAGAAGAACAAAAATGATTTTAAGGGGGAAAATAAAAATAAAAATAAACAAATTAAAGGTAAAAGGTAAAGTGCGGCTTTAATTTATTAATTTTTTTTTGTATAACAGAAGATAAAGAAGAAAGTATAAATATAAATCGCTTAAAGCTATTAAAATGCTCCTAACTCAAACGATAAGAAAAAGTGTTTTTCTTTTTTCTTTTCTACCATCCCTTTGTGATTGCTCAAAGATTAAAGGAATAATTTCCCATACCCGGTGTTTTTAATTTACGGCTTTTGCCTGTGCTATTGTTTTTAATTCTATTAATTTTTGATATTTTTGATTATTCTGTACAAAAAAAAAAAAAAATTAATTAAATAATTAATCAAAAATAATTTTCGCGTTTTTTTTGTTAAATAAATGTTTTTCCTGTACATTATTGTGCTTTTGTTGATTAAACGGCTTTAATTAAACTTTATTTTGATGTGGTTTTATAGGCACTTTCTATGGCTTTATGTATTTAATAAATTTTATTTTTTTTAATCACTCAATTTATATAATTAAACAAAAAAAAAAAAACTTTAAATCTGTATACAAATAATATTTTGATAATAAATTAAGCTTTAAAATTAATTCAATTAACAAAATGTAGAAAATCTTTTAAACTTAATAATAATGTTTCTGCGAATTTAGAGAAAGAATTTATAAAAAAAAAAAAAAATAAAAAAAGAAAACAAAAGAGAATATAATATGCAAAGTGTTTCATATTTATTTATTTTTTTGCATCCAGTCTAGCACATCAAGTGTCTAGCCGTACTTAACTTTCGTAATTCATTTGACCCCGATGGTAGTTGTCTTATTTATGCACATAAATACATTTTAAAATAATTCATTTTATTTACTATCAGCTATCCGTTATGCTTATTCGATTACTGAGAACAATAAAAATACGTAATACGTATAAGCAAAGTGATAAGGACATTAAATGCTTGAGGATTTAGACCACATATATTTTTTAACTTAGCTTGAAGTCATTTAACATTAAAATCATCTTTAAAAATGTATGTAATTCTAGTAAACAAGACTTTAATGAAAATAAAACAGTATAAAGGAATTAAAGAGAAAAATTACATAAAGACTTTAGTAAGATTTGAAAGCTTCACAATAATTACACCGGTTAGCACAATTATTTATGTATTTAAAGACTCGTTAAAGTTGGCATAACGTTTATATTATGCGTGAATAACAACAGAAAACAATTATTCACCGTATTAATGTTAAAGGGGAGGGTGTGAAAGAGTGAGCTTTATGTGTTTTGTTACAAAAGTAAAACGGTTGCAGGGAACTTTCTTTAAGTTGAGCTTAGTTAAGTAAAGCCAAAGAAAAGTAAATGGTGAAAAAAAAATCGACAATAAAACAAGCTTTTAAGAAGTTTTCTTTATTTCTATTTGTTAACAAAATGTAATAAAACGAAATATACGAATTTTTTTATTATTATTATTATTATTCTTTTCAAACCCCTGTTTATGCTTTATTTCTTATTTTAAGGGTTGGATTAATGTTTTGTAGATTTGTATGTACCTACTTTATTTCTTATTATTGTAATAAAGTGTTATTTATTACATTAAAAACATCTTACAATCAATATACATATATAAGCGAACTTTTATTAACTAAAATAATTTAAAATAAAAAACGATAAAATTGCTTTCAATTGATTTTTTTATAGATGGCAAAAAAAAAAAAATTGTTATTACTTTTAAAGGGCAATTAAACATTTATCCAGACTGTTTAAATGAAATTTAATTAAATAATAAAACCACTTGCTATGAGCTTTCATATCGAAATAAATAAAAACTTTAAGCAACAATTGTCTCCTTCTAGGAATGAATATTCTATTCAATTTGATTCCTTTGATGTAAAAATAAAAGATAAAAAAAATCCATGGTTAAAGCTCAAATGGGTAATTTAAAAAAAAAAAAAATAATAACAAAGCAAAGCATAACCGCACATCATGTTGCTTTTAATTTGATTTAAATTTCTCTCCTGTTGACTGAAACAAATATTTTTGATGCATTTTTTTGATTGAATTCGTTAAAGAATTATAAAAAAAAGTTTTTTTTTTTTGTTAAAAGCACAACGATATTAATTCTTATTTATTTATTTTTGATTTGTATAAAAAGTTGTCTACCACTGATTTAATTTGTTATTTGTTTGCGTTTATGTTTAAACAGTTTTTTAGTTCTTTAAAGTTTTTAGTCCTACTACCAGCAATAATACCTGGAACAGGTGTTTTTTGGCTCCGTTTTTATTATTTAAACAAGAGATGGGAAATCCAATTGAAACACAAATGCTTGTTAAGACAGCAGAAAACATTTAAGCATAAAAAAAAAACCAGATGCCAACTTGGCATCAAATCAACAAAGTAATAAAAATTTTAAACATCACAAAAATTTATGTATAGATTTGATTGTTGTCTTTGTTTTTAAGCTGCTATAGCTAGGGGATTTTATTCGTTGTTTTCATGCTTCATAAATAAAGGCTAGTAGGAAGCACCGATTTTTATGGTATCTACTGTATGCACTTTGGCCCTTCGTTATTACTTTATGAGGAATAATAAAAGCATAAAATAAATTGACACAAATAAGTTAATTAAAGTTGCGAGACGTAATACACTGGCAACCTTGCCAAAAATTAAGCTCAATTCGAAAATGTGTTAAAGCAAACAACATAAAAAACACAAGAGAAAACAAAACATGGAAATTGGATTTTTTTTTTGTGTGGTTAGGTAAAAAAAATTTGCATTAAAAAAGCTCCTCGTCACTTATTTATGTAATTATTTCTAACATTTTCTTTCATTTATTTTAGTTTTTCTACATAAATCTATTAATTACTTATTGTGCTGTGTATTTGTCATGTTTTTTTGCACACAATCTTGAAAGCTACACCAATATGAAGAAAAGGATAATTAAAACAGCAAACAACTAATAAATTTATATTTGCTGTATTTTTGCAGTTATTTGTGCAATTATTGTATCCCTTGTGTCAGCATAAATATATCATATGCAGTGCAATTAAATTGTATTAAAAACAAAAAAAAAAAAAACAAATACACAAAGAACCCTTAATTAGTTTTATTATTAAACAATAAAAAAAAGGGGGAGACTTACAAAAAGTTTCTCATTTTCCCTGCAAATTTAATTGATTAGACTTTTGTTTTATTATTCGGATGATGTAATTGGATACAGCTAGAGTAAATATCTATGAAAGTGGTCGAAACGTGTTTAACTATAGATGTGTTAATTACATAAAAGCAACCAGTTATCGTGTCCATCAAAAATACTTTTATTTTGTGTAGAAAATTAATAGTTCTACAATGCTTTGATCATGACTTCGATTTAAAACTTTTCAGGCAATCCGAGACCTATTTACCCCCCCTTTGGTTGTATAACAAAAACTTCTTAAGTACCCATAATTGTGAACACAAAAGACAAAACATAACACAAAAATACTAAAACTTGACGTTCCTTTGTAATGTAAATAAATTAATAAAAAAAAAACAAGAAAACAAAACCGAAAGCCCTTTCTCGTGCTTTTGATACGTTTTTATTACTATTTTTTTTTTTTGTGTGTTGATTTTAAAGTATTTAACTGTATGAAAACAATACAAGAAACTGTTTCAGCACAATGTTACCAAAAACTTCATCAGGTAGAAGAAAACGAAAATCCTTTGAGATAAGCAACATTTGCATGAAATACAAGAGTTTTTGTGTGTAACATTCTCACTTTAATCAATATTAAATTCAGTTAATAATCAAATAAAAATGCTACAAAAAATGATCAAAAAAGAAAAACTTTTAACAACAATCAGGTTATTTGTTCAAAGTGAATGTAAAACAGGGAAAGTTAAGAAAATACAAAAGAATAACCACAGAACAAGTCTATAGAAAAAAGGGTAAACAGGGTAACAAATGGTTAATTAAATGATGAATATGTTTATGCTAATGTTAATATTGACTTGATATTATTAATAAACATAACAAAAATATGTAGTAGTGACTGAATGCCCTATAACTAATAAAACATCAAAAAAAAGAAAAAAGAAAAAAGTAAAAATGTTTGTTTTTATTATGCTTTGTGCTTCACAAGTTACAGAGTAAATAATCAGAAAATTATTTCTAATACAAATCAGATGAAATTATGAAATTTTAATGACTCTTTCTTCTACATTCATTTTCTGTTTTTAATTTAAAAATATATTTTTTGGAGAATGGGTTTAATTGTTTTGTTTCTTTTTAATGAAATTTTTGCAGATAAAACATAAATAATATTAAGCTAGTTCTAATAAAAAGTTTCATTCAAAGTTTCTGTAGCAATAAAAAGCAATTATGATATTTATTATAACGAGATAAAGGCACGAATATTTCTCACACCGTATATAATCCAATGTGGGAAACTAATGTGGGAAAATGTTCTCTCGCAGCTTTATTATTATTATTATATTTATATGGAAAACCTTGATGATTATTATTAATAATATTTTACCTTTTTCCTTTATCAAAATAAAATTTAATTTAAAAAACAAAAAAAAAAAAAAATAATAAAAATAAATAAACAAAGCAGATTTAATGAATTAATAACAAAACAGTGTGTACATCTGTATTAAACATTGGCAGGTAGACAGACTATAAAGAAAAAAAAAATAATTCTATAATTTACCTTCATCAATTAATATGTCTTTAGGATCATTTATTTGTCTTATTGATGGAGAACAAATTCAAATACAAAAAAAAAATTAAATTAAATATTATTATTGAAAAAGCAAACAAATACACACACACACATACACATCCAGTGAAAAAGCTGGCACTCAGGCAAAGAAAAATAGTAACTTAATATAAACATGAATTAAACTAAAATTATGGGAACAGAAATACAAACAGTGGTTGCCTAGTTTGCCTTGTCTATTTCACCATAAATAAATGTTTTTCTAAGCAAAAACGAATTATTTTCGCAAATAAAAAAAAACATTTTAAATTGGATTTTGTTGATCAAAAACTATTTTATTATAAAAAGTTAAGAAAAACAACAACTGCCTCACCGTACGGTCTAAAAGTTAATTTTTTTTATTTTTTTTATTATCAAGGAATAGTTGGAAAATGGTTGAGTCAGCGAAACATAGCGAAGACAAATAAATGTAAAATTTAATTTCTTTGTTGCACTTAAATTTTGATAAAACTTTTAATTAAATTAAATACAATCGTTGTTGATAAATCATCAGCATTGTTTTCAAGCATTTTCAAGGAAGAACGTAATTAAAGTATAAAAGGTGAACATCCTGCTGAATAACAATGAGAATACGAAAAAAATTACGTGATAGTGGAGTCGCCTGATTTTTTTTTCTCCCGTTTGTGATTCAATTTGTTATTGCTAATGATTTATGTTTCAACGTGTCATGTATAAAAGGTTAAAAAATAAATCAAATGACAGAAAAATATTAACAATGCCTAATGCGAGTTTAATGATTAGAAAAGTTTTTACCTTTACCACACCATGCATTTAGTAATAATATGTGTTTGAATAAATTAATAAAATTATTAGACTGTTGGTCCTACCAGCTTATTACTAATCCCTTGTATAGAAATATAGAAAAATTTGTTTTTCATTTTTACTGATGTTGATACACATTCAGCTCTAAAGTAATAAATATTACGTGACATTAAAAACTTGTCATAATAATTCACTTATTAAATTATAAATTTTTAAATTGTGTCAAACAATTTCTGTTGAACAACATTCCGCCAACGCAAAGACATCAAAAACATAAATAAAACAATGTGAAAAAGACATTTTTAACATTTTAACAATTTATTAAATTATTTAAGCTAGGTAAAATAGTCAAAAGGGAACATTTCTTAACAGTTTTATTTTATTTTATTTTATTTTAAATAACCAAAGTGACAATAAGAGCTGAAAACAGACTCACTGTTAACATATGTAATTTATCAACCTATATTTTACATATACTGCATAATATTCACTTGGTTTTCCTTCTATTGTGTAAGCTTTAATAAAATTTTACATTTTGCAACGTATTTTACCGTAAATAGTAAATTAAATTATGTTTGTATGCATTTTTTTTTATTTTTTTTGAACAGAAACACAAACCACAAAGTATATTAAAAGCTTTTGATTATCAAATGTAGTAATTTCCCAAAAGCACACACACACACACACCATTCAACGTAATACAAATATAATTTTTTAATCAATTTACGGTAAAAGCTACGGTAAAATACGTAAGTCGTAATAAACACAAACCAATCATTTATCATCATTTATTATAATTTTCTGTTTTTTTTTTCGCTATAAAAATAGAATGAAAAAGCTTCTTTTTAACAGTCAATTACACATTTTTGCGGTTAAATAAATTACAGTTTTGTGCAACTGAAAGCAAATTAATAAAACTCAAAAAAAGGAAAGAAAAATGATAAATTATTGAATTTTAATTTTATTAATCAATTGTGGTAAAACAAAAAAAATGTCGAAAAGTGCTAACTTTGTGTTAACCAAGTGGTTTTAAAACTTTAAAATGGAAACTGAGAAACTATAAAACAATTTCTTTCTTTGTGAAATTAATTTGAAAAGCAATTGATGGTGGAAACAGAAACACTTTGCTTTCGGTTAAGCTTTTAACAAAGAAAACATTCTGGTTTTCTCCTACTAAAAGCTTTACGATATTATTACTTAAGGAAAAAGTTTCAAAACCACTGAATTTTTTTTTTTTTTGTTTTATAAAATATTTAAGTTTTTTAAAAATAATTTTCCTAAACCGATTTTGTTTAATTTAATTTTTTTTTTTTTCGTTACAACAATTGAGCGGGAGCAAACAATAGTCGTCGTGTTTTGTTTTGTACTTAAACCCACTTTATTGTTTTGTCATCATCTTTTATTAAATATATTTGTGTTGATAAATAAATAAATGACAAACTGAGAAAACAAAGTAGATGGAATTAATCAAAAATAAATAAAACGTTGTGTCACTCAGCCAACCACCCAAAATACAAACTACATCTAACCACACCACACTTAGTTGTCGTTTCTTTTGTATGATAAATTTTATTTTGTATTTTTAAATTACAAATTGTAATTTATTCTTTTCTTTTCTTCATTTTTTTTTTTATTAAACTAATTTAACTTTCTTATCACTTTGAATAAAAATAAATACAGATAAAAAAAAAACTCCAGTATCCACACACATTATTATTATTATGTTTTGTCGGTTACATTATCATTCCCTATATTCTAATAAAAAATAAATATTTGGATTTGTAAACGTTTATAGTTTATGTCCCCGTCCATATACACATTGACCTGGTTTTTCCTTTTTTTCTTTTTATTTTTAATAAACATTCTATGTCCACTTGCACCCTTTTATCATAACATAACGAAACATTACATAATGCCACAATAATTTGAACATATGTAATAAATAAAAAACGGAAATAAATAAGCAGAGTGCGTAGGTTAATTTCATTTTTCGTTCCTTTTTTTTTTTTTTTTATAGTATATAAATGTAGGTTAATGCAAGGAAAACTAAAAACGAAAACAATTCAAGGGTTAAACGTCTGTTGTGATATTAAAAAAAAAAAAAATTATTTACGTAACTTTTAATTCGCTATAAATGGATTAAAAAATTTCGTTGTTTCTTTTATTTATTATATTCTATAATTCAATACGAGTTTATTAATAAAATATTTCCAATAATAGCTAATTCGAGAGTTTCGAATAAGAATTTATTGTACGGAATTTTTATGGCATAGTAAAAAGTAAAATATTTTATTATTAAAACACGAAAATCAAAAATCAGTCAGTAAGAAGAACCAAATCAAATAAATAATTAAGAAAAAAAAAGCTCAATAATTGTAATAAGGTCAGAACTCAGAATCAAGAAAATTACATTTTTCCACTATTAAAAAAATAAAAGAAACAACGAAAAACTATGACGACATTGTTTATAAATATTAATAAAATAAAATAATCTGAGTTTAGTTATTAAAATGTAAAGAAAACTAAAGATTTTCTACCCCGTTTCTGTCTGTCACTTTTATTTTATTTTATTCTCGCTCAGCGAGTACAAGTATTAGTAAAAACCAGCAACAGTGGAGTTCTGCTCCACAAGGTAAAATTAAAATTAAAAATTTTAAACAACGTAAGAAAAACAAGTGCCTATGACTCCGCAACGAAAAACTCCGAACCTCACCAGTTTTTGTCACACAAACCACACAATGTATCGACCGGGCATCCCCACTGTACCCCTACCATTCTAAATAAAAATTAAATGAACAAAAGCTAAAGAAAAAAGCTAATATAATATGTAATAAAAATAATTTTTTGCGTGTAACACGCACTTTATGCTGTTTTAAATTTATTTTTATTTAATTTAAATGCTAAAAATTCTCTTTTTCATATATTTTTTTTTTTTTTTCGCTACAAAAATTGTACAAAAAATATGAAGTAATTTCGTTGTGTTTTTACCGTTTTGCGGTAAACCAAAATATACAAAAACTAACAAAATAATGAAAATGCTTAGAGTATGATAACGACACAACTACAACTACTACTGTACAGGTAGGAATGGATATAGAGGAGAAAACTGAAAAACCTGAAGTAATAACAAAGCAGAAATGTAATGAAATTTTATAAATTATAATTTATATATTTATGTTTAAACAAAAATTCGTTTTTTTTTTCCTTTGTACCGAAACACGACATTAAGCCCTGTAAATGTTGTACAGTAACAGAAAGCAAGCAAGCAAGCAAAAAGCACAAAAATAAAACAATTATAATTATTAGTAAAAAAAAAAAAAAAAACCACAACAACAACAAATTCGCTGTGCTTTATTTATATTTTTTAATGAAACAAAGGAAAAAAACGTATTAAAAATTAAAAAAGGATCTGTATAAGCCTAACAAAAAAAAAAAAAAAAACGCTAAGATGAAGTAGAAACGGAAACCATATTTTCGTGGTTAACGGAACAACAACAACAACAAATAAAAAAAATAAAATCTATTTTGCAGGCAATTTAAACTCTATAAAAACCACAAAAACTCATTATATAGAATTCATACACACCGAGCTTATCATAACGTAAAATTATGAACAAAACAAAAAACACCAAAAACAACGCAGCATTAATGAAGAGGAGAAAAATATTTTTTAATTAGAAAAGCAGCGCACAGTGGCAAGCAGCGCGTTGTCTAATCTTCGCTTTATAATTAGGTGGTGAATAATTTTTTTTTTTTTTGTTTTGGTTTTTTATTAATTCTAACAAAGCAGTAAAATATCATTCATTAATTAAAGAAAAGCGTTTTCTCATCAGTTCATAGAAAAAATTTTGTTTTTAAACAACGAGACACCTTTAATTGTTTAAAAATGGGGGAGAAAAAAACACTTTTGTTTAACCTTGTAATTAATTTTTCTATTTTATAGCATAATTTTCCATCAGAAATACCGCACTTTTCATTATTAAATATTAATTTTCCCATGTAAATATAGAAAAATTTTCCCATTTGAAAATAACTTTTGGATTTTCTTTGCTTTTCTTTTTAATTCAGGTTGGTAAATGAAAAATTGGATTTCAATTTAAAATAAATGTTTGAGACACAAGATTTTACTGGTGAAGAGTAAATGCTCAGCATTGGTTAAACAACTCGAGCGTTGTGAATAATAAAGTAATAAAATAAATTTATAAAAAGTTCAGTATTCCGTATTTAATTACCAAACATAATGACAACATCAGGATTAACATTTTTGTACATTTGCGAGAATCAATTAGATTAACTAGTTCGTTGTGTGCGACACAGGAAGCTTTTCTTTTTACAAAGCCTAGCATAAAATTATTAACAAATATTAAATTTATTCATGCGTTCAAGTTTTACTGTCCCAATTAGAAGACGGTAGAAAATAGGGTAGCTGGTAGCAGCCCTTGGCCAACATTCAAATTGTAACTAAAAATAAAAAAATTCTTCAAAAAGTTTTAAGAAACACAAAACACAGACAATGCGTCCGCAAATTATTCCATGAGCTTTGCAATTTGTACGTTTTTTAACACACTGACATAAAAGTTATCTTTGATTGTAGTGAAGGAAGCTTTTCGATTCGAAATTTTATAAAGTAAAGCAGCTTCAACTTTACGATATCGATCTCTAATCAAATCTCAAAGGAATCTCTATTCAACATTTTCAATCAAATATTTATTATTGCCTATGAATTGACCTATCAAAACGCAATCGAAAATAAATAGACCAATCAAAATATAAACAGACAAAAAGGAAATTTTTTTTTTTTACCCTACTTAAAAGCTCCATCAATTTTTTTCGATTTGGATCACAGTGTATCGCTTTTATTTTTAACCATCCATTGCTATTTGTTCGGTTCGATTTTTTCATCGATGGTTTATTACCGTTCAAACACCAAAGTAAGAATAATATTTACTTTGCTTTGTTCTTACTGGTTGTTTGCGTTAACTGTATGTCAAACCTGTATGCTCGATGTTAATTAAGCACAAAAAAAAAAAAAAAATCTCAATGGTTTTATGAATTTAAAACGAAAAAAACCGAGCTAGCAAGCAGCACTAACAACGCAAGTCTAGGTCAATGTTTGTTTATTAATATTGACATTTGCGGTTATTTTTTCATTTTTATTTATTTTTATTATTAAGTAAATATTTGGTTATTTGGTTATAAATATAAGATGTCAATAAGATTATTATAATCTTAATCAAAAAATAAAAGGCGAAAAGTTTGCTAATAAATATCATAATAATCAAGAATGTTTTTTTCGTTACTTTATTAAAGAGCAGAAAACTATCGATACGGGATGGTTTTCCTTTTACCATTTCCTTTATTTCTTTTCCTTTTTGCTTTTACTTGATAATGAAACAGCTTTTGGCTTAATATAAACTCATAAATAGTAATTATGTTATAAAAGGGCAGACATTAATAAAGTTTATTTACTTTTCTTAATTATTATCTTGGTTGGACAAAATTTATTTTCTCTTCTGTTGATCTTTGTTTAATAGAATAAGTTTAATTTTTAATTAAACACCGATAAAATCATAACAAGCTGCTAGTTATAAATAAAAATTGACTTAAATAAAAGACAAATCAACTGTAATAATAACAAATAAAAAAAAAAAAATTAATTAATGAACTTTTGAGCAGATGTTACTGATGCTACTCAGTTGTGATTTTGATCGAAAAAAAAAAAAGATTCCTATACATATTAATTATCCACAGAATTTTTGATGATCCTAATCTAAATTAAATTTAAAAAGCTCATTTGTTTATATATTGCCTAGTATTTGCGCATTTTTTAAAATTTTCACACAAACATATTCTTTTGTTGGATAAATTACAGAGAAATCATAAAAAATCAGAAAAAACGCCTACAGATTTTTCCATTTTCATTTTCTGTTTAATTATCCATTCATACCCCAGAAAAATTAAAAACGCTGAGATTTTATTATTATTTTTTTTTTTGTGACAGCCGTCACGTAAAAAGTAATTAAAAGAAAGAATGTAAAAAAAAAAAAATTAAACAGGTGGAAATGTGCAGAAAGAGATTATATGAAATGTGCAAAAGGAATGATTAAATGAAAATCCCTGTTGAGGCAAGGTCAATAATGAAACAAATAAGAATTGACAGATTTCTGTGTGCACAATGAATACTAATGAGCAACACACTAAAACTAAGCTTTGAATAATCAATAAAACCGACTGAATGTATTACGAAAATCAATATTTAAATACGAAAAATAAAGGTAAAAATTAATATTGAGACGGGTCTGGGTATCTCAATGTTTAATTAAAAGTTCCAAAAGGTTTACAACAATCAATTCACACTAGACAATATTTTCTAATAAATTATTAAAATCAACAACAAGTCTACCGCATAACTGCTAGTTTACCTTTTATTAATTAAACAAAACAAATAAAAGCCGCACAATAATTGTAAATGCAAATTGAAAATGTTAATGCAAAGTAAATAGTGAACAACAACAAAAAAAAAACAAAGTTTCCCGAAGAAACATCATCATGGCATATAAACACTAAAAACTATTATCAACACAATTTCCATCGATTCATGTTTATTTATTAACTGGCTAAAAATAAACGCAGGAAGGACATTTCTTATATTATTCACTAGAAACAAAAATTTTATAATTAATTTTAAATAAGTTTTGTTGTGTGAAACAAAATAGTATTCGATGGAATAATAAAAAAAAAGGAAAAAAAAAAAAATCGAATATAATCGATAGGATTGAGGTGGATGGAGAATTAAGTAAGAAACTATGCACAACCAGCACTCTGTATTTATTATTATGTAAATATAAATAAAATTTCGAAAAACTGGGTCATTTCAATTTAATTTATAAACAAAATAAATATACGACTATTATAAGTATATAACTTATATTATTATTTTTATTGAATTTTGATTTATTTACATTTAATAAACTGTTGACAGAGTAAATAAATTAATTTACCAACCCTTAAATTTGTAGCGTTAAGTTAGCAAAATAAACATAAATTCATTAAATTTAGATTTAGATAATTTATTTTAATTGATTTAACAAATATTAGCTGGTAATATTCTGATAATATTGAGCTAGTACAAGTGATTAAATACTCAGAAAAATGAATTTTTTTTATTTTATAATCACTGATTACTATCACTGAATCTAAAAGTAGATTGCATAGTCCTTTAATTTTTCAACATTATTCAATTTATAAATTGTTCGGAAGACTATCGATTTTCTAATTAAAAATATGCTCTCCACCCATAAAACATTAAAAGGCATTCTGCACACAACACTAATAAGAAACCGACAATATGCAACGTTTTAAACAAGTAAATATTAACAACCTGATTAATAAAACAATTTAACACAACGCTAAAAATGAAATGAAAAAGCCATTAAAAAGCTGGAATTAGAATAGAAAAAGGTGGATATTCTGAAATTTATTCATTTCATCGTCGTCTTCATCATAATCATCATCAACATCATCATAATTTTATTTTTGTAATCAAAGGGGGATAATACCGTACAAATAATGCACGGTTAACATATAAGAAATCACATGAGATTAGGTTTACAGAAGAATAATGGAATTCTCTGTATAATAAATAAGAATTTGTAAAAAAAAATGAAATAAAATGAAAAGAAAAGAAAAGAAATTGTCTACTTAACCCGTTTGTGAAGAGAAAATATATATTTTTTTTATATATTTTAAAATTAGTATTCAGTGCATGCCATTGTCTGTTGTATTCATATAATATTTTATTCTCTTTAGCTTTTAACATGAGCTTTAGTGTTGTCTTGGGCATGACAACTACCTTTTGACGCAACAGGAACGAATTGAAAATTCATTCTTAAACTTTTAATCTTTAGCAAACAAATATTTCAACAAACATCAAAACGTATTAGCGATACAAAATGTCTTTAAGTTTTTTTTTTCGGTTCACTAATTAATCAGATCAATCCTAATCATTGTAGATGATGTCAAAAAATCATAAATTATGAGTAAATAGCATCGTAAAAAAAGCTTTTAAATAACTTCTTGTCATTCGATTCAAACTCTCTTTACATTTAATTCTTTTCTCTGGTGCGAACAATGCAAATGAATAAAAGTAAATAAAAACAAAGAATAACAAAAAAAAAAAATAAATAAAATAATATATTTGTGGGCGGTGTAATGTAAAAATTTTTGCTTAATGATTTTTATTTATTATTTATTTCGCTAATGTTCGCTACTTTATGCCCCAAATATTAATGATAATGTTTATTGTTTTGCTGTTTTCATATCGATAAATTAGTTTTTATTTTTTTGTATTTTATTTCTTTATTACTTTTATTGCTTTTGTTTGGCTTTTTTTTTTTTTATTTCTTTACAAATTCCGTTAAAAGCAACCCGCAAAAGACTTATGATGGAAAAGTTGTTAAAAGAATTTTATTGAAAATTATTATTACTCGTTCGCATCATTTTAAAGAATTTCATTCCATTTGAAATGCAAAAGTTTATGCTTTTGGTAAATTTTTTATTATTCGACAAGTAACAAGTAGACTAAAAGCTCACAACATATATACTCCGTTTTCCCTTTCATTATATTTCTCAATAAAAAAAATTGTGCAGAAAAATTATGGAAAAACTCTTTAAAATAATAATTAAATTTTTTTTTTTTTTTTAATCTACTTAAAGCTAATATCCCTTAAAACCGATTAAATTTTGCGATTCTTCTACCCAGATTTTAATTTTTTTTTTTTTTTTTTACTAACTAAAGCTTGAAAAAAGGGTCTAACAACAAACAAATTACGTTTTAACGAAAAAAAAAAAAAAAACAGATAAAAGTTTCGCATTTTTATTATATGGGTATTATCGTTTTGTTTTTAATTTTGTTCTGAAAAGCAAAAATGAGTTAAGTTGACTTTAAAGTCATTTCAAAAGTGTTAAAATTTAAAGAGACAACAAAATAAATAAAATCCGTTCCATCATTAGAAATGTACATGCTTTCGTTTAAAGTACAAGTTCCACCAAAAATCACAACAGTGGACAATGCGATAAGTTTATTGACCAAATCCTCAAGTTAATTTACAAAAAATTTTTTTAGAGGCCTACTTCCATGAAAAGAACTGCTCAGTAACTAAAAACGAATATTCCTACCAATTTTCAGCAAGATCTGAATTTTTTTTTTTTTCGAGAAAATTGAAGAAAAAAAACCTGATGCCTAGCATGCATTTTTTTTTTTTAATTTCGGTGAAAAATCAAACATTTTTAAATGAGCTGAAACTTTGCAGGGATACTCTTTGGGATGTCCCTAATCGCTTTAGTTCTACGGATTTGCCCATAAAAATTTTATTTTCCGAGTTATGGCCAAAAAATGTGAATTTTACCCTTTTTTCCGCACTCAATAGCACTTGCTGCCTAAAGTTTGTTTTAGACCCCACAATATTACTTAATACTTTGATAGATAATTCATTTCTGAATACAGAAACATAAAAATATCGGCTGTGAGGTTAGATTTGAATAAATGCCTGCTAAAATACCATAACTACTACATTCAAAAGCTGTCCAGATATTAGAAAATTCTTAACTCGAGAAAAATATTTTTTAGAGGCCTACTTCCATGGAAAGAACTGCTCAGTAACTAAAAACGAATATTCCTACCAATTTTCAGCAAGATCTGAATTTTTTTTTTTTTCGAGAAAATTGAAGAAAAAAAACCTGATGCCTAGCATGCATTTTTTTTTTTTAATTTCGGTGAAAAATCAAACATTTTTAAATGAGCTGAAACTTTGCAGGGATACTCTTTGGGATGTCCCTAATCGCTTTAGTTCTACGGATTTGCCCATAAAAATTTTATTTTCCGAGTTATGGCCAAAAAATGTGAATTTAACCCTTTTTTCCGCACTCAATAGCACTTGCTGCCTAAAGTTTGTTTTAGACCCCACAATATTACTTAATACTTTGATAGATAATTCATTTCTGAATTCTGAAACATAAAAATATCGACTGTGAGGTTAGATTTAAATAAATCCCAGCTAAAATACCATAACTACTACATTCAAAAGCTGTCCATATCTTAGAAAATTCTTAACTCGAGAAAAATATTTTTTAGAGGCCTACTTCCATGGAAAGAACTGCTCAGTAACTAAAAACGAATATTCCTACCAATTTTCAGCAAGATCTGAATTTTTTATTTTTTTCGAGAAAATTGAAGAAAAAAAACCTGATGCCTAGCATGCATTTTTTTTTTTTAATTTCGGTGAAAAATCAAACATTTTTAAATGAGCTGAAACTTTGCAGGGATACTCTTTGGGATGTCCCGAATCGCTTTAGTTCTACGGATTTGCCCATAAAAATTTAATTTTCCGAGTTATGGCCAAAAAATGTGAATTTTACCATTTTTCCGGCATTCAATAGCACTTGCTGCCTAAAGTTTCTTTTAGACCCCACAATATTACTTAATACTTTGATAGATAATTCATTTCTGAATTCTGAAACATAAAAATATCGGCTGTGAGGTTAGATTTGAATAAATGCCAGCTAAAATACCATAACTACTACATTCAAAAGCTGTCCAGATATTAGAAAATTCTTAACTCGAGAAAAATATTTTTTAGAGGCCTACTTCCATGGAAAGAACTGCTCAGTAACTAAAAACGAATATTCCTACCAATTTTCAGCAAGATCTGAATTTTTTTTTTTTTCGAGAAAATTGAAGAAAAAAAACCTGATGCCTAGCATGCATTTTTTTTTTTTAATTTCGGTGAAAAATCAAACATTTTTAAATGAGCTGAAACTTTGCAGGGATACTCTTTGGGATGTCCCGAATCGCTTTAGTTCTACGGATTTGCCCATAAAAATTTTATTTTCCGAGTTATGGCCAAAAAATGTGAATTTTACCATTTTTCCGGCATTCAATAGCACTTGCTGCCTAAAGTTTCTTTTAGACCCCACAATATTACTTAATACTTTGATAGATAATTCATTTCTGAATTCTGAAACATAAAAATATCGGCTGTGAGGTTAGATTTAAATAAATCCCAGCTAAAATACCATAACTACTACATTCAAAAGCTGTCCAGATATTAGAAAATTCTTAACTCGAGAAAAATATTTTTTAGAGGCCTACTTCCATGGAAAGAACTGCTCAGTAACTAAAAACGAATATTCCTACCAATTTTCAGCAAGATCTGAATTTTTTTTTTTTTTCGAGAAAATTGAAGAAAAAAAACCTGATGCCTAGCATGCATTTTTTTTTTTTAATTTCGGTGAAAAATCAAACATTTTTAAATGAGCTGAAACTTTGCAGGGATACTCTTTGGGATGTCCCGAATCGCTTTAGTTCTACGGATTTGCCCATAAAAATTTTATTTTCCGAGTTATGGCCAAAAAATGTGAATTTTACCCTTTTTTCCGCACTCAATAGCACTTGCTGCCTAAAGTTTGTTTTAGACCCTACAATATTACTTAATACTTTGATAGATAATTCATTTCTGAATTCTGAAACATAAAAATATCGGCTGTGAGGTTAGATTTAAATAAATCCCAGCTAAAATACCATAACTACTACATTCAAAAGCTGTCCAGATATTAGAAAATTCTTAACTCGAGAAAAATATTTTTTAGAGGCCTACTTCCATGGAAAGAACTGCTCAGTAACTAAAAACGAATATTCCTACCAATTTTCAGCAAGATCTGAATTTTTTTTTTTTTTCGAGAAAATTGAAGAAAAAAAACCTGATGCCTAGCATGCATTTTTTTTTTTTAATTTCGGTGAAAAATCAAACATTTTTAAATGAGCTGAAACTTTGCAGGGATACTCTTTGGGATGACCCGAATCGCTTTAGTTCTACGGATTTGCCCATAAAAATTTTATTTTCCGAGTTATGGCCAAAAAATGTGAATTTTACCCTTTTTTCCGCACTCAGTAGCACTTGCTGCCTAAAGTTTGTTTTAGACCCCACAATATTACTTAATACTTTGATAGATAATTCATTTCTGAATACAGAAACATAAAAATATCGGCTGTGAGGTTAGATTTGAATAAATGCCAGCTAAAGTACCATAACTACTACATTCAAAAGCTGTCCAGATATTAGAAAATTCTTAACTCGAGAAAAATAGTTTTTAGAGGCCTACTTCCATGGAAAGAACTGCGCAGTAACTAAAAACGAATATTCCTACCAATTTTCAGCAAGATCTGAATTTTTTTTTTTTTTCGAGAAAATTGAAGAAAAAAAACCTGATGCCTAGCATGCATTTTTTTTTTTTAATTTCGGTGAAAAATCAAACATTTTTAAATGAGCTGAAACTTTGCAGGGATACTCTTTGGGATGTCCCTAATCGCTTTAGTTCTACGGATTTGCCCATAAAAATTTTATTTTCCGAGTTATGGCCAAAAAATGTGAATTTTACCCTTTTTTCCGCACTCAATAGCACTTGCTGCCTAAAGTTTGTTTTAGACCCCACAATATTACTTAATACTTTCATAGATAATTCATTTCTGCATTCTGAAACATAAAAATATCGCCTGTGAGGTTAGATTTAAATAAATCCCAGCTAAAATACCATAACTACTACATTCAAAAGCTGTCCAGATATTAGAAAATTCTTAACTCGAGAAAAATATTTTTTAGAGGCCTACTTCCATGGAAAGAACTGCTCAGTAACTAAAAACGAATATTCCTACCAATTTTCAGCAAGATCTGAATTTTTTTTTTTTTTCGAGAAAATTGAAGAAAAAAAACCTGATGCCTAGCATGCATTTTTTTTTTTTAATTTCGGTGAAAAATCAAACATTTTTAAATGAGCTGAAACTTTGCAGGGATACTCTTTGGGATGTCCCGAATCGCTTTAGTTCTACGGATTTGCCCATAAAAATTTTATTTTCCGAGTTATGGCCAAAAAATGTGAATTTTACCCTTTTTTCCGCACTCAGTAGCACTTGCTGCCTAAAGTTTGTTTTAGACCCCACAATATTACTTAATACTTTGATAGATAATTCATTTCTGAAATCTGAAACATAAAAATATCGGCTGTGAGGTTAGATTTGAATAAATGCCAGCTAAAATACCATAACTACTACATTCAAAAGCTGTCCAGATATTAGAAAATTCTTAACTCGAGAAAAATATTTTTTAGAGGCCTACTTCCATGGAAAGAACTGCTCAGTAACTAAAAACGAATATTCCTACCAATTTTCAGCAAGATCTGAATTTTTTTTTTTTTCGAGAAAATTGAAGAAAAAAAACCTGATGCCTAGCATGCATTTTTTTTTTTTAATTTCGGTGAAAAATCAAACATTTTTAAATGAGCTGAAACTTTGCAGGGATACTCTTTGGGATGTCCTGAATCGCTTTTGTTCTACGGATTTGCCCATAAAAATTTTATTTTCCGAGTTATGGCCAAAAAATGTGAATTTTACCCTTTTTTCCGCACTCAATAGCACTTGCTGCCTAAAGTTTGTTTTAGACCCCACAATATTACTTAATACTTTGATAGATAATTCATTTCTGAATTCTGAAACATAAAAATATCGACTGTGAGGTTAGATTTAAATAAATCCCAGCTAAAATACCATAACTACTACATTCAAAAGCTGTCCATATCTTAGAAAATTCTTAACTCGAGAAAAATATTTTTTAGAGGCCTACTTCCATGGAAAGAACTGCTCAGTAACTAAAAACGAATATTCCTACCAATTTTCAGCAAGATCTGAATTTTTTATTTTTTTCGAGAAAATTGAAGAAAAAAAACCTGATGCCTAGCATGCATTTTTTTTTTTTAATTTCGGTGAAAAATCAAACATTTTTAAATGAGCTGAAACTTTGCAGGGATACTCTTTGGGATGTCCCGAATCGCTTTAGTTCTACGGATTTGCCCATAAAAATTTTATTTTCCGAGTTATGGCCAAAAAATGTGAATTTTACCATTTTTCCGGCATTCAATAGCACTTGCTGCCTAAAGTTTCTTTTAGACCCTACAATATTACTTAATACTTTGATAGATAATTCATTTCTGAATTCTGAAACATAAAAATATCGACTGTGAGGTTAGATTTAAATAAATCCCAGCTAAAATACCATAACTACTACATTCAAAAGCTGTCCAGATATTAGAAAATTCTTAACTCGAGAAAAATATTTTTTAGAGGCCTACTTCCATGGAAAGAACTGCTCAGTAACTAAAAACGAATATTCCTACCAATTTTCAGCAAGATCTGAATTTTTTTTTTTTTTCGAGAAAATTGAAGAAAAAAAACCTGATGCCTAGCATGCATTTTTTTTTTTAATTTCGGTGAAAAATCAAACATTTTTAAATGAGCTGAAACTTTGCAGGGATACTCTTTGGGATGTCCCGAATCGCTTTAGTTCTACGGATTTGCCCATAAAAATTTTATTTTCCGAGTTATGGTCAAAAAATGTGAATTTTACCCTTTTTTCCGCACTCAATAGCACTTGCTGCCTAAAGTTTGTTTTAGACCCCACAATATTACTTAATACTTTGATAGATAATTCATTTCTGAATTCTGAAACATAAAAATATCGGCTGTGAGGTTAGATTTGAATAAATGCCAGCTAAAATACCATAACTACTACATTCAAAAGCTGTCCAGATATTAGAAAATTCTTAACTCGAGAAAAATATTTTTTAGAGGCCTACTTCCATGGAAAGAACTGCTCAGTAACTAAAAACGAATATTCCTACCAATTTTCAGCAAGATCTGAATTTTTTTTTTTTTCGAGAAAATTGAAGAAAAAAAACCTGATGCCTAGCATGCATTTTTTTTTTTTAATTTCGGTGAAAAATCAAACATTTTTAAATGAGCTGAAACTTTGCAGGGATACTCTTTGGGATGTTCCGAATCGCTTTAGTTCTACGGATTTGCCCATAAAAATTTTATTTTCCGAGTTATGGCCAAAAAATGTGAATTTTACCCTTTTTTCCGCAC
This sequence comes from Ptychoptera albimana, assembly GCA_961205885.1. Classification (NCBI taxonomy): domain Eukaryota; kingdom Metazoa; phylum Arthropoda; class Insecta; order Diptera; family Ptychopteridae; genus Ptychoptera; species Ptychoptera albimana. The sequence continues at coordinate 31,589,969 of OY540804.1, read as the reverse complement.
TCAATAGCACTTGCTGCCTAAAGTTTGTTTTAGACCCTACAATATTACTTAATACTTTGATAGATAATTCATTTCTGAATTCTGAAACATAAAAATATCGGCTGTGAGGTTAGATTTAAATAAATCCCAGCTAAAATACCATAACTACTACATTCAAAAGCTGTCCAGATATTAGAAAATTCTTAACTCGAGAAAAATATTTTTTAGAGGCCTACTTCCATGGAAAGAACTGCTCAGTAACTAAAAACGAATATTCCTACCAATTTTCAGCAAGATCTGAATTTTTTTTTTTTTTCGAGAAAATTGAAGAAAAAAAACCTGATGCCTAGCATGCATTTTTTTTTTTTAATTTCGGTGAAAAATCAAACATTTTTAAATGAGCTGAAACTTTGCAGGGATACTCTTTGGGATGACCCGAATCGCTTTAGTTCTACGGATTTGCCCATAAAAATTTTATTTTCCGAGTTATGGCCAAAAAATGTGAATTTTACCCTTTTTTCCGCACTCAGTAGCACTTGCTGCCTAAAGTTTGTTTTAGACCCCACAATATTACTTAATACTTTGATAGATAATTCATTTCTGAATACAGAAACATAAAAATATCGGCTGTGAGGTTAGATTTGAATAAATGCCAGCTAAAGTACCATAACTACTACATTCAAAAGCTGTCCAGATATTAGAAAATTCTTAACTCGAGAAAAATAGTTTTTAGAGGCCTACTTTCATGGAAAGAACTGCGCAGTAACTAAAAACGAATATTCCTACCAATTTTCAGCAAGATCTGAATTTTTTTTTTTTTTCGAGAAAATTGAAGAAAAAAAACCTGATGCCTAGCATGCATTTTTTTTTTTTAATTTCGGTGAAAAATCAAACATTTTTAAATGAGCTGAAACTTTGCAGGGATACTCTTTGGGATGTCCCGAATCGCTTTAGTTCTACGGATTTGCCCATAAAAATTTTATTTTCCGAGTTATGGCCAAAAAATGTGAATTTTACCCTTTTTTCCGCACTCAATAGCACTTGCTGCCTAAAGTTTGTTTTAGACCCCACAATATTACTTAATACTTTCATAGATAATTCATTTCTGCATTCTGAAACATAAAAATATCGCCTGTGAGGTTAGATTTAAATAAATCCCAGCTAAAATACCATAACTACTACATTAAAAAGCTGTCCAGATCTTAGAAAATTCTTAACTCGAGAAAAATATTTTTTAGAGGCCTACTTCCATGGAAAGAACTGCTCAGTAACTAAAAACGAATATTCCTACCAATTTTCAGCAAGATCTGATTTTTTTTTTTTCGAGAAAATGGAAGAAAAAAAACCTGATGCCTAGCATGCATTTTTTATTTTTAATTTCGGTGAAAAATCAAACATTTTTAAATGAGCTGAAACTTTGCAGGGATACTCTTTGGGATGTCCTGAATCGCTTTTGTTCTACGGATTTGCCCAAAAAAATTTATTTTCCGAGTTATGGCCAAAAAATGTGAATTTTACCCTTTTTTCCGCACTCAGTAGCACTTGCTGCCTAAAGTTTCTTTTAGACCCCACAATATTACTTAATACTTTGATAGATAATTCATTTCTGAATTCTGAAACATAAAAATATCGGCTGTGAGGTTAGATTTGAATAAATGCCAGCTAAAATACCATAACTACTACATTCAAAAGCTGTCCAGATATTAGAAAATTCTTAACTCGAGAAAAATATTTTTTAGAGGCCTACTTCCATGGAAAGAACTGCTCAGTAACTAAAAACGAATATTCCTACCAATTTTCAGCAAGATCTGAATTTTTTTTTTTTTTCGAGAAAATTGAAGAAAAAAAACCTGATGCCTAGCATGCATTTTTTTTTTTAATTTCGGTGAAAAATCAAACATTTTTAAATGAGCTGAAACTTTGCAGGGATACTCTTTGGGATGTCCCGAATCGCTTTAGTTCTACGGATTTGCCCATAAAAATTTTATTTACCTAGTTATGGCCAAAAAATGTGAATTTTACCCTTTTTTCCGCACTCAATAGCACTTGCTGCCTAAAGTTTGTTTTAGACCCCACAATATTACTTAATACTTTGATAGATAATTCATTTCTGAATTCTGAAACATAAAAATATCGACTGTGAGGTTAGATTTAAATAAATCCCAGCTAAAATACCATAACTACTACATTCAAAAGCTGTCCAGATATTAGAAAATTCTTAACTCGAGAAAAATATTTTTTAGAGGCCTACTTCCATGGAAAGAACTGCTCAGTAACTAAAAACGAATATTCCTACCAATTTTCAGCAAGATCTGAATTTTTTTTTTTTTCGAGAAAATTGAAGAAAAAAAACCTGATGCCTAGCATGCATTTTTTTTTTTTAATTTCGGTGAAAAATCAAACATTTTTAAATGAGCTGAAACTTTGCAGGGATACTCTTTGGGATGTTCCGAATCGCTTTAGTTCTACGGATTTGCCCATAAAAATTTTATTTTCCGAGTTATGGCCAAAAAATGTGAATTTTACCCTTTTTTCCGCACTCAATAGCACTTGCTGCCTAAAGTTTGTTTTAGACCCTACAATATTACTTAATACTTTGATAGATAATTCATTTCTGAATTCTGAAACATAAAAATATCGGCTGTGAGGTTAGATTTAAATAAATCCCAGCTAAAATACCATAACTACTACATTCAAAAGCTGTCCAGATATTAGAAAATTCTTAACTCGAGAAAAATATTTTTTAGAGGCCTACTTCCATGGAAAGAACTGCTCAGTAACTAAAAACGAATATTCCTACCAATTTTCAGCAAGATCTGAATTTTTTTTTTTTTTCGAGAAAATTGAAGAAAAAAAACCTGATGCCTAGCATGCATTTTTTTTTTTTAATTTCGGTGAAAAATCAAACATTTTTAAATGAGCTGAAACTTTGCAGGGATACTCTTTGGGATGACCCGAATCGCTTTAGTTCTACGGATTTGCCCATAAAAATTTTATTTTCCGAGTTATGGCCAAAAAATGTGAATTTTACCCTTTTTTCCGCACTCAGTAGCACTTGCTGCCTAAAGTTTGTTTTAGACCCCACAATATTACTTAATACTTTGATAGATAATTCATTTCTGAATACAGAAACATAAAAATATCGGCTGTGAGGTTAGATTTGAATAAATGCCAGCTAAAGTACCATAACTACTACATTCAAAAGCTGTCCAGATATTAGAAAATTCTTAACTCGAGAAAAATAGTTTTTAGAGGCCTACTTTCATGGAAAGAACTGCGCAGTAACTAAAAACGAATATTCCTACCAATTTTCAGCAAGATCTGAATTTTTTTTTTTTTTCGAGAAAATTGAAGAAAAAAAACCTGATGCCTAGCATGCATTTTTTTTTTTTAATTTCGGTGAAAAATCAAACATTTTTAAATGAGCTGAAACTTTGCAGGGATACTCTTTGGGATGTTCCGAATCGCTTTAGTTCTACGGATTTGCCCATAAAAATTTTATTTTCCGAGTTATGGCCAAAAAATGTGAATTTTACCCTTTTTTCCGCACTCAATAGCACTTGCTGCCTAAAGTTTGTTTTAGACCCTACAATATTACTTAATACTTTCATAGATAATTCATTTCTGCATTCTGAAACATAAAAATATCGCCTGTGAGGTTAGATTTAAATAAATCCCAGCTAAAATACCATAACTACTACATTAAAAAGCTGTCCAGATCTTAGAAAATTCTTAACTCGAGAAAAATATTTTTTAGAGGCCTACTTCCATGGAAAGAACTGCTCAGTAACTAAAAACGAATATTCCTACCAATTTTCAGCAAGATCTGATTTTTTTTTTTTCGAGAAAATGGAAGAAAAAAAACCTGATGCCTAGCATGCATTTTTTATTTTTAATTTCGGTGAAAAATCAAACATTTTTAAATGAGCTGAAACTTTGCAGGGATACTCTTTGGGATGTCCTGAATCGCTTTTGTTCTACGGATTTGCCCATAAAAATTTTATTTTCCGAGTTATGGCCAAAAAATGTGAATTTTACCCTTTTTTCCGCACTCAGTAGCACTTGCTGCCTAAAGTTTCTTTTAGACCCCACAATATTACTTAATACTTTGATAGATAAATCATTTCTGAATTCTGAAACATAAAAATATCGACTGTGAGGTTAGATTTAAATAAATCCCAGCTAAAATACCATAACTACTACATTCAAAAGCTGTCCAGATATTAGAAAATTCTTAACTCGAGAAAAATATTTTTTAGAGGCCTACTTCCATGGAAAGAACTGCTCAGTAACTAAAAACGAATATTCCTACCAATTTTCAGCAAGATCTGAATTTTTTTTTTTTTTCGAGAAAATTGAAGAAAAAAAACCTGATGCCTAGCATGCATTTTTTTTTTTAATTTCGGTGAAAAATCAAACATTTTTAAATGAGCTGAAACTTTGCAGGGATACTCTTTGGGATGTCCCGAATCGCTTTAGTTCTACGGATTTGCCCATAAAAATTTTATTTACCTAGTTATGGCCAAAAAATGTGAATTTTACCCTTTTTTCCGCACTCAATAGCACTTGCTGCCTAAAGTTTGTTTTAGACCCCACAATATTACTTAATACTTTGATAGATAATTCATTTCTGAATTCTGAAACATAAAAATATCGGCTGTGAGGTTAGATTTGAATAAATCCCAGCTAAAATACCATAACTACTACATTCAAAAGCTGTCCAGATATTAGAAAATTCTTAACTCGAGAAAAATATTTTTTAGAGGCCTACTTCCATGGAAAGAACTGCTCAGTAACTAAAAACGAATATTCCTACCAATTTTCAGCAAGATCTGAATTTTTTTTTTTTTTCGAGAAAATTGAAGAAAAAAAACCTGATGCCTAGCATGCATTTTTTTTTTTTAATTTCGGTGAAAAATCAAACATTTTTAAATGAGCTGAAACTTTGCAGGGATACTCTTTGGGATGACCCGAATCGCTTTAGTTCTACGGATTTGCCCATAAAAATTTTATTTTCCGAGTTATGGCCAAAAAATGTGAATTTTACCCTTTTTTCCGCACTCAATAGCACTTGCTGCCTAAAGTTTGTTTTAGACCCCACAATATTACTTAATACTTTGATAGATAATTCATTTCTGAATTCTGAAACATAAAAATATCGACTGTGAGGTTAGATTTAAATAAATCCCAGCTAAAATACCATAACTACTACATTCAAAAGCTGTCCAGATATTAGAAAATTCTTAACTCGAGAAAAATATTTTTTAGAGGCCTACTTCCATGGAAAGAACTGCTCAGTAACTAAAAACGAATATTCCTACCAATTTTCAGCAAGATCTGAATTTTTTTTTTTTTCGAGAAAATTGAAGAAAAAAAACCTGATGCCTAGCATGCATTTTTTTTTTTTAATTTCGGTGAAAAATCAAACATTTTTAAATGAGCTGAAACTTTGCAGGGATACTCTTTGGGATGTTCCGAATCGCTTTAGTTCTACGGATTTGCCCATAAAAATTTTATTTTCCGAGTTATGGCCAAAAAATGTGAATTTTACCCTTTTTTCCGCACTCAGTAGCACTTGCTGCCTAAAGTTTGTTTTAGACCCCACAATATTACTTAATACTTTGATAGATAATTCATTTCTGAAATCTGAAACATAAAAATATCGGCTGTGAGGTTAGATTTGAATAAATCCCAGCTAAAATACCATAACTACTACATTCAAAAGCTGTCCAGATATTAGAAAATTCTTAACTCGAGAAAAATATTTTTTAGAGGCCTACTTCCATGGAAAGAACTGCTCAGTAACTAAAAACGAATATTCCTACCAATTTTCAGCAAGATCTGAATTTTTTTTTTTTTTCGAGAAAATTGAAGAAAAAAAACCTGATGCCTAGCATGCATTTTTTTTTTTTAATTTCGGTGAAAAATCAAACATTTTTAAATGAGCTGAAACTTTGCAGGGATACTCTTTGGGATGACCCGAATCGCTTTAGTTCTACGGATTTGCCCATAAAAATTTTATTTTCCGAGTTATGGCCAAAAAATGTGAATTTTACCCTTTTTTCCGCACTCAATAGCACTTGCTGCCTAAAGTTTGTTTTAGACCCCACAATATTACTTAATACTTTGATAGATAATTCATTTCTGAATTCTGAAACATAAAAATATCGACTGTGAGGTTAGATTTAAATAAATCCCAGCTAAAATACCATAACTACTACATTCAAAAGCTGTCCAGATATTAGAAAATTCTTAACTCGAGAAAAATATTTTTTAGAGGCCTACTTCCATGGAAAGAACTGCTCAGTAACTAAAAACGAATATTCCTACCAATTTTCAGCAAGATCTGAATTTTTTTTTTTTTCGAGAAAATTGAAGAAAAAAAACCTGATGCCTAGCATGCATTTTTTTTTTTTAATTTCGGTGAAAAATCAAACATTTTTAAATGAGCTGAAACTTTGCAGGGATACTCTTTGGGATGTTCCGAATCGCTTTAGTTCTACGGATTTGCCCATAAAAATTTTATTTTCCGAGTTATGGCCAAAAAATGTGAATTTTACCCTTTTTTCCGCACTCAGTAGCACTTGCTGCCTAAAGTTTGTTTTAGACCCCACAATATTACTTAATACTTTGATAGATAATTCATTTCTGAAATCTGAAACATAAAAATATCGGCTGTGAGGTTAGATTTGAATAAATCCCAGCTAAAATACCATAACTACTACATTCAAAAGCTGTCCAGATATTAGAAAATTCTTAACTCGAGAAAAATATTTTTTAGAGGCCTACTTCCATGGAAAGAACTGCTCAGTAACTAAAAACGAATATTCCTACCAATTTTAAGCAAGATCTGATTTTTTTTTTTTTTCGAGAAAATTGAAGAAAAAAAACCTGATGTCCCGAATAGCTTTAGGTCTACGGGTTTTGCTGAAAAAAAATTATTTCTCTTTATAATAAAATAACTCGAAAAATAATTTTATTTTTTAGTCATACAACAAAAGTGATTTTGAGCACGCAGCCTTTCTTCAATGCTGCGCAATTTAATTATGATTATTGGGAAAATTGAAATTATATTATTCTTTATAGAAAGGTTTTCACAATATCTTTACAAATCGTTTAAGCTAAAACCCATAAAAATTTATAAAAAAAATGTTGTTATATAGAAAAAACACAAATAATTTGTGTTATGTCATTTTAGCATACTATTACCTATCTATGTACTGTTTGTTACTGTTTATTGTAGTACATAACGGTCATTGTTATAAGGAACAACAAACAAACAATAAATATTTGTTGATGCAATGACTAGGCACTAAACGCTTAAATAATGTGCTTTGATAAAAGAAGAAAAAAAAAAACCACCGCTGTGTTACTTTTCAATATTTCTCTATCAAAAATTTTTTGTTTAATCGGAATTACAGACACATAAAAGCAAATGATTTTGCAGTTTTCACTTTTTTTTTATTTTTTATTACATTATTTCTAAAAATTTTGATTAAAAAAAGATCAGCTGAAAATTTAATAAGCAAAAAAAAAATAACCTAGAAAAACAATGAGCCACCCAATTAACCATATTCGTTTATATTTGAAACAATTCGCTTATTTTTAACGTTCGTAAAGGTAAACATTCGCCAGCATATAAATAATTTAAATTAGAAGGGAACTAACTAACAAAAAATATAAAACAATAAAACATCGATAATTTGCTTTAGGCTTAATTTTTGTTTATTTTTTAAATGCGGTTTTCAATAGAATTGCTTTGTTTTTTCAATGTTTTTTCGGTGTTTCGCTGAATTTCATTGTTGTTTTGTATATAAGGAGGGGGCGAACTGCGACATTCAATTTTCCAACACGGAAATTAATTTGTCATCACAAAAAAAAAAAAAAATTCATCAACAGCAATCATTTTGGAGGAAATTTTAGGTAACAGGGAAAAGAAATTTCCATTATTTTGGCTTTAACTAGAAAATTGTGTGCGATTCAATTCAATGTGCGATGTGAGTGTATGTGAGTATGCATGTATAAATAGTGGGTAGCGAAATGGAAAAATCATTAGTTCATCGTGTGCAAAATGTATAAATAGGAAATGAAACAGGGTCGTGACCTGCGCTAAATTTATCACCTCGTTAATTTACAAGACATGATCATCATATTTTCGCTTTTCTTTTCCTACCCTTTTTTTTCTATAATTAAAAATTATTGGGAGCTTTTTTTTTTAACAATTTTTTTTATATAAAATTTTGATTATGAAAAATTTACAACACGTTTTCCAGGTACATTTTAAGATTTATAGCGCAAATGGTTAAATTTTAACCGAAACAAAATGATTTTGGTGATTGCTGTCGGTTTGCTATGATGGAAGCGTTGGCATTATTCACTTTGCATATAAATTTCGATAAACATGTGCTACCTGCTGACGGTCAGTATTGCGTTGAACAGTAACCGAATACAATAAACTCCGTTTACCATAAATTGTGGACGAAGGAAACGAAATAAACCAGAGAATGACTTAGAATTTACTAGAAAAATTGTTGCTACGATGGTTGACACTGTAGCAATAAAACCACCAGATAAAATTTATTTCGTTTAATTATTTTGAAAGTTATTGCTTTAGTAAAATTAATTAAAAAAAAAAAATATTATACGATGCGTTATCATTAAAACGGTTTTGTAATAAAATGATTTAATTTTTATATTTTATGACTTTTTAATAATTATTATTTACTTTAATATAAAAAATTGTACAAAGCCAATGACCATCAGGGATATAAAAATAGGAACAGGTCGGTGTGGATGAATGTAATTAAACACCAGTTGAAACAGTAAAATAATTAAATGAGAAAGATAAAAAAAAAAAAAAAGAAAAGAAAAACCACAGTGAAGCACATAGAGCAACATAACGACTGTTAAGTGGGGTCATTTCCGTTCTTTGTTTTTTTTTTCTTTAAATAAATTACGAAACCATCAGGTGAATTAATATTTTTGGTTCCCTATGCCTAATATTTTAATCAAACAATGCTTTCTTTTTTTTAATTATAATAAAAATATTAAAAAAGCAATTTTTATGCAATTTTATTCAAAAGAAAAAAGAGAAAAACAGAAAAAGTAAACGGAAGGCAATAAACGTTTGTTAAGTGTGCTGTTGTTGTTACTATTCACCCGGTTATGCAACAAGGCGAGTTATTCCTTTATTAAAATAAAACCCACAACATCCACTAATTACTTTAATGCATGGTAATATTTTTTCGCCAAGGTAATAAATTATAAAATAAAATAAAACGAAGAAAATTGTTTTTTTTAAATCTATTAAAATGCTTTAACAAAGTATTTCGTACAAAATGTATGCATAGAAAGCTTAAAGTTTGAATTGTTTTTCGAAGCAAAAATTTCTTTGGTTATAATTAATTAATTTGTTTGCAAAAAACTTTTTTAATTAATAAATCATTGAGCTTTTTCTCTTTATTCGGTTAAATGATAAGAAAAGAATTCAGTTGGTTAATTAATATAAACAATGAATATGAAAGTTTTATTAAATGACTGAATTGGAAGTGACCAAGAACCATTTATTATTTATATCAAGAATATTTATTCGCTTAGCGGTTGCCAAAGTTTTGGTTAAAGAAGCTTATTGGCTACTAATCATCGGTTTATTCGGGTTTTGCTAATGTCAAGACTCAAGATAAATGTTTTTCTGTTAATCTATTACTGGTTATGTGATTGCAGAATTTAAGGTTAGTTTTCTGCTTTAAAACTGTGTGGTCATCATTTTAAAATCAATTTTCTTAGAGCATCAGACATAAATGCAAATCTGTTCTTCAAAGTTTTAATATCCAAAGAAACATTTCGATTTATTAATTAAGTAAGAATTGGCTCAATTGTTGATTTTGATGCCCTGCACAGATTGCTTTTGGGGGTAATAATTCGTTTTTATGATATTTTAGGTCGAAACTTAATAATCACCGAAATTCTTTGAAACCGCTGCACAAAACCCAAATATTTTATAGTTTTATTAAGTGTTTTGATTATAATAATAATAATAATAATCATAATATTCATAATAAACCATTAAACACATTTCTACCCTTTTTTGCCATGTTTATTTATGTTTTAAGATTGGGGTTTGGCAGTTCAAAAATATTTTAAGTTATAAATTTGAACCGAAATTAATACTCAAAAAAAAAAAAACGAAAATAAATTTATTTTAATCTAGCAGCAATGAGTCATTAATCAAAATGAGAAACGAAACATTCCAGTGTATTTCTCAATGATGATTTTACTAAAAAATTTCTCCTCTTTCATCATTGGATTAAGATTAGAATGCCAGCTATTGTTCTTCATATATTTATATAATGAATTGATGATTTTTTAATGAACCAAATTGAAAGTTTAATGATCAATAAAAAGCATAAAGAATTAATTAAAGGAACTTTCTAAAAGAGTACTGTGCACGAAGAAAAAATTTCACCCCATCGTTTTTGCATTCTCTAATTAAATGGTCACCAATTATGTGAATTTTACTTTCCTACTTCTAGTATCTAGATTATAGGAACATGTGATAAATGAATAAATAAAAGTAAAGAGAAATTTTTTATTCTTTTTATTTTGGTAACATAATGTTGCTGTAATTTCCCATCTACTTTAATTCTAGCCAATTAAATCACGAACTAAGTAACGCTATATACAACACTTTTAGGGTATTTTCCTTAAATATAATTATTCTTAATAAAAGCAGCAGCAGCAGCAGCAACAAAAAGAAAACGAAAAAAGAAAAACATCAACCGTTTAAGAAAATGCCATTTGCAGCTTTTTTTTTTTTTCTTCCCCATTTTACTAATTTCAACGTTTCGAACCGTTTTCCTTAAATTTTCTTATGAAAAATTGCTAAAACATAAGTTAGCTTAATGCATTTAATGCTTTTTATGTTTTTTTTTTTTTTTTGTTTACTTTGATAAATTTATTTGTAGCGTTAATTTACCGGAAGGATGACCTAAATACAATTTTTTTTTCTTTTTCCCTTATTAAAGCTTTGAAATATAATTTTTGTTTATCTAATTAAGTAAAACATATTTGTGCTACATTAGAAGATTAATAGAAGTTTTTTTGGTTAGAATATTTACAGAAAATTTGTTTGCGATTGCTTAAGCAAATTTATTCATTGTTATATTTTTCATTTTGCTAAGTACGACATGTTAAGCAACAGCAACAGAAACTCATGTTATATTTAGTTAGTGAATCGATAAGAAAAGTCATGTTCATTCAAATTCTGAGGGATACCCAAAAGAAAGAACCACCCCAAAATGCAACAACTTTATACCATCAAAAACAATCAAATAAATTACTTGCAACAGGCAAGCAATAAAATAAACAAATATGAAAGTACATAAGGTACATAATTTATTAAATTTTTAATAACAACCGAAAAAAAAAAATAAAAAACTAAAACAAATAAACATTTACCATATTTTAAATTATGTAATAAAAAAAAAATTCACCTTTATGTATTTTTTCGTTTTTAATGTTTCTACTGAAAAAAGACCAAAAAAATAAAAATAAAAAGCTCTTCGTCTTCTTATTACTTGAGTTATGCAAAGGGACATTTCCGTTGGTTTTTTTGTTTTTTTACATTTAAATTATTACACCCCATACGTAATACACCAATTTCCATAATAATCATAATACATAAATATGTTTTTATGCCATTTATGTTGTAAATAAATAAAAAAAAAAAAAAAGTAAGTAAGTAAAGTGAGCGAAAGTTTATTCTTTATTACAAAAGTCTAGTCTTTTTTTTTTTCGGTTTAAAAAAAATGTAAATACGACCAGAAAATAATAAACGTCTAGCCATAATATTGAGTTAAGGATAAAAAATATTTAAGGTAAATAAAACATTGTGTTAACGAAAGCTTTTTGATCGAAATTCTTTCTCGTGTTTCACAGTACAAAAAAAAAATCCCTTACACCTTTGATTATTAATTGAATAAAATTATCTTTAATTAAAATTTCATAATTAATAATAAAACGTGTTAGTAGTAGCTACAAACAAACTATTTTAATTTTTCACTCTTTTTTGCTTTATTATTATTTGTCTACGTTGAGACGACTGTGAATGAATGCTTTTAACATAAAATACATTTTTTTTTTATGATTTTTATGATTTCTAGTCATTGAAAAAATATTTCATTATGCTGTATTAATTATTTATAGTAATAATAATAATAATAATCATAAAATACGTAACGTAAAAAACTATGTCAGAAGACAATGATAAAAAAAAAATGATTACAACTAGCAGCAAAAGTATATTTTTACCATATAAGCTTTTGTTTTAGAAATTCAATGGAATGAAAAACTTTAAAGCTGAACATGTTTGTTGTATTATGTTGACTATACGAATGAATATGGAAATTTATATTCAACACTCACAACAGAATTATTAAATACTTTTGCTTTTTGTGTGTGTTTGGATTTATGTTAAATTAAATGAGATACTTGTAAAGTATTCATTTGCTTAACATAATCTAATGAAATTACACAGGAGTTCTCTAACTTTCCATTGTTGAACACCAGAAGAAGTAGAAGTAGAAGTAGAAGTAAAACCTTTCCATGCAATTTAAATGGATAACCACAAAAATAAGAAAGTTCATAAGTGACAAAAAAAAAAAAAAAACAAAAAAAACTTAACGCTTGCGAAACACTGACATTTTATGACTAAAGATTTAAAATTTTAAACAAACATTAGCATAGCATAGAAAAGTCTATAAAATTAATCTTTCCTTGTTATAAAGTAATTTCCTCGAAGACTAACAAAAATAATTAAAGAACACATTCACATTCTGAATGACTCTGTTGTTTGTGTTGTGTGATATGAAATTAATTTGTGTGTAATTAAAATGTTAAATATAATTAGAGAAAAGTGACGAAAAAATGTCATCAACCAATTAAGCAATCGAGCATTTGCTTCCATTGCCTCCAAATACATTTTAATGATTATTTTCACTTAGCTTCTAATTATTATTTATGTGCGTTAAAAATAAAAATAGTCGATGCGGACATTAAGTTACTAAAAGAAAAGTTTTTCATTATACGGTAATAAAATATGCGAAAGATTTACGCGTCGTTCGTGGTCGACGGTGTCACAGGGAACATTTAGTGTGAGTTTTGTTGAATTTTTTAGCCAATATTAAGCGTGACCGATTGTCATTACTCAGTTTTTTGTGTAATTTATATAATTTTGCTGTTTCTTTTGTTTATTAATATTAATGATGTACGAGGCTGTTATAATTGTTGTTCATTCTCTGTCGGTCGATGCCACTTTATTCTCTGTCTTTTGCCGATTTTGTTTAGTAATTTTATTCAATTCAACTTGACCACCTATCGTTATTGTTAATCAAACACAGTTGGACGTTTATTGCACTGTTTTTTTCTTTCTTATTTTGCATAACTATAAATTGGTGGTTGATATGCAGCTGTGTCTATAACCGATTAGTGAATCAAAGACCGATTGATTTAAAGCACGATTAAACTCATTTTATAGTTAATTGTCTAATTCAGAGAATTAAAAAATAAAACACAGGCGTCCAGTTTTTAAAGTACAATAAATCAAATTATAGCATAAAAGTTAATAAAGTAGAATTATGAATGGTTTCACCCTCCCGCCTGCCTTTGTGCCCTTTTTTATTTTTTTTGCTATTATTTTTTTAATCATAATAAATTTTTCTTTTTTGTTTTATTATATTTATGTTCAAAAATTTAGTTCATAACAATAATAATAATAATAAAAATAAAAATATAATTTTATATACATAAAAATATGTCATTGTGTTATTGCTGAAGCTTTTCTTTAGTCACTTCATTTCTTTATGAATAATTTTTATTTGTGATTAGGGGTGTGTTGACGCGGTCGAAACATTTATTTTATTTATTTATGAGAGAAACAGAGAGTGGTAACAGCAACGAAAAACAAAAAAAAAAAAACCTTTAGGGTGTATTCGGTTATTATTATATTTTGCTGAGAGAAATAATCATTATTCTTCAGCATCATCTACTTGTTTGTTGTGTCGTCTTGTGCTTTTTTTTTTTTTTTATTATTATTATTATTATTATAAAATTTTATTACAACTTTCATTTTTTTTTTTTTTTGTTGTTGCGCTTTTATTCATTTGTTTGACAAACCTAGCAATGAAATATTTTCTTTATTTATTTATTTATATTTGCTGTCCACATGTCAACACTGTTTTATCACTTTTATCTTTAATTTTTCCTCTTTTTTTAATATCATCATAATTTTAAATCGTTTCTTCTGCTTCCTTTTGTCGGTTTTTTCATCTCGATATTATTATAATTTTTGATGGGGAATAAAATTCACATTTAAACCGCAAACGATAACAGAATTTTTTGTTTTAACACAACGAAAGTTATTAACTTTTTTTCTAAAATATTTTATTACATTTTAATTCAATTATTATGTTATTCTGGTTTTTTTTATTATAATAAATGGGGGCACAAAGCAAAATGATTTTTTTTTTCTCTCTGCTGCAGCTTTTTATTGTCAGTTTATCTGGGCCTTGAATTTAGAAAGATAGTTTAATCGTGTTGATAACCTAAATATTATATTTGGTTATAATTTAAATTGGGGATGACTGACTGTTTAATTTAGTTTAGGAAAACAGCAAAAAAAAGCTGTAAAAACTATGAACGATGCTTGTTGGTTTTAATGCAAAGGATTTTCCATAAAATTCTATTATCTAATCATCTGAAAATGATAAGCCAATCATTTATTTGTAAAACTATAAGAGCGAGATTAATTTATGCAAACACGCAAACATCTGGTTTAAGTGTTTTACAAATATTATTAAAATAATTATTGCAGAAACCAAGTGTTATTGAACAAATGAACAAAACGAAAAGTTATTGAAAAAAAAAAACTTCAAAATGAACAGTGAAAATGCTGTTGAACAATTTATATTTGATAAATAAAAAGTGAAATAATAACGAAATTAGCATTTTTGTTGAATAACAAATTTTAATCCGTATTAATTTATTTAAATCAATGCACATGAGAAATTAATAATTTTATTATTAGGAAACAAAACATAAAAAGTCGGTAACAAAGCTTATCCGATTTTATTATTTGTTTTTTTTTGCTTTATTTTTAATACAAAACAAAAACTAAATAATAATCGCTGACCACAAAAAGACTATGCGTTATGCTAACAAATTTTTTAATTTTATGTAATTGATGTTAAAATTTACAAAAAAGCTTCCAATTTAATTTAATAAATGTTAATCCATCAATTCCGATTTTATTCCAACAGTTATTTTTGTTACCTTTTTTATTTCTTTTAATTGTAATACAAAAAGGTAATATAAATTTTGCTGACTAACTACCACAGCAGTTTTAAACTGTTTTCTCTATTTTCTCTATTTTTTTTTTGTGTATATGCAATGGAATTTTTTATTTATGTTTGAGAATAAACATTTCACTATAGCTGTATTTAAATCGTTTGAAAACTACTGCAAACATTGATAAAAGTTTTTTTTTTACCGAGATTTACACCTTAATAAGCTTTTATCTAGCTTGGAGCACAACAAAAATATAAATTATCTTAAACGGTGATGATCAATTATTTGTGTTGAGGAAAATATTTCATTTTTACGGAAACATAATGCGTATTTTTGTAATAAATTCATTAGAAATGAGATCACATTCCATGATTAAACTTGATTTACCATTTAGTCATTAATAAAAAGGTTATTTTTAATGCAAAATATTTATCAATATTCTCCAGCTGTGTCCTATTACAAACAAATTATTATTATTATCATCATTATTATCACTTTATATTACGATATAGTAAATCAATAATAATAATAATAATAATATTTTAGCACAAATATCAGTTGTATGAATGAATGAATGAATGAATCACAAATAAAACGAGACGAATTTCACGTTAAACTTTTAATTAAATCGATAAATATATAAACGAAGGTTTTTTTGTTATATTTTCTGGTTTTCTGATTACATAATCAGATTAAAAATTATGAAAAGAAATTATTTTGTTTATTTGAAGAACAAGATTTATCGGACTTTCTGTGCTAGAAAAATATTTTGTTTGCTTTTTGCTATTTACTTTTTTAATAGAGTCAACAGTGTACAGTGAAACCTCAATCGCTACGGATATGAGGTGAGAATTTTCGTTTCATTTATAATGATGTCAAAAGTTACATAATGTATCCATTCACATGTAAACCGAATTGTTAAATTATAGCCGCATATAAACTGATCACAACAACTTTGTTGCACAATTTATTATTCTATCCAACAGCATCCTATTTTAAATTTTGTGGGAGGTATCCAGCCATCAAAATTTATCAAAATTTGTATAGAAAATTGGTAAATGAATTTATGCTGCATTGTTATTATTATTATTAATAAATTTTGTGAACACAATCCAACAACAGGAGCAACAAATAAAAATTCTATTTAATTTCCTTTTCTTATTAAATATATAAATAAATATTTCGCTAATAATATAAATCAGGGTTAAGTGATTAATAAAAGAGAAATCTAATCATGCGTGGCTTATTCTCTTATTTTCTTATTTTCTTATTTCTGTCTTTCTGATATCTTGTGTTTATTTTGTATTTCCATCTATTTTTATATTAGAATTGTTAGAAAAAACACTCCGCACAATGTTTGCATGTCGAAATAATTTCATTTGTTCATCGATCCAACATTTGATGTTTGGCTTAACGTTTTCTCTTTTTATGCCTTTTTCTCGTTTTTTTTTCGTTTCTGTTTTGGTTTATATGGATTTTGTTGTGAAACTTTATGTGTTGGATTTTTTTTTTTGTTGTTTTGTTGTTTTGATGTAACAAAAGTGCTTGGTGATATTGGTTAGCGGGCGATATGTATACGAACCACGTTATAAACAAATTGACAGCTTTTTCTAAAAATTTATTTATTTACTTCAAGACTACGATTCATATTTTTAATTTATTTATAATTTTCCTTTTTTTTTTTCATTTTTTTGTTCTCGTTAAAGCTTAAAGTTAAAGCTTTGGGCAAACTAAAAAGCAAAGAGAATTGAAGCCAACGAAGAATCTAAATAAATAAAGACATGGGATGGCATATCGCATGCAATGAAAACATATTTTTTGTGGTTATGTTTCTCATGCTGATTTAGAAAAAAAAAAAAGAAAAAAAAGGTGAAAGAAAATAAATAAATGAAACAAAAATTGATTTGTGAATATGATTGAAATCAGGGAAATATGTAGAAAAAGAAAAGGGTAAATCTGAAGATAATATTCTGAAAATTGTGATTCCAATAAAAAGTAAAAAAATAAACTTTATTTATAGAAATAATGAGATATGAATATTGAATTTTTAAATGGTTGTAGGGGTATTTGACAAACATCTTCTTCTACCTCTTGCACAATGCACGGATTCGAGAATTTTGATTACAATTTATAATTTATAAGCATAAATGAACATAATTTGTATCCCCGATTCTTTATTAAAATTTGTGTTTCGCAATTAAATGCAACAAAATATCTAATCGAAAATAGCTAAAAGCATGCAGTACAATAAACGAAATAAAAAACGAATAACAACTTGTTGTGCAAAAGTTATATTTCTGAAAATTTATCACCAAATAACCAATCGTCCTTAAAAAATAGAATAAGAAGATAATGAAGAAGAGGCCCCAAAGCTCTTTTTGTTCTTCACCATTTTTATTATACCGTTAATTTTATCACAGGATAAAACCAATACTTTAAAATCCTTGCTAAAACCTTTACCAGCTTAAATAAAAAAGCGTCAGAAATTCTTTCTGGTTATTAAAATATATGTCGGTTCCATTTTTTATGGTAAATAAAGGGACAAATTTATTCTTGTTATCTCTTAAAATGGTTGAAAAATCAAATTTTTATTGTTTCTTCTATAAATGAGAAACATAAACGATAATAAAAAGCCTTAAATACGCAAATATGCAGAACTTTTATAGTTTTGACATTTAATAAATCTATATCAAAAAAGCTTGGCGTACAGCATCTTCTTTTTATTTATTTTTTGTTCATTATCATTATTATTATTCATTTGTCTTCACTTTGTCATTATTTTACCATTTTATTTCTCTAAAGAAAATGTAAAAAAATTTACTGCTCTTTGTTCGTTTAGAGGGGGTTTTTTCTTTTAGGGCCCTTCTCCAACATTTGACAGTTAGTTGTGAGCTCATGCTTTAATCTCACCCTACTCGTTTAGCTTTTATTTATATTTTTCATCTATCTATACACTTGCTCGATTATTGATCATCATTGACTTGACTGATTTTTATTATAATTTATTTACTTCCGCTTATTTTACTTTTTGATAGATGATTTATTTTTCCACCACATTCTGAATTTTCTAAAAAAAAATTAATCTAAAATAATTGTTTATCAATTATTAATTCATATTGTTTTGTTTTTATTTTTCAATTAATTCTCTCTTGGCAAGGGCTGAGAAATATCGCTGATAAGTGTGATTTTATTGCTTATTGTCCGATTTCCAATATTAATATTTTACGGTTCATCTGGTTATTTATTTTTTCAAAATAATTTCTGCTATCCTTATTTGTGTGGTCGTATGAAGATAATTCTTTTCCTTTTTTTCCATTTATTACAGTAGAATCTATATTTAACGAAGTATTTCGTGGAAAATAATTTTTTATTTTAATTCATGCAAATCATTTACACATTTTTTGGGCAAACATATTTTTTTTTTCTTCTATGTTTTAATTAGAAAAATACCGGAATGTGTACCTTCCTTAAATAACAACAAAAATTCTTGGAAAAAACAATTATTTTTCTATGGGCAAGTGGTTTGTGCCAAGGCTTTTTGGTCAAACAGTATGAATGCTAAGCTTCATTCAATTGTGCATCAAGTTTCCTTCGAAAAACTAATCATATTCGTTGAGTGTTGATTATATCAATGCTTCTATCGTGTAACCGAAAACCAAGCAATAAGTGGTGATCCTACATCGTTATTCAATTGATTGAACAGCCTTCTGTTTAACCAATTATCTTAATAAAATTATTTCTAATTCATTTACCCCAATATAAGATCGATTGAAATTTCATTTAATTCAGTTTATCGAGGGAAAAATCACAAAATATCGGCATATTGATAAAAAAAGGTGTGAATAGAAGGCCCACAACAAGGGTACACAGCAAAAAAGAAAAAGAAATCAAAAACAATAAACATATATAAAAGTCAAATTGGGACCAGGATTATGCTTTTATTATTTTCCTTCTTTCGTTTAATATCACTTTATTCTATAGAGAATTAAATAAATAATTTTTTGCTTTTATTATATCATTGTACGTCATATACATAGTGGTCTATGAACTGAATAATAATCAAAAAAACAGCAGACAATGCTGCTGCAGAAGCAGCAGATATGGAAAGGCGCAAGGAATAAAAACAAACATAATATCGCCCACGTTATGAATATGAGATTAATAAGGCTCTCAGCTAGAATCTCCACGAACAACATCCCAAACCAATTTTTATTTATTTATTTATTTTTTGTTTTTATTATTTTAATTTGATGTTTGCTTGTTTCTGGGTTTCTAACATTGAACAAAAACACTTTGCTTTACTTTTGTATTTCCGTCTTTAATGCTCTCCATGTCCATTGTAACGTAAAAGTGCCCAAAGCATTTTATGCTTTTTTTAAAACTGAATTTTTATGTTCTTTTTTCCTCCATTACATTTGCACTTTAAATATTTACCTCTGGTTGCATATTTTTATTTACCTAACAGGTTGTTTATTTGCCTTTTCCTTTAATTAATTAATTAATTTTACATGCATAATACAAAAATGTATGTCTCACGGAATTTTTAATCATTCAATGTGACATAAAGTTTTGTTTAATTTGTTAATTCAGTAATAAAAATAAACAGAATCAACAAAAATTTTCCACTTGATAATTTCATTATTAAAAGCATTTATGGTTATTGAAAGCTCTATACATTCAAAACTATAGTCAAGTGTAGTGTCGTCAAATTAAATGAAAACAAAAATCAAAAACCTTAAAAATTTTGCTATTTACCTTATTTACCCCAAATTACCTAACAACAAGGCAAAAAAGAAAAAGTTTATCAACATAACTTTCTACACGATTAACAATTGGCAAACAGTAAATATATATGTGACAACTACCATCGTCAACAAGAACGGCTAGCAGAGGCAGTAACAACAGCAACAAAAATGTTAACAATCTTGTCGACATGGTATTGAATAAAAAAAAAAAAAGTGGAAAAAATCGTCATTAGCTTATCTGTCTGATTTTTTAACTCCCCTATTATTTGCGTTGGAGGTTTTTATTATTATTATTATGATTATTATTTTTATTTCGTTCTATATACAAAAAAAAAAATAATCAAACTGCCGGAAAAATGGTTTAAAAAGGTTAATATATTGTTTATACACCGTGAAAAGTGTTTGTGTGTACGGTAATTACACGGTTACCTTAATATGAAAAATGTGTTTCTCATTTTCAATTTTTTATTGTTCTTTCGGCAAGTACAGTGCAGTACAGTAACTGCTAATTATTTTCTATTTAATTTTAGATACCGAGTTTAGTCTAAGTTGAGTTACTAAACATATCTTTCCATGGAACTAGACCTCTAAAAAATGTATATCTCGAGTTGTGAATTTTCTAAGATCTTAGGACGCCAAAAACCATTGTATTAGTGTAGTAGTCGTGGTATTTTAGCTGGCATTTATTCAAATCTAATCGCACAGGCGATATTTTTATGTTTCTAAATTCAGAATTGAATTATCTATCAAAGCTGTAAGTAATACTATGGGGTCTAGTGAAAACTTTAGACAGCAAACGCTGCTGATTGCCGAAAAAAGGGTAAAATTCACATTTTTCGGCCATAACTCGGAAAATAAAATTTTTTCGGCCAAACCCGTAGAACTAAAGCGATTCAGGACATCCCAAAGAGTGCCCCTGCAAAGTTTCAGCTCATTTAAAAATGTTTGATTTTTCACCGAAATTACAAAAAAAAATGCATGCTAGGCATCAGGTTTTTTATCAATTTTTGGCAAAAAAAAAAATTAATTCGGATCATTCTGAAAATTTGTAGGAACATTCGTTTTGTGATTCTGAACATATCTTTCCATGGAACCAGGCTTCTAAAAAATTTATTTTTCGATTTGTGAATTTTCTAAGATCTTAGGACGCCAAAAACCATTGTTTTAGTGTAGTAGTCGTGGTATTTTAGCTGGCATTTATTCTAATCTAATCGCACAGGCGATATTTTTATGTTTCTAAATTCAGAATTGAATTATCTATCAAAGCTGTAACTAATACTATGGGGTCTAGTGAAAACTTTAGACAGCAAACGCTGCTGATTGCCGAAAAAAGGGTAAAATTCACATTTTTCGGCCATAACTCGGAAAATAAAATTTGTATGGGCAAATCCGTAGAACTAAAGCGATTCGGGACATCCCAAAGAGTATCCCTGCAAAGTTTCAGCTCATTTAAAAATGTTTGATTTTTCACCGAAATTTCAAAAAAAAATGCATGCTAGGCATCAGGTTTTTTATCAATTTTCTTCGAAAAAAAAACTAATTCGGATCTTGTTGAAAATTGGTAGGGATATTTGTTTTATGGTTCTGAACATATGGAACTAGGACTCTAAAAAATTTATTTCTCGAGTTATGATTTTTATAAGATTTACGAATGCCAAAAACAAAATTATTTTTCCTCTAAACTAAAAATTGTTTCTATTAAATTATTTCATTAAGCTTTTAGTATATTATCCAAATAGATCTCAGCGTAAATGATTGATGTCAACAAACATCCTTAGCTAGCCACGTTATATTAAAGTATTTTTCCATACTCTCATTTATTCTAACCTCTATTGTTATTTTATGAATATGAATATACAGCATAAGGGTTATTTCACCCTTAACTTAACGTTAAGTACATTATAAGTATATATATTTATAAAATAAACCTGGAGTGATATTTTTTTTTTCACCCTGCTTTCCTTTTAATAGAAACAACGTTTTGGGTTAAAATATGTAGGCTGTAAAGTGTAGAAGCTACTTATTTTCACCTATGATTTTTGGTGTTTGCGTAAATTTATCATGTACGTGCTATGATTAGTTGAATAAATCATAGGCATGCATGACGAAAAAAAAAAAAACTCTACACTACTCTTGTTGTGGTTTAATATATATGTGCTGAAGATAATAATAATGCTAATGCTAATGATGATAATGGTAGCGATCATTATGATTTTTGTGTGTTTTTTTTTCGGTATCAAAAATAGAGAAATAATAAACAAGAAAAATATACAGCATAAAGCTTATTTACCGTGTGACACAAACAATACAATAATACGTAGTAGAAAAAAGAAAGCTGAAAGCAGTTTTTTTTTTTTTCTCTAACTTAATTTTCTTTTATCAACTGTAATAATCACTTGTTTTGCCCTAACGAAAAATAATTTCTTTTTTCTCTCTTTTCCATTATTAAATATTTATTATTTAAATAATAATATTAATAAAATATAAAAACAGAAAAACGTAAAACAAAAAAAAAAACAGAAAATTTAAATAACAAAATAACATAACAAATAACCAAATGCTCATAGGGAATAATTGAAAATTATTATTATTATTATTATTATTATGTTGTGTCACGTTATGGGATTTTTTTTGTTGTTGTGTGTTGTTATTATTTGTTGTTATTAAAATAAAATAACGAAAGAAAGAAAACGAAAATTACAAGTCCCCATTGTAGCAATAAAACGACAAAGCAAAAACGGCAGCAGGAGCAACAAAACGACAAAGCACAGAAATATAACATAACCAAGTCAAGACGACTGAGTGTTTTTTTTTTTTTTTTTATTTAAATTTATTAATACGGCACGGACAATCTTTAAGATATTTTTTTTTTTTTTTTCAAAAGTACATTTTTCCGGTGATTATCTTTAAAACGTCATTTTTTTTTTTTATATTTTATTTAATAAAAATCATAAACCGGCCGCCGTTTGCGTGATAACAAAAAGAAAAAACAAAACTAATTTTTTTTTTTTTTGCTTGAATATTCTTAATAATTTCAATGCAGTTTTCTCTAGAATAAATTGTAACAAAAATTAAAGAAAATTTTCATTTAAAAATAAATAAATAATAAAAAAATCCAGCACCAGAAATAGTTACACTGGGTAAAACTTAACTCACATAGTTAAGCTTGTTTAGCATGAGAAATTTTATTGAGTTTTTGTGTTGAAAATGAAATTTTTCTTCGTTTTTATATAAATAAATAATAAAAGTAAATAAAAATGCACACGAGTTTGTTAGATTATATGAAATGTAGGTCATAGACGTATATAGGTAGGTTGGTAGGTTGGTTGGTTGGTTGGTTACAACGCTGCTAGTCGGGCAGGTTGGTACGAATCAACCAACATTCGTATATTCGTATACAAGTGTTAAAAAGCTTGTGATAAAGTAGAAACAAGAAAAAAAAAATTCATAAAATCACATTCAACCAATTTATATTCACATATAGTGGAATTATTTTTTCAATTTTTTATTTTTTTTTGTCGAAGCTTCCTATTTCTTATTAACATTTTTATGTTTAGATTTAGTACGTGGATATTGTTTAAACTTTTACTGATACCGGTGTTGCATTTATTTAGAATTTAGAAATATTGATTATAAAGTACGGAAATATGTTTAAGTAAATAAATCTAGATGATGCTTTAGCATTAAATTCATATAAAATTGATTGGAAATTTATTTGAAGCACCAAGCAAATCTTAAGGGAAATTGCGATTGTTTTTTTTTTTTTTAATTTTTCCCCATTTACATACATTTTTTTCTTGAGATGATTTTCTATTAAATAACAGAAGACAACACTGGATACAATAGACAATAATGTACTACATTCTACTGTACTCTACTTATACTCCAGTACACTTTGATGTTTTCTTTCCATTGTTAAGCGCAATTTATTTTTATTCTTTTTATCTTCTTTTACTAGATAAGTAATAAAAGCTTCGTCTTCTTTTTCTTTTTTTGTTGTCTAATAATAAATAGAAATAGGAAAACACAAAACAACTGAACAAAAAAAAAAAATAAAAAATTTCTTTAAAATAAAGCTCCGAAACATACATAAATGTGGAAATAAATTTTTTTTCATGCTGCTGCTGCCTACTGTATTACTCTTTATTCATTTTACGGGTTTTTAACAAAACAAAACATTTTTCAAGTTGGAAGTAGAAAGAAAGAAAGAAAGAAAGAATGAAAATAAAACATTTTCCGTGCTTTATTATTTTTTGTAATTTATGTCTAGAAAATATAATTTTCTTGATGATAATGAAGCATTTTTCGTGCTGTTGTTTACTCGCTTGTATACTTCCTAAGAGGTATTCTTGTCCGAATAACAAAATTCATTTCTTCGTCTTTTCTCATCCATTGTTAATATTTTACGTGTTTGATTATTGTAAAACCTTTAAAATAAAAAAAAAAAATCAAAGATGAGAAATCCATTTCGGTTGGCTGAGCTCAAAAATTTATTAAATGTTTTTTTTTTTTTTTTTGTATAGAATATATTGAGCTTTAACGGTGAAACAATGTCAAAAATTTCCGTTAGAATTTTAAAGCTTAATTTTGTGTCGGGTTTTTGAAGAATTTTATTTTTTGTCGTGTTGTCACGTTTAAAGAAATAAAGCTCTTGCAAAAGCAAAAGAAAGAAAGAATGAAAAAATAGCGAAGATAATTATTAATAGCTACTGTTGCTACTGTTGGTAACCGAAGTAAAAACTTTACTAGCAGCAAAAAAAAAAAGAAAATCTTAAAACCATTTGCAAAAATAAATATAGAAGCTGCAAAAACACTTTAGCGACACTAAAATAAATATAAAGAAGAAGAATTCCAATTAAGAAGTATTTTTATCTTTCTTTTTACTTTTTGTCACTTCACTACCGATGCGATAATTATTCTACAAAGTAGCACACACACACACACAATGCATACATACATACAAAAAATAAAAAAAATTAAGTAAAAAGATTTTCTGGTTTACGTCACTTAAATATGAACGACAACAACAACAACAAGAAAATAGTCATAAAAGCTTGCTTAAGACTATAAAAATAATATAAACGGAAATGAATTCAAGTTTAATTAAGTTATTATTCGGTGCAGCGTTATTAACTTTGGTTAATAATAAAAGAAGCTTAAATGTTTGCGTGGGGGGTTCGCCCGCCTCTCATTTAACACCGGTTTAAAATTGTTAAGAAAATAAAAGTACACGCTCGCTCATCACTGACATCATTATATTCCATTTCTAAACCAACAACAAAAAATAAATCATTAAAAACACAACAATCTAATGTCGTCACAAACATTGAATGACGTCATTTCATGGTTAATATAAAATTCATGAGAAAAGCGGCAGCCGAACAGAAAACATAAACCATGGAGAAAACAATAAAAGTAAAATTGTAACACATAATGCAAGCAAGGAAGCAAACAATGTTTAAATAGAGTGAAGGGAAGCAAATTAAAAAATGTTTGTAATTAATGCAAGGCTTAATGGGTTATAACCGACTAATGCCACCCATTTTCATTAACCCACAATTTTCTTGCTTTCATTTTTAATATTATCAGGGTAATAATTTTCACTTTGCTTCAATTTTATATTTTTATTCTCTTTTAAATAAAATTCACAGATGAAATGACAACGACAAACTATCCAATCATCCAACCTACTTTTATGGCATTTTTTCCTTCATCTTTCTTATTTTTCTTATTTTTGTTGCAACAAAGAGAGAAAAACTTCTTTTAAAACAGTTTTATTTTTGTATTATTTTTTACATTTTATCCGCTTCAGCAGAAAATAAAATGAGTGGAATAAAGAAGGGGAAAAAAACCCAAATATTTCCGGGATTTTATTATTTTTATTCTAACGACAACATGACAAGCAAAACTATTTAAAAATAAAAAAAAAAAAAAAATTGCAGAAAGAAACTACATCGGCGAAAAACTTTTGTATTGAAAATTGACAAATTAGAGTAAAATTTATTAGTTTGACAGTGAAAAAAGAGTGAAGCCTGTTGAATTTTTTGCTTGTTTTTTTTTGGTGGCGTTCAACAACAGAAAGCTCTAAATAATGGCGAACAATTTTTTTTTAAGGACTTTGCATTTTTTATTTTTTTATTTCTGCAGCCTTTCGTTGCTTACATGTTAAGTAAAAAAAAAATAAAATATATTTTAAATTAACAGCAACAACGATGGTGGTATAAAAATGCTTCAAAAATAAAAGCTCAACAATAATAAATCAAACATTCTCCCAATTGTATTATAAAAAGAAAAGGCGTATAAAAAACTAAACCAAACAAACCGAACAAGAGCCTAAAGAGCAGTGGTAACAGCAGCAACAGCATAGTATAAACGATACCAAGGAATAAGAAAGGCGGAAAAAAAATTCCACCAGCATTTTTTACTGCATCAAAATGACAATAAATTTGTTTTTGTTCTGCCTTTTCCTCCTGTTTATTTATTTTTACTCATTTCCTTTTTCGTTTTTTTTTTTTAAATAAAATTTATTAAGAAAAGTTTTATGTGCATTTTTAGTGTCTTTACTGCTGTTGCTCCTGCTCCTGCCCATGCTACTGTTATTCTTGCGGTTGTTGTTGATTTTTTTTTCTTTTCTTTACTCTTCGCATTTTCATAAATAAATTATTTTAACAATTAGATACTTTTTTTTTAAGGTAGAACTGAAGTTGCTTCTAATTGTGTTAAAAAACAAAATCTGATTCAAAGCTTTTGATAAACTTTTATATTCTCTATTTCCCCCGCACCACAAAAATTAATAGAAAAGTTTAAAAAAATAATTTTTATTATTGACCTAATTAGTTAGCTATTCTAGTATTTGAAAGCACTGATTAATTTTATTTCTACGTAAAAACTAAAAACATAGAAACACCTAAATTTCTATTTGCTACACCAAACACTGTACAAACTTTTGGTTTGTTTTTCTTTCTTTTTTTTTTTGAATATACTGATTTATGAATAGTTTGCTATTTTTATAGCATTTTAATACTAAGCTTATTATAAGTTTTGTAGAGAATTAATTCCCTCGCTATTTACAATGTATTGGGTAATTTAATAATCAGATCAATATTATATCAAATGGCACCGCTTATAACTAATAATGACATTTTTTTTGTGGAAAAAATAGATTAAACTCCCACTTACCTCCTCATAAATAAAATTATCAATTTCCTCCAATGGTTTTCCGTACATATTTTGTGGAAATGGTTCGAATTTTTTTGGCAACAGTGCACCATCTTCAACAGATACTTTTGAACGTGGATGAAAACCATATTCACGTACCAACTGGATATGCCTTGATTCATGTTTGTCCTGTGATTTTTCTGTATAGGCAACAACCTGTGCTTTTGCTCCTCCTAAAACAGAAAAACAAAAAAAAAACAAAAAAAAAACAAAAATAAATAAATGTAATTAAAAAATAAATAAATTATTAATAAAAATAAAAAAGCGTCATTGAATAATAATAATTTTTTTAATTAAATTAATTAATGATGAGGAAAATTCTGGTTGTTATTGTTGTTGTCGCTATCTCATAATATCCATCCATTGTACACAACATGAATTCATATTTATCCAATATTGTTTTATGCTTCAAAATAAACCAAACATAATATTTTTGTGCTTTTTTTATTTTTTTTTTTGTGTTGTGGACCGTCCCCGTCCGTCCGTTTTCACAAATAAAAGTGAATGAATGAAACGCATTTATCGATCCCGTATATTTTATTTAATTATTTTTAATTAATGTTTTATTTTAAATGATGAAATTTTTATTATTTGTTTATTACAGGGGCAGTCAGAATTTTCTTCTTTTTTTTCCCCTTTGTTTTATTTAATTATTTAAATATCACTGTCACTGCTTTTTTTGTGATTTGGTCTTAAATTTAGTTGTGCGTTGTAAAATGTAAAACTGTTCACTGTAGCCGTGAGAAAGAATCAGGAACAAGCAAAAACACCCCATATCTATTTTAGGTTAGACAGCAGATCATCATTTCTATTGATTTCGTTTATTTTAATCAAGTTTTTTATTTAATATTTCATAACTTTCCAAACACAATCTCAATATATTTAATCACAATTTTATTGATTTTTTAGTTTTGTTTTTTTCGTTTTTTATATAAACTTCAAAGCTTTATGACAATTAAACTTTGTTGCAATATAATTATAAAATTGATTAAAATCTTTTTTCTTTTTTTTGTATTTTTTTGTCCAGTCAAAAATTTAGTTTGAAACGAACCATAACCAACAATAACCTCAATAAAATTATAAATAAAATTATGACGCGTGGTTGCGTGACGTATTTATTGCATTTTTACCACGGAATACAAATCATTAATGATACCGCTATTTTGCATATGGTTTTCTATTTGTCTAGTATAAAGTTTCTTGTTTCACCAACAAACACAAGAGCACATTTCTCGTTATTGTAAAAATATTTTTTAATCAATTTTCATCAAGTTAAACCTGAGGACGGAGGCCGCATTTTTCGATATTACATTTTATGATTATTATTTTGAGCTTTTATGTTTTATAAGTCAGTAATGGCTTGTTGGTTGTTTAACTAAGTGTAACGAATTTTTATATTAAATATTTTTATTATTTCATATAAAAATGTGTGTTGTAACAAAATTTATTTACTTTTTTTTTTTTTGTCATTTATTCCTGAGCTTTCCGTTTGTAAAGTCTGAGTAAAGTATGGAATGATATAAAGTACATTTATACACGCTCGCACATATGGTGTTATTTTTAACACAATATTTCAGTTTTTTCTTTCTTTTTTGTCTTTTTTTCTGGTTGCTTGTTTGTTTGAGGGTTTTCATTTCTTTTCCGACCCAAACTAACTAAAATTATGATTGTTTTTTTTTTGTGTGTGTACTTTTTTGTTGGTTAGTACAGTGCTTGTCGCTTTCATCACTGAAAGACACTAAGCAGTAAAGCATTTATTATAATAAATTGTATTAAATTAAGCAAAAACATACAAAAATAACTGGGAATTTTGTCTTTAATATTAAAATGATAAAAATTATGACAAAGGTTTGACACTGAGTCGCTCAACTAAATTCTATTTTATTAATTAATTAAGAAAAATATTATATATGATTAAAGCTGCAATGAAAATGGACAAATAAATCTCTTTAAGAGTAATACAGAATGATATGCTTTATGCTTTTACTTTTTTAATTACTCAACATTTACGTGATGAATAAATCAAATTATAATTAATTAATTAATTAATTAATTAATTAATAAGGATCATTAAAAGTATAAACAATTAATCAAAATGTATTATCATCTTTGGTAGATTTTTTATTATTCTACTATTTTTTTTTTGCTGTTGTTTATTGAATAATAAAATATTCACGTCTTGTAATAAAATTAATTTAATTTTGGTCGCTCTTATCATAGAATAAAAAATGTATGACTTAACGATGAAAAATAAAAGTAATTTATATCTAAATCAGATTTCTTTGTGTTTCTTCTGCTTGTTTGTTGTTTAACGGAGATAATGTCTGTTTGAGTTCTGGATTTAAAATAAAAACGAAAAATTTCAAAGAAGACATGGCAAAGTAAAAGCACAACTAACACTCTGGCTTTTTTTTAACGAAATAATTTCTTCATTAAATTGATTTTCGACATATTTTTTTTTCCTATTGAAACATTAACGCGTGCCTACAGATACAAGTAATTCCATTTGATGTTATTATCCTTCCGGCTTTTTAAAACTTTTTTGTTTTTCGTTAACAATCTAATACGCTTATAACGCAATGTCCCTTCAAAATCTACGATTCTCTCCAACGCAGAAACGAAAAGAAATAAATTTAGATTAATGACTCAGTATTAAATAAAATCTACTTTGTTGATCATTGAAATAAAATCCAAGGAATTTATCACTTCAATTGCAAGTTTAATGTTTAAATAATTTTCTATTTCTTTAATTAATATTCGAGGTGCATCAAATTGATTAAATTCACTTGATTAACACAAGTGTTAATTGGGTTATTAACAAGTGTTTATATAATAATTGAAACAGGAAATTATTTCGTTAGTTAAAAATCAGAATACATTTTTACCCCGAGTAATTAGGGTAATTAGTAATTTTATTTAACAAATTAACCAAAAAAAAACAAAAACACCCACAAAAAACTCCCATTTATCGAAATATTAGAATGAATAAAATATTCAATTAAATCACAATCAATTAGCCAATAGTTTCCGGACTGAATAATTTCATTAATCAATTAATTAATTAAAAATAACAAAAATAATAAACAAACAACAAAAAAAAAAAGAATTAATTTTTAAAAATGAAACCAGAATGAGACGTCACATCACAACAACGACCTATATTCGTATATTTGTTAGGCGGCAGTTCTAGTTAGAACAGAAAACAATATTTTTATGAAAATTCAATAATAGAGAGAAATATAAAAAGTTCAGTAAAAATTAATGAGTTTCTGTTTTGTGTTAGCTGCACAAAAAAAAAAAAAAAAAAAGGCAGCAAAAAATAATTAATAGAAGGGAAAAAAGTGCTCTGATATTGCACTAGCAATTCAATTAGCACGAATGCATGATCAGAAAAAGCTCATTAAGCTAAATTTTAGCTGCTATTTCCGTTTTGGATAAATTTTCTCTTTTCTTGTTGTGTATTATTATTATTTTCTTTTTTTTTTTTTTGATTCTGCTACTTTTCGCATAAAAAACCCATTGTAAAATATTGTTTAAACTAAAACATTAATAAAAATAAAAACAATGAACAACAACAGAGCGGAGCCGAGTAGATTGTGAGCAACAGAACCACCCAGATTATTTTCACTTATTCCACCATAAAACCTTTAAATAAAGAAAAAGGGTTTCTTCTGGGTTGCTTATTTGTTTTATTATTCTCATTGCGTCTTTAATAATTGTTTATTTATTAAAAATAAATAATTTTTTTTTTTCTTGTAAGTTTGTTCATGTCGCTACGGTTAAACAGTAAATATATTTTCATTGCGAATATAAAAATTATCAACAAACAATTCCAATTCATTTTTATGTAGCTCTTGCTGTTGCGGTTATTTTTTATTGAGCAACTACTGTATTATTTGTTTTTTATGATTATTATTATGATTATTTTCTTCATTTTCATATGAACACTTTTCTTCATTGTAGAGTTTATACGATACACGTTACACCTCAATGCTGTTTGCTTAATAAACAAACATATATTTACCGTGTGTTATGCATTGCGTTTCGTTGTGTTTTATTTTTGCTTGTATTTTTAGTTGTTTGTATATTAACAAAAAAAAAAAAAAAGGGAAAAAGGAAAAAAGAAATTCTTTTTTGTATTGAAAAGCGAGACAATACGGTTTTACCTTTTATATACCCTACCGTATATTCACTTGTTGACCTCATTTTTATTTAGCGTGTTAAAAACAAGAATAACTATGGTAGTAGAATCAACAAGGCAACAACAAGTTAGATAAAACACTAACACAGTACCTACTACTAACAGCAACAAACTTAAAGGTAAGTGAAAAACCGGATGCAAGAAAATAATACTTTAACCCCATATTTGTTGTTACAGATGATATTTCTTTGATATCTTTCTGGATAAATTTATCGAAAAATAATTAATTAATATTAAAAATTAATTAATTCTCTTTGAGCTTTTTCGTTATTCCTTGCTACCGTTAATAACTTTATGAATTGACGCCACAATAAGATTTCTACATGGATTACGCATTTATGATTTAAAATAAAAAGGAAAAATATATAAAAGTACTAAACAAGGAAGTAAACACCCACTTTGGCATTAAGCCACAGATGTGTATTATTAAAGAAACAAATAACCAAACAAAAAAAGGAAAACGAAAGAAAACAGCTAATAACAGAAGAAACAATAATGATATTGTACGACTATCACACCGAGTTTTATTCATAATTTCCATCATATTTTCGTAAGAAAATTATTCTGTTCTTATAATAATCTTAAATCGCATAGGAATTTTATTATTATTTGAAGAAGAAGAAAGCTTTATTATTTGTTTATTTATTCATTCATGTTGTGTTTTTGGTAAGTGTAAAAAAATCTTCCCGGTTTTTTTTATTCTGTTTCTATTTCTCGTGCCGACGTACAATTTTTTTCATCTTTATTTTATTTAATGTTGTAAATGTGTTGGACATAATGTCTTTCAAACAACATACCAAAATAAGCAAGTAAACAAGACTTTAATTGATCCAAAAAAAAATGTGATTTTTTGTTTATTTGAACTGAACTTCCAATGCCCATATCTCGAGAAATAAATTTTTAATCGGAAAACTCCAAGAACTAACTCGATTCAGCACCTCATAATGAACATTTGTGCAAAGTTTCAGCTTGCTAGGATTTTTTTTATTTTCACCCCAAAAATTGAAATTTTTCCTGATACTTTGTATGCATTTTTCGTGAAAAATTAAATAATTTTTAATTTGGCTCAAACTTGGTCTAGAGACTCGTATTGGTTCCCAATGTATGCTGTACAAAGATTTCCGCTGTAAAAATTTTTTTTCAAAAATTATCAGTAGTTGAGTTCCAGATGGCCAATCTTGCCAATCTTGAATGTAGTATTCTTCGATTTATAGCTGTAACTCAGCTAAAATAGGCCCCAGTTCTACGGTTTTTAGTGTTTTGCATTCAAGAATAAATAAACTATCAGGACGCAATAAAAAAAGTATGGGCTTGAAACAAAGTTTTTGAAAAAAAAAAATTCAAACACGGAAAATTGTGATTTGTTGATTATTTTCGGAACTTCCAATGGTCATGTCTCGAGAAATAAATTTTTAATCGGAAAACTCCAAGAACTAACTCGATTCAGCACCTCATAATGAACATTTGTGCAAAGTTTCAGCTTGCTAGGATTTTTTTTATTTTCACCCCAAAAATTGAAATTTTTCCTGATACTTTGTATGCATTTTTCGTGAAAAATTAAATATTTTTTAATTTGGCTCAAACTTAGTCTAGAGACTCGTATTGGTTCCCAAAGTATGCTGTACAAATATTTCCGCTGTAAAAAATTTGATTCAATAGTTATCGTAAATTGAGCCTCAGCGGCTAAAAATTAAATTTTTCCTGATGAATTTTTAATGAAAATTTACAAACTTTTATCAACATGGATCCTTTAGCTTTTAAAAAGCAACACACAAATATTGATAGTGCTTTATTGATTAAAGGAATATTAATTTTATAACCTGAAGCATTATAACACTTAATTTAAAAACAAGTTAATCATCTGCTTATAAAAATAATTGAAGTTATCTACTTTGCTGCTTTGGTATATTCACCCTAAGATATTAAAACCCATAGAAAAATATCCAACAAGTTATATAAACACTTAACCAAGTACAACAATAATGAAAAAAGAAACGAAACCAATTAATCAAAAAGCAAACAACTCTATTACAATTCCCTTCGTTTCACGTTTTACGTATAACACGTAGAGAAATGTTCACTGCGTTAGAGAATTTTATTATTATTATTTATTTTTTCGTTTAAGAATATCTAAATTATTATATTTTATGGTATTATGCCGAAATCATTTTTTGATAAATAAATTTAAAAAAAATTCTTCTATAGCATGAGCAACAGACTGACAAGCTGGAAAACAGCAGACATATCATCAGAGTAAGAACGTTATTTAAAAAATAGAAGACAGAATACTGAGATGACTTAAAAATCAATCAATTTTGTGTTTTAAACATTTTTTGGTAGAGTTTTGCTCATGGATTGATGATAGCTAAAACCAAGAATTTGCACCACATGTTTAAAGTGATTTTTCTTTTTCATCGTTTACCGCATATACGTAACAGTGCACTTTAGATTAAATAAAAGAAAAATATCGCAAAACCACAAAATACTTTAATAATAATAAAAAAAAATGCAGATTGAATTTCTAGTGCTATCGATTTTTCCACATTACATACTAAACCATATATGGTATATAAGTTTCTATTCAACACTAATCGATAATTAATTTCCTTTTTTTTTTTTTTTGTTAATATTTCCACTATGCTTGCAGATAAACAAAATCAGATGAAGTGTTTTGCAAATAAAAAGAGAAGGAGAAGAGATTATTGCAGCACAGTGTACAGGTTGCATTTGTGGGGTTATGGGAAAGAGAAAACATAGCTCATGAAAATACATTTAATTAATAATTATTGTGCAATGCTTAAAGCTCCCTTATTATATTATTAATAAACACAATCATAACATTTATTATGAGTTTTAACATTTTTTATCGCTAAATTATTGTGACTTAATTCTTCCAATTAACCTGGGTTTACCTGCTGCTATTATTCTCCAACCGTCGTAGTTAGTATTGTAGCAAATATTTTATTAACACTTAATAATAGAGGATGTAACAAAATACAGAATATAAAAAAAATCTCACTTTAAAAACAATTAATTAAATTTACCTTGTCCTTCATTTGGAGTAGCAGCTGCTGCATCTGTCATTTTGCAGTTAGATAAACGACACTTAATTTCCACATGAACAGACCAATTATTTTTATAATTTTCTGATTAAAATTTTATTTTATCTTTTATAATAATTAAAGAAGAGATTTTTTTCTCCTTTATTTATTTTTTTTTTTTTTTTTTTGTAATAATAATTTAATTGAATTTTGAATAAAAGAAATAAATAAATAAAAAAACACAAACAAAAAGCTCTAAACGTTGAAAACTTTTTTATATTTCATTTTTTTTTTTATTTTTTCTTTTTTCTTTTTTTTTTTTTTTGGTTTCAGAATTATTTATTATTTAAAGGATTTGATAGGAGAAAATGTAGAGAATTTAGTAGGTATGCGAACTGGTTTAAATCATTTACACTAAACTAAACACAATCACAAGGATTCACTTTTTAATTAACTAATTAGCAGAAAAAATAAGAATGGATAAAAACGATAAAGAAAATTAACTGAAAAACACTCACTCACTTTATAGATTAGAATTTTAATTTTTTTTTTATTTATTATTATTATTATTTATTATTTTTGATTTATTAAATAATTTTTTTTTTTTTTATGATTATTTTCTTTAAGATAATTTTAAATTATTCATTTTGATATTTTCTTCCATTTTGTTTTTGGTTTTTGTTTTTTAACTATTTGCCTTAAAATTCTGTAAAATACAAAAGGATACAAAAAATGAAACGAAACGAAAATAAATTAATTTAATTGTTCAATCAAATAGCACAGTGTTTAAATTCAAGCAGAATATGAAACCTTTATCAAAGGAAAATTATTCACGCTGTCTGATAGAAACATGGGGTGAATATTCCAAAAGAGATTTTAATTACAACAAACTTTCAGTTTTCCATTAATTATAAAACAAAAAAAAAAAACTAATTAAACATGGTGTAAAAACCCTGAAAAACCTCTGTTTTCACTAATTTCCATATAATGCTATAGATAAAATTCTCTACAAATTTATACGCACAAGTAATTCGCTTTCTCAAGTTATCTAAAATGGACAGGATATGATAATATTTATCTGGTGACAGTTTATTCCATTTTACATAATACAATCTTTGGTATTGATGTGAACACAATCGAATTTCATTTATCAAACCAACACCAAAAGCATAGCCAGAATATGATCTAGGAAATTGTGTAAAAAAGAAAAGAAAGAAAGCAAATAATTTCCTACTTTTAACATTGTTAAGACAAGTTCTGGTATTTTCGGTGACTAAAATTTATTGATATTGACGTTATGGAAATTTTCCATTCCCTATTATTTGTATCTTTGTGCCGCAAAATCGTTTAGGTAAGCTAGTTTTTCCTTCTACAAACATTTTGTTAAATCATCACATATGTTAAGTATTAAACATTTTTTTTTTTTTTTTTTGTTTTTTTATACAAACACAGATAGGGAGAAAAAAGCTTCCACACAGGACATGATACCAAAAAAAAAAAGAAGAAAAATATTAATAATAAAATAAATGTCATAGGTGACACACAGAAGCATATGTAGATCGTTGTAT
Organism: Ptychoptera albimana; assembly: GCA_961205885.1. NCBI lineage: Eukaryota > Metazoa > Arthropoda > Insecta > Diptera > Ptychopteridae > Ptychoptera > Ptychoptera albimana. Next base: position 31,553,875 of record OY540804.1, on the reverse strand, counting down.
ATTTTAAAAAAAATTCAAAAGCATCTTTTTCTCTGGTTGCTTCTCTGTCATCGTTATATACCTTGTTTGCCATACATTACAATCATTCATATTCACTTTACGCATCTCACTGTGTTTGCTTCTTGCTATCATATTAAACAAGAATATGCTGAGTAACAAGTGACAAACAATAAGCTAACAAATGAAGAACCAAATAACCAGGCAATATGGAAAATTTATTTAAATAAATTAATGAATGAGAAAATAAGAAATGTTTTGTATTATTAATATTATTATTATTATTATTATTAAGACAACAAAACAAGCAGATGTGACATAATTCGCGTTTGTAATTTTCTTATTTATTTTTTTTTTTTTGCTAAGAAAAATTTACAAACGCCCGATAACATAAATACAAGAGAAATCGTTTAAATTATAAGCTTTTGTCGTTACTGCTGCTTCTACTTTGCTATGGTGCTTTAATAGAAATAAATTAATTCGAAGCATTTTTTTCTTTTTATTTAAAAAATAAAATACCTAGTAGTAACCACCCCCTATTGTACCCTGCATAAATACAAATATAGAAAAAAAATAAATAAAATTTACTAAAAACATGAAATAAAGAGATTTGTTATATTTTAACTTTGTTATGTCAAATTTATTTTACTTTTTTTTCTTTTTTATTTATTTAAGTAGGAATTATAAGCCAAAAGCAGACACACGCACACACACAAGTAAATAAACAAACATGAGGAATATTTATTTATTTATTTATTTGTTTTTAATGTTGTGTTATGCTAGGTTTTTCTTTTCTTTTCTTTTCTTAAACTTTTTTCTTTTCTCTGTATTTTTGCTTTGCTTTGTTGACTTTGTGATTTTTTAGCCTTTTTTCATATTTCGCCTGTGCTTTTTCTTTTTTTTTATATGTGTTATTTCAGTATTTTTAAAGTTTTAACAAATTTTGTTTCGTACTCCTGAAGCTTTGTTTACATTGTCTACCAAGAGATTTTTTTAATATTTCTGTTACTGATCAGTTCCGTTGGTGTATTTATGATGTATATACAAAACTAAATATTTATTATTTATACGATCGATATATATATATATTTTTCTTTTCCTTGAATTACTTTCTAAAGTATCATCGATCAATATGAAAAGATAATTTTATTTTCCTCCTTTATCTCTTATCTCATAAACCCGCTGCTATTATTATAGTGTATAAACTACAAATGAGAAAAATAAAAGATAATAACAATAAAAGCTCAATCATAAATGAATAAAATCAGTGAGGTTTTAATGAAAACAAAAAACAGTTTATTGCTACTCGAAATGAATCTTAAACTTTATGCATGTAACTGACGGTGAACAGATAATAGAAAGAAAAAAATTAATTCTAGAAAAACACTCAAACAGAGTTCTTATTGAATTTAAAAATAAATTGGAAAACACACAAACGTTACGATGATCAAAGCATAAATATAAATAATAAAAAGAGAAGAAAAAAAAAACATTAAAGTGGAGACTCCTGGTAATAGATGACTACAATAAAATCTCAATCACAATAAAGCTCAATGACACAGATAATCAAATAAAAAATAGCAAAACAATGGACAAACGATAAAAGCAGAAATCCATCCTTTTTCGCTTTTATTAAAGTAAACAAGGAGAAAAGCTTTATTTTATTGTTTTAATTAGAATGCAGCGTTCACGTGAATCATTTTTCAATCTCATTTAATCAATAATCAGATTAATTTAAAATAAAATATTTTCCAAGTGTACAAATGGAACAATAACGACCACGTATAACTGCAGTAAAAAAATAAAATATGGAAAAAGTAAAAAAAAAAAACTAAGTAGAGACAAGTAAAACGGCAACCACAACAACAGCAACAACAGTAACATCAGATGGGCCAGCCAACAATAGTGGAGGTATAAAACAAAGTATTAGTGGGATATCACGATGCCACAATAGCATAAAAAAAAAAAAGAAAAATGAAAAATAATTTAAGCAAGAAATAAGGTAACGCACCGCAACGTACGCACACAGTGTGGTTAGTAAAATATTTTCACAAAAAAATAAATAAATAAAAAATATTTATTATTAATATTAATAAAAATTATAAAAATTGGAACGAGGAAATAGCACTAGTAGCAGCAGCAGCAGTATAGGCTTAGACATGGTTTAGAAAAAAAAAAGAAATATTTATTTTTTTTTTCATTTATTTATTCATTTCTAGGGTAAAAGGAGCGAGCGAATTTTCGTAAAGCTTCTACGCGGTTTTTGGTTTTGTTTTTGTTTTTGTAAATAATAAAAGTAATAATTTTATAGGCCTATATTGTTGTTGTTGTTGTTGCTGTAGTTGGTGGTGGTGGTGATGGTTTTTGTTGTTTTTCTTGTCTTCAGCTGCTACTGTTACTACTACAGTTTGTACTGCTGCTGCTTTTTCACAAAGCTTTACATAAACAAACAACAATTTAGCCAACATAACTCAGCATTGTTTAGTTGGATTATAGTTTTGTATCTGTTTGCGCTGCTTAGTCAGTTTCTTTTTGTTATGAAATCATTAAATTTCAAGAAACAAAGAGGCAAATATCACCGCAATTTACAAACGGATTGTCGCCACCCGATTATCGATGGGAAAAAAAAAACAAATCAAAAGAATGGAATAACTTTCATTCTTATAATTTTTGGGGGTTTTATTAACCCAGATGCTGGTATTTTGAATTTATTTTTATTTTTATCCTTGATACGCTTAAGGATTATGTTAAAAGAGTGGTTTTACTAAGTATTTAAAAGGTTTTTCTTACACAAAATTTCACCCAACCGACAGTATTTTCTTCTTATTTTTTTATTTTTTATTCCTTGCACTTATTACCAGATTACAGGTGGATTTTTGTATATAAAAAAAAAAAAAAGAAAATTATTTTTTTTTCTATTGAAAAATTATTGAAGCTTTGTAAGACTTGTAATCGGTAAATTTTCCTTTTGAACAGTGAAATAACAGAAGGGAAACGAATATTTGTTTTGCTTTATTAAATAAACTGGTTGGGATTTATGATATTTATGGAGATAGATGGTATTTTTCTTGAATAAATAAGGTAATTAAGGTAAGAGTAATTTTCATAATGTGGATCTGGTAAAGCTCGAATGTAATCGGAATAGCAATGCGACAGTTAACTAAAATAAATAACAACAAGGAGCCAGTGAAAAATCCTGCGAAAAACCATTAAAAAATTTTGTATCCTTAATTCCATAAAAAATAAATTATTCATTCTATAAAATAATCCACAAAATTTGCTTAATATTAACACTTGGCAATTAACACTTTAATCCAGATTATTTTCAAGTTTTTTTTATTTTTATTAATTTTCCAATGAAAAAAAATTTCCCATTGGATATTTAAATGCACTTAACGATTATTTTGATTTAAAATTACAAACAAATTCCACTTAATCCATTTTATCGTTTGCTGTTTGTTTTGCTTATTTAACGCAAAAAAAAAAATTTTTTTATTCGATTATTCATAATTAAAAAATAATAATTCAATGTGCTTAAAGCTTTACGAAGAAAAATAAAAACAGAAAAACTTTTCTTTTCTACTCAGATTAGCATACAAAAAAAAAAATTTTTTTTTTTTTTTTTAGCTTCTATTCTTATTAAATATTAAATTTAATTAAACACGGAAAAGCACAAAACACACAAACACACACACTGTGCCACAACAATTCCACGATAAAGAACTCACTAAATAGATTTTCAAAACACAAAAGAAAAATTAAATAATTAACGAAGAAAAATCACTGAAAGATTAGAGAAAACTTTTCGTTCATTTAAATTTAAATTAATAAGAAAAAAAAAATTTTTTTTCTTCTTTTTTTTAATAAAGAAAAAAACCCCAAACACACACACACACACACACCCATCGATATGTAGGTAAGAAAAATAATTTAACGATTTAATAAATATGTACGGAGACAGTACCAGCCCTTTGGAATTTTCTTCGGCGACTGGTGACTGATTTTGATGTTGGGGCTGATGTTGGTGCCGTCTATTATTCTATCGCCACAAATGTTTAAGCCAACATTTGCTCTCAACACATTTAAGGTTATAATAGAGACAAAACGAATACCGGAAAATTTATAAAGAGAACGAGAGTAAGCTTTTATTTTGTTTTTGTACACAGACGTCATAGTCTCATATTTTATGAAAACCCCACCAAAAGCTCAGGCACAAAACATACACGGAAAATGCGGTGCGTTCAAATATTTAGTAAAAGAAAGAAAAAGGAAAAAGCACAGAGTAAACCTAAAACGTGAGTGGACTGTTGAGCTACAGAAGAAAAAGTAAAAACAAAATTAAATTAAATTAAAAAGAAAAGTTTTACAAGCTTTTACATACACAACTCAACTCATCGATGATCTGATTTTAATCCATTTCATTGTGTTTGTCACAGTTATCAAGGCAGCTTTCAAATATTTCATTACGAAATAAATAGATTTAGGAGACAACTGTACACAGATTATGCAGACATTAAGCGTTTCATTCAACTATGCGTTTAGTATGTATAATAATGACGTAAATAAACAAAAATATTTTTGAATTTGTTTCCACAGTTAATCAGTTTCACAGTTTTTAATTTAAAAATCCGTAAAATAGAAAAAAAAAAAATATTATTTTCGTTGGCTTTGATGCTCTTTTTTGACGGGCGACAGTGTCGTATAGTAGTATTCTTCTATATACGATTAGAACAAATATTTTATTTTTAAATTTAAATACGTGATTTTAACGTCAGTTTTTTATTTTCAATATTATTATTATTAATTTAGAATCATTGTTTTATTAATATCATAATTATTCTAAAACATTTCTAATTGTATGATTAAAATAATATATAAAATGATTAACAAATTGATTGAGCACGCTATACAGTGATTATTCTCATTTAATAATTAATCTTACCCACAAAACTATTTTTTAATTTTATTATATTTATTGAATAATTTTCTATTATATTAATTAAAAAATTAATATTATTGAAAACTTTATTTAAACATTTAATATTTGTTTATTTTTCATTTTTGTATTAATTTATATTTTCTTTTATGTCTACTGTGCTGCAATCTGCTATATAGTTTCAACAGAAAACTGCCTTTGATAAAACATTAAATTATGACCTTATCTATGGACTGTACACCAGCCTGGTTGCTTTTGACATTTCTATGTTTACATTATTATGCTTTTTAACCGTTTTTATTATTATCAACAATTTTAATAAATATATATAAATTGTTATTGATTGTGTTTAGAAATAGTTCTTAATATAAATTTATAATGTGTTCTATAGATAGTACTGATGAATTTATAAAAAAAAAAAGATTATTATTAGCTCAAGAGAAAGAACGATTAAAAATGTTAAATGAAAATATAGAAAAGTTAACAATAAATAAAAATGAAATAAATAGTGATGACGGTGATGATGATGATAAATTACCTTTAAATATTAATAAAAATAATAATAGTAATGATAATTGTGATAATGCTGTTGCATGTTATGCCAAATATGAGAATGTCAAAGAAACAGAAAATGCCTTAAAAACTGAGAGCATTCCGGTTGTACCTGATAATAAAATAAATCCCATGGATAAAAAAGATTCAGAGGAATTTTTGTTTAGAAGTCGAAATGAAAATTCAAAGAATAAATCAATTAAAGATAAAGAAAATATAGAGCCTCAAGAGATTAAAAAGAATTTTATTAAAAAGTCGCCACCAATGAAGCAGAATGAAACGAAAGTAAAATCAAACGAAGTAAGTTTCTTATATCTTGCGAATAAAATTTATGGTAATTTCTCTTATTATAATAGGTGATGATTAGTTTTACGTTGTTATTCGTGCTGTTTATGTTCGTATTATTCGCGAATGTTACACATTTATACCTGTGTAAGGGGGCACGTTATGTATAAATCGTTAATTATTATAATCACGCTCTGTTTATTGTTCTTTCCCTTCATTTTAGTTTCTGCTTTTCATTCAACAATCAAACACCAAACGTGAATTATTTTTGTGTCAAGTTCAATTTATTTTTTTTTATTTAATTTTCTGCTAAAGATGATCACCATGTTGTCGTCCAAGTAAGACTTTTTAATAGAAATAATGGGAAATTGACAAGTGTTTTGTTACAATTTCACGGTCAAGTTGTTTTAGTTAAAGAATGAAGCTTTTTAATTATCTATTTCCGTATTATTTATTAGTTGTGCACCCCTATTTTACACCCCTATTTCACCTATATCAAATGATTTGACGTTACGATAAATAACAATACATTACGCAATAAAATGATTAACAACTTTGCAATGACTTTAAGTGTTTTTTGTGTGACTATTGTTTAATAAAATTGAAATTAATTCTTATTATTGTTTGTAATAAGAAAGTTACATTGTTGAATCCTTGTTATATAATAATAGCGTGAAATTAATTTAATTTTTTTTTTTTTTTTTAATATAATGCTGCGTTTTTCTATTTCATTTTCATTTTTATTAACTGACGACCTTCAATTATGATTTTCTTTATTTATTTATTGATTTTTATTATTTTTTATTATTATTTATGCTTCGTTTTATTATGATTATGATTTTGATTCTTTTTTATTCAGAGTTTAACCTGTTAATGTGTAATTAATATATTTAAGGGTTGCTGCTTTACGTTGTTTTATCAATCATTACAACTGTACCTAAATAAAGTTTAGTTTTATTCACGCGAAAACACTAAAAGCAAAAATTTTCTTTAACTTATTTATTTTTAAACCGTCTTTTAACCCTATGTGATGTGTGATTGGTGGTGGCGGTGGTTGTGGTGCTTGGCTATTATGAACTTTAACATTGTTTATTTATGTTTTATTACGAAAAATATTTTATTACTTATTTTTTGTGAATAATTTTGTTTTAGTATTTTTTTAATTGTGGGTGGTGATAGTTTGTGATCGTTTGTTCTTTATTAATTTGTTTCTCCTTTATTAGAATGACATGGATCAATGGATAAGTGATAAATTTTATTCACATTTTCCTAGTTTAAATGAGGAAATTTTAAATAAAAAATTATTATCAAATGCCAGACAGTTGGAATATCAGGAATATTTAAAAAAGGTAATTAGTTATGAATAATAGCACACGAAAAAAAGAGAAAAAATTTGTGTTAATGAAACGTGTGTAAGCAATACTTAATAATTAATTAAACGTAATTATTGATTGTTAACATTAATTAAATGGGTTTTTTCTTTTTTATTTATTAGATACCCACAAAACCATCAAAAAAATATAACAGGGCGTCAAGGAAAAGTGTAAATGGAGAGCAGGAGGAGGTGGAGCCGATAAATAAATTAGAGACATTACACCATACACCAGATATTAATGATATAAAGATTAACGATAATGATACCAATTTACAACAAACAAAAAATATTATCAATGATATTGGTAACTTTTATTAATAAACGTTTTTTCGAATGATTCAATAAATTTTCTTTATTATTCTGTTGTTTGTTCCTTTCAGCTTTAAATAAATCAATTCCTAGAAGTAGTCCACGTTATAGATTATTAGAAGATTTAATTACACCAAATATACTAAATTCTGATATTGTAGAGGAAAGGAATAAACAAGTAGCGGCTGTAAGTTTTTCTTTTCTTTTTTGCTCTATAAATTTATTTATTTATTTGTTTGTGTGTGTTGTTTTACAGAAAGAATTAAATAAAAAAATGGAATATCAAAAGGAGTTACTAAAGCAAATCGAAGATAAGCGTAGAGAGATTAAACGGTTAAAGGAACGTGAAAGAATTGAGGAAGAGGTGTTATCGAAGTATGTAATGCTTAAATGAATATTTTGCTTTTTAACTTTTCTAACCTATTTTTGCTGCTGTGCAAAATGAAGATTTTTTATTTTCTTTTTATTTTTCTGTCTTAAAAATTTGTATTCTTTTCATTTTGTTATAATAAACGCATTTAAATAATTTTCTGTATTATATATATATATAATTAACTTGTTTGTAATTGTAAAAAAAAAAAAAACACACAAAAACAAAAACCAATATTTTGTAGACGTTTGGAAGATCAATTGAAAACAATGGAACTAGAGGAACAATTAGAAATGGAGAAAATTAAAAGTGAAAAGGTTTTTAGAAGTTTCTTTTTTTATTTCTCTTATTTCTTATTGATTAATTTTTTAATTTATTTATTTATAGATTCGTTTAAATAATGAACAAAATCATTTGTTACGAATGCAATTATTAACAAAATTAAGCAACGATAATAAATTGTATAATCCGTATGGTGAACGTAAAACACAATCGGAAAATGGCAAAGATCATTTAATTGATAAAACAAAATTATTAGATGATCGTAATATTTATAAATTTTTTACAAATTCCGCACGTTATAATAAAAATAATTTACGTAAATTGAGTAGCAGTAGTAGCAGCGAAGAAATTATTGATTCCGATGTGTCATTAACTGATAATGTGCCGTCGTCAACATCGACAGTGTTAAAGAAGCCAGCAATAGTAAATAAGAAAAATAATAATTGCAATTACTGTACCGGCCAGGATGAATATTGTAAAAAATGTAACAAATATGTAATCGCAACAATAGATAAAAAATTAAATATTTGTCTGATTTGTTACAAAAGTTTACTGCATTGTAACAACTGTAAAATGCAAACGGATGTTTGTGCAAATTGCTTAAAATATCAATACGCGGATAATGATAATGGGAATAATAATGGAAAGATCATGTGCAAATATTGTTATAATTATATAAAAGTAGGCGGTAGTGATAGGAAAAATCGTGAACAGCCGTATTCATTGAATCTCGATGAAAACTCCATATTCAATCCAAAGAATAAAATTAATGAAAAAAAATACTCGATTAATATTCAGAATGGGAATATATTTGTTGATCAAGTGAACGACAATGAGTCTAGCACAAATAAACGTATTGAGAAACTTTATGAAAATTATGATGATTTAAGAAGAATTCGTAATTCTCGTAAAACTACGATGCAAAATTATTCCTATAATTCCGTTAATCATTTTGATCGTCCTCCATTGAATAAACCCGAGATTATGATTAGGAAAAAACCAGTGAAATACGCACAGCATGCTGCATTCGATACGATAGAACAAAAATGGGATGTAAGTGTTTTTTATTTTTTATAGAACTTTCAGTATTATTATTATAACACACATTTTTGTATTCCAGATTCCAGCACCACAAAACACAAATCCTTCTGAAAAAAAGCCAAGAATATTAACGCAATTAGGTGCAATACGTAAACAATTACAAATCGAGCAATTGGAAATCGATGAAAATACAACATATCCAAGTAATTCTTATAGAAAAAAATAATTATTCCATATCTTTGTAAGATTTAAAAATGTTTTTGTATCAAATATTTAATTATTGTTAATTTTTAATACTTTTAATAAAATAAAAAGTTATAGAATGTTGAAAATAAAAATAAAAATTAAGAAAGGGTTCTTTTCTTTGATACATTTCCCTCTATTTTTTCCTTGAAAGAAAATTGCCCAAATAAATTTTAACTTGCTATAAAACAGAAAATGACATTTAGTAAAATTATAGAAATTTATTTTTTTTAGCTTATTCCATTGTAGACGAATTTTAATTAAATTATTTATTGAATACTTTTTGTATAAATAAAGTTTTGTTAATTGTTTTGAAATGGCTACAATCTTAAGGGCTGTGCCTAGAGCAATCTCATCTCAATGGTAAAATAATTGGGTTTTAATTAATGAAATTAGTTTGAAAATAACCTTAAAAATATTAATTTGACATTTGATGACATAACACCCAAGGAATGATTTCAATTAAATTTTGTTTATTTTAGGATGAAAGCATCATTATCAACATCTGTTGTACGATGTGATAAAGCTTCGGATGCCTTGAAAAAGAAGGAAGCTCCAATAATTGATAATTCGTTAGCTCTGGCAGATCCAGAGGAAAGAGCACAAAAAACAAAACTTGATGGATACATTCAAATTCCAAAAGAAGTAAAAATATTGATTATTCTGCATTCGAGAGTTTTATAATTTTACAAAAACTTATTTTAGGTAAATATCAGTCCAATAATAGGTGTACCAACTGAACATGTAAAAACTCGTCGTGTAAGAATTTTTATTCCAACGAAAAATTCAATGCAAAGTGGAACTAACAATTTAAGTTCTTGGGTTATGGAATTCGATAATCGTGAGAGATGGGAAAATCCACTTATGGGATGGACCTCAACGTAAATATAAAATAAATAAAAGTTTTAATTTCTTCATTACTGCACAGTAAAATATTTTTTCAGTGGTGATCCTTTATCTAATTTAAATATTCAATTTCGTACAAAAGAAGAGGCAATAGATCACTGTGAAAAGAATGGATGGAAATGGTTTATTGATGGTGAAGAACGTGCAAAGCCTAGTCGTGTTAAAAATTATGGAGTTAATTTCACCTGGAACAGAAGAACTCGTGTATCAACTAAGTAAATTATCAAAAAAAGAAACCAGAAAGCTAACTATAGAAGAACAAACTAAATGCTTTGTTTAAACATAAATGATTTTTAATTATTAAAAATAATTCAATTAATGTAAATAAAAATTAATTAATGAGAAAATGTATTTTATTAAAACAAAAAATTTCGATGAACGCACTCAGCGTAGCAGGTAAACGAAAATTGCTATAAAAAACCTGTAGCGTTTGATAAAGGCCGATAAAAATTCAAACGTCAAATACAGTTGAAAATTTCAAAAGTGCAGCGCTGGTTATTGTTAAAAGAAATAATTTAACACAAATTTATTTTCTGTTATAATTTTTCCGATACAAAATTATATCTGTTTCTTTTACACATATTGTAACATTACTATAGCTGCACCAGTCATTTCTTATAAGAAAAATATTTTTTATGCTACTTGATGCTGTTTATTTATGTCACAATAAACTTTTATTTTTATACAGAAATTTTTATTAAATTTTTTTTTGTATTCTTTTACTTGGTTTGACAGTAGTTGTAAATGTGTGCGTACAATTTCTATATAAATTTTGCGAAAAGCAAACTTTTGTTTGTTTTTTTGGCCTTAAATGATAAAAATTTCGCATCTAATTAAGTTCTGAGTTTTATAAAATTAAATTAACAAGTATGAAGAAAAAATGTAACAATCATAGTACATGAGTGAATTAAGAGAAATTTAAAGATTAAGTTAATTAAACATAGCAAAAAAAATCAAAAAGTTTAAAAATAAAATCCCTACAAAAAGTAGAAGAAAAAGAAGAAAAAATTATGTAGGTTAGGCTACATTAAATTAACTAAAAAAAAAATATTAAATTTTTTGTTTTATTATTTAATTAATAAATTCAATTTGTACCCAGTACTGTTTATTATATTTTGTTTGTTGTTTTGTTTTGTTTTGTTTTGTTTATAATTTTGTTATTCATGTATTAAAAAAAGAAAAACAAAAATGAAAATTCATTTACAAAAAATATGAAAAAAAAAAGTGTTTCATTAAAAGTTCTCCTTTGTTTTATTGTGCTAATTACATATCTGTAATTTTGTCTATTTTATTTATTTAATTAGTTAATTAATTAGTTAATTATTGACTGACTCTCCAAATGTGAATTTTTTTTTTTTTAAGATGAATTAAACCATAGTGAAAGGACAGAAATGTCAACAAACAAAAATCTAAAAAGCTGAGAAAATCTCTTTTTTTTTTTAATATTTTTTTTTTTACTAAGAATTACTTATTGGCACGAAAACAAAAACCCAAAATCAACAACAGTAACCCAAAAAATCACAGGTAAGAAGACAAAACATAATTCGTTGAAAAAATATATTTATTTTTTTTTTATTTTTCGTTTCTTTGGCTATTTATAAACAAAAATCATTTTTAGTTGTTTTAATAAAATTGAAAAAAAAAAAAATGTTTGTTCAGATAAAATTACTAAACGGAAGCTACAGAAAAATTATAAAAACAATAAATGATTAAAATTTTATCAAAGAGAAATTTTTTTTATTTTTTTTTTAATTTATTTAAATAAAATTATTTAGCCTTTCGTGTTCTTGTTGTTTTTTCTTTTATGTGTGTAGTGTCGTTATCAAATCCCATGAGAGCTTTATGATAATTGTTTTATTTTATTTTTGTCTCTGGTGTGTGCTCTGCTATTACAATAATATTCGACTAAATTCACTTATCGAAAATAGCACAATCAACCTATTATGATATAATTAGTAGACATTGCCGCATAGGTTATAGAAATAAATTAATTAATCGCGATAGTAATTGAAATATAATAAATAAAGTGGGGAAAAAACAATTTGCAAGGCAATCAGATCTGCTCTTTATTTTAGCTTCCTTTAAAAACATAAAAACTCAAAACAATAATAATGCACATAACTCGCGAAATAAATTTTTAATCGGAAAACTCCAAGAACTAACTCGATTCAGCACCTCATAAAGAATATTTGTGCAAAGTTTCAGCTTGCTAGGATTTTTTTAATTTTCACCCCAAAAATTGAAATTTTTCCTGATACTTTGTATGCATTTTTCGTGAAAAATTAAATATTTTTTAAATTGTCTCAAACTTGGTCTAGAGACTCGTATTGGTTCCGAAAGTGTGCTGTACAAATATTTCCTCTGTAAAAAAATTTATTCAAAAGTTATCAGTAGTTGAGTTCCAGATGGCCAATCTTGCCAATCTTGAATGTAATATTCTTCGATTTATGGCTGTAACTTAGTCAAAATATGCACCAGATCTCAGGTTTTTAGTGCTTTCCATTCAGGAATAAATAAACTATCAGAACGCAATAAAAAAAGTAGGGTCTTGGAACAAAGTTTTTGAGAAAAAAAATTTCAAACACGGAAAATTGTGATTTTTTGTTTATTTTCGGAACTTCCAATGCCCATATCTCTAGAAATAAATTTTTAATCGGAAAACTCCAAGAACTAACTCGATTCAGCATCTCATAAAGAATATTTTTGCAAAGTTTCAGCTCTCTACGATTTTTTTAATTTTCACTCCAAAAATTGAAATTTTTCCTGATACTTTGTATGCATTTTTCGTGAAAAATTAAATATTTTTTAATTTGTCTCAAACTTGGTGTAGAGACTCGTATTGGTTCCGAAAGTGTGCTGTACAAATATTTCCGCTGTAAAAAATTTGATTCAATAGTTATCGGAAGTTGAGTTCCAGATGGCCAATCTTGCCAATCTTGAATGTAATATTCTTCGATTTATGGCTGTAACTCAGCCAAAATAGGCCCCAGATCTCAGGTTTTTAGTGCTTTCCATTCAGGAATAAATAAACTATTAGGACGCAATAAAAAAAGTAGGGGTTTGGAGTTTTTGAGAAAAAAAATTTTAATATACGATAAAATGTGAAATTCTTTGATTATTTTTGGAACTTTATTCGAGTTCTTCGGCAACAATACACCACATTTAATCAATTAAAAGTATTAATAAAATTTTTATATTATTTTCAATTTAATCATTTATTTAAATTGTTTTTAAAATAAACAAGAAAAAAAAATGAAATAAAAACTCTTATCAAATTTCTTAATTAATATTTAAAAAAACATTTTTTTTCCTTTCTTTCTTTCTTTTTTTGTTTAACTGATATGATAAAGTTGAAAAAATATTTATAGATTAGAAAAAAATGTCGTAATTGTTCATTTCGTTCATTTGAAATTTCATAATAAAAATGTAATTCGAAAGAAGAGAGGAATTAAACTGAAAATGTTTACCTGAGACAGCGGTTGAAACTTAAGTTTGTTTTGCTTGATTATCAATCATTAAAAATCTGCGATAAGAGTTGCTATTATAAACCAATAAATGAAAGTTGGTATAGTGAAATCCATCGAGACGGTGCTTATGTCCTTGAATGGAAATATTTTATTTATTTAATTCATTTTTACGACAAACGTACCAACATTTTGAAAAAAAAATTTCTTTTTTTTAATAGCAAAAACGAAAGTATCGAGGAAGACACATGTTTGTCGTTTTTATGTTTCTCGCTGTTATCGCAATAAACAAAAAAAAAATAGAAGAAAAATAAAAAACGAAAAGAAAACATTTTTTATCGATAATTTTTCATTATTTTTTGTGTTTTTTGTTAAACAAACTGAAATTAAAAAAAAAAAAAAAAAAAAAAACAGAAACTTTTAGTTAATTGTTTATTTTGTTTTACTACCAACATATATCAAATAATTTATCCACCTGGTTTGTTAATTAAAATAAATGTTTTTGTGTTGTAATTAAAAACGTGTTGAAAAACAGAAAAATAAATTAAGCGAAAAGGCATAAATAAAAGGCAAAGAAAATGGATTATCAAAAGCTTAAAATGGAATCAGAGTCATCGGATGAGGTAAAATCAAATAATTTCTATTTGAAAAATGATTTTTATTTATTTATTTATTTTGTAAATTCGGGTAAATAATTCATTAATTAATTAATTACACTAAAGAGTCCTACACCTACATTTAAAAGTAAAAGTTTATTAATTGTTTTTCTATTTTTTTTTTTTGTGATTTAAATTTAATTTTTATTTAAGTAATAATTTTTTTACATTAAAAACATTTATTTATCGTAAAACAATTTTATTTTTTACATAATTATTGAACTGTTTATTGACGTTTAATCAATTATATTCGGTTATCGCTTTTTATCAATTAAAAAAAGAATTTTTTTTTACAATATTTGTTAAGAAAACATTTATTAGGGTCAAGAAGTGATATTTACCAGATTTAGGTGGTGGATTACTTAATAGCAACTCAACATGTCCATTTGTATGTTTCACACCGATTAATCAGTGAAAACGAAAAAAAAAAAATTAATTTATTTACAATAAAATTATTTATCACAATAAATTAAGTCTAGCCACTGTTTCTATTCATTTATTCAATATAAATAAATATTATGGCATCACATTTATTAGATAGAAAACAGATAACTAATCGGGCGTTTTTTTTTTTATTATTTTTATCTTCAAAGGCGGCCAATATTTCCCAATAGGTTTTATGATAAAACATTTAACTTGTAGTTTATATATCTATACTCTCCTAGCAGCTAAATAATTTACCGGGTTTAACTGGAGAAGCAGGATATCAACTGACTGTTGATAATCATTGATCAAGGCGATTAAATTTAAATAAAAAAAAAATATATTTCTGATAGACACATTACTCACAGACGACACTAATTACTTTCTTGATTTATTTTTTCCTTTTTTTTTTTATTACTATTGACTTTTAAAAAGCTCCTTTAAACTACCTTAGTTTATGGATTTATTCTACAAAAAAAAAATGTTTTGTATTCAAGTTCAGGCGTTTCTGTGTTTTTAATTCATTAATTAATTAATTAATTAAACAAAATCAAGAATTATTTATTTATTTATTTTTCATACATATGTAAATGATAATGGATTTGTTTTTGCAAATATAAATAGAAATATTGTGACGTTGATAAGACGATAAGATTTATTTAATTTTTTTTTTTCTTGTTTTTATTGACTTTCATTTTAATTCCTGAAAGAATTTTATTTAACCATTAAAATTCATTGATGTCACAACGTAATGTTTGTTAATAAAATGAAATTAAATTTAACACAAAATTGACCTTTTTTGTTATCAGTTTTAAATAAACAAAAAAAATTCATTACATAAATGTATAAATACACTTGTGACACTGTGACAATGAATTTTATTGTAAATTCATCTACTTGCACTTGTATTATTATGTTTATTACCGACTCTATCGTCACTGTACATTAATTTTATTTAAACAATTACCAGCTACTAGTGTGACGGCTAAATTTATATACATAAAAAAAGAAACATTGATCAACATAACTGAGTAACATAACATAGCAACATATAATATTGTATATATTTAATTAATTTCTTGTTTTTTGAAATAAATTTTTACATGATACATAAATATTTTTTTTTTTTTATTATTAACTCATTAATTAATATTAATCAAATATAAAACGTCATAATTTTGCTTTGATTTGTTTTTTTTTTTGTTTTATTTGCTGTTGTTGCGTTATATTCAGCCGGCGTTGTTGTAAATTAATTTAAAAAAAAATGTTTAATTCTCGATGTAAGATAAAAATTTACTAAAGTTCATTCAACGTTTTTTTTTATTAATAAAAAATTCAAAAATAATTTTTTATGTTTTTCCACTGAAAAACACTATGCTAAATATCATTTAATAACGTGTGATCAATAAATTTATTTATTTTTTTTGGTTTAATATACAAGTAAACAGAAATAACAGAATTTAGGTGGCTATAAAATATATATATATTTATTATTTTATTTAATTATTTAAATGTGTGTTGCAAATAAATAATATATTTGTATTGACTTTAGAAAGTAGTTTATTTATAAATAAGAACAAAAAAAAAGTTTGTTAAACGCTGCTGCTGCTACTGCTGGTGGTGCTGTTGCAAGCGTAGCAACACAGCACATTAATTTTATAACAAACATTTATAACGAATCATTAACTTTTAATTATGCTTTTTTTTTTTATTTTAAATATATTAAACATAACCACTTGATTTTAATTTTAATGCTGCCTCATATGTTGGCAAACCAGTTTTATCAATTATTTTACTCATATCCATACGTATTAAACCATTTTCATTAAAACTTGTAAAATCAATTGGATTTATATTATTATTATTATTATTTAAAAATTCACCATTATTAACTGTTGCTAGTGCTAATGCTGATGGTGTTGTTTCAAATATTTCTAAATTATTATTATTATTGCAATTTAAATTAAAATTATCATCAATCATATTATTATTATTGTTAAAATTGTCATTAATATCATTCTCATTCTCATTATTATTATTATTATTATTAATTATTATTGATGTTAAATTATTATTATTATTATTTTCTAAAATTAATTCATTATTATTATTATTATTATTATTAATAAATTGATAAATATCATTAGTTTCTAGTGTTGGTGTTGGTGCTGGTGTAATAATAATTGGCGTTGATGTAATCGGACTATTATTATCCATTGTTTTAACAAAATTTAAACTTGAACAAGCACCGTCATTATCATTATCATTAATATTTATATTTTTATTTATTATATGATTACATTTATTACATTTATCATTATTAATTAATTCTTTATCAATGCAATTACAATATTGTCTACGTTTATTACGTTTACGATTTGCAATCGCTGCTAATGCTGCATTTGTTATTATTTGATTTGTATATTCATATTCATCATCATTATCAATGATTTTTGTATTAAATATTAATTCACCATTATTATTATTATTTTCATTTTCATTTCTTAACTGTGTAAAAAGATTTTCATCAATTATTACATCATTTGTGTCATTACAATCACCATTTGTTGTCTGCTTTAATTTCTCTAATAGAAAATTCTTATCTAAATTCATATCGTTATTTGTTACAAAATTCTCTTTATTATTATTATTATAAAAATTATTGTTATTATTACTATTACTACAATTATTATTGTTGTTATTTTGATTTAAATTTATCGTTCTGCCAATTATTTCGTCTAGGGCAACAACTGCCTCATATGATGGTGGTGGCCCATGTAAATTTGATGTTGGCTGTATTGATATTTGATCAGATTGATGATGATGATGATGATGTTGTTCTATGAATAAACCTGATGTATCATAACACTGTAACGAAACAAAAATAAAAACATATATTTTCATGAAATCGGATAACTTAATAAATGTTTGAACAAAATAAAAAAGAAATATTTTTTTGTTTCTGAATTCTAAGCTACTCAAAACAATTATAATCCCTATTGTCAGTTTATTTCCCTGTCATAAGGATTATCTATTCGTTATTGTAAACTAATGAAAAACTATCTTGGTTAGCCTTTAATAAATATTTTCTTTGCATTATGGATTTAGTTAAATGAAGTTTTTAGCTAGTCATTGTCTAGGGAATTACAATGTAATAAATTGTCATAACCAGCCTAGCTTTTTAAGTTATTTTTAATAGACAACACGATCCTTTTTGTTTATTTATTGAAAGTTTTTGTATTTACAGCACTGTTTCAAGACAGTTATTAAAATTAATTGCAATGTTTATTGGTAACAATATGTGTGTCGAAGTATGTTTAACAATACTAACTACAAGTTAATTGTAGCCATAAAAAAAATAATAATTACGGTAATAGACACATAAAAAGAGCATAAACAGGTAACATGTATACAGGTGAACAAGATCTTTTTAAATTATCGGTTAAATTTATTATAACAATAATTATTTGTTCATTTTAATTATTAATTTTAACCCGCTAAAGACGTTTACAAGTTTAACCAAAGTCGTCGTTTATAATCTTTTCTTTTAACATTTTTGTTTTGTTTCATAGTAAACATTTAATACCTATTTCTCATTAAATTTATTACTCTTCGTAGTGGTTATTATTACACATTCCTACTATATAAAGGTATTTAACTCGTACCCAAAGCGCCCGGGGGCCAACAAGAACTTACAAACCGAAAGTGAATTGTGTTTTCTTTTTTTTTTTTTTTTTTTTTTCGTGTCTTATGAATAAATTGTTGAAAAATAAAACGCTTACGTAATTGTAATGATAATTAAGTTAAATGAATGCTTGCTTGCTCGTTTGCTTGCTTACATTAATTAAATGTCAATTAATTTAATTATATTTAAATGGAAATTATAATCAATTACCCGGTATTGGTGTGTTTTTCCTTTTAAAGGTAATTAAATATTGTTTTGGAATATTCTTTCGTCTATCAAAAATGAAAGAATTGATTGTAATATGGGTGTTGTGAAATACGCGTAGCCGAATCAAAAAAAATTCAAAAAAAAAATGTCAAAAGAAATCAAATCAAATAAATGAGGGAATGAAGGAATACAAAAAAAAAAGAAAAGAACAGAAAACCCCTACGAAAAGAATTTTATTTTGATTGATAAGTAGTTGTGTTTGTAGGTGTGTTGGCTAAGAGGATGGGCTATAATGATTGTGGTGTTAGACATACTATCGATTTGATTATATATTTACTTGACGTCATTTTTTATCAAGGTGAATTTTTTTTTTCCGTTTTTATTATTTCAGTTGAAATAGTTTTTCCATAATAAATAAATATTAGGTGAAGCTTTTTCTACATATTTTTGTATGCTCTTTGCTGTTTACTACATTTTTGTTTTGTTTTTTTCACTATAGCCTGATTTACACGAATGATATGTGTTAGCAACATTAAAAAAAAAAATTATAACCGTCACGTTGATAACGTTCTGCCTTTAGCGGTATCCAAACTTGACTAGCTAGTTCTTTTCCAGATAAAACAAAATTATCTTTCGGTTGATCACCATTTTTTTTTTTTTGACTACAAAATCGTAGCTAATATCGCGTTTAATTAACTAAAAACCATATCGAAACATTAAATCAGAATCATTCTCACGTAAATCGAGGAATATTCTTAGTTTTATTATAAACTAATTTTTTTTATTTTTTTTATTGATTTTTTTTTTTCACTGTATAGAAATAAAAAAAAAAACAAAAATGCGCCACACAGCACTAGCTTTTAGTTTGCTTTTTTTCTTTCTATTTTTTAATAAATAAATAAAAAATATTTCTCTCGCTCCCTCTCACTACTAGTCTTGTTTTGTTAATAAATTTTATTTAAGCACGCGAGCTTTTTATTTTCGTCCGTTCGTTCGATAATTTTTTTTTTTTTCTACGTTCAAAGTTTTATCTTTTTTCAGTGGCAACAATTATTACACTTTTAAGATATTTTTACGACAACATGATATAAAAGCTTCTTGCAAGTTGAAATTTATTTGCAACCTTATGACATTAGCACTTAAAATTGAAAGAAACATAACTAAAAATAAACTTTAAGGATATGCGAGTATTTTGTTTACCCATTTCGCCTGTTTTTTTTTTTTTTTTAATGTTGACGTTTAGTACGCTCTGTTAATCACACTTTTAAGCTATTTGGTTTTCTTTTTTTTTTTTACCAATGCTACCGCTATTATCGCTGTTTTTTGTATGTCTTCGTATCCTGATAGGGTTAAACATGAGTCTTGTGTATTAACTAAATTTTTTACAACCAACTCAGACACATTAAGTTTTCGTTTCTTGATTTGCTTATTGATTTTTTAATTTTTTTTTTGTATTAATTTTACTTCAAACTTTTCGTGTAAAATACGAGTAAGAATCGTAAAGCGTTATTTATCTTTTTCTTGTTTTAATCAATCTAGAGAGTTCATAATTATTTTTATTTAATTATAAAAGTTGGTAGGAGAGGAAAGTCAACCAAAACGTTTTATGTGTTATTCTGATTTCAACGAATTTTGTATGTTTGTCTGATTTTAATGTTTTTATTCATTTATCTTGACCTAAACATTTTTTTTTTTTTTTGGTTTTTCATCTTGATTTCGTATCATACAATCTTTGGTTAAAAAAAAAAAAAAAATTGTTACCTCCAGACGTGGAAAAGTGTTGAAGACAGAATTTTCTATATTTATAACTGGCTAAGCCTGTTACTGCTGTTGCTTATACGTTTTTTTTTATAGATTTTCTTATCGTTAGAGGTTTTTGCTTTTTATGGAATGAAAAATGAAAATTTGTTATGTTTTTTTTTTTTTTATCTTTTATTGTAGCTTTTTTTCCCCTGCTTCATTTGCTATTCGGTTTCTTTATTAATAAAATGTATAATACGGAAATACTTTATCTAAGTTTTTCTTCTTTTCTTTTCTTATGCGTTATATAGAAGTAATTTTTCTTTATTTTATAACCAAAAATAAATTGAACTTGACAGAAGTTGTTTTTGTTTTTATTTTTACGTTTAAAAATAACCGAAAGAAGCTTTTTGTTTTTTTATTTTTTCCATTTTTCTTGCTTCATCATAAAGAAGGATGAAAAATTATTATTGCGGACAAAATATTAAAGCTCTCTTAAATTGATTTCTCTTTTCTTTTCGTTTCTGTTTTTTTTTATTACAAATTATGTTTATTTCAGTTATAATAAAATAAGGCATACACAGTAACAAAATGTTGCGGTTTGTTTCGTTAAATAAAAATAAAAACCAAAATAAAAAAAAAAAAATATATGTCAAAAATGTCATAAAACATTTAATTAATTAATTAAATAATAACAGCAGAAAATGTTAACGTATACAAAAAATTAATTAAAGAAAATGTCAAACGATTTAATTAATTAGCTTTTTTTGCTACTACACCAAAAGTAGTGGGCGTCGTTTAAAGTTCATTATTTTATTTTATTGACGTGTAAATAAACTATAACCAGGCGTCTCCACCGATGACAATTATAAAATCTTTGCTTAGCTTTTCATATAAATTTTGCTTCGGTTTTTCCTTTACTCTTTATGACTTTCTTAATGCTTTTGTAAGCAAAAAATTGTGACTAAAAGGATAGCAATCAAGATGATAATTCAATTAAATTATACAAATATTGAGCCTAATGAGAAAATTATTATAATTAGCTAAACCGAAATCCTAATCTTTATTTATTTTCTCTAATATTTAACAAATTAAAATATTGACTTAGATCAAGATAAGACTTTTAAATGTTTTAATATTTATGCGGTTTTGGAACAACCGAATTAGTAGAGCACATATAACCATAAAAAAAAACCAAGCACAAGGTGCTTTTAAATTTATTTTTTTAATAAATAAATAATCAGAACAATAATAATTATTATTATTTTTAAAATTTAAAAAAAAATAGGAAGGAAACTAAGCGAGCTTTCAAGTAAATTTTTAATGAAGTTTTCTCATATATTTTTTTTTTTTTTATAAAAAGTTAAATAAATTAAAAACTGTGAAAGTTCACAGCTGGTTCTGGTTAAACAATACACCAACTGTGAACTAACCTTGCTAAATGCATTTCTTTTTTATTATTAATTTTTTTCTATTTAACCGGTTGCCGTAAGTAGTTTTATTGAAATTTATTCTAAACTTTAAATGCAATTGATAATAATAATAATAATAATATATATTTTTATTAATTGATATAATAAATAAGTTTATAGAGAAATATATGTATATGTGTATATATATATTTTTTTATATTCAATGTTTAAATTAAATATCCATTAGAATTATAACAATAATTGCGTTTATTAGAAAATTAATTAAATATAATAAGAATGTATGTAGAAAAAAGCACAAATTTATTATTTATTGATTTTTGTTGTTGTATTAGAATTAAAGCACAAGACTAAAAACATAAAGAAAACGAAGAAAATTATCTAATTTACGTTTCTTTCTTTCCTTTTTTTTTATACATTTTTCAATGAATTTTTTATTAGTCTTGTTAATGATTAAGGATTATGGATTATAAAAATGTTGACAAGTTTTATGCTTTTATTATATTTTATCATTTTTAATGTTTGAATAAACAGGGGATGATGGCTCAATTTTTTTTTTTTTTTTTTTTTTCTAAATCGATTTCTTTTTTTTTTTTTGTTACTTTTTCGTTTATTTATTTTTTATTTTTTTTTTGTACCCTTAATTGATGAAATTGATACAATTTTCTTGTTGTTGTTCTTGGTGCTGTTTAAAAGAATGAGTTACATAAACCCCTACATAAAATAATAAAAATATAAATATCATTTAACTTGGTGATAGTAGAATTTTACTATTGCTTATACTGAATTACATGAAATCAAAAAAAAAATATAATTTAATTCCTTACCTGTTCAACACTATAAATTTCCATATTTGGATCATTTTCAAGCCATCGTTGTTGCCGGTATGCTGATGCTGTACGCTTTTTAATATTACGATGACAGCAATAGCATACAAAGCATACAACGGTTATTACCACCGACAACATTGCACTGCAAAGAAATAAATCAAATTTTATATGAATGAAAAAAAAAATTCTTTTTTTTTTTTATTAAGCTTAATTCGTATTGTGTAATAAAAATGGAATTTTGTTTGGATTTTTATTTAGTAGAAAATATGTTTGCGTGTGTAAAATGAATATGAGGTTGGTATGCAATTGATATTGTTTAACTAACGACAAATAATGGATATTGCTGGATTAGTGAGATTTAGGGGCGTTGGAAAACGTTGGGAAAGCTCATGTTAAAGTTAATTAGGTAGGATCCTTTGGAAAACAATACTTTAAAAAAAAATAACAAAAAAGGTCATCAATATCGATTGCCATTCGTAAAATTAAAAATTCATATAACTCAAAATTAAGTAACCTAATCTATTAGGCATCCAACAGTAAAACCATTCGACTTTTTCTAAAGCCAATTAAAATCCTTTTTATCACGGTTAATACAGAAAATACATAAATTGAAAAAGTATAAATTTCACTTAATTCACCGTAGTTCACCGTGGTAATTTGAGCTTGTTTTGGTTGCACAGAGTCATAAACTCTCATTGTAACACATTTTTATCTAGAAAAAAAATATATATATTTTTTTTTTAAGGGGTTAATAAAAGAGACACACATAAAATTCCATTAACATCATTAAATGCGAAGTGAATAGCAAAAAAAAACAATTTTTTTTTTTTTTAAATTATGAAAATAAATAAATTTTAGTTTAGGTTTTCTTATATTTGTATTCTTGTGGGTGGCTTAAAGTTATTTTCTCAAATCATTTCTTTTTGAATAATTATATGGATATGTATGGAAATGGAATGAACTAAATACCTAAGTGACTAACAACGAAAATAGCTCTTCAGCAGCAAATACAACAAACACACTGGAATCAACCTAATCTATGACTATTAATAAACAAACAAACAAACAAATATTATTTCTCTATATATTTATGTAGATTTTGTTGTTTTTCGTTTTTATTGAAGGAAAAAATAATTTTTTTATTATATTTTTAGTTATCAAAAGGTCAAATTCGCAAAGTTTTTCGTTCTTTTCACATTGAATTTTCCATAAATTTTTATTTGGCCGTGGGTTTTTGTGGACTTGGCTTTTTATATTTATTTTTTGTTCTTTGGTGATGAAAGGTAATTAAGTTTTTTTATTTTTTTTTTCCGTTTTATTTCTCTCCTATTTTTATTTATTTAATAGAATTGTTGGGAAAAAAGTTTTTCGTTTTTTTTTTTTGTAAATGAAACGAAATGTAATGCAAATGTTCATTAAAGTTTTCGTGTTTTAATTTCATTTAGATAAAAATAATACAAAGAAGGACAGGAAACTTTATACAAATTATTTAATTGTATTTAAAAGTTTGAATAAATAGTTAATTAAAGGTGTGCGCCTATTAAAAAAGCTGCATTAAAGTTACTAAAGATTGTCTTAAGGCTAATTGTCTGTATTGTCTCTGATTTGCTATTTAAATAATAATAAGAAAGAAAGAAAAAATATTCTCATATCCGTGAAGCTTTAAATCTAAATTTAAAAATAAACTGAAAATTGCTTTATTCAATTAAAAAATTAAAATTTATTATTACAAAATAATAAAATATATATTTCTGCACGTAACGCTTGATGCATTCAAATGTTAAAATTGTTTGTTTGTTTTTTTTTTGAAACAAAAAGCTACCAACCAACACACAATTTTAACCGATTACTACTCTGCTTGTCATGGTTGTTCGGCTAATAATAATTATTCGCTGCTTATTTTTAATTTATAATTTATTTCCATATAAATATAAATTGTTAATTTAATTTAATAAAAATAGAATTTGTATACATTTTGTGGTAATTTTACGGTAATACAAGCCTAGCAATAATGTATATATTTTCGCTACCAAAATGACCAGCAATTTTTATGTTTTTCAATTCTATTTCCCATAATAATTTAATAAAAAAAAAATTATATTCTGTCTTGAATTATTTTTGTTGGCAAAGACGACAGAGTGGTAAAATAATTTTTTTTTTTTTTTTTGTTAATTTTATTTTCCATGTCAAAAAATTATTCGTTTGCCACATTTACCATCGGTTTTTTTTTTTTTTTGTTTTTTATTTTGTGAAAGAAAAATAAATAAAGGAGAAAACAGAATTTTACGATAATATTTCTTCGGCGTTGATGGTCGTGGTGTTTTTACCATAATATAAGTTGAAAATGGTTAACTTTTTATGACCAATAATTCAATTTTATTTTATTTTATTTTTATGTATTTAACACGTAATTAAATTATTTTTATTTAATGCAAAAAAAAAATTATTTTTTCGAACTTTATGATGAAAATGAAGAGAAAATGTCATCTTTCTTTAATTCTTTAATTAAAAGTCTATTTATCCATTATTCTTCTTCTTTTTTTCTTTTCTTTTCTTTTAATGCACTAATAACAATTCATCATAATTAAGGCTAATTTGATAATAATATTAACAAAACTGTGTCATCAATTAAATAATTCTTTTTGTGTCATACTTTCCAAAATACAAAATAAACGCATAATACAAAACACTTAATTTTGATATCGTTTGATAATTTTTGTGGCGCACGGTTTTTATCTTATGTATTGGTAATGATATCTTATTCTAGGGTACACGGTAAAATGTCGTTAATTGTATTTATTCTCTTTGTGACATTTTTATTCAAATGAACCACAAATCTTTATACATTTAAAACAATAAATTCGATTAAATTTTCGTTTTTTCTTTTTTCTTTTCATTCATTTTATTGCTTTCAACCCCTAAGCTTTATTAGTGTTTTGGCAACAGATTATTATAATAATAATAGTAATAATAGTAATAATAATAATAATAATAATAATAATAATAAAAAAGAAATCTAAAATTGGCTTCAAGATTCACTTTCGTTTAAAATCCGCAATTCTAATAAAAAAAAAATTCATTCAATCATTTATTTTATTTTCTTTAAATTGGTATTTTTGGTCGTTACGTCTGTTTACGGTTAAATCTGTCTTTTACTCGAGTTTACCCCATTAATGCGATTGGTTTTTTTTTTTCTGTTTTGTTTTCGTTTTTGTTTTTATTGTTTAAGTTTCGTTACATAGTTTAAAAAAAAAATGTGCTTAAGTCTGTACTTTTTATTAGTTTCTTCTAAGCGATTATTTTGTGTTTTTTTTTTTATTAACAAATTTGCTTTAGTTGTCTGCAAATAACGCAGTCAATAGTTTTTCGTCATGCTGTTTGTTTTTTTTTATTGTAAATGAATCGTAAATCAAAAGAATAGATCTTCTTCTGCAATTTATTGACTTGAACTAATCTTAAGAAGATACAGCTTAAAACAAATTTGAAACTTCATGATCAACTGATCATAAAATGGTCTAACGCATCTTATTGAAACGATTTATTCTGCCCTTTTTTTCTACGAAATAAATTGTAAAATCAGCAAATAAAATATTCATCAAAATCATTTTAATTAAATTATATTTAATAATAAAAGTGGAAACAAAGCAAAATTAATAACAATAAATGTGTAAAATCCTTAAAAACGTAGCAATTTATACGTTTCTTTTTTGGTTTCTCAGCATCTTTTCTCTTATTTAATCGTAAAAACTGCAAAATAAATCTTGTTTTTATTGCGTTTAGAACAAAACAAAACATTTCCTTCAGTTACCTTCATATCCCCAGAATAAAACAGTGAACAAAAAAAGGCAAAATTAAATGAAAACAGAAAAATAATTTTTAAGTTTTTATTACTTTAAACAAAAGGAGCTTTTTTGTTTGGCGGTGTTACTGGTGTTGTTACAGCTACTACTTCGGCTGTTATTATAATGATTATTGCTGTTGTTTTTGTTCTTCTTTGTTACAAAAGCTTTAAAATAATAATTTCCGGTTAAAGTTTATTTTCAAATTGTTCCTAAGCATTTATTTTCTTTTCATTTTGTTTTTTTTTAATCGAAAACAATTGAACTGTTGTTATCGTTTTAGTTTTTCGCTTCTTTATTTATGTTTTGTTTAGAACTTAAATGTGTGTGATGTTTTCTCGTAATGTTAGACCGTGGCTTTTGTGTTGTTTAATCATATTCATGAGATTTAATTAATTCAAATTAATTGGTTTTATTCATATTTTCAAAAAGTTTTTTTATTTTCTTTAATACAGAACGGGAAAATATTTGTTAAGAAAACATTTCGATTGATTTAGGATTATCACTCTATAAACTCTAAATGATACAAAAAAAAATTAAGTAAATTTCTAGTGCCCATATCACGAGAAATAAATTTTTAATCGGAAAACTCCAAGAACTAACTCGATTCAGCACCTCATAATGAACATTTGTGCAAAGTTTCAGCTTGCTAGGATTTTTTTAATTTTCACCCCAAAAATTGAAATTTTTCCTGATACTTTGTATGCATTTTTCGTGAAAAATTAAATATTTTTTAATTTGGCTCAAACTTGGCCCAGAATTTCATTTTGGTTCCCAATGTATCCCACATAAATATTTCCGCTGTAAAAAATTTGATTCAAAAGCTATCGGTTTTTTGCTTTTGTTGCTTTTTATATATTTTTTTTTTGTCGTTTTATTACAGCACGTGCAACAAAAATAATTATTTTTACTTCTAAAGCCCTGCTATTCAATTTAATATTGATTAAGCTTCTTCTTCTTATTATGTTTCTGTTTTTTTTTTGTAATCCGTCCCATAATTTGTTATATTTGATAATCAATCAATTAATCATAAATAAGTTTTCTTAAAATGGGCTTTGCTAAAGACGTTTTGTTTAAGTAGCGCAGTAAAAGATGAAAAACTTTTCCTATTTTAACTTGTTGTTTCCCTGTTATAAGTACAAATTATGTGATCCAATATTTTTATTTCTTTTTTCGTTAACGTTGAATTGACACAGAATAAATAAAAATAAACGAATTCGTCCGTCTTTTCATTTTTTTTTTTTTTTATTAAAGCTTTAATATAAAGAAAATTCTTTTCTTCATCTAAAGTCTATCAACAAATTTGCAAATAAAAAAAAAAAAAAAAAAAATACTGAGTGAATGCAGAAAATTAATTTCTTTATCATTCAAGCAAAAAAAAAAAAAAAAAAATCGGATTATAAATAGAGAAGAAGAAAATGAAAAGGGAAAATTAATTTTTTTTATTGTTGTTCATGGATTAATTTTTATATTTTTTTATTTTTTTCGTTTTTCAGGATTAAAATTTGATTTTATTCTTTGTTAAACTTTTAATTAATTCTTTAGCACACAAATTATCACTGATTATTAGTTAAGGTTGTTATACTTTTATAAAAAAATAAAATTGTTTTAATTCTGCAAAATACGCTAAAGCTTTTTTTACTTTCCTCCAAAAACGTCATAATTAAAATATTTCAATTAAGTTAATGCATTGTGCTTATTTATTTTCATTACTATTGTGCTTTTGTTTAAAATTTTTCGTGCTTTTGTTGCCTGTCTGTATTTTTTTTTTTTTTTTTTTTTTGGTTTGAAACTTCGATTTACACAGAACAATGTGTATTAAAGTTAAAAAAAAAAAAAAAGAATTAATTTAATGATGAACAAACAAACACTTACCCGCCTAACATAATATTAACATTTCCATGTAAACTAGTTGTGTTACCACTATTACCGCCACCACTAGATCTCATTGTTTGTAAGCCCTGATGATTAACACCTTTTTCAATATTAAAATTTGTATTATTTTGCTGATTGTGATAACCATTATGTGAGCTAACAGCTGCTATCACAGCTAAACGTTTCATTGACATTCTACAATGCAACGTCTAGTAATTTTCCTTTTCAATTCTTCAATTATATTCTTTTTCCGTCGTTTTTTTTTTTTTTTAATTAATTCTTAATTCTCTCTAACACAGGAAACATTCACATTATTTTAATTAATTAATTAATTATTTTCATAAACACTTTTTTTTTTCACATTTTAATCCACAACAAAATTCCTCTTTATGTTTTTTTGTTTTTTTTTTTTATTATTTATAATACGTTTGAGCTTTCGTTCACACACAAAGTACTCTAAACTGCTCTTATCGTAATGATTGCTTGTTATAAACTGGTATAAATATAGAGTAAAAATACGAAAAATATAACAAAAAAAAAAAAAAATACAAATTATAGAAAATAAAAAAAAATATTCCTTTAATTTTTCCTTTACCACCCCTTATTATTATTTTTTTTTTTTTCTTTTCTGAGGGGATATTATATTATTAATTTTTCTTTATAACAAAATTATTTTGAAATTTTCTCGCGTGACCATAGACAGTTGGTTGTTTGCTTGTTTATTCGGTATTAGCTAGTGTGCGTTCGTTTTTTTTTTTTTCCTTAACAAAATATTTTGTTGTTATATCTGATGTATGGTTGGTGGTTGTTTGCTGAGGGGCTTCTTCTGTCTATAATAAAATCAACGTTTTGTTAATTTTTCCACAGAGAAAATTGTAAGAATGGTAAAAAAAATTATACAACGAAAAAAAAAAAAAAAAAAACACAGAAAATAAACGGAGCAGAAGTAATATTATTGTTGGGGGAATGTTAAAAAGAGAGGATCTGGGGTAATGGTTGGAATATAAATTTCCCTGTATGAATAAAGTAATTATCCTTGAGGTTTCTGTAGCATAGCAACGCCATTTAAAAAAAAAAAAAAAGCACAACTATAGGGAAATTATTAGAGGAGAAATAAAATTTTCTATTATCTATAAAAGTCCCAGAATAATAAATTTGATGCTCTGCCAACAGGATCATAAGTGTTACACTTTTTTCTATACTAATTTCATTTTAGTTACCACAAAGTATAGTTTTGTGGCTATGTCGATGCTCTGTTTTGTTGCGCTTAGTCTTTTTGTTCATTTTTTTTTGTTTTCGTTAAACAAAATTGAGAATTTGAGATTGAGCGAAAAGCAACAAAGGATACTCTACTGTGCTTTTATTTTCAGGGATTAAAACAGCAAAGCACAGTGCTCGCTTGGTGGGGCAATACACTATTAAATATTTAAAGATTTTTCTGCTGTTTTAAAATTGATTTCTTAGCAACTTTTTGCAACTAAACCTTTTGTTGATTTATTTTCCAATTATTATTTCATTAAAGTTTTACTTTTTTTTTTAAGTTTTTTTTAATTAATCCCTCGTTTGATCAAAACAATCGTGATTTTCTACCATCACCATCACCACCACCCTCTTAAGCGGTATAATTTCTCATTTCTCGTCTATTGCTATAAGTGCATAGGATATAACGAAGCAGCGGAAAATAAAATTTAAATTAAATAAAAATAAAATTGGGGTAAATGCCTTCTGGTGTCTAACATCATTGCAGCTTTTTTTATTCACCTTTTTTTTTTCTGTACAGTTATGAAGATTTCATAGCTTAAGTCACATTATTTATAATATTTTTTCTGTCTGTTTTGCTTCTTTATTTATTTATTTTATTTTTTATTTTCTTACCGGAAGCCTTTGGGTGGTTATATCCTTGATAGTATATAAAATACAATTTAGCACAGCTTCTGGTATTTTTCTTCTTGTTTTTTTTTTTTTTTTTTTTTATTTTCGTTGCTTACTGAATTTTTATTTTTAAAGCTAAAAAAGAAAAAAGAAAAAACATTTACTCGTTGCATTAGCAAAATGCATTTTCAAAGTTATCATTTCCTAGTTGTGTGCTTTTTTTTTCGTTTTCTATTTAGTTATTAAAAAAATAAAATAAAATCGATTTACTTGGGTTAACTAAATATTTTACTAGTTGCACATTTGAAGTAAGCTTTTTTTTTTTTTGTATGTTATTTACGACTATTATTGTACTGTGAAAAGCTTTCGGGGGTTTTACTTTTATTTATTTTTTGTATTCTGTATTTACTTTGCAAATTTTTTATTTGTTTAAATGTTATAACGCGAGCAGAGAGCTTTACCAGTTTATTTATTACCATAAAGCTTTTTATCTATTTGTTGCTTTTACTTTGTGCTTGTTATCTATTTTTGTTTCTGTATTTTATATATTAAATTTATTATTTAGTTAAACGTGAAAATTTATTGTCGTCGCTGCTAAAAGTCTCTTTCATTCCTTTCTGTTGTCGTTTTCTCAATTTTGTTATCGAACTAACTAATAAATTAATAATTTTTACAAATATAGACCAATGGCTGTGTGTCGGTTTTGTTTATTTATTTAATAATTTATAAACATTGCTTGTTTGGTTTTTTAATATAATAAATATGTAATCACGTATGGTAAACGTTTGTTTATTTATTTTATTTATTTATTCATTTATTTTTTTTATATTAATTGTGGGAACGTAGTATGTGATTTTGTGCTTTTCATCCACTAATAATTAAGACTAGTTTAGTTGCTGTTATTCTGCTACATATAAAATAGTGATTTAGCGGCAAATTGTGTGCAATTTAAATGTTTAAACGCCAAGTACATTGTGTGTGTAGAACGTGCCTTGTTTCAATTTTTTTTTATTTCTGTATTAGTTTATAGGTAAAAGCACACCTGTACAAAAAAAAAACATTTTCTCTTCAATGTTGTTCGTCGTCATTTTTAATTAAATTTCATTTTAAATAATAAAATTATAAAAAAATGCCAAAACCAACAACATCAAAAAGTTTTATAAAGAGATTTGCGACTTTTCTCTATATTTTCCAGTGATATTAAAAAAAAAAAAGAAAAAAGTTTTCATCAGTTCTAAACTTAACTTCAATCTAGATTTAAGCGTGTTACAGTATATTTGGTTTAACTATATAATCAGCGGTAATCTTTTTCGATAGTTCTGTACGCATTTCTAATTACTCTATTAACAAAATTAGAAGACACATTTATTTAGACCGTGAAAATAATAATAATTAATACAATTAATATGTAATTACTATGTAGATAACATTGATTATTATTTTTGATAAGAGTATTTTGTTGTTTTGTAATTCCCAGTGTTGTTAACATGTCATCGCTAATTGATAACAAATATGTTCAATCACAAACGTGGGGATTTTTTTTGATTCTTCTTTATATTCAATAGTTTGATTAAAACTTTCATCATTTGTTTGACTAATTATTATTATTATTGTGTTTGTGTAGATTTTTAATTTTACTTTCGATTGATCCGTCTCTTTATTTTGGAAATTAATTAACCTAATAGCAGTGCGTGTGTTTAAATAGTTTAAAAAAAATAAAATAAAATAAAACTTTGTTTAGAGACTTTAAGCGTTAAAAGGTAGTAAATTAACGATTATAATATCAGTTTAAAAAGCACTTGGTTACTATTTATACGATTATACTTGATGTCCATTCACACATAAAGCAAAACAACCATCAATAACAATCAGAATCATAGTACTAAGTATTATTTATTGTTAATTTTGTAAATATTTGATTTATATCTATCGATATGTATCGATAATGATTGAATTTTTTTTTTTTTTTCAACATAACGTTAATATTCGTTGGAATAAAAAAAAAAAATTAAAATTTATGTTGCGTGTTTACACAGTTTGGTTTTTTTTTGTTTATTTGTATTATTTACCAGCTGATACCTTGTCCATCATTTAATTTAATTAATTTATTGATTATGCTTTCATTTTTCAAAAAAAAAAAATTTTTTTCTTTATTATACCTTAATTTAGGGGCTGATAGTTTTATTTTTTTTCTACATGCTGTTACACGTTTTCGTTTAGTTTTCGTGATGTAGGTAAACAAAGAATAAATCAGCCAGTGTTGGCGCCCGGTTATTTCTAACGACATTTACTTGTCAATTAATTTTTTTTTTGTTTTTCTATTTTTAAGTAAGTTAATTAATTAATTTAAAAAAAATATATTTTTTTTATTAGTAGTATTTGCGTTGTTTTTTCTCCTTGTTTTTTTAATAATTCATACAAAGTGACCTAGTTTTGCTATTGATTTAAATATATTTATTTATTATTTCTCTATGCTCATTTTATTTTATTTCATTATTATTATTATTATTATTTCATATTTGTTTTAAACAAAAAAAAAATCTTTATTACATTGTTAAATAATATCTAAAGAAGTCAACAGAAAAAAAAATCAATTTTATTGACACGCAACTGGATTATTTCGTTCGTTCGTTTTTTTTTTTTTTTTTTTTTTTATTATTTTGGGATTAAAACATTTTTTTTTTTTTTTTTTTCTGTTGCTTTTTTAATAATTATTTTTCAGTTAGTTCCTTTAGTTTTTACTTTAAAGTTTGTTTTCAGTTTTAGATTTAGTTTCAGAAAGAAAATTTTCTAATTTTATGTTTGCTTTTCTGTTTATTTTCCGAAATCACAAAGTTAGTTATCTAATTCTACGTTAATCTTTTGTTTATATTTCGTATTTAAAGCATTGAAACGTTTTAAAGTTGAAAAAAGCTTTATTTGTGTTTTTGAGTATTTTAATTATTTACGATTAGGGATGTTTTTCATAAATAACCGTTTACTCTGTGAGTAATTTTTGTTTATGGAATTTTTTTTTTGTTTGTGATCTGTTTACTGATAACTCTAAATGTCTAGACAATTATTAAAATATTTTTTTTCTTCTTCTTCTAAAGTGTTGTCATAAATAACTTTAAATAACTTGAATCAGACTTAAAAGAAATTTCTTTCTTTCTTTTATTTACAGGAAAACAACGTACAGACAAATAAATTCACTGAAGATACAGAAGGAGATTATAGTAAAAGTGTTGTTGAGTGTGATAGAAGTTTAATAACAACAAATAATAATAGCAACAACAACAGCAACATGGCATTAAATGGATCATTAAAAAGAATATTATTAATATTATTAACATTAATGCTATTAGTATTAATGTTTTATTATTGGAATCAAGACGATATACAAATAAAAACATCAAATGGATTTTTAAATATTTTCAATAATAATAATAATAATAACAACAACGATAACAATGATAATAATAATAATAATTTAAATGCAAACCTACTAAATTTAAATGAATTAGAGAAAACTAACCGAAACAAGTTAGTTGATAATCAATTTATTAATAATAATAATAATAATACTGGTGGTTTATTATTTGTACCTGAACATATAATGTATGCATGCATTGAAATTTTTTATTTTATTTTATTTTATATTTTATGTGCTTTAAATGTTTTATTATTAATTCTAATCTATCTATCTATATCTAGTTACATAAAGTTATTTAAATTTTTTATAGTAGCTATAAAAATTAATGAAAATTGATGCTTACATAAAGGTTGTTGTTTTTTTTTTCTTTTTTTAATTAAATCTCATTTAATTAACTAATTAATTAATTTATAGAATTTATATTTTTAGATTATTAAATTCTACAATTAATTTAATTATTTAATTTTTTTTTTATCTATAAATTTTAGTTTACCAGAAAAATCATGGACATATAAATGTATTAATAATCGTTGTGTACGTCAACATTTTCCAATAACAACAGCATCAACAACGGATAATTTAAATAATAATTTTAATGATAATAAAAATAATGATGATGATGAGAAATTATTAGATAAACGTAGAATAACATTTTTAACATGTTCAATGGAATGTGGTTTATCTAATATATGGCCACAGCCAACAATTAAAACAATTATTAATAATAAATCAATTATATTAAATATAAATAATATTAAATTAAATATTATAACAAAATTTCTAAATATAAATAAATTATTTTTGAATGCATATAATATATTTATAAATGATATTAAAAATTTATATACAAATTATCCTGATAATAATAATAATAATAATATTGATAATAAAAATTTAATACAATTAGACGTGCATATTGTTAAATCCGATGAAGAATATTTAACATTAGTGACAGATGAAAGTTATAATTTGACAATTAATTGTAAGCATTAATTGTATTAATTTAAATATAAATTTCTAATTTAATTAATTAATTTTTCAGATGATAAGAATGTGCTAAATATTAAAATATTAGGGAATACATTTTTTGGTGTAAGAAATGGTTTAATGACGTTACAACAATTAATATGGTATGATGATGAGTATAATGCTTTAAAAATATTAACAAAAGCTGTGATTGAAGATGAGCCAAAGTTTAAGTAAGTTTTTCCGATTTGTTTAATTAAATAATTAAATTAAATTAAATTTATTTAATTATTATATAGATATCGTGGTATTATGTTGGATACATCACGTCACTATTTTAGTGTTGAGTCAATTAAACGTGTATTAGTTGGTATGGCATACACAAAATTAAATCGTTTCCATTGGCATATAACGGATTCACAAAGTTTTCCATATTTATCAAAATATTATCCCGAATTAGCAATATATGGTGCATATTCAAGTGCCGAAATTTATACAAATAATGATATTAAAGATATTGTGGAGTTTGGAAGAGTTCGTGGTATACAGGTAACAAAACGTAAAACCAAAATAAAAATTCGCAAAACCAAATTAATTTAAATTTTAGATAATACCAGAGATTGATGCTCCAGCACATGCTGGTAATGGTTGGGACTGGGGACCAAAGCATGGTTTGGGTGATTTAAGTTTATGCATAAATCAGCAACCTTGGAATTATTATTGTGGAGAACCACCGTGCGGACAATTGAATCCCAAAAATAATAATACCTATCTAATATTACAAAAATTGTATTCCGAGTTGTTGGATGTAATTGGACCCACCGATTATTTCCATTTAGGCGGTGATGAGGTGAATTTAGAGTGTTGGTCACAATATTTCAATGAAACCGAAGTACGAACACTATGGTGTGATTTTATGTTGCAAGCATTGCAAAGGTACGGGTTGTTTTGATTAGGACAAAAACAAAATAAAACAAAAAATCTCATTAATTCTGGTTTCCTTTTAAAATTAGATTAAAAATTGCAAATAAAGGTAATTTACCAAGTCACGTGGCAGTGTGGTCATCTGGTCTAACAAGTTCTCAATGTTTATCAAAAAATCAATTTACGGTACAAGTGTGGGGTGGCAGTACATGGCAAGAGAATTATGACTTAATTGAAAATGGTTTCAATATAATAATATCACATGTTGATGCATGGTATTTGGATTGTGGTTTCGGTAGTTGGCGTTCAACTGGTGACGGTGCCTGTTCACCGTACCGTACATGGCAAAATATTTACAAGCATCGACCATGGGAAAGGATGCATTTAACGCAGCCACAGCTTAAACAGGTAAACAAATATTCTTAATAATTATTTCAAATATTCATGCTACAAAAAAAAAAATGTTAATAGGTTTTAGGCGGCGAAGCGTGCTTATGGACTGAACAAGTTGATGAATCAATATTAGATTCAAGAGTATGGCCACGCTCAGCTGCACTAGCTGAAAGGTTTGTTTACTTATTTTGGTTTTTAATAGACCAACCGAAGCTAATCCCATTTTGTTTACTTTATTTTATTTTATTTTATTTATTTAGGTTATGGTCCGATCCCCACATAGATCATGATTTAGATATTATTAATAAAGATGTATTTAATCGTATATCAGTATTACGTAATCGTTTATTAAATTTTGGTATTAAAGCTGAGCCAATATTTCCAAAGTATTGTGCCCAAAATCAAGAGGAATGTCTATGATGGTTCTTTTAATCAGATGTCAGATTCGAGATGTTTAAAATCAATTAATAAGTATTTAATCATTGTAAACAAAACGTTACTTATTTAGTTTATTTAATTTTTTATTATTAATTAATTATTGATAATTAGATAGATATTAATTAATTAATTATTTGCTGTCAAGAAAAAATTGAAGATGATTGCAATTAATTTTTATTTTTTTTTTATATATATATGTATATGTATATTTATAGTGATTTTTAAAAAACGTATTTACATGGGATAAATCGTAATTAATTAATGAATTAATTAATTACATTGTGTAATATTTTAATAATTAAATTTCATTTTTGATATTTTATTTTCTTTTCTTTTTTGTTAGTAAGAATTTTAGTTCTAAAAATGTTAATATTTTTTTTTTATTTAGTGAAATTTTAATATTAATTATAATTATACAGCGAGATAAATAAAAAAGTGTTTATTAATAATTAATAATAAAAAAAAAAAAAAACCTCAACAAAACCTAATATTAAATTAATTAAGGTAATGAACGTAATTAGATTAATGACTTAAGTGAATTAATATTTGCTCGCAATCATATAATAAACAATAAATAAAATAATTAATTAATTAATGAAAAAATTTTCAAATATTTGTTAAATATTCATGTTGGTAATAAGTAATTAATTATTTGAAGAACCCAGATATTTATTTAATAACTTAATAATGTAATGGTTGACATGGTTGACAAATTTTAAATTAAGTGAAAAATGAAAATGGTGCCCCGTAATTTGTTTGTTTGTTTTTTTTTTTTTTTTCCAATTTCTTTTTTTGAGAAATCTATTTTCGACAGACACAGAAAAACTTAATTAATTTTCTTTGTTATATCTAGTTATATATAATTAATTAATTAATTAGTGAAAAATGAATTTTTTGCTAAATAATGTGAAAATGTAATTTTATGATAATAAATGTTTTTTTTTTTTTTTTTTTTTTTTTATATAAATATTAAAATAACTTAATTAATTAATTAATTATTATAAAAATTACATAAATAAAAACAAATTAGATTAAATGTATGTATATACAATATTTTGTCTGTGAAAAGTATGAAAAATATGAAAAATTTATTTAAAACAAAAATAAAAAAATGAAAAAATGTTACTAAATGAAAAACGAAATTTAATTAATTAATTAATTTAATTTATATTAAGGAAGTAAAAACAAAAAAAAAAAAAAAAAAGAATAAATTTATATTATATTAATGAAATAGGTGATTAAAAATGTGACCTTAATTAATAAAAAAAAAGAAAAAAAAATATGTGAAAATATAGAGAAAAATTATCTGTAATTAAAATTTAATTAAATTAAATTATAGAAACTAAATTAAAATTAATTATAAAAAATTTGTGCTAATCTTGACTTTGTAAATGAATTTTGTTATTATTTTTTTTTTTTTTAATCAAAATCCACGAATGTTTAAAAGCTGCATTAAGCTTAACAAAAAAAAAAAAAAGAAAGAAAGAAAAATGCCAGTTGTGTACTGGGAAAAATTCTTATTTGGTTAC
Source organism: Ptychoptera albimana (assembly GCA_961205885.1). Classification (NCBI taxonomy): domain Eukaryota; kingdom Metazoa; phylum Arthropoda; class Insecta; order Diptera; family Ptychopteridae; genus Ptychoptera; species Ptychoptera albimana. Next base: position 31,515,896 of record OY540804.1, on the reverse strand, counting down.
ATCAACCATTAAAATCGCGTGCGAAATCCAATTAATTTAATTTAATTTTTATTTTCTTTGTTTTTATATACAAAAACATTTAAATCTATTAAATTTAAATTAAATTATATTTTTTTAATAAATAAAAATAAAACGATCATATATTGTAATCAAAAAAAAAAAAAAAATTAATTAATTAATTTAGAAATAGTAAAGCAAAAATTAATAAATGAAAAAACCCACAAATAAAAAATAATTAAAATAAATTCCTTCCATTATTATTAATTAATTAAATAAATAAATAAAAACAAAAAAAAATCAAAATAAATTAAATATAAAAATAGAAATAAAAACTGTTTGCTCTCTGTATTTGTGTTAGATGTTTTTGTATGAATAAATTCATTTTCTTGTCATACATTTGTGTTCAGCGTTTTCATTCACCTATCCTCATGCAAATTCAATATCAGGACAATTTGTTGTTTGATTTTTAAAAATTAAAATTAAAGATTAAAGATTAAAATTCCTAGCAATAAAGGGTTAAGCAATATATTCCCCATTACACATTTATTCTGATAAAAGATTACTCCAAAAAATGAGCACGACATAACGAAATAGAAAACACACAAATTATAATAAAGACAGTTTAGTAACTCACTCACTCACAATCGTTTTTTTTTTTTAAATGAATTAATTAAATAATTAAATTGTTATTAATAAGCCTATTAAATAAAAAAAGAAAAAAAAAAAGGTTTCAAAATTATAATAAATATAATAATTAATGATTTAAAAAGATGATAAAAAAAAAAAAAAAACAATACAACAATTATGTAAATAATAATAATAAATAATATCTATAATTACGTTTTTTCTTTCCTTGCATTTTGTAAAAGATTTGTTTTAAAGAAAATTTATTTCTTCGATTTGTTAATCGGTGGTTTTTTTTTTCTTTATCAATCATCTTCATCTTAATCAATCATAAGAAAATTAATGTGATTTACAAGCAAACCTTAACTTTTGATAAAACAATAAAAAACGGAGTAAAGTTTAACAAGGTTACGGCGAATAAAACGTTTTAATCAGACAGAAAATCAATCAATAAAAAAAAATCATTTTTTCGGTAGAGAGAAAAAATAAAATTATTTTTTTTTTCATAGACGGTGTACAACATTGAATACCATTAATGATTTAAGTATTTTAATAGTAATATATAAACAAAATTAATGACATATAATTAAAGATGACAAAAATAAATTAAAAGTCATCTTCGATTGTAAAGAAAACAACGTCGCAGAGCCGATTTAAATTATTATTAACTGTCAGTTAAACAAGCAAATGTGGAAAACAATCAAAATTAAGCAAAAATACTCAAGGATTAAATCACCCACCCAACCGACTCTGGTCACCATATACTTTATTTAATTATACATCTAATATTTATTAACATTTAATCTTAAAAATAATTTTTATATTGAAAGCCGATTCAGTTATTGTTCTCGTGTTTTTAATATCGGAGCTTTTTTTATAAATTTTACTAAATATAAACAAAATTGAATTTGTTATAAAAATTATTAAAATGAATTTATTTTTTATATTAATAAGTTTATTAAATCTAATGCATTCTAATGCATTCGCACAAGTTAATCGTAAGTATTTTGATTTATAATTGTAATTGCTGTGTGTTATTAGTGCATGAACAATGTGGCAACGTATGGTTATTTAAAGTGATTATGTTTAAGTGGTTTGGCTTATGACTTCAGTTTAATTTTGAGCTTCTAGATCAGGGTCTAATCTAATTATTGTTTAATGTAGAATATTGTAATAACGACTTTTACTTTAAAAAATATATTTAACAGTTTTTTTTTTTTTGCAAGATTGTTACAAGAAAGCATTTTTATTAATAATAATATAATTGGTATAAACCAATACACAAACCCATAGTGGGTTTATCATAAACTCGCACAGTTTTCCCTGTCTTAATTTTTTTTTTCTTAATTAATTAATTTTTTAAAGCAACTGATTATTATAAAATGCCAAAATTATTCATTTATGAAGACTATGATCGTTGTTTATCCGAATTTAATAATAAATCCACTTATTGTATTGCAACAACTGTAATCCATCCAAATAAATCATCAGATCTATGGAATTATATTGAGGTAAGCAATACAAGATTTTTTTTTCGTTTTTATTTAATTAAATCGATTAACTATTTTTCTTTTTTTATTTAAATTATAATAAAAAAGGAATTCTCATCAGATACAATACATCATTTACGACATGATCGTTTATCTCGTGGTATTTGTATGCATTCGTGTAAAAAATTAATGAGTTATTATGACACTGATACACAAATGGAATATTATTTAAAGAAATTTAATTACTCAACTGAGGTAATCGATAATACGAAAAAAAAAAAATTGTTTTAAATAAGTCAATAAAAATTAATTAAATTTTAAGGCAACATTAGATCCTTGGATTTTCCGTAATAACTATGATGATCAAATAAAATATAACAAAGTGATTAATCAATGCATTAATTATGAGTTGAAAAAAAAATATAAATTAATGGGCTACTCACAGGTTGAATATTGCATTGAAAGCGATTATAAATATCAACCAGGTAATTAAAAATCATTGAAGATATTTTATTTATTTTTTTAATTATCATTTATCTTATTATTGAATCGTGTTAATATAAAATTTTTATCCACGGAAATGACAATTAAATAATTTTTTTTTTTTTTTTTTTTTTTTTTTTCATTATCAATTGTAGATAAATTGGATTTAATATTTTTAAGCGTGAGTATCGTATTATTCACTGTAATATTATTATCAACGATATACGATTATAAATTAATGAAGAAAACAAATGGTGAGAATTATAAAAATTATTATAAAACACCGGCATGTAGCAAGGGTAATTATTTAATTGAATTAATTAAATTACCGTCACAATTGATCCTTTAATTTTAATTTTAGTTACAAATTTTTTAACATGTTTCTCCTTGAAACGTAATTGGTACAGATTATTATCAAATAGCAACACACAATTAACTAACGATCTGCATTGTATACAGACATTCAGATTTTTAAATATGTTTCTCGTTGTTTTGGGGCATACTGTTTTGTTCTACAGTGTGGCACCGGTAGCCAACACGTATTATGCAGAAAATGTAGGATTTCGCCTTAATTTAAAAAGTCATAGAAATTTATTTATTTTTTTTTTTTAGTTATTTTATGATCCATTAATTTTTTTATTATTGAATGGCACAACAATAATTCAAACTTATTTTACAATAAGTGGCTTTTTGTTATCGGCACACTTTTCAATATTAAATGAACAGAAATTTCAAATATCGTACTATTGGAAAATTATATTGCATCGTTATATAAGGTATTTTTAATTAATTATTATGTTACATGATTGTTAATTTAAAATTAAAAAGGTTAACACCAGCGATGATATATATGATTGGTATTCATGCAACATGGTTGGAGGCATTACCATTTGGACCAATATCTCCTTATTCCGTAATGACAGAGAAGAGTTATTGTCGTCAAAATTTTTGGATAAATTTATTATACATTAATAATTATTATAAAGTTACAGAGCCAGTATGTTTAATTAATTAATTTTATATAAAATCATTTTAAAAAAAAAATTTTTTTTAGTGTTTTCAACATGGCTGGTATTTAGCTGCTGAATTTCAATTATTTGCTTTTTGTTTATTTATCTTAATGATTACATGGAGGTTTGTGGCTTTTGTTCTTTTTTTTTTTTTTTAATCAATTAATTAATTTTGTTCTTTTCTCTATAGATTTCCACAAGTAACGAAGGTTTTATTTGCTGTCGTTTTATTTATCTCATGTTTAATACCAGCAATTGTTATTTACATAAATAAATTTAATGGAATTTTTATGATTATTCCAGAGTACGTTTTTTGCTATTATGTTTTTATTAATTTTATATATTTAATTTTGTATTTACAGACAGTTAAAACATCTTTTATATTTCGATGAAATGTATCAAAAGTTTTACATAACGAGTCACACAAACATTAGCTGCTACTTTGTTGGCGTTATTTTTGGAATATTTTATCACAAATTGAAGCAACAAAATATTAATCTAAATAATTATAAGGTAATAGAAGTGATACAGATGTGATAACATAGTTAGTGATTTTATAATAATCATATTACACCTTTTTTCCAGTCGTTTGTTATTTCCTGGTGTTTCACAGTACCTTTAGGTGTTTTGTTACTTTACACCGGTGCAATATTTTATAATTATGAATTTGTAAAGCCCGCCGTTTGGATATCAATGTATGGTGCTCTATTCAAAAAATGTTGGGGAGTATTAGTTGGAATTTTAATTCTGGGATGTGCTTTTAATACAGGAGGTTACCTATCAGTTTTATTTTCTTTAAATTATAATTAGTTCTTAATATTTTTATTCTAAGGTTTTATTCGTGACTTTTTGTGTCATCCAATATTCCGTCCGTTGGGTCGTCTCACATATTGTACATTTCTGTGTCATACATTTGTTATACGTATTTCAGTAGGGACTATATTTCAACCTACGCATAGTACTGTGATCACTACAGTTAATAACAATAATAAATATTATTACAATAATTTATTACTTAACTTTAAAAATGTATACATTTATTTTAGGTAATTTCTTCCTTTTCAAATTTCATCTTATCGTGTTTTATGGGACTTATTTTAGCGTTATTTATAGAGTTTCCTGTAAGTGCATTACAGAAACTTGTTGAAAGAAGAGAAGGTAAAATAAACTGAAACTTATGAGCCTTACTTATTAAACATAAAATTATGAATATTATTAGGGTTTAATGTTGAAATGGAAAAAATAGATGTTAATGTTCCTATGATGTCTGTAAATCCTGAAAGCATACATAAATCAAACAGATAATTTCAAATAAAAAAAACCGGTATAATTCTTGCATATAGAAAATCTTCAAATTTCCCTATTTTCCATTTAAACAAAAAATAATGTAGGGAAATTTATTACAGCCAAATATATCTTTAATATCAGCGCTTACTTCATTTTCAATAAAGAAAAATAATTTAATTTTAGAAAGAAATAATTTTTTTTTTTAATAAAATTTTGTTGGTTAATTTGTTTTTGTAATTAATTTGTTGGTGTTTGAAAATAAATTTTATTATTTTTATCATTTTTTCTATCAATTAATTTTCGTATTTATTGTAATCAAGAAGAAAATTCAATATAAATCTTCAATTAAAAAAAAAAAAAAAAGAATAAAATTGTATTTACAAAAAAATAAAATAAAAAACTAAGAAATATTAAAAATGGTAACAAAAATTGATGAATGCAAAGAGTCATTAATAAAATCATTGAAAGATGACTCTAAACCATGGACAGCAGCATTCAATTGGGCTGAGGATAAGACCGGTGTACCTCGTTTATACATATTTATAGGTGAGCAAGCGATTAAACATTAATTTTTAATTAAATTAATTTTATTGGTTTTATTTTGTTAAATAATAATAATAATAAAAAAAAAAAATAATAGAGACATTAAATGATCCTCTGGTTTAATTGGTAAGAAAACAAAATAAATTTTTTCTATTTTTTTTTTCTAATTTAATTTAATTTACCCATAAGAATTGTGACCGAGTGAGAAAAACGCAATGCGTCACCAAAAATATTTCATGACAAAAAAAAAAAAAAAGAAAATTAAAATGTTGGCTTGTGTTTTGTTTTTTTCTTTTTTTTTTTAACTTTTAAATAATAAAGAAAATAAAAATCTTTATTACAATGAAAAATAAAATTCACGAAGAAAACGATAAAAGAAGAAAAAATAAAATAGAAACCGAAAATATTTGAAGAGTAGAATTTAGAAAAGTGTCATCAGTATTGTAGTTGTTCCCAGCAATAAGATTTCTTTTGGCTATTTTATGTTTTCTTTTGTAATGATCAAACCCCGGCAATTTTGATCATCGTCAGCTCAGTTAGCCGGTTCATTTTTGGTGCAAAGCCAAACATTTTATTTGTTTTCTTCATTATAGAAAAATTATCATTTTTCTAGTGTGTAAAAATCTGCATTTATTAGACACAGAACTCGTAAACTTTGTATACACGATAATGATGTAGATTACTTAATGACATGACGTTGACGATTTATTGTATCACAAGGTTAGGAATTAATTTGTGTTATTAATGCAAAAAAAAAAAAATATTTAAGGTTAGAAATTGATTAAGAATAAAAATATTCTTAGAAATTATTTAGGTTTGAATATTCACTATTATCAAAAAAAAAAAAAAAAAAAGAAATGACGACAAAATCATTTTGATAAGCAAAATTAATTAATTTAAAGTTTTGATTTCGTCTGGCTACTGTATGTATCTTAGTCTAGATTAAACATTTCGCAATGCTACCTGCCCTAATCTTACATCTTATTTTTACTTAGTCACGTAAATAATAAAAGCAGTAAATAGATATAAAACACAAAAAAAGATTAAAATTTTTTTTGTTCTTATCAAGAAATTTTATTTTCGTCCAAATAAAAAAGATTAATAATTTTATTTGTGTGTTGCAATTTTTTTTGTTAATTCACTGATTAGATTATTATGCATTTTGGTTATGTTATTTTTTTTTTTTAATAATAATAAATTCAGGTGAATTTTTGGAATGAAAATTGACAATTTGTGGTTTGTGTAACGTTTTTTATGAAGTCCGACGTTCAAGACACAAAGTTGTCTATGTCATCGATCTTTGCCAGTTCTTAATGCTGTTTTTATTATAGAAAAACAATTTCGTTATAAATCAAGTAAAATAAAACGCGACTCTATTCAAGGTTAATAAAAATAGATTTTGTTACATAGGAAACCTCATTAAATTCCGGTTTTGTTTTTTTTTTAATTTTTATTTCACATTTAATTACAAAATGTGAGTAGAGAAAAATAAATAAATTTGGTAATTTTGCTGCTGCTCTATTGTTGCTATTATTTTACAACGTGCAAAGGTAACATTGGGTTTGTTTTTGTCTTCTTGTTTTTTTTTCTTTATTAAATGTTTTATATTTATTAATTATATTTATTAATAATTATTTTATTTCGCTATTTTTTTTTTATTTTTTTTTTTTGTTATCTACTTTCAGTTTTATTTTCGGTTTTAATTGTTTTTATTTAATTTATTTGACTTTATTTTATGATAAGGAAATTGTTAAATGTTTGCTTATATTTTGTGGAGCTTTTTTTTTTCTTTTTAGAAATTTTCGGTAGATTTTTTCATTAGCTAGGTAACATTGGGGTTGGTGTCTTCTTTTTTTTATTAAATGTTTTCGATGAAAAATCAAACATTTTTGAACAGTCTGAAACTTTGCAGGGATACTTTGTGGGATGTTCTGAATCGCTTTAGTTCTACGGGTTCAGCCTTAAAAATTTTATTTTCCGAGTTATGGCCAAAAAATGTGAATATTGCCCTATTTTCCGCACTCAGCAGCATTTGCTGTCTAAAGTTTTCACTAGACCTCATAGTTTTAGTTACAGCTTTGATAGGTAATTCAATTCTGCATTCAGAAACATAAAAATATCACCTGTGCGGTTAGAATTGAATAAATGCCAGCTAAAATACCAAGACTACTACACTAAAGCAATAGTTTTGGACGCCCTAAGATCTTAGAAAATTCACAACTCTAGAAATAAATTTTTTAGAGGCCTACTTCCATGGAAAGAACTGCTCAGTAACTCAAAACAAATACCCCTACAAATTTTCAGCATGATCCGAATTAATTTTTTTTTTCACTAAAATTGAAGAAAAAAACCTGATGCCTAGCATGCATTTTTTTTCTGAAATTCCGATGAAAAATCAAACATTTTTAAATGAGCTGAAACTTTGCAGGGATACTCTTTGGGATGTCCTGAGTCGCTTTAGTTCTACGGGTTTGGCCGAAAAAAATTTATTTTCCAAGTTATGAATTTCCTAATTTCGTTAAAATGTTACGTAAAACAGAAATAAGCAGCCACGTATGAAAGTTTTTTTATTTTAATAATTTAATTTCAAATATTTGCTTATGCAATTGCTCTACAAACTGCTGAAACAATATTTTCATTATTAATTATATTAATAAAGTAATTAATCATTTTTATGTTTTGATTTACATTTTCTACTTGTATTACCGTGAATATTAATCACCAGTCGTTCAATTACCACATGTGCATTTTAGCTTATCTAAATAATATGTGGATCGATTACTACTTGTATAGAGAGGGGTGTCTAAATATTGATAATCAAGCAAAGATTAATTAATTTCATTATTAATATAAATATAAACAAAGAAATAAAAAATTTGCATAGATAAAGAGAAAATTTTTATTTATATTTACATGAGTGTAAATTATGGTTTTCGCTTTGTTTTTGTACAAAGAAAAAGAATAAACGGCGGCAGTGCGAATTTTGCGTTTTTTTTTTTTTTTTTTCGTTTTTACTAGAAAGTTACATATTTTTTTCATAATAATAATAAGAGGTGGTGGTTTGTCTGGTTTTTTTTTCATTTTTTAATTTAAATTGTTTTAGATGGTGTTGGCTGCTGTCAACGGCTATTATTCCTTTTGGTTTATCTCTTTTTTTTTTTTTTTTTTCTTTAATTTACTTTGTTTGCTTTTGCCAAACTTTATTATATAGACAATAAATGAATTAGTTTTTCGCTATTTGTAACACACAAAACGTTACAAAAAAAAAAAAAACATTTATTTTTTTTCTTTTTTAATTTAATTAGCTTTTATTTGTATTGTTTTGATTATTATTTTTTATTTTTTAAATTAATAATAGAAATAGTTTAAATATTTTTGTTATTTTAATAAAAATTGTGTGCTCTGTGCCGTTTGTTGTTTTTTATTGTTCGACGGTCGCTAGTTTTTAGTTTTTTTAAAAGATTTTTCCTTGTTGAACAAGAGAGTTTTGGTTATTTTTGCTGTAATTAAATTATTAAAGGGATTTTAGCAGCACACGTTTTGTAATTAAAAAACTTTTCAATAGTTTTTTTGGTTTTGTTTTAATTTTGTGGTTAGTTTAAAAATGATGGAATTTGATCGAAAAAATTATTATTATTATGGTAAATATGATGCTGGGCTATGTGGATTATACAAACATTTTATTTTTTGCATTAATGTGTGGAATTTATAAAAAAAAAAAGATTTAAACAGATTCTTGTTGCATTGTAAAGATTAAATTAAATTAAAACAATCAACAAACCGCCAACCGCTTGGATGATTTTTTTTTTTTACTGAAATCATATAAATAATCGTGATTATCGCAATTATTGTGTGTGTTTGTGTATAGGAATATAAATTACAACATTTATTATAGAGAAAAATACTAATTATAAAAAATATTTAATTAAAATTGTTTTATTTACAGTCGCAGCAGCATTATGTGGAATATACTTGATCTTTGGTTATGCGGCACAAATTTTATGCAATTTAATTGGTGTTGTCTATCCGGCGTATGTGTCAATAAAAGCAATTGAAACCAGTTCCAAGGCTGATGACACGAAATGGTTAACATATTGGGTTATGTTTGCCATTGTATCGATCTTTGAACATTTTTCAGGATTTTTAACTTCAATTATACCATTTTATTGGTTATTAAAGGTTTGTGCTTTGTTTGATGAATTGAAATGTTTCTTTGCATTAATTAAATCTTTTTTGTTACATTTTTAGTGTATCTTTTTAATCTGGTGCATGGTCCCAATTGAAAACAATGGTTCAGTTTTTGTGTACAATCGTCTTGTGCGTCCATATTTTCTTAAACATCAATCTGGTAAGTTTCGGATGATTTTTGTTTACTTTTTAACCATTTCCGCCCTTTATGATGCTAATATAACATTTTTTCTTCCATTCTATAGACTAATTAAAAAAAAAATCCTATACCCTATTAATCCTTTTTTCTGGTAATCCGATTCATGAACTTATCTCTCTTCCTTTAACCGTACTTTTGTGTTTTTGATGAAAAGTCGATTTTAATTTTTGTTTTTTTCTTTTCTTTTCATTAAAGCTGCTGATGGTTTGATTGATAAAGCAACAGACAAAGCTAAAGAAATATTTGAGGATATAATCACAAAAAAATCACATTAATTAATATCTTTATGTTTTTTTTTTTTAAAACAAGGGAGAAACATCACTCATCATCCTTTTTGTTTGTAATTTTATAAATTCTTTTTTTTTAAATTAATTTTTAATTAAATGTAACTACTTTGCACAATTGATTGATTCTTTTTTTCGTTTTCTTCTTGTTTGTATAAAATATTTTTTGTAATTATTAAGATAAAGAAATGAAAATTTATCAATTTATCACTTTTATATATGTAATTGGGTAATCCTTTTATAATAGTGTTTATATTAGATTAGTATTTCTTTCGCGTTCTTTTACGTTAAATTAATTAAGAAAATGTAATTTATTTTGTTATGTATTTATATGTGAGATGTAAAAGACAAATTCTTATAGAAATGGTTAAATGTTGATATATGGTGGTTATATGGTTTTTGTTTTTAAATTTTATATAAATATAATATATCAGGCAGAGTGGAGAAATAAATTAGAAACTTATTATTTTACACATTTTTCGTTTTTTTTTTTTTAAATTTATTTATTTATTAACTAATTACACTATTTTGAATAACTTTAGATTGATTAATTTTAATTTGTTGTTGATTCTTTTGGTGCTTCTGTATTTTTTGTTGCTAATAATTTACGATTACGCCACGCTGTCATATATGTCCTTGGATGGATTGGTAAAAAACCAGATAAACCTTTAAAAAAGAAATTTTGGTTTGATTTTTATTTTTTTATTTAAATATTTAATAAGTGATTACCTAATAGCTCGGCAACCGGAGTTGATAAATGTGCACCGTTGCCTATCCAATGCCTGATACGTTCATAGTTGAAAGATACTAAACGTTCATTGAATTGATTAGGACTGGGGTCATAAGTCCCTACTTGTTCGATGACAGATTGTTGTTGTGCTTTTGCTCGCTACGAATTAAATTAAAACAAAAAAGTATAATCATAAATAAATTTTTTAATAAATCACAAAATATTAGTCTTTATTTATTTGAACAAAAAAAAAAGCTAACCTCTGCTACAACAATATGATAGAAGGGACGATTTGTGCATCCATGCTTTGCAAATCGAATTATTTTAGCGGATCTAGCCCAGTAACGTCCAGTACCACTAGCTAGTGTCAATGACATTATATTTATTTATTATTCGCTTTGAAAGATTAATTATGAAATATAATTTTCAAAAACATTGAAAATTTATTTGATTTTTTTTTTTTTGAGCTGTCAAAGAAAAGACCGGAGTTCTATATTTATGTATATATGCAAAGCGACATCTTACACATATAAATACAGCATAAATAACATATATTTCCCTGTTTTTATTTTAGTACATGTTTAAATGAATCTAGTTCTTATTCGCGATAGCCCCTATATTCAATATTATATTGATTCTTAATTAATTTCCAAACGTTTTTAATCGAAAAACTGCAAAAATAAATTTATAGCATATGTGAAAATCGGAGAAAGCGCTGAACCTTATTTAAACATACAATTTCCCTGTATTCCAAAAATTGAAGTTTACCGATGTGACGTCAAGTGTGAAGTGAACAGTAAAGTAAAAAGGATTTTTTATTCACACATACGAAGTGCATTTAGCGCTTTACAAGGTACTGTCGGCAATTACCATCAACATTTTATTAAGTTTTTTCTTATCATAAAAGTGCACAAATATAATAAACGTTCTGATAAAACTGTATCTGTAGGTCTCGTTAATTAATTAAGTGTAAAATATTTGCATTTACAAAACTGTGATGTGTTAAAAATTGAACGGCGTCTTGACTCACAAAAAAAAAAAAAAAAAAAAACCTTCAAGCAAAATATACCAATCAAACCAAACCTCTAAATATGATGGGAAGAATTTTCCCCTTTTGTGTTGCTTGAAAGAAATGGCGTCTGTATAATTTGGCACATGGTCTAACAATTAAAATTTCAAATAATTAATTCAATGAAATATAATATTTGTATAGTGATTGTAACTAGTTTTTGCCCTTAAATTTAATAATAATAATTAAAACAAAAGAGTTAATTAATTATAATTATTATATTCTATAATATACACTAGTGTTGTATGGGTGCAGGAAAAATAAAAGTTGTAAAAATAATTACAGAAAAAGATTTTTCATTTTATTTCTTCTTATTTTTCATTCAAAAAAAATTACAAAAATTTTGCCTTTGTTGTGTGTGCCGAAACAGGTTTGCCAATTGTCAAAATAATGGAAAAATAATAAAGAAAATAAAATTTAGAAAAACTAAAAAAAAAAAAAACCATAGATTGCGGTTTCTATGGAAATATGATTAATGAAAATAAATTTTCTTTTTTTTAATAATAATAATTATTGAAAATAAAATTTTTTAAATTATTTTCCTTTATCAAAAAATTTAATTCTATAAATCTAATGCTATACTCATAAATGTAATGTCAAAAATAAGTAAACTAAAGAATAATTTCATGAAAATTCTATGAATGTTGGTGCAGAGAGAAAAACTTTTATTTGTGTTGTAAACCTTTATAAAATATTTTTCTTTTTTTTTTTTTCTTTTCATTCTTTTCATTTTTTTTTTTTTTTTTGCTACGTATTAATAATATATTTATTTTTATTTCTTCCATTTCAATTTATTTTCTTTTTTAACATAATTGTTCTTATTATTATTTTCCTTTTACAGCTTCTTTGTAAATACTGTGTATATAATTATATAGAAAAGAAATTACATAAAATAATCATCAAGCAACACCAGCTACAGTAACAAGTCCAGCAGTACATCATCCAACATTATAAAAAGAAGAAAAAAGAATATTTTTTTATTAAATTATTTTTTCTTTTAAATAATGAGTACACAAATAAGATCAGGTGGAGGTGGCGGCGGTGGTGGTAATATTAATAACAATAATATTAATAATCGTAATCAATCAACAAAAAAGGCGAATCAAATAAATGATCAAAATGCTGGTGGTAATAAAAAAACACAAGATCATAATAAAACAGAAAAGGAAAAGCCCCATGCAAAAGTAAGTATTAAATATTTATATACGAGTAATGTTAAGGTTAATTAGTATTAAGTTCTAAGAAACAAACCAGCCACGTATTGAATTAATTGTTTTAAATAACATAAGGTTAATGCATAGATTCTTATTTAAAGAATATATTTATTTGAATAATGTCAGAATGTTGCATTTTGTTTTTAGTTTGTGTGTTTCACAATGAGAAAAATATATATATATATATATATCTATATTATCTGTGTGTGTATAACTTTTCAACAATTTGAATTATATAAAATAATAACAAAAGTTTGTTAAGCAAAACAACAACGACACTTTGTTGATAAAAACATTAAAAAAAATAAATAAATTATATATGTCATTATTTTTTATTAGTCACTGTTTATTTTCTTGATTCTGTTTTGATTTATTTTTTTTCAATTTTTAAATGTTAAAATATTTTGTTTTGTATTCTTTTTATAGCCAACAGCTGAACAAATTCGTATTGCTCAAATCGTAGATATTAAAAGTGGTTCTGAGGATCCAAAAATGAGTGAAAAGGTCAATAATTTAATGGAATTGACTGAACGCTCTGAGGAAGAAGTTTGTTGTGCTCTCCATGAGTGTGACAACGATTTGAATAGAGCTGTTATATTTTTGTTGGAATCATTACCATTGGTAAATATATTCTTGTTTGATTTTCTTTCTTTTAAATTTTGATACTAAATTATTTATTTATTTTTAATTATCGAAAGGGTTCATTTGAAACATCATCTAAAAAGAAAAAAAATCGTTTAACATCGGTTAATAATGATGCAAATGCTGGTGAAGGTGAATGGGGTAATGATAATTCTAATATCAATTCTGGATCTGGACAAAATACTAGTTCAGATACAAAAGAGCGTTCACGTAGTCGTGGTGGTGCTCGTGGAGGACGTGGTGGTAGCGGTTCCGACAGTCGCGGATGTGAGAACAAATAAAGATTTTATTTCGATTGGTGGATTGGTAACGGTTATTATGTTTTTAGGGAGAGGACGAGAGGCTCGGGAAAATGAACGAAACACTGCAGATTCTAAAGGCGAAAGTTGGCGGGGAGGGCGTGGTGGACGAGGACGTGGTGGTTACACTGGTTCACGTGGAGGCCGTGGCGGAAGGTAATTATATTGTATTTATTGTTGCATAATAAAATCAATCTGACAATTTTTTTATTTTATTATTAGAATGGGTCCACGTGGTCGTGATCAGGGTCGTGGTAAAGAGATCCAGGAAGTTGATAATTGGGATAATACTCAAGCAACAACTGAAGTGAAAGTTGATGGTAATTTGATTTTTTTTTTGCATTTAATATTAATGAAATATATAATTAATTAATTTATAAATTAAATTAATTAATATTCAAGATACTTGGGGTGATTGGGATAATGAAGAATACACTGGTTCATTAGCTGATACAAAAGTATTTACATCTAGTGTATCACAAAGTCAGTCAACTACCATTCCAAGTATGATTATATATGCTAGTGCGAAATTATTTATAATTGTCTATTGATTTAATATGATTCAAGGTTCAACAGAATTGTCTGCCCCACCTGGTTTAGAACAGCAAGTATTGAATCCACCTCAGCAAAATGATCTCGTGCAACAGTACAGTGCAACTGTAAGTTCTGAAGTAAATTTAAAAATACAAATTTTCATCCTATTACGTTTATGTTATTGACGAACAAATTATTTTTCTTTCGTTGTTGTTTTTTCTATCTAAAAAAATAGGTGGTGTCCAGCACAACCACGGCTGCTGCTGTAGCTGCTGTGACTAATAATAATTCGTCTAATAATAACGTTGTATACTCGGACTTGCATCCATCGACTGTAGCTACTAATACGCAACAACATTTACGACAATCGTTAGATATGCCGCAAATAAATTCAACTCCTTCAGCATCATTGTCAGTTGAACAATCGCAGTATTTTAATTCCTTATCTTCACAAAATTCCAATCAACAACAACAACAGGCTAATATTGTTAACTCATATCAGCCAAATACCGTGCAATATACTGGTAATTATGGTACTACTAGCTATGGTGAACAAGTTGTGTCCTCACAACCACCTGTTAGAAAGCAAAGGGTTCGCATGCCACCTCCGTCTAAGGTTAATATACATTTATGTTTAATGAATTAATTTGAAATAGATGCCATAATTTTTCTAACCTTAAATTTGGCTACACGTAGATACCGTCAACTGCAGTTGAAATGCCTGGTGATACATTAAATAATATTGGATTATTAGATGTACAATTTGGTGGCTTAGATTTTGGTACAGATGATACATTTGATAGCTTAACTGAAAAATTTAACTCAACAAATGTTATAGATACGTCGCAAAATGTTGTTACCGGTGTTGTGCAGGATGTAACAAATGAGTATCTGCCGAAACCAACCGTTCAACAACAGCAGCAGCAACAATCAACATTGTCATCTAGTTTGCAGAATTCACAAATGGTTCGTGCTTTCCATATTTATTTACTAATATTCTAAATGTTTTTTTTCTTTTTTTGTTTTTTTGTATTCTCCTGAAGAATGACAATTTAACATCTGGCTATGTTCAACGTGTTCCAAATAATGTAACACAGACTGCTGCTAATGTTGTTAATAACGTTACGGCAAATACCAACAATGTATTAGTTGATCAACATCAATTAAATAAAAATGAAAATAATTTGCAGCAATATAATCAAACGAATTCATTGCAAATGTCTGGTTATCAAGATGTTACCGGGTCATATAATCAACAAAATAATAAAACAACATCAACATCAAATAACAGCAATAAAAATGTTGCTAGCGTAAATAATGTTGGTGGCGTTAATTACCAAACAGTATCATCAACTCAGCAAAGCGGAGGCTACAACACGAATAATTATAATACAAATTCCCAACAACAATCCACCACAAATAATTATCAGCCATCGTCAAGTACATATACCTATAATCCAACAACTGGTGTTAATTCATATCAACAGCAGCAACAGCAAAGCAATACGCAAATACCAATTAGTAATGTTGCTTTAAACACAAACAATACAAGTGCTGTATCATCAAATTCCACGCAAAGCTTACCTGTTGGTAACAGTAATAACGTTAACAATACAAGGTATTATTTATTTTTGTTTATTTTAATTACAATGATCAGTTATAAATAAAAGTGTTTATTTCTTTTTACAATAAAAAGCACAAATACAAATGCAGGATATTTGTCTAGCCAATATCCAGCTAGTCAAGCAACATCAGCTTTTCCATCACAGCAAAGTGGTTACCAAAATAGCCAAAGTGTGTATGGTAACTCTGGATTGGCTAATAATGCAGGGTAAGCATATAGATTTATTTTTTCAC